>CM027125.1:9974204-10574204 GCA_015476505.1 Urochloa ruziziensis | reverse complement strand
AGGGCGGTTAGGGTTCGTCGTAGGGCGACAGGGTCGCTGCCGCCGAGCTCGTGGTTCCGCCGGCGCCTGGGACCTGCCCCTCAGCACCCTCCGACACCCCTCACCTCGCCGGCGTCCGGCCGCTCGCTCATCTCCGCCATTCGACCGTACTTGCGCTGCCGGCAGGTTCGCTCGCGCCGCCAGTCCACCGTCGTCGCCCGGCGCCGTCAGCTCCTCTACCGGCGTTCCCTCTTCAGATCTGCGCGTCGGCGACATCGGAGGCGCCGCTGCAGCCCCGGATCCGCCCCTCACGGCCGCCAACCCTTCCATTTCTACCACCACCGAGCTCCTCCACTCCGCCGATTCGATTCGTCACCACTGGTAAGCCGCCGGTCGATTCCTTGCAGATGCAGCTCCCTCGCATATCCCTTGACTTCCTCCTTGCCTTCTTCTAGTGAATATCGAGTAGGATTATGCTTGTCTATGGTGTTAATCTCACACTAGGTTCGTAGTATCAGTATGAATATCGAGTTCTAGTGAATTAGCTTATCTGACAGTATTGAGTAGTTCTCAGTGGATAGACACATTTATATTAAGGTGAATGGCAAAACTATTGACTGGTGATTACATATTTAGAAAACAGAATATTAGATTAATATTATCATTTAAGAAGTAATGTTACCCACAAAGTTGATAGGAAATAGTGAATAAAAATGTATGAACATGTACCATGGAGGTTCAGCACTAGTTGATGTTTCAGATGATGGTTTGTGCTTGTGTTTCGAAGGGAGTGGTGATTGCTTGATGGACACTGCAAAGGTGAGTTGTAGCATACATTAGGCATTTTTTTTCTATTTTCTGCTCATTTAATTATCTATTTGCTGTTGTCACTTGCCAACCAAATTTGAACAGGATGCAATGGTATTTGATGTCAGTCAAACTGCTGAAGTTGCCTAAGTGCATCACCATGTCAGCATTCCCTTCTTTGAGGTGTCGATCACATGTCCTGCAAAGTAGGTTCCAAATGTATGACATAATAGTGCATCAATGTTTCATGACATGTGATGTAGTAGTTCAAGATCACATGTCATAACAGTTACTTATCCTATGAGCTGTTCAAGATGCCTAGCAGTCAAGTACTATAAGAGGCAGTATCAGCCTAATTTATAGTTTACATGCTTGATTAGCCTTTTCAGACCCATTTGGTTTGTAACTCTCAGCCTCAACAGCTTTACATAAACGTGCTGGGTATCATCATTCATTTGGAGGAAACTCTCATGGGAACTCTTTGTAGGTACACCGCTTTCATGTGAACTTGAGAGCTTTATTTTTTCCTCTCTCTTTGTAGTCACGCTACCTTCAATTCCGTGACTGCCCTGTGCAATGGGGATGGTGCAGGGACCTGCAATCCTTCATTTTTGTATTTAGAAGCCATAATAGGTGCCTCTTATCCATTAATCTTACTGATATTTTCTTTTGTCAAAATGGTTGGAAGGCTTGTTCTAATGGTTGCCCTTTTCATCTCGCTGCACAGGATAGTTCTTGAACCTCCTGAATATGGTTATGCTACATACTTCTTTAAGGTTGTGCAATCACTGCCAATAGAATGGCAGATCCGTAGGCTGGTTACTGCAATGAAGCTAAGTGGCTGTGGAAGGACAGCTCTTATTGAAAACAGGCCATTGATGGTAAGGCTTCTTGCTGCGCATTTGAGCTTCTTAAGGCTTTAAAAACTGGTTACAGTTAAGTCACCTTACCTAGTAACGACTATATGGTATAACTGGGCTGATTGTGTGATCTAACCAGCGATTACGTGGTAACAAGTAGAGGCACCCTCTCCATGTGGAATGCAAGTATATGGCCTAGTAGGGCCACTGATTTTTCTTTTTCAGTTTCTTTGCGCTATCTTGTGCTGCTGATTATGGTTACCATATATGTAGATATGCTAAATTTATATGAACCAGTAAGGACTTGATGGGTGAACTGGAATGCATTTTTTTTACTTGTTTATTTAATCCTGGTCCAACTCATCCCATGTATGCAACCTCCTCATGCAAACAAAATATTGAGAACCCTTGCCATTCCTTGCTGTAAAGTAGTGAAGATGAATTCTTTTAGTTATCCATTATAAGATAGAGTATACTAAGTCACATTGTTTATGATTACTCTAGACCAATGCGTTGGTGACCAGGTGTGCTAGGTTGATAAATGAGAGCTCATGTCTTGTTACTTTGTTCTGCCTCCATTATACGTTTCAGGTTGGTGAAGATTTAACTGAAGGCGAGGCACATGTTCTGGAACAATATGGATGGATAAGAGACACTGGGCTTGGCACAATGGTCAACTATCGCGACCGAGTGGTCCATGACAGGTGGACAGAGAAAAGTGTTGCTGATTGGAGGGCGAAGATAGGGAAGCTTCTAATGAGTGGCTATGCCGAGGGCCAATCAATCACAATTCATGGTCCCAAGAAAATAGCGGACCTGTTGGAAACTACTGGGGATGCTGAAATTGATGTAAAGTTGGAGGATCCTTTTTGATAGATCTGTTGTATATAGGTACAATATGTACTTTGTAGCCCGTAGTGCCGGATGCATCCAAATAAAGGTTGTATAAAAGTAGACATGTAACTTTCACCAAGTTAAACTTATCTGACTTTGACTAGGCTAGTGATGAGAAGCCATGTAACTGTTGTTGCCAGGACGGTTTAGGCCGGTTGGATATACTTGGTCAGGCTATATGGGGCACGCATGCCCCTGAGTATTTGTAATTTGAGTCTGGTGTGCTTGTATATTTGTAACTGAATTCATTCGTTAGTTTTTTTCAATAGAAGTAAAAAAAATTCTTTCTGGTCAGTTTCGTAGCTGTAAAGCAAATGTAGGTATCAGATTAAACTTCTTATGTGCCAGTTTTGTAGCTGCCAAGCAATACCAGGTTCTATTCCTCAGTCTCTTCTGGATGTGCTCCAGTACTACAGTAATTTTTCTGGATAACCTTCACTTCATATTTTCACTAAATTAGTATCTCAGAATTGACACAAGTCAATGTTAACATCAGAAATGGATTCACCACCAATAGTTGAAAATCATAATTTATAAATTGACAGGCTACTGTCTCACAAGACCATTCACAAGACCAAGGAAATTTATGACAGATATATCATCCATACAAGAAACTCAACCGCCAAGGCATGTATACATGTAAATATTCTCAAGTTGCAGCAGCTTAAAGGTACCATATCAGAAAACATATGTCATCACCACAAAATTTCAGAACTGAAACTGAATAGCTCAATATCATAATTTATAAATTGACATGCTTCTGTGTCACAAGACCGAGAGGGTGACAACTACTACTGCTACATCTAGAGGAACAGACAGCATCCATAGGCCAACGAGCAGTGACAGTAGCAATGCCAAGTTAGGCTGACGACGACGAAGAAGACTTCCCTATTGACCCGCAATGGCTTGGTGGGCAAGAGCTCCATGCATCACTCGACAACCTGCAAAACAAGTATCAGGCACGACAGAGTCAGGAGAGAGGTTTGACCTGCATCATTTTGAAGAGAAGTCCTAGGATCCTTAGAAGTATAAGATGGCATGTAAAACCTATATTTTTCAACCCAAGCTACCTATTGAGGGGACTATAACAAGCTCACAAGTTATAATGGAATAATATTCAATAAGACAGTACAGCGATAAGCCTAGGCAAGCATCAGGAGATGTTAATCAAATAAATTGATGATTAGCCATATCACAAGGGAATATATTGAATGTAGAAGAATAATCAAATTAAAAGGGATAGTCCAAGGGAAAGTTACAGCACAGCACAAGTTTAAAAGTTCTAGTCAACCTACTGAATTCCTGAAAACTGAATGTTCATTGATCATAGGACGACATTAGAATTAACAATATATGAAGTGAAACTTTCACTATATTAAGTGGTTAAGTGCTTAAAAGTTGAGATAATTTTTGAAGACTAAGTCTCTTATATATCGTACTGACTACAGAAACAACAAACAAGATATATGCTAAAAAGATCTTGAGTTCTTGATAAAGGAAACAATAATTGTTTTTTTAACAAAAGAATAGTTCAGCACTCTGTAACTGACTACCCCTTACTTCCAACCTTACATTACTGTCACCGGATGATTATTGCAGTAAGATGAAGTGGTATGTGCAGTGCTGATATGATAGAAGTGTATAGTAATCAGAGCATGAAAAACTATATTTAAGACACTAACTTGCCATTGCTTCTAATTGTTGGCAGGCCTGGCTTCAACCTTGCTTTTGAGATCATCGATAATCTTTTTGAGATCATCGATAATCTTGGACATTTTGTATATCTGCCTTGCTTGGTAGATTTGTTCACTTTTCACAGCAACGATACTTTTTTTTGTACGACGGACCTTCCGTTTAAGCATCTGCAATTTACGTGACTGAGAAGAGCAAACTTAACTTAAGAATATTGACAAAACTAATGCCTATCCAACAAATTACATGTAGTAATGCGGCATGTGGATTGTGTAGTACAAAATTAGATAATATTTTAGATGCTTCAGTCTTCATCGATTAAACAGGGCAGACAGACATAACAGTAGAGAATCTGCCAGCACAGTTGGAGGTTCCAATTAGACATAAAAATGTCTAGAAGTTCAAATAATTATAATAAAAATATTTGAGATGCTTCAGTCTTCATCGATTAAACAGGAGAACAGTGATGGAGGAAATAAAATCCACTGTACAACTTCCCCTAGAAATTGGGTGAAATTGCAAATCTTTGCAATGCATAGTCAACATGCTATCCTTCAGAAAGGTATTCATGAATTATGGTGACCATCAACAAGGATAGAAGAAAAATAATGTTCAGCACAGGTCAATTTGGTTGCCATGCACACGGCAACAATATTTATCAGAATTCTAGGCTAAGTCATTGGCTACCTAAATTGTGGGAAAAAGCCAGGAATGCAGGATCAATTGATAGAATGTCATGAACATACTGTGTACTTTCTAGTTTGGTGCCCCAATATTAATGTTGAAGAAAAACTAAAAACTTCTAATATTGTGATCTGAGGAGGAATTGTGAGAATGCTATAATCCTAACAATTGATCAAATATCCCATATAACATAAATTCACCATTTGTCAATGTTCTACTTCAATCCATCAGCAGTACATGGGAAAAATCATACTGATTGAGAGGACTTCGAAATTGTTCTTTGAGATCAAGAATTGCAATTTTAGGCCTAGTGATTTAGGAGATATAGTGTGGTCTCTATGGCTATCGGTTTCTGTCAAATTTTCAGAACAGTTTTAGATCTTTGCAATCTTGGACAAACTTAGTGGCCGAATTGCATGGTCAATAGTTGCAAAACGTTGTAAAAGGATTACCTCATAATCTGAGACGTCGTCGTCGGAACTCGAATCCGAGATACCACACCCCATGACGCATCTGCGGACCTCTTCGCACCAGCAGTTGCAGCACATCGCGTTCGGGTTGCCGAGGCCTACCGATTGGAGATATGCATGGAGAGAGATTCATTGCACAGTTAGGGCATAAGTAATGCGTGCATCTACTTTGGCACCGAGTGCATGGGGGAGGCCGCATCCCCTGAACGACTATGATCTGTTGCTGGCAGCGATCTGCCATCTCGATCAGTCGGCAGGAGAGATGCGAAGTGCGTGGGGGATGGGGAGGGAGGAGAGATGGGAGTGCGTAGGGGAAGAAGGGGCTCAACCGAGGCGGCTTGTCTCACCTTATAGCGCGGAAGGGCGACGCCGGGCGCAACGGAAGTTGCTTGTGATCCTAAATTAGCGGGAGAGCGGCGGCGGAGGGTCAAGGATCCTGGTCAAGCGCCTTGCAAATCGCGGCTGGACAGTTCGTGGCAGTTACGGGCGCACCTGAGTCTTGAGGCAGGGGACACTCTGTGGTGAGCTCCTCGGGGCGGCAGGATGGATCTCCTTACCAATTCGGCAAGGCCCGGGCTCGGGGCAATCGAGCTCCTCACGAATCGAGCAAGTCCCAAGCTCGGGGCAGCCGAGATCCTCATGAATCGGGCGAGGTCGGAGCTCGGGGCGATGGCGGTTGCCGAGCTCCTCTGGTGGTGAGGCCGTAGCTCGAGGCGGCGGCGGGGGCTGAGAGCTCATTGGGCGGTGAGGCCGGAGTTCGGGGGCGGCGGCGGGTGCCGAGCTCCTCTGGTGGCGAGGCCGAAGCTTTGGGCGGCGACGAGGACAGAGATCGGGGCGGCGGCGGGCACAGAGCTCCTCGGGCGGTGAGGCCAGAGATCGAGGCGGCGGGTGCAGGGCAGTGAGGCCGGAGCTCGGGGTGGCAGCGGGTGCCGAGCTCCTCGGGCAGCGCGGTCGATGCTTCTAGCCGGCGGCGGGGTGGAAAGGGAACGCGGAGGGGAAGAGGAGTAGAGAGGAGAAGCTGTGGGCCACCGCTACACGTCACTGACATATGGGCACAAACTGCCCCATCACGTGAAACCGCTATTAAAACCGGGGAGGGGTGAGTTTTGAACGGTATTGAATAGTTTGGGGGTGTATGTTGTCTGGTTTTGTAGATAAAGGATCAAAATCGAACTTTGCCGATAGTTGAGGGTCGAAAGGTCTTTTTCTTTTACCTACCTAATTATTTCATGGTAGTGAAGGATGTGTATGACCACATTCTCAAAATCAATTGACATTTTTATGTCATGATCATACACCAAAATAAGTTGTCCATGAAAGGTTTAAGATTTTTGTACCTAACTTAGGGTAATTTAACATTTAGCCTTCAATGTACCATGAAATAATTAAAAAAATAGGTAAACTTGGTCAGAAAATTGTACAAATGCACGCAACATCATAGTTTGTCTCCATTACGAAGCCATTAATTTTTCAAATGATCTTGACAAAAGAAGTTTATACATAATGTACAAAATACCTACATCTCCTACATAGCACCACGAATTGGAGCATCCCTGCAACGCTACTCAAAAATTTGAAAGGATTTTGACCATGTGCAACTATACATCCATCACACCCATGAAAGACTCTTACTTATTTACTTGAGTCTATGTGAGACATGTTCATGGTAGTGAAGGATGTGTATGATAACATTCTCAAAATCAATTGACATTTTTATGTCATGATCATACACCAAAATAAGTTGTCGATGCAAGTTTTAAGATTTTTCTACATAGCTTAGGGTATTTTGACATTTAGCCTTCAATTTATCATCAAAAAATTACAAAAAAGGTAAACTTGGTCAGAAAATTGTACAAATGTACGCAGCATCAAACTTTGTCTCCATTACGAAGCCATTAATTTTTCAAATTATTTTGACAAAGGAAGTATATACAAAATGTACAAAATACCTACATCTCTCACATAGTTTCACACATTGTTAGTTTAATATTGAAGTTTTCCATACTTTGCAACATGTTCGAACTCGTATGAATTTGAATTTTGAACATAACCTTGTGTTCCCTTTTAGATTATGAAATGTGAAGTTTGATTGGTAATGGTTGTGGAAAACAAGTAGTATTCCTATGTTGTACTTATAAGGAACAAGATAGGACATGCAAAAATTATCAAAGAAATGGAAATCTATACTAAACAATAACACCAATGAAAAGATGGTGATTTTAGAAAAATTACAAAAAAAAATCATCAAATTTGGATTAAGTATGACGGGTTAATACTAGATACATAATTTTATTGCGGATTAAAAGAAGAAATCCGATCTCTTCATCATTCCAATAGAACTGGGCCAATCACGTGGTGCCACCTGGTTGACTTGACTAGAATATGATAAAACTATTAAAATATAAAATTTCTCAAACACCGAACTGGTGTAGTGGTTTGGTGGCGCCCAGGCTTGACGGAAGGTCACAAGTTCGACTCCCAGGTGCAAGCACCGAACTGAGCAATTTTTTTGGATTTAGGTTATTTCCCGTGTGTTCTGCAAAAAAAAAAAAAAAAAAAAAAAAAAAAAAAAAAAAATCGTGTGTTAACCTAGGCTTCGAACGCTGCCCGATAGGGCCAGATCGAGCAGCAATTACCACTGCGCTATGTAAGTAGATTCACTTATGAATGAATCATCTACATTATGTGTTCTGTTACGGCCTTATGGGAATGGTTGAGTCCTTGTGACCTGATGAATATATATGGCTGTTTATAGCTATTCCTGTCAAAGGCCCCCTAAGTTTGATTGGTAATGGTGGTGGAAAACAAGTAGTAATTCTATGTTGTGCTTATAAGGAACATGATAGGATGTGTTAAAATTGTCAAAGAAACGGAAATCTATACTAAATAATAACACCAATGAAAAGATGGTGATTTTAGAAAAATTACCAAAAAAATCATCAATTTTGAATTAAGTATGCGCATCTACAAACTTTTTCCCTGGTCACCCTTTGTAGGACCTAACGTGACGCGCGGCCCGCGCGCGCCACTCGGCACGCGGCACGCCGCCGCTGCGCTGCCATGTGGCCTCTGTTCGCGGGCAGCTACGAGAGGGAGCAGCTTGTCGCGATCTTCGATGTGCTCGGCGTGCCGGACGGCGGGACATGGCCGGAGTTTGCGTCCACGGCGTTCGCCGCCGAGGCGGTGACGGAGCTGGACGTGCGGCGAGGCAACCGGTTGCGCGAGCTGTTCCCTGTGGCGATGCTGTCCAGGGAAGGATTACAGGTGCTGCACGGCCTCCTCACGTGCAACCCACACAAGCGGCTCACGGCGGACGCTGCGCTGAAACTGCCGTGGTTTGCCAAGGTCGAGGCACTGCAGCTGCCAAGTGAAGATGACGTAGCATCGGCTTTCGCCGGGTACCGGCCCTCGCTCTCACTGCCGCGGTCGATGTACGTGAGTCCGTCTGCTCCATCCAACAACCAGCAAACCGTGATGGGCCTGGGCCGTCGAGACTGGGCTGAGGCCATTCTCGGGCGCGACGTGGGGACGCGGGTGGGTATCGTAATTATAGGATCTAGTTCGGGGGTTCCGTTGCGGCTATGTTTTGACTCGTCGGCCTCTGCGTACGGCGCCTGTTTGCAGCTCGGCCAGGCACCATGGACACGCCAGGAGAAGGAGAGGGACCCCCCTACGGCGATCAACATGGGTACAGGTAGCCCTTGTCTCGTCGAACTGCTGCCGGCGCCCGGCGATGCGGCCCGTGCGCCACCGCATCTCCGCTGACCTTTCTGCCGCACCATGTCACTTGCGTTGCTCGATCTGTTTGTAGCTATTCCATCTTGAACTGCTGATATATGTGCATATGTGCTTAGTTTCTACGATCAGTATGTTTGTAGCCTAGGATAGCATTTTTAGCTCCCAGTCTTACCCAATGTTTTAAATAGCTGGCTAAGCCTCTTAGCTGTTGCTATCTAAAATGGCTAAGGACAGCTATAGCTTAGCTATAGCCGTGGCTAAGCCATTTAGCCGCAGCTAAGAATGATACGCTATAAATTTATAAAATAACAGATCATTACTTCATTAGACCACCATCAAGGCACAACAACACAGTTCATTAGACCACCACCAGTTACAACACAATACACAAGAATACATCTCAGCCTAAAAGACACAAAGTTATTAGAACATGGCTCTAGTCCAAGACACAAAGTTACTAGAACATGGAATTCGGAGAGCCCGCGTTTGATTTTGGCTCGCGGATTGATTTAGCCGCGGCTAAAAGGAGGCCCGTTTAGCGGATATAGCCGGCTAATAGCGGCTATTAGCCCTAAAGCTAAGGATGTGGCTAAAAGTGTGATATCTTAGCTGCAATGCTTTCGAAACGGCTATATCCGGCTATAGCTGTAGGTTTAGCCAGCTATTTAAAACATTGGTCTTACCAGAGACTTCCAGCTACAGTACTTCATTTTTCATGACTCCGATCCATGCTAAGCTAAACCTTGTTGTTTCAAATATTCAGTAACAGTAATTGCTGCATGCTAATCAGGTAGACGTCTAATAGACAATGACATAGGCAATTGCTAATACTGATTTTGAAATGTCAAACATCCCTCCTTCGATCAGTTTAACTAGCACTCGGTTGTAAATAGAATCCTAACAAAAAGGTGTCATCCAAGTCTTATACTAATAGTTATATTGTTTGGAAAAGTTGATGCAGGTGCCAATCGTAGCAATGGTCGTACTAACAAGAACCCAGATGGGTCCAGCAGCACGGTAATAATCTCCATATGAAGTTTTATTTTCCTTTACGTTATTTGACCAACTTATCATGACCAACTGGTTGCTACAGAATCCTAAGATGCGTCTATACCACTCTCCTGTGAGATTTTGTAATGTCGTAAAAAAAATAAAGGATTCTCCACCACACGTAGACCTTATTCAGTTTATTGGATTTGGGGGACTGCTTCTAATGCCTAGTATCCTTTTGAGGAAAAACATGCTAAAGGACATTGCAGAAGCATACGACATTAGTAACAGAGGTTTCAAGTTATGTGGTCAAATTGTTAGTTTTCCTCTTGATGATGTCCAGAATATATTGGGACTCCAGATTTCAGGCAATGATGTAATGCAACATATAAATGAAAAAATCAAGAGTGAAGATGAAACTGTGCGTAGTGAAATGTTTAAAAGGTTTTCCAATGATAACCACAAGCTCGAGATACAAGGGCTGGAAAACATGCTTCATAAAGAACGACCGGCGGACGAAGACTTTATAAGAGCCTTTGTATTGTTCACGATTGGTGTCCTCCTAGCATCAAACACAGGTCCCACCATCCATTGGAGCTATATAGAAGCTGTTAGAGATATAGCACAAATCCCACATTTCAATTGGGGCCAATTTACTTTGAACCATCTGTTGAACTCGTGCACTTCTTTCAAGAATAAAAGAGAAGCAACCCTGAAGGGTAATTTGGTTCTTCTACAGGTCAGTTTTATACTGTACATCAAAACCTTTAAATATTGTATATTTTCTGACATACGTATTTACTTCACATATTTAATAGTTTTGGTACTGGGAGCGAGTTAGAGTGGCCAACCATCATGACATCAAGTATGACGAAAGGCCCACCCGACCACCAGTAATGGTATTCTGGAATGAAGAAAATGCCAAGCGCCGACAAACTGCTTGGGAGAAGGATGGGTTAAACGGTGGAACGGTAAGTTTGCAAACATAGCACCAAGATGGTTATGTTGTTACGCATATAATTAACAATATCAATTTTTTGTAGCTTAATTTGCCCCTTGTTTCAGTCACCAAACAAAAAAGAGAAGCAACAGTGTCACAAGGGAAACAAGCAAAAGACGCAAACGAGGGTCCTAGCAACCTAGAAGTAAGTATGACTTATGTTGAATTATCGTCGCTCATTTATGGGCGTAATCCACTATTTCGTAATTTTGTAGGTGCAAAGACTTGAACCTTGGAAGAAAGCAACAAAACTGGAGCTTAAACTAGATCTGGAGAAGAAACTTCTTGAATTGGAACATAAACAGGATATGAAATTTTTGGATCAGAAGAAGGAATTAGCTTCATTTTCAAATGACAGTATCCTAGAAGATAGGTTGAATAAGCTAGAAGCTAAGGTATTCGCTGATTACGAACAAACGCGAACGGAGATGAAGGTAAGCAGCGTGATATTACTCAATGTTACGTACTATCATGCTTAATATGTTACAATGTCTCAACTAACAGGAACTCCGTGAGCCAGTGTGCACACTTATTGACCAAGTTAGATCTCAAACTGCCCATGCTCAGCAACATATGCCTTCGTCTGCACAAGTTCAGCCACCTATGTGTCCATCTGCACATGTTCAGGTATTGTATGTTCTCAAGTCTTATCACTGTTCCTGTTTGTCGAATCTAAAAACAACACAAATTGCAGGCTACTATACGCACACGTTTCCACCAGGTGAAGGATACAATATACGCTCAATCACCAATTGCAAGAAATGATACGATGCTCAATCGCCCCCCTACAACGCATATCAAACAAAGAGAGCCGATTATCGATGATGATTACAATACAGGTTCAATTGACAGGGAAGCTGCAATGTTCTTATTGAACAGTTACGAGGGCGCTTGGGTTGTAGACATAAATGGCCATATGCTTAAAGCAGGAGAATTGCGCCCAAATGTCTCACAGCAGTTTATAGCAGGAGAAGTAATATTCTTTCACATCCATGTGGTCACTAAAAACATGAGCACACCTAATTTTTTCTACATTCACACTTTGCAGGTAATAAATGCATTTGTCCATTTGAGCAACGTTGAGAATGATACAGCGTCATTCATACATACCTTTGATGCTCAAAAGTTGGCAGACCCAAGTTGGGAGGAAAATGATAAATTTAAGAAGCGAATTGCCGAAAAATGTAATGACAAACATTTGGTATGTAATATTGATTTTGTTTTGTTTCATTTTCTAGGTTCCTATCTCATGATTTACTATGATTTTTGTAAATGTCACCTGTTTGGATTGAAGCCATGCATTCAAACTTGTTTCAATAATTAACTTTCAGGTATTTGTTCCAATGAACATTAATGGCAACCACTGGGGTGTACTGGTCCTAAACTTTATAAAGAAAGAGGTACAGATCCTTGAATCTTTAAGCATACGAGATGAAGAACTAGAGATGACATTGGTAAGTATGGACCAACTTTCTTTTACACATCTACAACCGCTTGATCAAACTTCTCATGTATGTAACCAATAACTATAGGTGGAAAGCATACAATGTTGCGTCGAATTTTCATCATTGAAAGGCTTGGTAACCTTTGAAAATCCATTATTTAACTTGCGTGACTGGGAAATAGTTCCATATGTAGACATACCGAGACAAGATAACAGGTACACTTTTCCTTTTGTATATTAATGATGTAGCTCAGTTACTCATGTCATGCTACTACGTTGCAGCTTTACATGTGCAGCGTTTGTAATACAGTATATTCTGGCATGGGATGGAGATAAAATGGCTCATGAATTCACAAGTGTGAGTGTTAGAGTTATTGTTATTTCCAAAATTATACAAACTGGAATGAGAGGTGCTATGTGACGATGTGCACTACTTTTCTCATGTACAGGTTGAAATGGAAAGTTTTTGCTTCAGGATATGCACGAGGCTCCTACATTCGGACCGTAATAAACTTCGTTTGGAATCATACGAAAAACCCATCACGGTATGTGCATTTAATGCATTTTTACAAAACAAATCGGTTTAGACAGCTTGTTCCATGCTGCACAAACTAATTTTGTTTAACATTTTCTGTTCACGAATACTCAGAATGAAGCGGACGAGGTGGAACAGCCAAATGACCGAGAGGATACTGGTGTAGATGATATTCAGATGATATCATCTCCTATGGGAACTCGAAGCAAAGGGGAAGCTAATACAGCATCAGGAAAATCATTGACGAAAAGAGGACGAGGACGGCCGCCAAAGACTAGGGTTGATGAAGGATCCGCAAAAGTTACAGGAGTTGAACAAGGTACTGCAAAGGTTACAGGAGCTGCAAATAGGAAAAGAAATGAACCCTCAAGGAGGACAGCTGACAAAGCTCCTCGTACTGTCTTAGATGAATTCAGTACAGAATCTATCACTAATCGCATTAACAAACGGAAGAAACAGCCAGGAAGGCTGCTAAGTAGCCCTTATCGACCAAAGTAGGTTCAAAATTTACACAAACTTATGCAATTTGAGCTATGACATATGAAACAAAAATGTATGACGAGATGGTTGTATTGCAGCGCCAGTACTAATGTTGCATTCTTACGAGTTTGGAATTTTAATTGAAATTTGTATTTGGTTTCATGTGTTTGATAATTTTTCTAATGTTTGACTGTCTGTAACCCTAGGGCCTAAGATGGCCTAAGATGGCTTCCTGGTGTCCGGGAAGTGCTGGAAACAGTCTTCATCAGCTAACGATGAGCTCCGGGTCTTTGGTTGCTTGTGCTTTCCAAACACAACTGCCACCACTGCCCACAAGCTCGGTCCGCGGTCGCTGGCGTGCGTCTTCGTCGGCTACCCCAACGACCACCACGGCTACAGGTGCTACAACATCGAGTCCCGGCGCGTGTTCACCTCACGGCACGTCGTGTTCCTAGAGGACGAGTTCCCTTCCGCGACAACGTACAGCACCATGTTCACGAGCTGCCACACCCTGGAGTACAGGACAACACGGTGATCGTCAACGTTCCAGCTCGAGTCGAGCCGGCGGTGTCTCAACATCGCCAAACGACACCATCTCTCGCGTCAGGGACCACGGCCCCACGGCCTCCTCGTCCCCGCCATCGCCAAACACGTTGTTGCCACAAACGTCGTCGCCCTCACTCACTGCCGCGTCGTCCCCGCCATCCTCGGCGACCCCTCCTCGCCACACGATGACGACACGTGCCCACGCCGGGATCAGCAAGCCGAACCCAAAGTGCGCGCTCTCCAGCAACATCACATCCAGCTCGCCCTCGGCATCGTCCCGCGCCGTCGCCGTCTCTCCTACGCCGACGTCCATTCGAGCAGCTCTCAAGGACCCAAATTGGAGAGATGCGATGCAGCTTGAGTACAACGCCTTGCAGGCCAACGGGAGACATTATCACCTGTGATCAAGCCACCAACCATTCGCACGGTGTTGACATTGATCTCCTCCAAACGGTGGCCGGCGCACCAACTCGACGTTCCAGCTCGAGCGCGCCGGCATGACGAACTGCAAGCCCGAGACGTGTAGCAGAAGGAGCCCGGCTTCCTGCGCCGCCAGCTCCCCACAGACGCGCCGTCGCGTCCGGAACCCGACCCGTTCGGTCCTCCACTTGCCGGACACCCTCATGTTATTCATGTGCGCGATGGTGGACCCCATCCGCGAGCTCTGCGCCGTCCGACGCCTTCGCCGCACGGACTGGACTGCCGGCCTCTCTTGCTTGCCTAATGGGCCGAGCCCAGCTTCCACGAGAGCTCCAGCCGGCCTTCCCTATCCGCGGCCACGACGCGCACGTCGCGAAACCGCCGGCCGCGTTTTGCTCGCAAAATCCGCGCCTACAAAGCACAAGCCGTGGCCCCCGTCCTTTTTTCCATTGGCTTCAGAACCACCTGCCCCTAGAGCCGCCGCCGCCGCTCCCGCGGTCGTCTCGGTTCGAAGTGGTAAGTTGCCGCCGCCGCTGTCGTCTGGGTTCCGAGTGGTAAGTTGCCGCCGCTGTTCTGTTATTCATGTGCGGCACCATCATGGGGCTCTAACACTGTCCGTGAGCCCGTGACTAGACAGCGACGCGAGGAGGTCTGCTCGATCCAGTTCGCCGACGGTCCGTGCCGGCAACAGCTTCACTCTCCTTCTGTTCGTGTGAGTTTTGCCATCGAATCTCCTGTCCATCGCGTGCATGGCCATTATAGCCTTGCCTTACCCTATCTCGATCTATCCCTGTCTTAGAAATATTCTTCTACCATGACAGAGAGAGCTGTAAATCAACATCATGTATTTTGATAATCCTTGCATTTTTCACCCACCGTCACTAACATCGCCTTCTCAGCCTCAATCACGAGTAGACAATCTTGAGCTTGTCCTGCTGATTTCTTTATAAAATTCACATGATGATCGCATGGCTTCTTTTTTTTATATATATCAGTGTAGTATAGTATGAATTATGTGTTTTTCACCTGAGCTTGTACTGCTGTATTGTGAGCTTATCCAGCTGATTTCTGTTATATATGCAGTCCATATGAATATGCTAATATGATTGCACATACGAGAGCCCACTACTGCACCGTGCTATTAAGTTTACGATGTTGCTTTTTCATTTTACTTTGAACCATATGACTTATTCTACTTTGTAAATTCCTAGGTGTCATGGATCAACTTAAGAGGTCCCTCCAAGAGATCGAGGAGAAGGCAGCCAAAAGTAAGAAGGAAGTTAACAATGAGTACTCGAAGATCAAGCTTGACCTTACCAAATCTTACATCCAGAAGATGAAGGAACAAGAACAAACTGAGAACAGCATATTGCTTGAGCGTGACCAGCTGGAAGAAGCACAAGAGAAAGAGCTTTCTGACTTTGCCAAAAGACTTGAAAAAGAACAGGTTGCCCAGCTGAAGAAAGCGCTACGTGAGCAGCGTGTTCTCTTTGCCGGCATTAAAGAACAGGAACATGCTATTGCAGATAATGTCTTGCGAAAGACGCATAGAAAAAACGATGAGATCATAGATAAACTCGAACATACCCTTGATTCCTTCAACAAGCACGCAAGGTTACAATTTGAAGAGTTGCAGAATGACATCTCAAGGTTGAAGGGTATGATTCCCAACTTGATCCCCTTGATCAAAGAACCAGTGGTCCATCCCAATAAGAAAGCCAAGGTAACCATGAAAGTCAGGCTGTTGAATATTACCAATTCCCCTTCACTAGTAATTGATATTATGTATTGTCTAGATAGCCATCTGAACCAGTGCACTTTCAGGTAGAAAATGAGATCTGCATACCACAAGGAAGCCTGTTTGTATTAATGGACAACGAATGTGACTTGGTATATGTAAATTGTTTTTCTTACTTTTTGTTTACAAACTCCAATTAGCCAAATGATCTTTATTTGTGGAATTTATCTACATGCAGGATGATGTAATGCGATTTAAGGTGCATAGAGTGGATGAACTTTATCCGGATCTGAAAAGGAACTATGATAGTCGGGAATACCCTATTGGCCAGTTTACCATTAGAAAGCCAGCCACTGTTGAGTTGTTTGTAATGTTGGAGACTTTGAGAGATTATGGATATAGAGGAGACAGTTCTGAGTTGTACTACCTGAATCCCATTCCTGGGAGTACACCACCAACTGGGTTACAAAAGATTTACGAACAAGAACAGGTGAATGAACTGGTGCTCGCTCATGCTGAACAGAGAACCAAGATTTGCCATCTGTACCTAGTGCGACCTCAAGATGTGAGTACTGGTTTCTCTTCACAAATAATCTTCTTAATACAACCATTGATGTTATAATAACATGTAAACAACTTAATGCAGGTCATGCCAGACAACGAGTACTACTATGATGGAGAAGAACATGGCGACATGACCCCATGAAGGCATCTATGCAGCTTGCCTTGTTGAACTATGCGTGGGTTACAAAATTAATAGGGTGCATTATGTCTTTTTCATAAAGTTAGCTTGAAGTTTGATTATATTATATTTATTTAAGATGGGTGTGTGAGAACAAAGTTTAGTGTGTCTGGAGACTGGAATCCTGTTTCATTATCGGAATATCAGAACATATGCTCTCCTAATTCATTTGTTATGAATTCAGATCATATCTAGGTATCATCAGCTTAGTCGAATATATCATCTGGTTTTGTCCACGACCTCATGCGCTCCTGTTCCATGCCATTTCTTGCACGACCCCTGTGTCTGCTTTTTATTGGCAATTGTAGACAAAATTCGTAACTGTTTAAATGTTCAAAACAGTGTACTCCAATTATGTTGCATGTTAATACCCAAAGAATTTTCTGTTCACAAGTGTATGCACGAAACCATTTATCCTTCGCTCTGTTAACAAGGGTAGAGCTCACAGTATGTACATGGCACTCCTATCCAAAACTAAAATATATATGCCTCTGCAGCTAACAGCAATGCTAACAGATGAGGGCAACTCACACACTAAATATCGATCTGTACATGGAACCTATGAAATAGAAGTACTTCTCTCGCTCTGTACAGATGATGTGCCACCCGAACGGATGCAGGCAGCGAAACCAACAGTACCCGGCTTCGGTGGCTACTGTTCTCCTTCCGAAATCATGAGGATTTGGCCTTCTGAATCAGTAATCCGACAACATCTAGGCATCTGGGGTTCTCCATCTAAAGGGTTCGCCTTGTGTGCCACCATTCGCACTGCTGTTGGTCTCATGGTCACCTGATACACCTGCCGGTTTCTCTGGTGCTCTTGCTTGCCCTGGTGCTCTGTTGCCTCGGCGATCCTGAAACCAACAGAAATAGCTAATGGTATAGAAATCAGTCCCTCACAAATGTCGCATCTGACTATCTGAGGTATAGAAATCAGCTCATGAGAGACAATGCGTGCATTGCTAATGGTTGGCAGTACAAGTTCCGTCAGGTATTGTTCAGTTAATCCTCCCCCCAGCGGATTGAGGGGACTGAGCAGGCAGGATTTTTGAATTGTAGGGGATTTAATCCCCTCCAATCTCTTCAATCCCTCCAAACCGAACAAGTCCTCAAGGTTCAAAAATTCACTTAATCCAACTCAGCACAAAACTATTGAGAATAACACTCTTAGCACATTCCTAGAAACTGAGAGCGAAAATATTTCCACCACTTTCTAGCACATGGCCCTTATGCCCTCTTCACGATCCAACTCGACCCTAATCATTCGTAGGCCAAATTTGTATAGAATTCCGGCCCAATCCATTTAGGGCACGATCCTTAAAATTGTTAGGCTAAAAAGTTGGGCCCATTACCACCCCTGCGCACTGTATAGTCCACATATCCTCTTACACATGGATCTGCAGTTAAGTTCTTTTGACAGACCAGAAAGGAGCCATAACCACAAGAAACTGCTCTAACAGAAGAGTGACAAAGGAGCGAAATGTGATTTTTCAAATGGCAATAGAGAATAGGGTTCCAACAAGTCCCAGCATTTGTGAAACACAAAAAAAAAAATCATTGATAAGATACTAAAACATACACATGACATGACATCGTATGAAAAAATACGACACTGATGGGATATGAACAATTAACCATGTAGCTAAACATCCATATTTTTTAAGTGCATGTGACCCATATATGTTCACTACAAGGTAGTTAAAAGCGGGCGCCTAGGTGCTCAGGTCAGGCACAGCGTAGCTTGACGGCCTCAAGCTGCTCCAGGAGCAGTGCACTTGCTCAGGCATGCCCTTTTTGGTATTAAGTGCAAGGTGCTTACCTAACTCCTATCACCATTTGTTTTTTGGTTCTTTAAGGCACAACCTGTGCCTTTGATGCCTTATCACGCATGCATGTATTGTGTTCATAGTTCATACTTTTAAGCCTGCACTAACAGCTACAGATTAGATAGCTTTATCCCAATCCTAATGTATGCATGTATTGTGTTCATAGTTCTTAGTTCATACTACTTCTAAGCTTGAAGAAACTGACCTCTTTTATCATGTCGTTAGTATCACAGCAGGTTATAAAAGTTTAATGCTTATCCATCTCCTACTATAAGCCTATTTGCTAAACAAAAATGAATGCAATTGATCCATAACATGTTGGTAGGAGGTTATTACACATTTTACCATATGCACACGACTCAGTTACAGAACTTCTTTCTGAAGATTTTTACCAATACAAATAAATTGAATTCTAACACTCCTACCTAATACTTGTGCCTGGCGTTGCTTAGGCACGCATCTCAAGTGCACTTTACGCTTTTGACTGCACTGGTTCACTAATTAAACCAAGTATTGTTTTAAAATTGCAGCGTAACTAAGATGTATTAACGAACATGATTAATTTCCAATAACCAAAGGGTATAAAGAACAAGGCAACAGTCTGGATTTGAATCCAGTTGCAACCCAAGAGAGGATATACTACGTATTACAATGCCATAAGAAACCCAATAATCATTGTAAAGAATGTATATCTTATTGACAATATCTTTTAATTCTTTGCAGTGAACATATTTCACTGTATTAGTGATAATCTTCAGTCATGAATACACATGGGAGGTCTAATCACTCTCCAAACAACAACGGTTGCATAGAAAATGGCATGAGTAGTCCTGGCTTGCCTATGGGACTAAGCACCAGCCAACAACACTAGTCTAGTGCTTTTTAGAAATCAGGGTTGCAGTGTAAACAATTTAAGACTGAGAACATGACATAGTCATGCCATATCATATGAACAACACATAGTCGTGGACAATATCCTTCACCTGATTAGCAGTAGTTTCAACTGAAAGCTTTTTTGCCTCTTTATCCAAAGCTAGCCACTGCATAAGTAGAAAGTGATTTGTCACCCACAAAACAGATCTTCTGATACTGTTATCAGGACATAAGTATTCTGTATAAAACAAAGCAACTTGTACATACCACCCATCCAGATCCTTGTAAAGCAGCACCTTCTGCATTCATCTTCTTTACAAGTGCCTCAAATGAACCAAAGTCCTCATCAATGGCCCAGCCAAGTTTCCCATGCGGTGGCTCCCCACCACCCTCCTGTAAAACATCAAATGTCCTTGCAATTTTCCATGAAACAACACAAAATAAGAAAAGAAACACATGTTTTCCCCTTCTGGTGGAAACAAAAGAAGTGTATTAACAAGATACTTACACTAATAGGCTTGAGGTTCTTCCAGAAGATTGAATGGTTTACGTGACCTGCAACATGATAATTATTTTAGTAAAACATCTTGACCAGAGAAACAATCCATTAACAATGATGAAATTTTCCAAGAAGGTTACACGTAAATAAACCAAGAGGTTAACTTGCCATGCCCATGAACAAGTTAAATAAGAAAATAAGCTTTTAATGCAGGGGCTTCTTCACCTCTCCATAATCTAGCCAACAAGATGTGCTTAATCTTTTACCAATAAACAATGTTAAATAAGCGGCAGTTTACCAATTACCAAATCAAACGAGCATGTTTCAATGTCTCACAAACAAGTACTACAACCGGTCATGTATATATGTCGTTTCAGACAAGAAAGCTAGAAGAAAATGAACTACCTTCCTGTGGCTGGACATCAAATAAAAACGAACAGAGGTAGTACAATATAGACGGTAGCCCCAAGCAAATTAGCATATGCTAGAATAGAAAACAAACTGAGTGTAATTCATAATATAGAAGTGCCAGGGCATCCCATGAAACCAATATATAGATCTGAACATCCACAAATTTTCCTCGAAAAGTTTCAATAGCCAACCAAATCACATCGATTCTGCACATTGTACAGAATGTAACAAGCTTTCTAGCCAATCACAACACGGCAAATGCTAATCGAATCATCAGTAGCAGTAGCTAGCATAAGGTTAGCGCAGTAAGGGAAGCCAATAAAGCTAGCAGGACAACCTAAACAATAGAGCCACGAGAACGGTATTGGTACCCAGTATGACAAATCAAACTAGAAATTTTGCCTGGAACAGTAGCTGCAATGTCAGGAAGTCAGAACGCAATGCCAAGTGAATGCAAATTTTATACAGTAAGGAAGACATTGTAAATGAACAGAAATGGAAGGAAGATCATGCCTGACAGGAAAAGTTCCCAAAATCATTCCACTGCAAATCAGAGCCATGATGGGACCCTCAGCCTGTGATTCAGAGTTCAATATCAAATGGGTACTCGATACAAAAGGAAGAAATATACCATATGACTGTATGAGCACAATAAAGTTGCAGACCAATATATAAGTAATGAAAGTCTCAGTCAAACTCCTTACTCCTTACTAAATGCATTTGGCAAATCATATATCCACCACATCCTCAGGGAGCATTTTTTCCTACAAATGAAGAGGAACATTAGTCATAAGTACACACGGCTCACAGACAACCAATTTTTATCTTTGATGAGAATTACTCTTAGCTCACCTCATTTCTCTTGGAGCATGTTCGCCGATTGTGACCTCCATCTTTACATAGGGTACATTTCTTGTCAGATTTGTCTGAACTTGACTTCAACTTTTTCTGCGGGGCCCCTCTGCCAGGCACACGTATGGGATCCAAGACATTGCAGGACTCTGAAGATTCATCATCCAGGGCTTGTGGGAGCACAGGACCAAACCTCTTGCCTCCACCATCTCCTCTATTTGGAGGGATCATTGCAGCTTCCTCTTCAAGAACGCGTTTCAGCCGTTCATATGCTTCAAGTGATTGAGATGCTGCGAAGGATGTCATTTGACTTATATTGTGTAGTTCATGGTACCTCTGTACGCTATCAGAATGGTCATACATGGTGCTCTTCCTTGTAGGAGGAAATCCACGCTTGGCACCCATCGTCCACCTTTCCAAAACACAGCAGTCTGGAAGCTTACTTTCTCCGCGATGGCCCAACACAAAGAAGATGTGTGAGCATGGGGTTCCAAGGGACTGTAACTTTAGACAAGAACATGAAACTTCCTTCACCTTGTCCTCAACAACACATATCTCACATTTCACAAAGTACTGTTTGTCTCCTTTATCAACCCTTCCAACTTTATACTCAACAATGTTGTAGCCATCCATTTCCTCAATCAAATAACACTTCTCATTTGCTGCTTTTAGACTGAACTGCACATCATCAGCAAAAAAGACACTTGGTGTGAACCTCCCTGCAGCCTCATTCACAATAATAGAAGCATCTGCTTCCAAGCATGGCTTGTAACTTGCTTCAAAGTCCTGATTAGCTTCTCTAATCCATAGCTTTCCAAGACAGTTGTCAAAGTGTTGTAACAACTCTACCAGTGTCATTTTCCGATCTAGATTAAACTTAATCCTAGAGTGTAGGCTCTCGCTACGCTGGTTGCTCCTCAGTCCTAAATAGCGCTTACTAGCATGATACGCAGCACACCAGACTTCCCTCCTCTCATACATCTGATATAGCCACGAGTCCTTATCTGTAACATCATTCTTATCCAAGAATTCCATCCATTTCCTCTCAATCTCTTCTATAGAGCAACGATCATACAGAAAGCACCTAATCCCTTCCTTCACTTTGTCGTCCTTAATATTCTTCACAATGTTATTCTCAATATGCCATCCGCATAGCCTATGCGATGAATTCGGCCACACAGCACTGATTGCGTTTTGCATAGCAAGGTCTCCGTCAGTGATCACAGAAACTGGCTGTTTCTGAGACATGGCATCACTGAATGACCTAAGCAGCCACACATACGACTCAGTGTCCTCATGAGCAACAATTCCACAAGCAAAAAGAACTGTGCTTTTATGATGATTCACCCCAACAAAAGGAACAAGGGGCAGGTTGTATTTATTCGTTTTGTACGTGCCATCAAATACGACGACATCACCAAATGCTCTATAATCCATCTGACTTTGAAAGTCGCACCAGAGGACTCCCGTCAGGTGCCCTCTCCATCAGTCTTGTACTTGAAAGAGAAATCTGGATCTCTACGTTTCTGAGCTATCATGTAATTGATGATTGTTTGAGCATCACCGGCGGAGAGTGTCTGCAACTTATTGTGATGGCAGAAATTGTAAAGGTCCCTTACTGTAAATCCAACCTTATCATAACCACCATACCGCTTTAGCATAATGTCCATTATCTGGTGTTTGCGGATCCCAGCAATCTGCAGATCCACAATCTCTGCTTTCTGCTCATCACTGATTCTTCTATGTGATCGCAGAAAACAAGAAAGGTCTGGTTCAATCATCGGATGGTTGTGTTCGTCGATGAAATCCTTCACATACCACTGCTCCGTGTTCTGATCCTTTGCAATCACAAGTTTAGCACGGCATCCACAGCGAGTCAAATTCCGCGGCCTTCGCATCTTGATCTCCTTCTTCAGGTGCTTCTCTGCACGAAAACCTTCACAGCTGCAAACAAACTTGCGAAGGGTCCTCACTTGGTGGTCGCTGTCCCACTCGCAGTAATCCTTCCTCACACTAAATCCTTTCTCATATGCGTAGTCGTTATAAAACTCAAATCCTTCGTCCTCACTGTTAAACATCTTCAGTACTATTTCACTGTAATCCAGCAAAGAATTATCATTGGACATTTCTACCTGAAAAGAACAAAATTAAGCTTCCATTAGAACAGTCATTCTCTCTGATTTTCTGACAGATAAATATGTTGATAGAGCATTCATGATCAGCATACATCAAAAATATTGCCATGTGCATGGATGGCTACTCTAACCAAGATGATAAATTGTAGGTGCAGGTTCAAAAAAAAATGTAAGAGCAACTGTTTTCTAATTCCAAACGTATTTCTTGTTGTCCTAGAAACATTTTTATGAGTAATGGACTATCAACGCCTTCACTTGGATTCCAAAAACAATCTGCAGAGCATGTCATTGATTGAAAAAACTAGAATTAGAGGGCAGAGAAATAAAATTCTGTTACTTGACACCGGCCACCTAAGGACAAATTATATGCAATACAGATTATTTCCTTCCAGATGTCAGCAGATCAATATGTTGTAGACCGCGAAGAGTGTGTTCTGTTGTAGATAGGACACAATACTCTCCCCAATTGTGTTCTTTAGGTTTATTGATCGGCCGAGAGTGTGTTCTGTTCTATTGGATCAATAATCTGTATTGGATCAATAATCTTTTCTCTGTTCCAATTTGTAATCATTATACTCTAGTGGGTAAATGCTAGGATGAAAACTGAAAATAGACAAGAGCAATAACTAATGGTTAGACACTACAAAACTTCTCTTGTCATATACATACTGGCAGCGAATGAACAAATGCCTTCATGTAGGCAGACATTACAGTTTCAAGGTTAAGAACCTTGAAACTCTGTTTACTGATCCTCATAGAAATGAAACTTTAATGGGAATATTATCTGCACATGATGCAATTTACATGTAAAACTACCTTGATTTCAAGCATTACCACTCTTGAACAAATTGTGTACATGTACCAAGTTGCAACTGAAATATGATGACTACAACATATTCAGTTCAACAGTTCGGAGTCACTGATATTAGGCTTACAGAAGCACAATAATAAGAGCAATTCTAATACCCACTTCCTACTCCCAGTGAGAGAATATCTAATGTTATCCCATGTTATGCATCCACCATCTGATATGAGATCATCAAAATAATTCTTGAAGACTGACCCAAGGTATAATGAATCCTACTGAATTCTCATGTACAGAGATGAATTACTAGTACATGTACGAGAGATCTAGTAAACGAATCAAGAACTACTGCATCTACGAGGGTTGTCTACACTAGATTAAGATCTTGTAAACGAATCAAGAAATACATCATCTACAAGGTTCTTCTTTATGAATCAAGAAGAGCGTTGATGGTTGACTCACCGGCGAGAAGATGACCGCGTCGGCGTTGCCGTGCCAACCTGCCTTGCAGTCGTCCTGCCCTCGCGGGGATCCACCACCGCCGGGAGAGGGAGGGAGAAGTCGCCGGCGGGCGGAGGCGGCGTGCGGCAGCTGCAGGGAGGGAGAGATCAGGGCGAGAGGCCGATCCATGGCGGAGGAGGATGACCGGAACGACGAGGGAGGGGAAGCGGCGGTCGCTGGAGTAGGCGAGATCGGCCGACGAGGGGGAGGAGGTTGGATGGGGACTCCAGCTCTGGCTAGGAGATGCCGCAGTCGCTCG
Source organism: Urochloa ruziziensis (assembly GCA_015476505.1). NCBI lineage: Eukaryota > Viridiplantae > Streptophyta > Magnoliopsida > Poales > Poaceae > Urochloa > Urochloa ruziziensis. The sequence continues at coordinate 10,549,024 of CM027125.1, read as the reverse complement.
GGGCGCGGGGTGGCTCGGAGGAGGACGACAGGAACGGCGACGGAGGGTAAGCGGCGGTCGCTGGAGTAGGCAAGATCGGCCGACGAGGGGGAGGAGGTTCGATGGGGACTCCAGCTCCGGCTGGGAGATGCCGCAGTCGCTCGGGGCGCGGGGGCTCAGGCTCGGGATGGAGATGACCAACATACCCTTCCTAAAAATAATACAATTTCAAGGAGGAAATAGGAGGAGACCGGAGGAAATTTCAAGTACCATAAAAGGACTCTTTATTTATACGATATGAAGTTCGTAATAATGAAATCTCACGTTTCGCTAAGCATAACCCTGATTCAGCCGAAATCGGAGTGACCTTGATTGGTATTTAGTGTTCGATATTCGTTTATTGGGTTCCATAATTCGCTGAGGACAACAATTGAAATGCGGTGACCTCGTTCGATGTTTTCATTCAGTTGTGAAGCTTTTGCAATTTTCTGTTGAGAAAAGAGAATGTGCCATGCATCCACGCATTTTTGTCCAACCAAACGTAATTGAAGATAGCACTAGATTAGTAAACATGTCAATAGCAGATTACGAACCTGTCAATGGCCCGTAATCAATTATTGATACTTCACTAATCTACGTTCCACTTCAATTCTGTTTTCGACGGGAATATTTTTTTCCAACTGTCTGAAAATCCACATCAAGCTCGAATCATTGCATCGTTGAATAATGAGCTTCTCTTTTTCAAATGTCAATGAACCAAGAAACTAGCTCGAAACCAATAATATTATTGAACCAAAGATTTCAGAACAAAATTTCACACACTAGCATGCCAAAAGCAACTAAAGATAAAACTAGCTAATAGCTAGGTACTTAACTATCTTGAATTTCTAAGCTAGAGAACGCTGACAAAAGACCCGACGACCTATCGATTGCTTCACCCTTGACGACGAATTAACTAGGAATATCGACATCTTTACAAGCTATGCATTGGCACTTGCCATTGATCCCTCCTTTGATACACTGGTATTCCATGACGTCAATCTTGCGTAGTTTCTTCTGAAGCCAGCACTCAGGCTTGCAGATCCAATCTTTACAGAATGGAATATTCATAGTTATAGTGGCGCAGACGATCTCTGTAAAAAAAGATTATTTTAAAAAATAAAAAAATGGAATTGCACTTGTATCATTATCATATTATAACAAAGTCATAAACTAGAACACAACAGAAAGGAGATACAAGGAACACGAACCCTCTTTTGATACACTCAGGCTTGCAGATCCTATGAGAAGGCAGCAGAGAATGGGCAGCAGAGAATGGCTTGCTTCACATTCATCTTGTTTGACATGGATCGAACGAAATGGTAAGCGGTATGTTAAAGGGTACACGGAAGAATATATTTATAGCAGCCAGTATAGGTGATCATCGGAGAGAAAAAGGGATCGGTAACCATTCTTACTAGGGACTAGTCCAATCGGTTAGCGAGCAGAGTTAAACTGTATAGCCCCAAATTAGTGTGTGAGCAGAAATCTAGATTCCTGATTTACCGAGTCATAACTACTACTAGCAGCCTTGATCTCCCTGCGCTTCCGTCGAATCCAATAGGGAACCAAGGCACCAGCTATTCCAATCGATCTCCCTTTCCTCTTTAATCTCTCTCTCACACGTCAAGCACCTAAAGCAGAAATCCATGGAGGCCCTCAGGTCCTCTGCTCCTCGCCTCCTCCCTTGCTCGAGAGGAGCAAGCAGCGCCCGTCGCTTGCTGATGCTCGACCCAGCCTCACGGCCGCCGCTCGCCCTCGCGTGTGGCCCCTGGACAGAGGCCGGTTGCGGAGCTCGCGTGAGGAGGGGCGGGCGGCGTCGGCGGAGCTCGCGTGGGGAGGAGCCGGCGGCGGAGCTCGCGCGGGGAGCCTGGGACGGGCGAGATGCGGGGAGCCGCAGCCGCGCCCGTGGCGTAGCCGCCAGCGGAGCTCGCCCGCAGTCGGCGGAGAGCTTGCCCGCAGCGGCGGGTCACTATGTTGGGCTGGGCCACTCGAAGACTCGAGGTCGGGGTTGGTTTCTGGGCTTTTTTGTTTGGGCCGGTAAATACGGGATATCCTGTATATGTAATTACGGGATATCCCGATTAAATACGGGAAATGCGGAAACGATCGGGATACGACCCTAACCGAGTTCGTCCCGGTTTCGTATTTAGTATCCCGTATTTCGTATCGTTTTCGCTTTTGTCCAAAAATACGAAAAAGGTCAGGATGAATATAGAAAAACGGTCGGGACGGTACGGGACTTTCCGTTTTCGTTTTCAACCTTACTCAGGCTTGCAGATCCAATCTTTACAGAATGGAATATTCATAGTTATAGTGGCGCAGACGATCTCTGTAAAAAAAGATTATTTTAAAAAATAAAAAAATGGAATTGCACTTGTATCATTATCATATTATAACAAAGTCATAAACTAGAACACAACAGAAAGGAGATACAAGGAACACGAACCCTCTTTTGATACACTCAGGCTTGCAGATCCTATGAGAAGGCAGCAGAGAATGCCTTGCTTCACATTCATCTTGTTTGACATGGATCGAACGAAATGGTAAGCGGTATGTTAAAGGGTACACGGAAGAATATATTTATAGCAGCCAGTATAGGTGATCATCGGAGAGAAAAAGGGATCGGTAACCATTCTTACTAGGGACTAGTCCAATCGGTTAGCGAGCAGAGTCAAACTGTATAGCCCCAAATTAGTGTGTGAGCAGAAATCTAGATTCCTGATTTACCGAGTCATAACTACTACTAAATCTAATCTTTCTTTTTATCACCACATGCATATCCGGTAACCCTGCAAGGTGAAATGTAATCTAGATGCTTTGACGGCGTACATGCATGGAAACATGCAGGTTCATGGGTGGTTGTTGCTCTCGCTAGTCGCCACTATATGCATGGTGTAAGCCTCCAAATTGTAAAGTTCCTTGCCACTCGTGAACGCTTCATTAGCTTTTATTTAGCACTTAAGAAAATTATCTCCGTGTCTTTCTTTTCTTTGCCAAAGCCCTGGGAAAAATACTGACAGAACGATTGATTTTCATCATTTTAAAATAAACAAAAACAGGCTACAAACTAAAAGCTAGCAAGTTGCTAGCACTAACTCACGCAAAGAAAGAAAAAAAAAGAGAAGAGAGAAAAGGAAAAAAAAGGCACACACCCTAAACTAAAAAAAGGAACTTCTGCCAGACACAGAAAAGCTTCTGCCAGACAAAACACAGGTTACAAAACCACAAATAAACTGTGTCTAGACATGTTTAAACTGGGTGATGATAGCAGCATTTTATCCTGGGTATATGGCGGATAATGTTTGAGGGCCACTTTACATGTATTTTGCCTTCAAAGATGACATCATTTATCTGTTTCCATTGGCACCGAACAGCCATTATAAAAATCTGCATAAAGAATTCCTGGATCATAAAAGAAATCCAGTAGGAAGTACTGGTGGAGTATTCAAAGAATATATGTTCTCTTATTACCTCCATACCGTCAAGACATAAGACATGGTATAACTTATCTCCATGATCTTGATTCCCAATGCCCCAACCAGGGGCATGGCACATCAAGGAAGAGATTAAAATAGAAGAGTTTTTCTGCAAACAGAATCATATCTTCACACACTAAATTGACCACATATCAATGGTCAACAATGGTCGCACCATCCATGAGAACAATCAGTTGAGCTTATGCTTTGGTCGCATGCCACAACCCATCCAAATGCAATGATTCTTGATTCATTTCCTACAAGGCTACAACTGATAGGAAGGTTGACTCGAAATCAGAGATAATACTCTCACTGTCACCAAATGTATCAGATCTTCTAATTCACTGCTTTTGACAGTACAGTGAAGCACACAACTGCACATTGAAGCTTCAGTCAATCCTATTCATAGTTGTTGGTGTCCTACCCAGAAATGGGAAAAGAAAGCAGGATAAACAACCTAACAAGAGTTCCAAAAAGGTTATAGCGGCATAATCCTTCCTTCTGGCATTTTTCTGTCAACTCGACCAATCCTGTGGGGTGGCCAGACAACATGCGTGACTCTGCCTTGCATCAGACCCAGAGGAACCTGCAGGTATAAAACGTTAAGGACATCCTGTAACAAAACCAATTTGGTATAATGTGCAAACAAGTAACATAATATGTTGGACGCAATTTGTTTTAGTCTCTTACAGGAAAAAAAAATCAGAGGCACTGATTTGTAACATCAGACGCAATATGTTTTGGTCTCTTTTTACTTGTCCTCTAATTCTATTTAAGGTTTGTAATATTAAATACCATACCATAGTAAAGCACGAAGAAAAATATTATCAACAAAAATGAACAGGATATGAAATATTCAAGGCTTCAACTAAGTTCTTATTGACCAAACAAACTTTAGAAGAATTTGGTATCCAATTAGTTTGGAACTGTGAATCGGCTTTAGTTCATTTGCTGCATCTGATGAACATGCCACTAACGCACCAAAATTGGCTCAAATACGACCGTGAGCCATGAGTTCCCTAACTCTTCTTCGCGTTTGTTCCAAGGAGGCAATGCAATTGTTATATACATAACCAACAGTACCAAAAAACATAGTAGGGATACAAAGATCCATAAAGAAACAACACTGCGTTGATGCGCTCAGATTTGCAATAACCATCGATCAAGATATCAATAACCAATTCAAGATCAAGATGCATTCAAGATTAAGAAAATTACTGTGAATAAAGGTCAGGATTGCCTACTTGATGTTTAGTGCAGAAATTGCCAATCTGTTAATCAAGTAAGAAACTGATAACGTCTTCGTCAGGAAAAATGCCATGGATGCAAAACTGATATGACATCGACACACAAACTTGTTTTCTGCCCCTCTTTATTGGGAAAAAAAAAACAATGTTTTCTGCTCCATATGAGCTGCAAAATTTCACAACCCCAAGCCATGACTCAACAATTTCCTAAAGGTGGACTAAAATCAACATCGCCAAGAGGAACGAATTGACCACACTAACCAAAGGCATTCCTTTTGCAATTACACTACCAAATCTGTGCTAACTTTTTTCCTAGCTAAATAAAACGTAATTGTGTCCAGCAAGTCTGACACAAAGTGGGGTTTGAATTAATGTGAGGAAGCAAAGCAGTGGGGGGAATAACTTACAGGGCCGTAGGTTCTCGAGTCCAAGCTGAGGGCGGCATTGTCCCCTTCAACCCAGCAGTGCCCCTGCGGGATCTGCCGGATCTCTTGCTTCTCGGGGACCTGGATCCAGTCCCCCGGCAGCGCAATCAGCCTCTTCACCACCAGTTCGCGGTGATTCCTCGGGGACCTGGGACGAGCAAGCAACAGCAGAAGCATCAGGAACCAAAGAATCGCCCCAAAACTCCGCGGCGGCGGGTAGGGGGCGGCGGGCTTACTTGAAGACGACGACGTCGCCGCGGGAGAAGTCGTAGCGGTAGAGGCAGCGCTTCTCCACCAGCGCGCGCTCGCTCTGCTGGTCGTCCAAGATGGGGTACATGGAGCCGCCGTCCACGGTGATGACGGAGGCGGACCAGTCGGCGAAGGTCCGGCCGAGCAAGGTGCCGGTGACGACGGCCTTAACGGTCGGCCAGAGGGGGCCAAACGCCCTCGCCATGTCCGAGCAGGAATCCAACCGCAGGAGGACAGCGCCGCCTCACCGCCGCCGCCGATGCTCCCGTCCCGTCAGGGCGGCGTGCGTGCCGGCGTAGTACTAGGGGTGCTGCTGGTCTGAGGGAAAAGCCGCCTTTGCAGCTGCTTTTTTTCCCTTGCGTTTTCGACGACGGCGCAGCCTGCTAGGAATCGTCTTGGATTGAGGCCCAATGCATCATCTAGTGTGCTGCACCTTTCCTTCTGGGCCGCCGGGTTATCTTGCTTTGGGTCACAGATGATAAGATGATGATCCATTATTTTTCGGAAAAAGTCTTTTTTTACCTCCTTAGATTGTCGACCGAGTTCGCATTTCCTCTTTAAACGGTTTATATATAACCCCTCAACTATTAAAATTGTCCGTTTTACCCCCCTTGGTAGTTTGGATGGCGGATTTTTGCTGATGTGGAAGTGGGCTCCACTCCATTCTCTCTATCCCTCCGTCCCTCTCTCCCCTTCTCCAACAACGCTGGCGTCCTCCCCCTCCCTCCCCGCTGCACCGGCGTCGCGCCTCCTCCTCCCTCCCCGCCGCATCGGCGCCGCGCCCTCCTCCTCCCTCCCCGCCGCACCGGCGCGCGCCTCCGTGTCCTCCGTGACGCGCCCTCCTTGCTCCACCCGGAGCCCTCCTCCCCGGCGGCCCCGCCATCTTCGGCCCCGACAGTGACGGATCCATGGCCGCCCGCCGAGCAAGATCTTCGGCCGGAGGAAGGATGAGGAGAGCGTGCGATCATCCTGGGCTCCTCCCTCCACCGGCGGGCAGTGGTGCCCGTCCGTCACGCGCATAGATGTGCGTGGAGCTCCCACGGCAAGCTAGGGCGATGGCTCACAGCGGCAGCGACAGCAAGGATGAGCTCGCCAGCGGCGGGACCGGTGAGCTTTCGTCGGAGGATGGCCGTGGACGAACCCCGACCTTCTTCTCCTTCTTCGGCTACCACCACGAACTTTAACATGGTGGCGAGGCGGCGTGGGTAGGGCGGCGCCGCTGGGTGAGAGAGGGACAGAGTCAAAGAGAAAAAAGAGAGAGAGAATGGAGTGGGGCCCACGTCGTGTCGGTGTTCTACCGTCGATCCTACCGAGGGGTATCCCGAGGTTGTAGATTTCAGGTGGGGTTTCGCCGAGATCAGGAACGCAAAGGCCAAGTGACTCAGGATTTTAGACAGGTTCGGGCCGCCGAGATAGCGTAATACCCTACGTCCTGTATGTTGGTTTGTATTCAATGATCGTGTGTGTTCTTTGGAGGGGGTCCCTGCCCAGCCTTATATACACGGTGAGCAGGGTTACAAGGTCAGTTCCGAATAGAATCCTAACCTATTACAACTCGTAGAGTGCTTTACAAGCCAATCCGAGTAGTTTACAAGTCATGCGACTAGTTTCCATAACGAGGAGAGTCCTTGCAGTACTCTACTCGTAGCCTTCACGCTTGGTACGACTCCTTCAGAGATTATCCATGAGTCCTTGTAGGCCCATGGTCGTACCTCCAACAAGCCCCAAGCGCTTAATCGTCGAGCTTCATCATCAACCGAGTACTTGCCAAGTCCTCCGAGTACATTTCGAGTGCTTCGAGTACTCGTTCAATCTTGGAAAGTGCTTGGTTGTCGCGAGGCCATGAGGTGCTTATGCCCCGCTAATCTTGACTAAATTAGTAGTCTTCAATCTTTTATATGGGGTGGAAGTCGCACTCCATATGGAGTCGTCCCCGAGCCTTAAGTTGAATCGAAGAATCAGGTTGAGGGTCTACAGAATCTTGAATCTTCATCTGATCTTGAAAGGTGCAATTTGAAAAATTGCACTTGATATCAAGTAGCCCCCGAGCCTTGGTTTGAATCACAGAATCGAGCCGAGGGTCTTGATTTAAGTCTTCATTCTTCAGAAAAAATAAAATTCCAATTCCTTTACTACCCTGCAGCCCCCGAGCCTTGAACTATATGGACATATAGAAAAGGATCAAGTTTCAAGACTGACAGAGTAGTTTTGAGAGTAGAAAAGAGATAATTCCAAAATTTTGAGAGTAAAGGAAAATAAAACTAATTGTATTTCCAGGTTATTCCCTGAAATTATCAATTAATTTCAAATCCAATCCCTCAAAAATGGAAATAACCTTAGCTGTAGCCTTTGAATGCCAAACGGCGCGCCCACCAGTACTTAGTCGAACCGTTAGGGCAAACAAAACCCTAACCGCCGCCAAGACAAAAGCCGCCAATCTTCCTTGAGCGAAAAAGCCCACGAGCCCCCGAGCGAAGTAATCTGCCAGCCCCCGAGCAAAAAAACCATCCAATCTCAGATCTTGCCATCAGGGTCGCATTCAACTACTAACCAAGATGACATCCAAGAAGGACAAGAGGACATGCCGCAGTGAATCTTGTGAAAAAGAAGTGATGCTGTCGTCGCCAAAGCGCGGCAAGTTGCAGAAATGATCGCACCCAATGCCTAATACCTATATGAAGGCGTCCAAGGCAACTGAGGATCATCTCCAGAAGTTGGTTGCTGACGGATTTCTCAAGGAACAACAAGTTCTATTGTGGGAGATCCCCGGATCAAATGAGAAGGCCCCAATGGTTCCAGTGGACAAGACACTTATGTTGAGCCACTTCATCTTGATGGGATTAGGCCTCCCGACTTGCGATTTCCTTCAAGGTCTGCTTTTTTTCTATGGACTGGAACTTCTCAATCTGACACAAATGGGATTCTCCATATTTCTATTTATGTGTTTTTCTGCGAGGCATTCTTGGGAATCAGGCCGCACTTCCAATTATTCAGGAGGCTATTTCAGTGCAAGCCTCAACCCAAGAAAGATGCCACATGTCCCGTTGGCGGAGCCGGCTTCCAGTTGCGGCAAGATGCGAAGGACATTTATCTCGAGTACGACATGTTCAGCAGCAACTCGGGATGGAAAGAGCAGTGGTGGTATGTTGGAGACTATGAGCCCAAGCTGCCCGAGTGGACTGGAGTCGCTCCAGTAGACTTCCCAGAGTGGAAGAGTCTACCCACTATTGCGGAGAACATCCAAATCCCAGAACTACTCTCCCGCATTGCCAAGTTGAAACATGAAGGAGTGATCGGAGCCTCCGTGGTGTATTCATGGATTAAACGCTGAGTGCAACCACTTGCGCAAAAAGACCACTGGGCTTCGAGTACAAAGGACAAGAAGATCCTGCCAGAATGAGTCGTGAAGAACTCACTGAAGAGGAGATCATGCAGCGAGTGCAGATGCTGATGCCAAAGGTTGACGTTGTACCATATCTCCCCAAGCTTTTTGATGCCACAAATCCACCCAAACCGGTAAGTATAGTACTCATAGTATATGTTATGCACTATATATCTCTATAAAATCACCACTCTGATGGTAAAAATATCTGATTGTGCAGGAGGATGTGGACTTATTTTTCTCATGGCCCCTTATGCCTGATCAGATTCCAACAGGTGCGGATCCCAAATTCTCGCTTCCATCTCACCTGTGGAAACCACCCATGCAAGGCTCGGATGATTCAGAATCATCTCACTCCGTTCGAGTGATTTTGATGATTTCCAAGTGTTGCCTCGTGCAAAGGGTGATGACCAAGGCACTTCCAATGCAGATCTGCTGGATAGAGGCAAAGACATATCTTTTCCAGCAGATGCTTGGAGGAAGAGAGCTACCCGCAAGAGGAAACTTATTACTGCGAGAACAACTTCCTCCGAATCAACTGACAGTGACAACCCCCGGTAAGTGTACCAGTGAATATACCAGTCGCAAAGCAAGAGTAGTTTAGATTACCACTCATTAATGTATATAAGTTCCTTTAAAATGTAGGGATGGCGATGATGAAGGTCCAGAAAATCAGCCTGAGGTGAGCTCGAAGCCCCCGAGCCCATTGAAGGACACAGCACAAGAAATTGAAGACCCCAGCATCTCACCAGTCCCGGAGATCCAGAGTGCTGAGGTCGTAGGTGATTCATCACCCGCGAGCCCGAAGAAAGTCCCCGAGTCAGGTGCCAGTGAAAATATTATGCCTTCACTGGTATTTGGCAAGCCACAGATACCGGACAAAAAGTCCAAAAGGTAATCAATTCTGCTCATAATCAAGTCTTGAGTCATAATAGAGTAGTAATTTGAAGTAATATTGATCTGTCAATGCAGAAAATCCGCTCCTTTGCCGCCAAGGAAGAAAGCTAAGGTGTCGGCCGAAGAGCCACGACTAGAACAAGAGCAAACTACTTCCGGTGGGTAAGAGCAAAATATACCAGTAGTAGAGGGAACCACTCTGCCAGCAGACAATCCACTCGTATCAGAAATTATTCCAGAAAAATCTGCTGCAGAAGAAATCCCAACAGCACCCCAACTGCCAGAGCCAATTGGCCAAGTCATGGACATCGTCCCCGACTTGCCATTGCTCACCAACAAAGAAGGTGAAGGCGCGAAGTAGATGGAGCAGCCAAGTGCCCAACCCAAGCTGGCAAGGACTATTGGATTGCAGTTCCTGCCAACTTCCAGTGGGGTGGGTACATCAGAAGAAATCACCGAGTCAGATATAAGCGTCGTCGTGCCAGGGGCAGCGGAGCTATTTGAAGATCCTTTGCTGGGCGCCGACGCAATTGCAGCCTTCGTCGAGTCTCAGAGACGAATTGCTACCCTGGCACAAGGCTCGATCCAATATGTAGAGGTAATGAAACTTCCCGGAGCTTGTTCAATTAGTAGTCGAGTGCCAATTTGTATCTGATCAACTTTTGCAGGACTTGGCCGCTCGCTCCAAGAAAAAATCGCAAGCCTTGTATGCGATGTCAGATGCATCAGTACGGGCTCAACAATTGGAGGCCGAGCTAGCCAAGAGCAAAGAGCAGATAGCACAGCTGTCTCTTCAATTTGATTCAATCCAGGCGGAGAAGCTATCCACTCGTCAAGAGTTGGAACTAACTCAGAAAGAATATGCTGCCCGCCAGGAACAATGGAAAGCCGAAGAGGAACGGCTAAAGAAAAGGAATCAGACCTTGACCAAGACCAATACTGGTAAGTCTTCCTGTTCAAAAACCTCTTCCACGACTTATAATTTTCTTGTTTTATAATGAGACCGTTCCTTATGCAGAGCATATGACGGCATATATGAAGCTCAGAGCTGAATGCACTTCATGGCAGAATGGTATGTATCGAGCCACAGAAGAAAAAGAAAAACTCTTCCGTGATTATACTGCTCTGTATGAGACTCATAACGAGTTTATGACAGAGTATGATCAAGCCATGAAGATGTTGGAGCAGTCAGATGCCACCCTCAAGGACGCTTTGGAGAAAAGCAAAGTAGTCGGAGAGGAATACCAGGCTCTGAAGATCGAACATACTGAGCTTGTCAAGGCGGCGACTACGCTGGTGAACTCCATCGATCGCGATGCTCCTGAAGAGTCTGGGAAACCACTCTTACAGCGCATCCAAGAAGCCCCCAGCAAGTTCGCGGCGTACTTGAAGAAGACCTACTGCTATGTAGGCGGATCATGTGCTAGCGGTCATCCAGTCTTTCTACCCAGAAGCAGAAATTGATGATGTCCCAACGGGTAGAGCTGAAGACTGTGAGAAGACCAAGTTCGAAGAATATCTGAAGCACTTTGACCCTATAGCGGCAGAAGTTGTAGAGAACCTGCAATTGCAATAGACATGTATCTTTGCAAGAACAGAATTATTTGTAATATAAGAATATTTGAGTCTTTGTAACATATTTTATAAATATGCATAGTGTATATGAGTGAAGACTGCTTTGTGCAACTTCTGGCATCCATATGCCTCGAAAATATTACTACTCTTTCTGGAGTAGACTTTGAAATACTTGATAAATCGGTACTCAAAGATTTATGAATTCAGTAGACTTATATAGTCGTCTTTGCAAGTTGTGATGTACTCGAGAGTAACAATCGACAAACTTGGAAAAAATTTTAATATACCCGTAGGTAAGTGCTTTTTAAGGCTAGCTGGCCTCGACAGGTGCTCATCCTGGTCTTAGTTAGACTAAGTACTCGGATATCCTGGTAAAGTACCCGTAGGTAGATGCTTTCTAAGGCTAGCTGGCCTCTACAGGTGCTCAGCCTGGTCTTAGTTAAAACTAAGTACTCAGGGATCCTGGTAGTCGTATTAGAGACTCATCGGATTTTGGTTTTGTATACTGTTGTATCAACAAGTATCAAAAGGAACTCTAGAATTATATGAGCTAAAGTAGTCTTATAAGACAACAAGAGCGTTTGCTTCAATAATAAACGAGAGATCTGATGTTGAAAACACGAAATCCACTTTATTCAATCTTCAATCATGAATCCAAAGTATTTACAGACTCTGACTGACTCAAAAGAAGAATTCTAGGCATAAAACTTATGCAGGTGTTCGATGTTCCAAGAGTCTCTCTCTTCTACTCCTTCGCTGTTCTTCAGACGATATGACCCGGGTCCTGTCACCTTGTGGACGATGAAAGGTCCTTCCCAGCGAGACATTAGCTTATGCAAACCCGTAGTCTTCTGAATTCTGCGTAGTACCAAGTCGCCGACGTTGAACGATCTCTCCTGGACGTTTCTGTCGTGATAGCGCCGCATTCCTTGGATATATCGAGCAGAATTCAGCAATGCTGTGCAACGTTCCTCCTCGATCAAATCAATTTCCAGTCGCCTTGTGTCATCAGCGATGCCTTCATCATATTGCTCCACTCGTGATGACTTGTACATGAGATCAAATGGTAGATAGCTTCAGATCCGTAAACCAGAAAGTATGGCGAGTGGCCGGTGGGTTTGCAAGGCTGGGTACGAAGCCCCCAGACTACATGGCCCAACTCGTAGATCCACTTCCCTCCATATTTCCTATCGTGCTCGAACAATCGCTTCTTCAAACCATCCAGAATCATGCCATTGGCTCTCTCGACTTGTCCATTGGCCTTGGGGTGTGCTACTGATGCATGAACGACTTCGATGCCGTGCCTCTCGCAGTGATCTTTGAACTCATAGCTGTTGAAATTGGAACCCAAATCTGTGATAATGCGATGAGGACACCCATACCTGAACATTAAATCAGTGATGAACCCTACGGCCTTGGCTGCTGATATGTCTGTGACTGGTTTGACTTCGATCCACTTAGTAAACTTGTCGATGGTGACCAACACGTGTGTAAAGTTACCTGGAGCAGTCGTGAGCTTGCCCACCATGTCCAGCCCCCAGCATGCGAACGACCATGATGGAGGAATAGCAATCAAATTGTGCGTGGGCACATGTTGCTGTCTGGCGAAGAATTGGCACCCTGGGCACTTGCGAACAATCTCCTCTGCATCCTGTAAGGCTGTAGGCCAGTAGAAAGCTGCTCTGAATGCCTTCTCGACCATTGTTTGTGATCCTGCATGATTCCCGCACGCGCCGTCGTGTATCTCTTGTAGGATTCCTTTGCCTCTTGCTCTTGAGACGCTTCTGTATAGCTGATCTCCGATTAAGAGATAGTTCTTTGACCTTCGTAAGACTTGCTCGACTTCTGTCTTGTTCAGAGGAAGAGCCTTGTTCTTAATGTACTCGATGAAAGGGATACGCCAGTCTTCCTCGATGACTAGGACCTCTCGATCTGGTCCATGGTCTCCGGTGTTGGCAGGAGTTGACTTCTCGAAGTCGATCGTCCTCTTGTGGAGTTCCTTGAATGAAAACTCCCGCTGGGACTTCTGCCCGAGTGGATCCCAGCTTGGATAATACGTCAGCGACGACATTGTCGTCACGGACTACCCAATGATACTCGATGCCTGCGAACTTGTTCTCCATCTTGCGTACTTCCTCGCAGTAAGCATCCATCGTTGTCCTTTCTGGCGGTCCCAGTCCTTGTTGCAGTGGTTGATGACGACGGAAGAGTCGCCGTAAACCATCAATCGCTTGATTCCCAGGGAAATTCGCCAGTCGTAACCCATGTAGCAATGCTTCGTACTCTGCTTCGTTGTTGGACACCTTCCAGAAGATTTGCAGAACGTACTTGAGTTGGTCGCCCTTGGGTGAGATAAAGAGTACTCCCGCGCCGGCGCCTTCGAAGCTTCAGAGAGCCGTCGAAGTACATAATCCAATGTTCTGGTCTGCCGACCGGGATATCTACTTGATTTCGCGCCATTCAGCCATGAAGTCTGCCAGGACTTGCGACTTGATGGCCTTCTTGGACTTGAACTCGATGCTGAGTGCTCCTGAGCTCGACTGCCCACTTTGAAATTCGCCAGGTGGCGTCCGGGTTATGTAAGATTTCTCCCAGGCCAAACTCCTGTGACCACTGAGATGGTGTATGTGTCGAAGTAGTGGCGCAGCTTCCTTGACGTGATGAGTAGTGCGTAGAGTAGTTTCTGCACCGCCGGGTATCGGGCTTTGGACTCCGTAAGAACTTCACTGACGAAGTACACCGGTCTCTGCACAGAGTATGCGTGATTGTCCTCAGGCCTCTCAACGACCAGCGCTGTGCTCACCACATGAGTGGTTGCTGCGATGTAGAGTAGCAGCTCTTTGTCATCATCGTGCGGGGCAGTCAGTATTGGCGGTTTTTGCAGGTGCTGCTGAAGATCCTTCAATGCTGCTGCCGCCTCCTCTGTCCATTGGAACTTGTCTCCCTTCTTCAAGAGCTTGAAGAAGGGCAAGCCTCTTTCTCCGAGTCGTGAGATGAAACGATGTAGTGCCGCCATGCACCCAGTAAGCTTCTGGATGTCCTTGATCGTCTTTGGAGCCTCCATAGCAGTGATAGCGTTGATCTTCTCCGGGTTGGCCTCAATGCCTCGGTGACTGATGATGAACCCGAGTAGTTTCCCAGAGGGTACTCCAAAGACGCACTTCGTTGGGTTAAGCTTCCAGTGCCACTTCCGCAGGGATGCGAAAGTTTCTTCCAGGTCAGCAATGAGATCGTCGGATTCCTGGTCTTTACGACCACGTCATCCACATATGCTTCTACATTGCGGTGTAGTTGCTTCTCGAGGCAGAGCTGGATAGCACGCTGATAAGTCGCTCCGGCGTTTTTCAACCCGAAGGACATTGTAGTGTAGGCGTAGGCCCCGTAGGGAGTGATGAACGCCGTCTTGATTTGATCCTCCTCTTTCAGTGATATCTGGTGATATCCTGAGTAGCAATCAAGAAAGCAAAGCAGAGCGCAGCCAGCAGTAGAGTCGATCACCTGGTCGATGCGCGGGAGCCCGAAAGGGTCCTTGGGGCAGTGCTTGTTCAAGTCGGTGTAGTCGACGCACATCCTCCACTCGTTGTTGTTTTTCTTCCGTACCAAAACTGGATTTGCTAGCCAGTCCAGGGTGAAAGACTTCCTTGATGAATCCTGCGGCGAGTAGTTTCACCAGCTCTTTCTTGATTGCATCCCGCTTGTCAGATGTGAATCGTCATAGTCGTTGCTTCTTCGGGGTTGCTTTGGGGTCGACATTTAGGCTGTGCTCGATCAGGTCCCTTGGCACTCCTGGCATGTCCGCAGGTTTCCACGCGAAGATGTCGCGGTTAGCCTGCAGGAACCTGACGAGCACATCTTCCTATTTGGGGGCCAATCCAGCCCCAATCTTGGTTGTCTTGGACTGGTCGCTTTCCATCAACTCTGTATCCTTCGTTGCCACGTCGTCGGGGGTGGTCACCTTGAGTGGCCCTGACTCCTTTGTAGGAATCTCGAGCTCTGTCTTCCTTACTTTTGAGCAGCTGCGAAAATTTGAGCCATAGAGTTCGGCACCTGAGTGGTGGCTGCGAACTCTACAGCCTCTCTGTCGCAGTCGTATGATCGCCTCAAGTCGCCGCGGAGGGAGATAACGCCCTTGGGTCCTGGCATCTTGAGGACGAGGTAGATGTAGTGGGGTATGGCCATGAACTTGGCCAATGCAGGGCGTCCGAGGATGGCTTGGTATGAACTTTCAAAGTCCGCCACCTCGAACTTGACGTACTCTGTCCTGTAGATCTCTGGAGTGCCAAACGTTACTGGTAATGTGACTTGGCCCAATGGGAGACTGCCATTACCAGGAACGATGCCGTAGAACGGGGAGTCTGTAGGCGTGAGTAGCTTCTCGATGTCGAGGCCCATCCTCTTCAGGGTGCCGGAGAATAGCACGTTCAGCCCGGCAACGCCATCGATAAGCACCTTGGTGAGCTTTGACCCCGCCACCAGTGGGATCCAGGACGAGTGGTAATTGTCCTGGTTCATCGTAGCTGTTCCACTGGTCCTCTCTTGAGAAGGTAATTGGGACCTCCGAGTACTTTAGGTACCGTGGGACAGCTGGCTCGACCGCCATGATGTGGCGTATGGCGAGCTTGTGGTTCCTCCGAGTTGGGAAACCATAGTCACCTCCGATGATGACCATGAGAACCTTGTCCGCCTTTTGGAAGCGGTTCGTCTCGTCGTCTTCATCGTCGTCGTCATCCGCCTTTTCCTTGTTCTTGGCGGCAGGGTCGAGTGGTTCCCTTGCTGGCTTCTTCTTGCCCTTTTCTTCACGCGGCTGCTGAGTGTATGCGCGTTGGAGATCGTAGCATTGGCCCATGGTGTGTTTATGCTTTGGGTGCATTGGACACGGCCTATCCATGATCTTCTCCACTGTCGGTCTTGCCAGGGTAGTTCTTCTTCTGGCTTCTCATGCCGCTATCCAACTGTTGCAATTGTATCGTCAGGCTTGCGCTTGTTGTGCTGATAATTTTGGGGCTTTAGAGTTTCCCTTCTCCTTGCCCTTGGGGGGACCGTACTTTTCGAGGTCACGGTCCTCTTGGTCAGCCCATGCTTCGACTTGGCTGCATAGAGCTTCCAGGGTCTTGGGGCGGTGCAGTCCAAACTGTCTGTCAAAGTACCGATTTGTGATGCCGTTATGAAACAAGTCGATGCAATCGCGATCAGATACCTCCACCACCAGTGTCGGTGTTCTACCGTCGATCCTACCGAGGGGTATCCCGAGGTAGTAGAGTTTCAGGTGGGTTTCGCCGAGATCAGGAACGCAAAGTCTAAGAGACTCAGGATTTAGACAGGTTCGGGCCGCTTAGAAAGCGTAATACCCTACGTCCTGTGTGGTGATTGGTATTGATTGTCTGTCTCTTTGTTGGGAGACTTGGGTTGTTCTTGGAGGGGGTCCCTGCCCAGCCTTATATACACGGCGGGCAGGGTTACAAGGTCGGTTTCAAGTAGAATCCTAACCAATTACTACTCGGAGAGTGCTTTACAAGGCAATCTGAGTAGTTTACAAATCATACGACTAGTTTCCATAACGAGAAGAGTCCTTGCAGTACTCTACTCGTGTTCTTCACGCCTGGTACGACTCTGTCTGGAGACAATCCATGTGTCCCTGTGGGCCCATGGTCGTACCTCCAACAACCAGGGTCTTGATTTCCTTGAAGCGGCGCATGTACTCGCGGAGATTTTCATTGTGCTGCTGCTTGCACATGCCAAATCATGTTGGGTCTTGGGTCGGTTGAAGGTGCCCTGGAAGTTTGCCACAAACATCTTCTTCAGTCGTTCCCACGAGTCGATGGATCATCGTGGCAAGTTCTCAAACCATGTAAATGGGGCGGGCTCGAGTGCTAGTGGGAAGTATCGGCACTTGATTGCACCGTTGCCGCCTGTGCACTCTATGGACGTCGAGTAGATGCGCAGCCATGACTCGGGGGAGGTCTTGCCGTCGTATTTTTCAAAGCCTGCTGGCTTGAAGGGTTGCGGATACGATGCCATCCTGATGTCTCTGGAGAACATTGGATATTCGTCGTCCTCTTCCTTGTAGCCTCGCTCTTCATCACGCCTTCTAGAGTCGATAATGGATCGTGCCTCGCGATTGGCGTTGATGGTTCTTCTTAGATCGTCGTTCTTTGCCGCCCGGTGTGAGGATGTGGCCCGAGCTCCCTCGTTGCGACTGGCATTGAGCCGAAGGCTGGTCTCGTCCAGTCGCACGATTGTGTTCTGGGCGAATTGGAACTGCATCTCTTCCACGGTTTGTGCCTCCTTCACGGTTTGCGCCTCCTTCGCGGTGTGCGCCTCCCAGGCGGCTTGGAGCCGTCGTTTGGAGTTGTTTATCTCGTCCACGGTGATGGGCGCTGCTGTTGACTTCTTCGCTAGCGGCTGGTCGCTCACTGCGTGTCGATGAGGTGGCGAGTGCTTTATCAAGAGTACGGATTATGGCATTGATCCGATCAAGTGCGGCCTCCGACTGGGGAGTACGCGGCAAGCTACGGATGTGGTAGGCGATCTCCATGGCGTTAGCCATGGGGGAGTCGTAGCGCGCAACTCTCGCGAATTCATGCGCGAGGTTGCGCCCGGCGAGACGGCAATCGCGGGCGTCAAGGCGTCGCAGAGCTCTCCGGTTGTTTCTGGTCACCCTTGCCGCTTCTTGCTGCGTTGTTTCTCCGTCGGGCGCGAGTTCGTCTGCGGAAACATCAGCCTCCAGCTCGAATGCCCAAGCCGGGTCATCTTCCTGTATGAAGACCTCAGCGTCAGCGTCAGCGTCAGGATCAGCTGCGGCTGAGGCTGCTCCTCCGGTGTCAGCCATGAACACCTGTCAACTTGGCTCGACAGAGTCGGTAGTCGTTGGGGTGAGGAGTTCTGTGGTGCTCTCCTCGTCTTCTTCTAACGGTGTGCCGTGTTGGAATGGCAGGTCGTTAGTGATGTCGGACCCAAAGAGTACAAAGACCTGGCGGGACTCGTAGATTTCCCGGGGTGTCTTGTCTCTTGGGAACACGACTCTTCCTTCCGGCGTGGCGTGAATCACCAGGTCTTGCCTGCCGTCTTCTTGTAGATCCTCCATGTCCGAGTCCGAGTTGTACACGGGGTTCATCTCCGAGTAGGAGTTAGCGTGACCTGCCGTGACTTGGACTGGGATGTCCCGCTCCGAGTCCAAAGCAGACTCGAACTGGCTCTGCAATGCCTCGCAATAGAGGCGGGTCGAATTGCAGAGTCCAAACGGGAATTGGGGTGGGAGGGTCGCCGTAGTCGTAATCGACTCGGACTCATGCCCGCGGACAATGTCCTGCGAGCGTGATCTCGCCGAGTTGATCAGCCAGATCTTCCATGATGGGCGCTGGTTCTTCCTTCCTCTCTAAGGGCGTCTCGAGGTAGCTGTAGAAACCACCCGAGCCGTCTGCGACGTAAACCCAGGAGCCGAAGTCGAACCTTGTGCCTTCCTGAGGCGCTTCCGATTGGATGTAGGTCACCATTGCGTTCTCCACGGGATATTCGAGGAAAACCCCTACCTGGCGCGCCAGATGTCGGTGTTCTACCATCGATCCTACCGAGGGGTATCCCCAGGTAGTAGATTTCAGGTGGGGTTTCCCGAGGGGTCCCTGCCCAGCCTTATATACACGATGAGCAGGGTTACAAGGTCGGTTCCGAATAAAATCCTAACCTATTACAACTCGTAGAGTGCTTTACAAGCCAATCCGAGTAGTTTACTAGTCATACAACTAGTTTCCATAACGAGGAGAGTTCTTGCAGTACTCTACTCGTAGGCTTCACGCTTGGTACGACTCCTTCAGAGATTATCCATGAGTCCTTGTAGGCCCATGTTTGTACCTCCAACACGTCGACATGTGGGTCCCGCTGTCACGTCAGCGAAAACCGCCGTCCAAACCGCTGGGGGAGGGGGGGTAAAATGAATGGTTTTGATAGTTGAGTGGGTTATAGATCCGGTTTTACGGTTCAAGAAGGAAACACGAATTCGGCCCATAATCCAAGAGGTAAAAGGGACTTTTTCCTTATTTTTCTTTAGTGGGCCTATTTGGGACGTGAGAGGGAGAGAGCCGATATCGCTTCGGCAACAATTTACGCCCGTCACAATGGGCCTAAAGTGCGGAACGGCCCAGATCGAATGGCACGGCAGTAGTAGTATACTTGATCATGCGCCGCCTGACCCGATTAAGCCGACCCAACCCGCCCGAAAAAATCCCACCCTACCCGACCCGAGCACGTGACGGATCGGGCACGGGTCAAATTTTTTACCCGAAACACCAAAAAAAACCCGATTCAACTTGACGCGACCCGAAAAATTACACGTGAAACCTGAAACCCGACCTGACCCGAGCATGCCACGAGTCAGACGCGGGTCAACAATTTCGACCCGCGCAACCCTACATGACATGACCCGAACCCGACACAGCCCGACCCATGATCAGGTATAAGCAGTAGTGGTAAAATACAGTGGCGCATGCCGCCTGAACCAACTCCGGTGGACAAAAAATATATCAGTGCATCAACGAGACTATTAAACATCCCTTTTCAAAAAAGACTATTAAACATATTAAATAGCCATATTATAACATGCATGGTGAGTGGTGACAAAACGATCGGTGTATTACTACCCGTCGCAAATAAATCGATCCACATCGCCGAAGAGGTTACAAAACGAATAAATAATTTAAACATCACGAACAAATCGATCTACAATGCCGAACAACCTAGTCTACAAAACGGTCAAATAAGTTCAACATTACGAACTAATTAATATAAAAAAGAACAGAATGATGTCGCGGGAACAATTTGGTCTATATGAAACCAAATGTGTTGACATCACGAACAAGTTATTCTCTCAAACGAACACTTTAGACTACTAAGTGAAAAAAATAATTAAACACCATGAATAAATTGGCCTACAAAAGTAACAAAAAAGTTTTACATACGAACAAAATAATTCTACTTGAAGAACAAACAATCCAATACCACGAACTAAACATGAAAAACTAATTTGCATAAAAATGAAATGAAACAGAATTAAATAAAATAATGCGTAGCGAATTGACTTGTAGTCAAATGGTAGGACGGTCCAGTGGGACGCTACCCAGCAGGGTTAAAATCATGGTGCTAGCACCTTTTCCTGAGATTTTTCAGGATTTACCAGCATTATGCGTTAAGTGGTAAGTGACATTACCGCCGACAACGAGGCGCCAATGGTGACTTTGAGGATATCCAGATCTGCCAGGTGCTCAGTCCTTCGAATGTGTTCATAGGGGTAGGGTTAGCGTGCATGTGTTCATTGGGGTGAGTATGCGTGCGTGTTGTGAGGGTCTGCGTTGTACTGTGCAATTCTCAAAAATAAAATAAAATAATGTGCAAATACAATATTAGTATTTCCAAAAATGAAAAGGAAAGATGAGAAGAAAAAAAAGGAAAGAAAAAAGAGAAGGGATGAAAAAGGAACCAAAAATCTATACTAAAAAGAGCGAAAAAATTTCGATAGTCAATCGTTAAAAGACACATTGATCCAACAGGTGGACCCACGGGTCATGTACGTGAGCAGTCAGTACTCTTTCTCATGTTATACGTCAGCCCATAGAACTCTTTCTCATGCTATATATTGGTCATGTACGTGAGCAGTCAAAACTATTTCTCATTCTACACATTAGCCATTAGAACTCTTTCTCGCGCTATATTTTTTCTTAAAAGGCACGAGGCACGTGCCTTTTTGCTAGTATGTAAGAAAAAGGAAAACAATAGAGAAAAGAGGAAGGAGAGAAATATGAATTAAAATTGATATAGAAAAGAGAAAGAAAGAAAAAGAAAAAAATTATCGTGGGGCGTGGGCTGCTCTGCCGCTAGCGGCTGGATAGATATGAAGAGTGGGCTAATAAATTGCTGAAAAGGAGAGAGCGTGGGCTGTCATTGGCTACTGTTGGGCTGGAAGACTGTGACAGCCTGAACTGGGCAGGCCCACGAGCGCGAAGACAGGGTGCACGCACACGCGTAGGCGACAATGAAAGGGGTCTTTGTTTCGGGCCAGTGATTTATATCTTAACCATCATGTGGGCATTGTCGGGCCAGTTTTCGGACTGGGCTCGGGCTTTCCATTATCTTTATAGAAAGAAATAAAAAAAATGGACAAGTCTATTGGAGGGGGGGGGGGGGGGGGGGGGACAGGTCGCGCCCAACCCAAACGCGCGACCGGTTCGGCCGCCTCCGCACAACGGCGAAGGCGGAGGCGCATGGCGGCGCTAAAGCCGGGGAAGGTGACGATGGACGGGGAAGCGGTGGAGGAGAGCAGTCGTGGAGGCACGGGGGCACGCCGGGGACGCGCGCGGAACTAGGAGAGGTGGTGGAGGCGAGGAAGGTCGATCGTCAGCATTAGTATGGTGGTGGGGTGGCAGCTGAGATCACCAGCGAGGTTGGACAGATGATTAGGGTTGCAGCGGCGAGGGCTGAAAGGTTCTTGTTTGGTTTTGATAATTGAGTGACAATCTAGGTGGACTAATATGTGTTTATGTTGAGATACATATGTGATTAGTCCATAGAGATGCACTAGTGTGAGCAACTTGAGCCATGATGGTGAAGTGGCTTGAATTTGTTGGAAGCTCAACTAGTTGTGATGAAGGTGTGAAGAAATATGAGCATAATGAAGAATGGTCATGATGAGTTAGTGATCACCAATGAAATGTTGTTGGATCGGGATTTCATATGGTGATCATGATGAGAAAGAGAATATATTAAAGATGTGGTATACAAAGTAGTTTTGTATGGCAAGATGGTGAAGGACAAGCAAGACTTGACTGCGATAGACCATGCAAGGATGAAGGGCAAGCAAAAGGCTTGGCGTCGAGGGACCAAGGCAATGGTGAAGGGCGAGTAAAGGCTTGTGGCCGATGGACCATGAGATGTCATGTGAAGCTATGAGTAATCTGCATCAATCATATGAAGAAGCAAGAAGATGAAATTCATATGTTGATTGACATTATGTGTATTATTATGTGTATTGATGAGATAAAGTGGACTATATATGTTGATGAACATCAAGTGACTTGAAGCCATGAAAGTGATGTACATCATATGCATACATATGGGCATCAAGTTAGACCCAAAGTGGATTTGCGCAAGGCAAAGGTATGAAATGTAGGGCATTTCATTTTGCCAGTCTCGGTGATTAGTGGAGAAAAGACCGGATTGATAAGATAGTATGCCGTACTATTAAGAGGGGTCTTGATGATGCTTTGAGTCTTTACTAGGTGTTTAAAAGCTCAATCTTGCATATGCATACTAACTTTGGCAAGGAACCGGTAGTTTGAAAAGACGCTTAGCAAATGGTTGATGATGAAAGTTTGAGGTGGATCTTGGATTGCTTTCTACTTTGATCCAAATTGTTTTGGATCAAGCATTCAGGTGGGATGTGTAGTCCTCTGAACAAGCTTTCCATAGAGTCCAAGATCACCTAATTTGGACATCGGAGATAAGAGTTATGGTCTTTTTACTGAGCCTCGGTTGTGCTGAAAAAGTGACCTGCGGACGGTCCGCCCCATGTGATGGTATGCTTTAGTATTTTTTTGTTGTAGCTTTAGATCTATGTTTTTTCTTCATAACTGTAAAAAATTGTACTACAACATACCATATTATACGTTCATTGTGTAGATCTGCTCATTTGGAGTCCAACACAATTGAATTTTCCATTTTATGATTTTTTTGATTTACTATGATTTTTTAAAACTATTTTAGGGGTAATTTGACCGGTTTTTGAAAGTTCAGGGGGTGATATAGACCATTTTATAGGTTGGTGGTTATGTAGTCCACCCCATAGGTGAGGGTGATATATATACTTTTCCAAACGTGCAGACTGTAAAGCCCAAAGCCCCACAAACGCCTTGACTCAAAAAAAAAAAAAAAAGCCCCACAAACGCCTTGACTCAAAAATAAAAACCCCCCACAAACGCCTCTGACATGCGGGCCAGGGGTCGCGCTGCCTACGAGCTGGCAGGTTCGACAACAAAGGACGCGTGAGCCTAGTCCATGGACCGCGGGACCCACCTGCCAGCGTCATGACCACACTCCCCTCAGGCCCTCACCCTTCCCACCACCTCCCCTCTCCCCCTTCCTTCTCCGCCTCTCCCACCCATGGCGGTTTGATCTGATCCCCTCCCACTCTCCCACCCCCTTCTTTCCCCAACTCCCCTCCCTCTCTCCGCCGGCCCCCAACCGAAGCACGCGCTCGCTCTCCGCCTCCTCCCTGCCGGAGATTCGTCTCTGCTGGTAAGCTCAGCCGCCCTGCCTTGCTTCAACTGATCTCGCTCGGTGCGCTGTTGTGTTGCCCGTGGCGGCCGACGGAGTCCGAAACCTTCGCTCCTGCGGGTCCATAGTTGCTGGTTCTTTCCCGCTGCTGGCGCAACCAGTCCGTGCATACTGTCCTGTACTTGAGAGCGTCGAGCGCGCGAGATCCGTGGGGGCTTGGGGGTGTATCCCCGCCCTGGTTGGTTTTGGGGTCTTAAGGAACGAGGTCAGCAATAAGCTCTCGTGTTGCTATTGGTTCCTCTTGGTCATGTTTGTCGCGTCCTCGAGTGGGTGCTT
Organism: Urochloa ruziziensis; assembly: GCA_015476505.1. Classification (NCBI taxonomy): domain Eukaryota; kingdom Viridiplantae; phylum Streptophyta; class Magnoliopsida; order Poales; family Poaceae; genus Urochloa; species Urochloa ruziziensis. The sequence continues at coordinate 10,525,158 of CM027125.1, read as the reverse complement.
AGCTGTGGATCGGTATGATGATAGATTAGATTGACAGTGGCTCTAGTATTCGTGTTGCTTAGATTAGATTGATTTCTCCCCCTTTGGAGGCCTTCTCAGGCTGGAATTAGATTGTCGATGGTGAGTCTCTGGTGCACATTTCTCTGATAGCTATGGTGTAGTGCTAGTTCAGTCACCTGTTCTTTTGGTTACAAACTGTGAGAATTTGATCCCTGTAATGTTTACTTTGAATTGATAAACCAATGCATGAATTCCAGTTCCTGTCTTCTTTTATCAAGGCTTGGTGACTGGGAACTTGCTATGTAATGTAGTGTAGGACATCATTTCAAAAAAAAAAAAGTATAGGACATTGGGTTATCGATGTTTCTGTAATCACATCATTTGTCTGCGAGCCTAATTGATCCTCGATAATGGACGATCGGACTTGTGGGCATGGCTGATAACCGAGGAAGAGGTGGGAGACGGAACCACTCCCCGCGGGGCGGATTGGGAAGTTGTGACTCTCACAGCATCTGCCTATGAAGCAGCGCCAGGGCCTGCTGGAACGGAAGGAAGCCTATTAATGAAGAGCACAATTCAGCCAATGAATGCTCAAGTCCGACCACTTTGTGTTTCCTCCTAGTGCGCATGAGAACCTACATCCGCTCGAACCTCCTCGTGAGCAACGCGAGATCCTCCTCGCTCAGCACCTCATATTCTTCATCTGGAAGAGACACAAGAGAAGACAAAGCAAGTGTCTAGGAGTGTTAGCGTGTCCATATCCAGAGCCATCGACTAGAGCCAGACTATGGGGATCAGTCGGACTCTTAGCCTTGGCAAGCAACTGTCTGTCCACCTCAGAAGACTTCAACTTCGAGAAAAGCTCATCGACAGACAAAGTTTCATAGTTTGCCGACTCCATGATCGCCTCAACCTTGGCACCCCACACGGATCTATCAAGTGCTTGCAGGAGCTTGATAGCTCGGTCATGATCCGAGTATGGGAGTACGGTAATGTTGGCTTTCATGTTGTTGACAATAGAAGTGAAACGCTGAAACAAAGCATCAACCGACTCTCCAGGCAAATGAGCGAAATTCTCATATTCTCTCCTATACATCGAGAAAAGCCTAGCCTTGACATGGCTATCACCACCGTGGGCTACCTTGAGCTTCTGCCAGATCTGGCTAGATAGGTCCTCGCCCAAAACACGCTCAAACTCCTCGGCAGACAAAGCATGGAACAAGTAGTCAACAGCTCTAGCATTCGCCTCAAACTTATCCTTTGCATCTTGGGCATCTAAGTTGGTGGGATTGACATAGTTTTCATCTTTCGTCACATCCCACAACAACTTTCCTTTGCCTCGCAAGAAAGCGCCCATACGCGCGACCCAGTTCGGGTAGTTCTTCCCATCGAAGTGCGGAGGCCCGAAACCCCGATCTTGGTACGCCATCTTTGGATCTTAGACTGGTTAGAGTCGCAAAGACCCGTAACCGGCTCTGATACCAATTGAAGGACCGAAACGGCGACCAGAGAGGGGGGGAGTGAATGGGAGCCGATAAAAATTCTTTCCAACCGATCCGGCTATTTTCCCAAACCAACTCCGAAACCTCCGAGAGCGATCTTGCCAAGATCACGTAGCCACTGTCAAGCTACTGACCCTAGGAACAAGAAATACACAGCGGAACTCGAATCGATCGAAACGAACGCAAAACGGCCCGAAACAAGACTCGATCCAACACACCCCAGGGGGGCGGTTAAACCGGGTCAGGGGGGCGGTTAAACCGCCCTGGCCTGGGAAGCTCGGGAAAAAGTCAAACCAAAAGTGGATCTCCCAAACCGCTTGAGCTCTTGAGGCGAGATTTTGGTCAGATAATCTAGACCTCCAGTGGAGTGTTTTCCCAAAAGATCTCGGCCTCTAACTCAGTACAACTCCCGGAATCTCAGATCTCGTGATGAACACCATGACCTCGAGTTCATCCCGAAAATCTCAAATCCAAAGCGATTCTCGGCGTTTGGAGGCAAAGGATCACCAGCAAAAGAGGCACAAGGCACTCATACGTGAATCCCTCAAAGAAATCCGAGAGAAAACGCCCTAGAAAGAGAAGAACGAAAATCCCCCAAAAATAGCTCCGAAAATACCCACGAAAATAGAAAAAGAAAAGGGAGCTCGGGAAATCAAATCATGGTACAAAGATGAGCAGCACAAACTCCATCACATAACCATGAATTCACCTATACAAACTAGGAATGATTCGAAGTAGTTCTAGGTGGAGGGGATGAAGGGGAAAACTAGTTCAAAGGAAAAACTAAAGAGATAACTAAAGGATAACCAAAGAGATAGCAGCACCAGCCCTGGGAGGGGCTATTAGTAGTCCAAGTGGTGGTGCTCTAAAGACTAAACTACCCCTAAGTGATACATACCCCTCAGGGGCAAATTTGACATTTTGTTCTCAGATATTTTCCGGCTCGGGCACCTTCCACTGCAAGCTAGCTTCCCTCGGACGCAAGCCTTGCAGTCACGCCGCGTGTCCTCCGGATCGAAGCTCCTCGACGCCGAGTTTTGGGCCGGCCCAGGGGGAGGCGGTTAAAACCGCCCCTGGCAGCCACACTGGCCCAGCTGCCCAAATTCGCCTTGTCGAGTCCTCGGTCCTTGGTTTTGAGGCCCAAACCAAGGGAAACCGTCCACCGATGATTTTGTGGCCAAATCACCAAACCCCGCGCGCAAACTTCGGTTGTTAGCCGCCACCTTGCGCCGGCTTCTCGTCCGCATACGAGCTTCAGTTGTGAGCCGCTACCTCGCACCGGATGCACGTCCCCTTGCTCGTTCTTGCCAGCATGTGAACCGCACTTGATCCACCGGCCACCGGGTCCCTCGAACCAAGCCTACTTGTCTCTCCGTTCCTCGGAGGCCGCCATTGCTAAGACCTTTCGCGCCTGTTCTTCACCTGCACCAATGCAACCAAGCCGCATTCTACACCTGCAATACTTGAGCCAAGGGAAACGTCAATCCACACCACGTTGTCAATCACTCATCACAACAGGAAGCGACCATCCACCGGTCCTCGGACACACCGGGTCCTCAGTGTTGCAGGTGGAGCGGAGCAGCGAGGCCGGCCGCCGGCCTGAACATTCGGGCCAGGTGGTCCTGGAGGCAGCTACTCCTCCCTCCTCCGCCGCCGTCGTGGTCCATTGCCGGTGCTAGCAGCTTCGGTGGTAATTGATGGTTCTAATTCCTTTCTCGATTCAATTTCTGCTAGCGATTCCCTTTTGAGGTTTGTAGTCCTTGCACCTCATGCTTCTGATTTGACAAGCGGGCAGGTACCTCGCAAATCTCAGCATCATGGGCGGAACCGTGCTGGCCCTCATGCCCTCTACTGTCCCTAGCCAAAACAATTCCATTTATGTGCTACAATGTATCACGGTTAGGACCAGCTTCGTGTGTTCTGGTCCTTTTTACCTCCGTGGCACCAAGTTTTCTTACTGGAATTGAAAATCCAGTGTGAATGCATATGGTGGGTGTTTATGCCATCTCATAGTTCTGTACTTGATTCAAAAACTAATTTAGTGATGCATTGTTCAATCAAACTTGTAACATCCAGTTAATTGTGGTTAATTTTCAGTCTCAAGTGGAGTTAGTGGTTAGCATTAGTAGTGTTAAAAATTCTCGAGATTAAAACCTGGATAGAGTGAAAGTGAAACATGGCAATGTAACGCGTTAGCTACTAAGACAGCTGGGTTTTGGCAGTTCCAAAGTATAGTCTAGTTAGTTCCAAAGTAGAGTCTAGTTACTTCTCGTTTTCCTTTATGCTACCCTTTTCTAGTTAGTTCTTGAACTGCCAAGGTATACTTATGATGCTCTGAATATTTTGATTGCTGTTTATCAGGTCTGAATGCCTATTGCTTGAAAGGAGGCTTGCCTGAGTAGCTATGTTTCTAGCTAAATCTATGTGCATCAAAAAGAAACATGGTGCTCCTTTCTTCTATATATATTGGTTACAATTGCAGTTTCTTTGTAATTACCATGCTTAGCAGTCGTATTATATATGAGAACGCCAATTGCAATTCTTCCTGCACATTCTAATGTCGATGTTTCAAGCTCAGTTCTGGGATTTCCATAACTTGAGTAATGTAGAAAGTGCATCCCTGCATACATTTATGCTTGTTTGATATGTGATATTTAAATATGTGTTTGGCCAGGATCCAAATGTTCTTGCAGTAATTATTACTGGTTGAGATTAGGTGGCTGAGATGAGAAGTTGGGCTATGATGCCAATTTTTTGCAGTACATTTTCTTGCAGTCATTATTTCTGTCCCCTTTTACTTGATTTTGCAAGGTGCTGACCTGCTGATACATTATGATCTCCTTTTGTTCAAAATATGGTATGCAGTTAATTTCTTATCACTTCTTTGTTAGGTTCATGGACCTGGAGCCAATATCCATACCCTTTGTGTTGGACCTTCATATGTGAACCGATAGGTGAATTTGTTCGTGCTATTTACCATATGTATCCAAAACAATTTCTGATGAGTGCTAATAATATTATTCTGTAGGAAATTTTTTTTGTCACAATGCATGGCATATGCAGAAAAGGATGAAGTGATTGAGTTGCAACCTGCACGTGACTTCTTGGGATGCTAGCCTCTCTTTCACATTGAAGAAGTGACTTCAGTTTTGATGTGTCTATTTGTGTTGTTCCCAGTCTTGTCTTAGTTGTTATCTTATTCCATACTGGTCTTGTTTTCATGGTAAGATATTAGTGTTTTTAATTACCTTGAGATGGCTTTGATGCTTTAATCTCTGTGAAGTTCAGTACCTAAGCATCTTGGCAAAGTTACTTGTTGTTTCACATTAACAGAAATAGGTGTAATATGTCGAATCCGATTTGATGTCTAATATGTTTGAAATCTCTAGTACCTTTGTTTTGTTCCAGAATGCTTAGTATTTCCTGTACAACTTGCTACTTTTTCTGATCCTTGGCAGTTAACGTAACTAACTGAGTGTCTTTATTATCTTGCCTCAGCAGGGAGGAGGTCCAGACTGCACTGAGGACATGAAGCGCAAACACCATGTCAATTCTGTACTTTGGAGTGCTCATCCTACCCTTTTCTCTCGCGAACCCAGGTAGTCCCATCCCATGCTTTGTTTTGCTGTCCTGGATTAGATTCTGATATCATGTTGTGATGTAATGACTCAAGCAGTGATGTCAGCTGGTAGAAAATTTTCATAGACTTTATTCTTATATGTACGATTAAAACTACCCTGTATTGGTTTACATTCGGTGTCAAGTACTCCTATTGTATGTCTTAATATGTGATATCTTAGTACAGCCCATGCTTGTGTGCTCGAGTTCTGCAAACAACATGCATAAGAGTTTGAGTACCTTTGTAATTAGTATTGTTAATGCTTTTGTGGCTGTTGTTAGCAGTAAACAGTTGTTGGCTTTTCGGTTGCTTGTTCATGTGCACACTGCTTGGCTAGAGCACTATATAATTTTGCTAATGCATAATTTTATTTTGGTTTCAGATTATTGATGGGATCTAGTGGATGCAAGATGGAAACATGATTGCAACCAGCTATTTTGTTGTACTTCTGAATGTAACCTGAAATATTGACTCTAATATATATGTGTAATTTTGATATATGGGCTGAAAACAGTGTGTTTTGTGTATTGAAAACGTGAAATGTTTTGTGGGCTGAAATGGCTGGAAACTTGTTATATCTTTTGGGCTGAAATGACTTATGTTTTTTCGTTTACATGGGCTAAGCCCATGACAAACTGGGCTTGTGATTGTGCTGCCACGTTAGCGTCCATGGTGGCAACCATGTCAGCGTACACGGTGGCAGCCACGTCATTGTCCACATCAGCAGCCAAGTCAGCATCCACATCAGCATTGCGGCGATTCAATCTGTGATGGTTCCAACCGTCGCTAATATTGGGCTTCAGGCTGGACTTGACTGGGCCTAAACAAAATCATGATGGTTTTAAACCGTCATAGATTGAGTTAAACTGTGACGGTTTGGTAAAATCCATCACGCGATTTAATCCGTGACGCTCAATCCATGATGGAATTTGAAACCGTCACGGATGGTATTTTGCGACGGTTTTTTAGGCTTTTGCGACGGAAAGTGACTGTCACGGAATAAATAGTTTCTTCTAGTGGGGATGCTTAACGCCGGGCAGATCTTGGCATCGGCGGCAATGGCGAAGGACGACGATGGCAGTCGTGCCACCCGCTCCCGCCCTGCCTCTGCCCCTGTCCGCGCCCCACGACCGGAACCATGCTGCCCTGCCAGGCACCGCGCTGACAGCCGGGGTTGCGCCCAGGGTTTTCTTTCCCGACCGGAGAGGCCAAACCGCCGGCCGGCGGTAGCGGTTAGCCAGACCGGTTTGACCGGAAACCGGTAGAAACCGGACAAATTTAAAAACCAAATTAAATCCGCAGTTCAACCGGTTTCGAACGGTTAGCCGGTCGGTTTGAGCGGTTAGCCGGCCGGTTTGAGCGGTTTGACAAATTTTCGAATTTAAATTAAAAATTGAAAAATAAAAGAAAATTTCTAAAAAATTCCTAAAAATAGTTTAAGGTGCGTAGAATCTAATGGTGTCAAATATTATTGCATTTAATATTTTTGCGGGCATTAGAAGTTTAACGTGCTGATTTAGTATGCTGTTAGAACTTCTAATACAAAAAAAAGATACTAAATCAACTAATATTTGAAAAATTTTGACACCATTACAATCTACTCACCTTAAAGTTTTTTTAAGAAATTTTTTAATTTTTCAATTTTTTAAATTCAAATCTGAAATTTTAAATTTGGCCGGTTTCCAACCGGCCGGTACCGCTACCGGTCCGGACTGGTAGCGGTCGGGAAAAAAAACCCTGGTTGCGCCTTCCTGCGTCTGCCCACGCCGTCCGCTCCCGCGCCCGCCGGCCGAAGCCGCGCCGCCTGCTCCCACGCCCGACGGTCGAAGCTGCGCCGCCCTGCCCTACCCGCCGTGGCCTGAGCTCCATGAATATAGAACATGAGAAGAACGGGGGAGACGTGGAGAAGAGAGAAAGAAAGAAAGAAAAAAGAAAAAACAGAGATTGACATGTGAGCCTATAAAAGGATAAAAAGGACTTTTCACAACAATTTCTCCTGTTCCCAGAGCTGGAGCACCACAGTCTGCCAAACAGTACATCAGCTCTGATGGGGACTAGGGTTCCCGATCTTCTGAAAGGTTCTGATAACTCTCGATTTGGTGGAGTCGCTACACAAATCGATCCGGCTTCCGAACAACACGTCCTGAACCCCGCAATCGCATCACAACGTCTCCTCATGTTATCAACCGGCGGTGCTCGGTCGACCTCGCCAAGAAGGCTAATCCCTGCCTGTGAATCGAAGAACACAAGCAAGAACAAGAAAGAATGCAACCCAAATTGCAGCTGAAAGATTAATCTCACGAGTTGGGGTCTCACAAACCGATGAACGGCGAAACTGTTCTTGACAGAATAATCTAAGCAAAACCCCCAAACCCTAATGGTGGGGTGGCAGCTGTTTATGAAGCCTCTAGGGTTGTGGACAGACCCTGGTCTCGCCCCTAATGGGCTCCCACACAATACACGGGCCAACGGCCCAAAAGACGGCGACGCAGCGCCGGTGCTGATTCTGGACGTCATCTTGTTTCGACGATTTCCATTGACTCAGGCATCATTTGGTCGTGGGACTGGTGCCATTAGAAGCATTATGAAATTATCTTTCCAACCATATGTGGATCGTTGACATCAGACTCGGTATGTGACCTGGGCGTCCAATCTAAGGCAGACTGCTCCTAGACTCCGAGGTGGACTCAAACTTGATTTATTTTGGGCCTCCACCTTGGCGTCTCGAACCGGATAAGCCTTAGTCCTCCTCCAAGACTTGGACATCCTTGCTGGCCTCCATCTTCTCCATTCCATGGTCCAATCATGGCTATATGCATAGGTGGCATGTCTTCATCATCCTCCCCTTCTTGACGAAAAGCCGTCCTCGGCGTCGATTGTTCATGAAACCGATCCTGCACAACACAAAGGAGAACGGGGTTGCAAAAATAAAGTGAACTTAAATGATTGTGAGGAGGGAGGTGGCCATGTTTCCAATTCTGTAGTGTGTAATCTCGCACAAAAAATTCATCAAACATGTAGGCTCTCTGATCCGAATGCACACAATGCTTGTCAATACTACCCTGCAAAAGATTAGTACCAACAAAAGACACAAAAAGACTAGATGGATGTGCATCGGGTAAAATGTGTTCATTGCAAGAAATTTCAGCACCAAGCATAGGTAGCAAACAACAATGCTCCCCTTCTTGGGAGTAAACCTGATTCTTCAAAACAAAACTAGAGGAACATGGGATGGTAATTTTAGTAGCATGGCAGTTCTCTAGTTGATCACAATCTTGCACAATAAAAGAAGAATTCGGATTGCTACTAATGTAGACTCAATATATCATATATTGTCCTCTGTCATTATATTTGCCAATAACATGATATGTGTGTCTAGAAAACCAAGGCAAATCAGCACATCGAAAAAGTCTATCTTCCAAACAATTTAGATTACACAAAACATCAAATTCAATGTAACCCAAAGTATTTAAAGAAGACAATAGTTTGAGCTCATCGTTTTCACTAGCAACATGTTTAATTTCAGCACAAGGTTGTAGGTTTAGAACATGTTGAACACAAGCATTATCACATGATTCATCTTTATCACAAGCAACTTCAAGCAAATCATATTGTGACAAAGAAAAATCAAGAGAAGGTTCCACTAACAATTGCTCTATGACAACATGATTTGTGGAAAAAATCAGCACATCTAAATTATTCTCACCTTCCGTGAGTGTAGCACCATGGTCATGACCTATGTTCTTTTCAACAAGAATAATAGGTGCACTGGGAAGTGAAGCTCCTGAATTTGCACATGAGCTTGTGAGCACCTCATTTTCTTTCGCATCATCCTTGTCCTCTTGCTTTTGCTCACGATCCTGCCAAAGGTTAGGCATAGCAAGAGACACAACAAATGACTGATCCTCTAAATTATGCATCTCATCATATGGATTTAATGTAGGAGGTTGATTAACAAATGTTTCTCTCATACAAAGTTTCATATCAATCCAAGTTTTAGGTTTATCTGAACGACTTAAAGAATTCCACCAAATTGATGCTCTATTAGTTAAATTTCTAGTGGCGACATTAATCTTCCTTCATTCACATATACGACATTGTGCAAAAATATTGTCGACCTTCAGTTCCCAACTAATATACTCATCAACACATATACCATCATAAATTGGAAGGGTTGAAAGGATGGAACGACTTGTTTGAGTAGATGTAGCAGCAATGGTGTCGTCATTATGCTTGGCAAAATACGAGCGAAAGAATTCTCAACACCCTTCCTGATCTCATCCATGTAGCCTTTCATGTCATGATATAGAACGTGTTCCGTGAGGTCTTCGGTTCCTGTCATTGTTAGCAAAAATAGGAGAAAACCACAAAGAATTATTCCTATCAATTACTATGCAAGGACAGTGGTGCCTCTCAATCAACACCACAAAGGGAAACACCTTACCCAGCTCTTACAAGGTTCTTACCAGCAAGACAAAGGATACCAGGGATATGTAGTCCGCGATTGCAAGGTTCGAAGACCTGTACTGCTTAGAAGTAATATGTGGAGCTATATGAAGGCCAAAATATGTGTAGCAAGGAATAGCAATATTCGAAATCAGATTTGCGAAGTTGAATAAGTGTCCAAAGTACTTGTCCTAGTTGCTAGCCTAAACTTGTCCTCTGACTTAGCTCAAGCGAGCAAAGATGATAGCACATTACAAAGGACTCAAATGATGCAAACAATTCTGATTTTTTTTGTTTCTTTCTTTTTCTTCAGCTTTTTTTTCTTCTTTTCTTTTTTGATTTTTTTGTGCGGCTTTTAGCACCTCTTGCCTTTTCCTTTCTCTTCTTTAAAATCAGAATTGTAGCAAGATTATACAGTAGCACTAACACATGCGTGTAGCCACGCAAACCTTGCTAGAAGAAATCTGCACTTGTCTAACACACCAGAACCAGCACCATGTGCACACGTGAAAGATTATGTGGGCTGAAAAAAAAGGGCATGACAATTGTAAAACTGTCTTTCCTATCTCTCGCAATGTTGCTGGCTATTTTCTTTCTGCGCACAAAACAGAAATAGAAGAACGATCTCTATGTGCAAAAAAAATATGAGGGGAAAATTTTCTATCCGCGCACACCCCCAAAATAGATCAACTTCCTATCCTTTTTATTTTCTTCCACCGTGGACACAAACTCAAAAATCAGCGCTAGGATCTAAAGGACAATAGCTCGACCAGCAACAAAACTTCCACTGTGGGCTCAATCTCAACCAAGTAATCTGAAACCAAAAAAATTGCAACGGACAAACAGGTTATAGGACAGCGGAATATTTTTTTTAGGCTTTTTGTGGACTGTGGGAAGAAGGAGAACAAAGACTAACTAGGGTAATGGTGAACCTGACGGTAAACCTGTCTCTCTATACCACTTGATGGGGACTAGGGTTCCCGATCTTCCGAAAGGTTCTGATAACTCTCGATTTGGTGGAGTCGCTACACAAATCGATCCGGCTTCCGAACAACACGTCCTGAACCCCGCAATCGCAGCACAACGTCTCCTCAGGTTATCGACCGGTGGTGCTCGGTCGACCTCGCCAAGAAGGCTAATCTCTGCCTGCGAATTGAAGAACACAAGCAAGAACAAGAAAGAATGCAACCCAAATTGCAGATGAAAGATTAATCTCACGAGTTGGGGTCTCACAAACCGATGAACGGCGAAACTGTTCTTGACAGAATAATCTAAGCAAAACCCCCAAACCCTAATGGTGGTGTGGCGGCTGTTTATGAAGCCTTTAGGGTCGTGGACAGACCCTGGTCTCACCCCTAATGGGCTCCCACACAATACACGGGCCAACGGCCCAAAAGACGGCGACGCAGCGCCGGTGCAGATTCTGGACGTCATCTTGTTTTGACGATTTCCATTGACTCAGGCATCATTTGGTCATGGGACCGGTGCCATTAGAAGCATTATGAAATTATCTTTCCAACCATATGTGGATCGTTGACATCAGACTCGGTATGTGACCTGGGCGTCCAATCTAAGGCAGACTGCTCCTAGACTCCGAGGTGGACTCAAACTTGATTTATTTTGGGCCTCCACCTTGGCGTCTCGAACCGGATAAGCCTTAGTCCTCCTCCAAGACTTGGACATCCTTGCTGGCCTCCATCTTCTCCATTCCATGGTTCAATCATGGCCATATGCATAGGTGGCATGTCCTCATCAAGCTCCATATTTTTCTAAAAGTGAAGTGGAGCTAGCAAAATATGGAGTTGATGGAGTGGAGCAGTTTTTTGTGGAGTGGAGTGCTGCCAAACACGCCCTAAATGCTAAGACCAACCTATACAATGATAAAATGACATTGTATGCATTGGAGAGGATTGTTTCATCCTTCTCAATGCAACTCGAAGCATTTTCGAAACAATAAAGAAAAAGGCATCCACCATTTGAATGAACCTTAGGTATACTAGCCCAAATATTGTCACAAAAATCTAGTTGGTTACTACTCTCCCTTGAGGATGTCATGCTATTGTGTTATGTGCTCGCACCTTGATGCTTGAGCAAATAATAAGTATATGTTCCTACGAAAATTCTTAGTGGATGGTTGATAGTATTGTTTCCTCTATTTTACTATATTTGGATGTAGCATACTGTATAGTGAGCACTAATTAATTAAGGCGCACTATTTTCAAAAAACTATCAACACAAAACAGTCATCTATATAACTTACATAATTGGTCCCCACTAAAGAATTCTCTCATCTCTCGTGAAGCCACATCATCACCTTCCACTACGATGCATTAAAACCCCACTAAGATGCATTAATTAATATTTCTTTCTTATGTGGTGCACATCAACTTGAATTCTGAAATGTAAATTTAAATATGAAATTAGCTGATGGGAAACTTATAAAGTTTGAAATTGGCTGATTGGAAACTAAATTGATTTTTATCTCGCTTGCGTAGTTAGTTGATATTTTAATACAAATACAGGGACTCTGTCGTGACATGATTTTTAGCAAGCACTAAGAGTGGGATTGAAAGCAATAACATAGAAAGTAGAAATAACATTTTTTAAATAATGGAAAAAATCTAGCCTCTACCAACTTGGTGCATATTTTCTATTCATTAGATGTATGTCTTATCCATTCAAAAGTGACATAAAAGTTTATGGTATTCATCAAGAGATGGCTCATATGGCTCTCAGGGTAATCTCTACAAGTGTGTTATTTTTACGAGCAACTAAATAACCACAATGATTCATAGTATATCGAATAATGGAAAAAATTCTGGCCTCTACCAAATTGGTGCACATTTTCTACCCATTAGATGTATGTCTTATCCATTCAAAAGCAACATAAAAGTTTATGATTTTCATCAAGAGATAGCTCATATGGCTTTCAGGGTAATCTTTACAAGTGTAATATTTTTACGAGCAACTAAACAACCACAATGATTCATAGTTTATCGAAAACTCGTTCAAATCTCGTAGCAACGCGCAGGGAATCACCTAGTTTATAACGTAATTGAAGCATGGATACGAGGGGGATACATAGGACAGATAGTCCTAGACGCACGATGTCTGGTATGGAAACTAGTACACGTGCTTTTGACAATTTGGACGTACTGAAGCCATCGTCAAGATTAGCAGTTTGGGTGAAATTATGAAGCTATAGAAAATTAAGAAAAATGGTTAAAATTAGTTTCAAAAAATATTAATTCAAATGGAGACCACACTCACCCCACCAAAGACCACAAGAAGCTAGCTAGATAAACTCGTCAACAAGACTGAAAAGAGCCAAAGATGTTTTTTTTTCTAGATCAATATATAGATTGCGGCAACTATAAAATTATCACCCGGTTCTGAAAAACAAAACCGAGTGCACACCGTATGTATGTCAGGATCAAGTTTCACACATACGACAAACAAAAGGTGAATAAAAGAGAGAGTATCACGTAAAAGAAAATAAATCAAGAGAACTATCAGAGTATTACACAGCTCAATCCTGGAAACGGAGGCTCCAACTCCACAAGCAGACCACCAGGGGTTGCGTACGCCTAGCACTTAGCAACATCTTCAATGAACTCTACAGTAGTTTCCTTCTTCTGAGCAACATTGTTAATAGCAAGGGTGAGCACATGTCGTACTCAGCAAGTGTGGAGAAAGAATGAATGCAAGTCTGAATCAAGGAAATACCGAGGGTTTAAAGCGATAAGCAATTTTAGTTGGTCAATCTTTTATTAGCTGCTAATAAAAGAAGCAATATTTCTTTGCGTGTTAGGCTAACCCGTCAGAAGAATATCACGACACACAGAAGAAAAATGGTTTCCCGTAGTGGCACCTGATTACTAAGATATAAATATATACCAACCCATATTAAACATTAACATGCCATAAGCATATGGCACAACCAGAACCACGATTTAAGTCCATCTTCAAGTTCAATTATCATGTAAGGGTCCAGGCCGCTCTTGATCGTGAGCACGGATGATATATCAGTTTTACACTCTGTAGAGGTTGTACACTTTCACCATAAGTCGCGTAAACCCAACCACGCTGTGCTGGCCAAGCACATATCACACTACCGAGGTGTGATTGCATAAGGACGCTACGAGGCCTTTACAAAGATTCCCTAACAAGTGATAGTACGCTAAGGTTTTGGATTCAGAATGAGAATAATGACAGATTCAGACATTTGGAAAGACAGACGCATAGCTCTCTGTCAGTAAGTCTAAAACTCGTGAAAAATTGCCAGAAGATAATTCATCAAATTCTGAATCAAACAAAATTGGTTTCACGTCAAACCGATACATGTAGCTCCAGAATTAATTCGAACTGTACAACAAGATCAGACGGTGACGCGAACAGATTTGAGAATGGTAAAATCATTAACACAAGAGTAAATGATCAAGGGAGAGATTAAAGTAGATAGACAAGGGTTAAAGAATTAGTAAGATCAAGAAAGGGTAATAAATAATAAGGGTTGAGATTTTGAATTAAATTATCAAGGATGAGATACGTAGACAAGGAGAAAGTCCAGGATAGGATATGAACAAATTTTATAGTGAAATAGACCTTAGAAAACGACCATTGCTATCTAGGCTTACGTCCTAGAGTTTGCGCAGCCGCCGCGGTTCGCCTTTGGCCCCCGTTCTCCCTCGTCCTCGGTCTCCTGGCCGGTGGCAAGGGGAGCGGGGGTCCATCCTTTAGTAGATCGAGTCCTAATCGAGTCCATCTAAGTCTAGGGTTTGCTCGTCGTCGATCTTTGGCGGTGGAGTTAGGTTTTGCCGGAGGAGCGTGGCTCCTTTGCGGCTTGGTTTTCCTGGCGGCACTGGCGATGCGGAAGTGACGGCGTTGCAGATGAATAATTTCTCCTAGTTTCTTTCGTTCTCCGGTAGCGATCTTCTCCGACGCCATTGGAGAGGCTGGGGATACATGTCCAGTAGTCCGAGGCTGGCACATCGTCGTCTTCTTCAGGTGATGATGTTGTTGACCCTGCTAATCTCGAGGAAGATGATTTTTGGTGAAAATCTGAGCTTTGCTCGGGTTGCTGGCGTTAGAAACGAAGGTTGCGTCATGGGTGCCGGAGTTAGCCGATATGCCTGGGAGGCAGTGTACTCAGCTGTTTCGGCTAGCAGTAAGCCCTCCTCCGCGGCCTCCACCTTATGGAGTTTGGCTCTGGCGTCCGGCGACGATTGGGAAGCGGCTTCGGCGACAGTGACGAACGGATCCCTGAGGGTTTTGAGGAAGATGATCAGGAGTTTTAAACTTCGTTGTAATTTTCCTTTTCTTTGAGGTCCTGTTTGTAAACGGACCAATGTAATGTGCTAGATCAATGCATATTCATTCTAAAAAATATATAGATTGCGGCCCAATGCAAGCTACCCACACGGTCGCACATAAAAAAAATCACAAGTCCGCATGCCAGTTGTGTAATTGTTTTTCTTACATCAGCAATTTTTATTCTGTTTTTTTTTAACACGTCACGTGCACCTCCACCAGTTACAATTAAACAATGAATGTATGGTGTGTTATGTTATGGTGAGTCACGTTTATCTTGGCTTGATAGGTCTACTATTTTTGGATCAAGTTGACAAGTTAGATTGGAACAGCAAACAATTTCACGTTACAGTATGTGACATTTCTCATGTTAGGCAAGTCAAGGTAAAGAAATGTGAAGTTGGTCACGTTATGGATAAAGACATCTCACTTTTCTTTTGGCCAAAATACATGCCACGTTGCTACACACATGGGAAAATAAAGTTAGTTAGATCTAATGGGAAATATGTAGCCTATTTTTCTATATTTATTAAAATAAAAATATATCAATACATATTTCTCCTATTATCTCCTATTTTTCTAATGGTAATATGAGATAATTATTCAGATTCACTAGTGGAGAAAGAGGCTTTAGTACCGGACCGGAAGGCGTGTTTAGTACCGGTTGTGGAACCGGTACTAAACTTTCGAGACTAAAGTGTCTCGTCGTTTAGTACCGGTTCCACAACCGGTACTAAACGGTGCGACTTTACGCCCAAAAAAAGGAAAAAATAAGTACTAACCGACTTTACGCCCAAAAAAAGGAAAAAAAATATTTGAAAGAGCTGGGAGTCACGCGAATTTTTCACGCGTAAATACACAAACGCGGCCGCGAGGATTCGAACCCACGACCTCCGGCCTCGCACATAGCTTCCTTACCATCCCACCTATGCATCACTTGTTATTGAGTGGGAGATGCATTCCTTTTAAAGTAACCCGTGAAGGCCCATTTAGTCCCGGTTTGTAACACAAACCGGTACTAAACGGTGCACGTTAGTACCGGCTACTGTTACAAACCGGGACTAAAGTGGCACGACTGATCACGCGTAAATACACGAACGCGGCCGCGAGGATTCGAACCCACGACCTCCGGCCTCGCACATAGCTTCCTTACCATCCCACCTATGCATCACTTGTTATTGAGTGGGAGATGCATTCCTTTTAAAGTAACCCGTGGAGGCCCATTTAGTCCCGGTTTGTAACACAAACCGGTACTAAACAGTGCACGTTAGTACCGGCTAGTGTTACAAACAGGGACTAAAGTGGCACGACTAATAGTACCGGTTTGTGTTACAAACCGGGACTAAATGGGTCTCCGAGGCTTCCAATGTTACAAACCGGTACTAAATGGGTCGGTGACCATTTTAGTACCAGGTTTTAGACAACCGGTACTAAATGACAAGGGACCAAAGGTTATTTTTCTTGTAGTGATTGGCCCAAATGAACAGTTCATATATAGTCATTTTGAGTACTACCACAGCAAAACGCAACGGTAAGATAAAACTTTGCATTGCAGAAGTTGTTCATTCATGATTTTATTATACTACAGGTGATGTGGCGGTCTTCCAAAGAGTGAAATGAAACTACCGTTGAGAATAGCGCTTCACTAGCATTCTAGAAGAAAATCAATATTACCCATATTTATTTATTTGTTATCAACTATGTTTATTTGATTTACTAGCTCCATAATATATATTAGTTAATTTTAGATAGCAAGTTGTAATAGTTCTGAATTAATTTCATTGCTCCTACGTGTCCGTTGTTCACAGTTTGCTAGTCATATAGATGTTGACAATGACAGCTACAGTAGGTACATGATAAGGTTTGTGAACCAGATCCATGAACTTGGTCGCTTATCCAAACACGGCTTGAGCAAGCACGCACGTTGCTTCAAATCAGCACCGCTATAAATTAAATAGGATCCAAACTTGCATCCGTCAAACACACACGGCGCCGGGAGCAAGATCAACCGTATTATTCGTGTTTAATATTAGTGGTAAGTACTTCTCTCTCCTCTTCTCCAATTTAATTAGCTTCCAATTTGGCCATGCAAACTATTTATAGAATAGTTGGAAATGATGCGCTACTCCTTCTGTTTAGCATGTCTACACTATATTCTTCCCTCCTGTTTTACAAACACCAGGTATTTGTGTTTGAACTTTTTGCCAAGATGAGCTCACGCATGGCCATGCACGGAGGCAGCGGTGGGGCTGGGGGGCTCGAGCCCCCCGTGCCGTGCCAGGGAAGCCCCCTCGCGTCCAATTTCAACCAAAATGTGTACATTAGGAGGGGCTAAAGTTGATTGAGCCAGCAATCCAACAAAATAGAATCTCAAAGCCTAACTACTGGAATAAATTCCATCCCAAATTCTCAATCCAAGTTATTATATTTGTCTATTGTGAGGGGTTATACTTGAGTGAGTTATATTACTATAGTGTTTTTTTCAGCCCCTAGCTTTGTCCTGCGGATGGCTGACGAGGGCGGAGCCTGCGAGGATCCCAAGACGGAGTGGCCGGAGCTGGTGGGCTGGAAGATCAAGGAGGCGAAGGAGAAGATCAAAGCGGACCGGCCAGACCTCAAACTCGAGGTGGTCACCGTTGGCACAAGCGTCACGGAGGAGTTCAACTTCAAGCGAGTTCGCCTCTGGGTTGACACCGTGGCGGAGGTTCCCAAGATTGGCTAAGGGCCCATGGCCCCATGCACGTGTGCGCACATCATAATGGGCAATGGCGGAGCCAGGATTAAAATCTACCTGTGGCGAACATACTGTTACAGCAATACAGCTCATCACGGTGTCAAAGAAGATAAATTTGCCCTTCCCTACCTTTTTAGAATTTTGTGATTATATCGTTGTTTGATATCATATTTCAGCATGTTTCAATAAAGAATATGAATTTTCCATGATTTATAGACATGAATAGATATATAAATCTATTTATTGCTACAAAACTAAAGTAACATTTTTAGACTAAAAGTAGTAAGACATAAGATCTAGCATTTTATTCAATACAAATCTATATAAAAAAGCCAACGAAACTAGTTTTGAATTTTTATCATTTTTCTACATTTAGATATGCATTTTACAAGACTCAACATATTATTCTAGTGTGAAATAAACAAACTAAGGAAAACAACTTTGTGCTTAAGCCCTTAAAAATAAAACTTTGATTGCGAACAGATCCTTTATAACAAACCAACCCTTACATCTTATGCAACACCCCCTGGAATAATTCCACCCCTCTCACATAACACCAGCAATTTTAGCCATAACCCCCTAAGCTTCTATTTCTTCTCACCCGAAGCCCTTCTTCAACCTCTCCATACCAAAAAGGGCAGATTCCATCTTCCATGGCGTAGGTGAACTACCGCCGGGGGAGGGGAGTTTCGTGGCCGGTAGGTATGGCGGCCGCCATGGCTCGCCATACTGGTGGCTCCGCCACTGATAATGGGCCAAGTGAAGAAAATAAAACTGTGTGGTCGCATGTTGTGCCGGCATGTTGCTGTCCACAATGTAACTGGTGTTTGACGTTTCAATAATATCCATGGTGTACACAATAAAGTTGAATATATATATATATAAATAAATACTTTTGGTATTTCACATATACTTTTAAGAAGGATACTCATACGAACTCAAAGTTATTAGTTTCTTCACATATATTGCCAAAGTGGCTCGTAACGCCAAAGCTAAAACTGAACTGTCCTACGAGAGAGAGAAAAAAAAAGTTATTCCACGAAGAAAGAAAAAATATTCCACAACAGATTTTGAGATCTCGACAAAATGACTTACAGCTAAAATGGTCTCGCCTTTTAACTCCCACTGAGAACTAGGCGTGTCAGTCACCTCGAGTGAGATAAAAATTCAAATCCGAACTGATCTTGCCCATATCCTACCTATCCAACTAACTAAACACAAGCATTTCACAGAAGAGAAAAGAGATTACCCTTTTATGTTAGTTATTCAATCTTCTTGTTGTGGTCATCAGTGGACAAAAAACACCGATACGGTAAGGATGGCCTGTGGTTCACTACCAAAATCTAGAATTGCCTCAGGCCAAAATCCGCCAAGAAAAGCAAACCATATGGATGAGATTCTGATATACCATGGATGAGATTAATGTGTACGACTACGAGTGAGTGCTAGTTCACAGACACTCAGAAGGTTCATGAAACCATCAGATTTTGATATATATACCATGGATGAGATTCATCGAGTGAGCAGATAAAAAAATAACTTTCCTCTTGAGTGGCCTCTATTCTCAACGGATCATTTGATCACATGAGTGGCCTCTATTCTCTAACATTTACGACCTGTTCGTTTGAGATTATCATCCCATATTCTCCACTCAGACTTTACAGCCCAGCCCAGCGAAACGAACAGGGAGTCATATAAAGTGGATGCGAAAGTGGGACCAACATTTGAGTCGAGGACACTATTATTTGATCTGCCCCAACCAAATTTGGTATGTCCAGCAACAACAAAACGTGAGTAGTCCAGCCAGCCATTTACCCGCCGAAAAACTTTTGGCCGGTCAAACGACAGGGATGGAGAAGATTATCAAAAAGGGAAAATATATAGGGACGGAATGTGCATGCCAATGGCTATGGTAAGGTGCACTTATTTTGCTCCAGAGTAACATTTACGTAACATCTAAAGGGTGGAAGCAGTAACAAACCCCCCTCCCTGGGCAGTTACTTCCTCCCCAGCAGAGAAAGTAATAAAGTGGTCGGAGAGCTCGGGTGGTTGGTGGGAGGGGCAACGGCGGCGGCAACCGGCGGCCACAGGGAGGCGGTGGAGGAGGGGGACCTTTAGGGTCCCGGGGTTGCCGGGGGAGAGAACCATTACCGCGGGCCTTACAAGAGGGGGTTGGGGGGGGGGGTCAGCGGTGGCGGCGGGAGAGACGGCGGCGGGGCGAAGGCGGCGCTGATCGGAGTCGGGCGGCGAGGGACCAACGGTTGGGCCGGTGGAAGTGGCGGGGGCCGACGTGGAAGAAGACGAGGAGCCGGCGGCGGAGGTGGTTAGGATTGGCCACGTCGGGCGAAAGCCACCAGAGCCGGGGAGGGGAGGTGCGCGGGAGAGAAGAGGGTCGGGTTAGGGTTTGGGCCGCCATATCTAGGGGAGGGGGAGATACGGCGGCGGCAGAGGCGGCCCCCGGCCGCCAGAGCCGGGGGAGAAGGCGGCGCGCGGGGGACACGAGGGGGAGTTGCGCACGTGGGGAAGGAGGAGGACGAGGAGGAAGAAGATTGGGGGGTAAAAATGGGAATGTTTTCCAAAATGAAATGCCTAGAAATGGGAATGTTTTCCAAAATGAAATGCCCAGAAATGGGAATGTTTTTATTTGGAAAAGGCATCCCCTAAGACTAAATGGAGGCCAGCCTCCCTTTAGCCACACCCCCTTTAAACTATTATATCTTTTTTTTAGAGGAAATTATTATATCTCTTAAACTATAGTTAAAATTTATATTCCATTTCAACTATATATTGTCTTCTTCAGTAAAATTGACAAAACAAAGATCCATGCTGACTGTATCTATACTATAATCTATACTATAAAGGATGAGAAAATTAAAAACCGTTTCCACACAAAGAATTAATGCTATACCCCTCACAAAGGACCCACGAATCAGGAGTAAAAAGTGGGCCTGGACGAACGGGGGGAGGGGGAGACGGATTTGTCGTCCTCCCCCATTATTTTTGTCCCCAGCGCCTCCTCCCACCTCTTTTTTTCTCACCGTGTGTTTTCTTACCCACCAATCGTACCCACACCCGATTACTTACCATAAAGTCGCACCTGATTGCTTGCCATAAAGCCCACCAATCGATGATTAAGGTTTCGTTTAAAAAAGGAATGACATCTATGCAATCAGATGTCTCCTTCCTTTTAACACTTGATTGCTTACCATAAATTCCGTCAATCAAGGGTCAATGTTTCCTTTAAGAAAAATGGAATGATATCTACGCACACTACAACAAATGTAGGATTTTATAATGTTTCATTTATGTCATAGAAAGTAGAATTTACGTCACATATCGCAATTTGTGACACTCGCATGACGAAAACTCGTTCGTCACCTATTCCCTATAATAAAAGGTATTAGATGATGAAAACAAATTTTTTCATCACAAATTTTTTGACGATTCTTGTGTCATCACTAATTTATGGCGAAAGTTTGTCGCCATTAAACATCTATAAAACGTCACAAAACCTTGTATGCGGATGACATGGAAGTGACATGGCAGCACGCTTACGACGATTTTAACATCTATAAAACGTCAAAAACTCTTGTATGCGGATGATGTGGCAATGACGTTGAACTGACATGGCAACACCTTTGTGACGATTTGGTTCGTTGCAAAATGATCAATGGCCCAAGAAAGCCCATTAGTGAACAGTCTAATTCGTGGGCTAAGCCCAATTGTAATCCCATTGCAGCCCATATATTATTATGGCCCATTGCAGCCCATCAAGACCATATCAGAGCCCACTAAAAACTGAGCCCATCAAATTCAAATCAATTTTTCATACAATACACCAGAATGAACATTACAGCTTAGAATACATACCAAATTTTATCAACACAAAATAAACAGATACAATACCAAGTTTACATTGAAAAGAGATACAACAGCAAACACATTCATCTTTCATCCAACAATAGTTCTAGAAGCAAAGGCAGCAAAAGTTCTAGAACAACAGGACCTACAACAACAAAACCAAGTACTAAAAGCAAATTAAGCCACAATCACAGTGAGGCACTCCAGCACCAAAAACAAAGATAGGTTGCAACAACAAAAAAAGTTAGTTCCTGCAAAAGTAAACTTGTCAATGAGCATCATGCCAATGAGGAATCAAACAATAATCAATATAGAAACTCATCTTCTCTCATAATTCAGAAGTAACGATCAATTATTCACTCGCATGTTGAGATGTATACATATACACTAAACAGCTAGCCACTAGGCGTTACAGGGTTTCAATTCAGTAAGCTACAATTAATGATTTGTTATTACAAAAATATGGCATGATTAGTACTCAGTTGAGATGATTTGTTATTACAAATTGTTCATCCACGGCGAGGGCTTACGTGTTTGTGGCTGTCAAACCACCATGACACAGCTCGTTCTGCAACAAGTCTTCTCACCTGCATGAATTAATCACAAAAACTAATGCTAATAAGTTACTGAAACTTATATGAACATGGACTCTACACTTCTCAATCTACTCTACTCTTTACTTATTCTGCATTTAATAATAGGATTCCAGATAGCATTTAGTAGCACAAATAGTGACCAAGTAGTCCTGTTATAAGTTGAAGAGATACAACCGACGATGCAAACAAGTTATGTGCATGTATATGCACCAGGTAATTGAATAAAAATCTAACTGAATAACCTATCTTTGGAAACATAAATATCATCAGTAGGGTTTCAGACTGTTGGACATCTTTCCAGCAAGTTGGATAAAGGTACAAACATGATCACATATTTCGTAAAATATGGGTAGAACAGTCCTAAAACTTGACTTCGGGACTTGTAAACCAAACCACAATACTTAAATGCAATGACATACTCAGGTTATTTCCTCCAAAAAATAGCATGGCTGGAAAGAATCGGCAGCGACACATTCATTACCTGTACTAGAAATGGAAGTACAGCATCATCATCCAGATGTTGTTTTGACACTCAATCCATCGAAGTCTGTAAGTACAGTTGGAAAATAGAAAAGGATGACTAATCAGCAACAATGCATTAACATAGTCATTTAACATTTTTTATATACATATATGACAAGCTGAAAGAGTCAACCATAACAATATTTCCATACATGTATATAAATGCATGTGTATTATAATAGTGATAAGCTGAAAGTGGAGGGGACCTAAGCCGAGACGTGGCGCTGCCCGGAGAAGGAGAGGCAGGATCCGCCATGGACGCCGCAGAGCAGGAGGAGCGTCGTCGCCCTCAATCTCTCTCTCCCCTGCAGTGTCTGCCGTGGAGCAGGAAGGGGGGATTCAGGTTTCCCGTGAGAAGGAGCAGGTCAGTCATGCTTATTGTAGCTCGGGGTGACGACATCCGTCCGATCCACGATCGAACGGCTAGCAGCAGTCAGTAGCTATACGGGCCGAGCAAGCCGAGTGAACCAAAGTAGAATACCAGCCTAAGACCACAAACTTTGTTGTAGCGTAGTGGTGGTACAGGAAACTCATCACATTGCTTTGCATTTTTGTGATGAGTAATAACTATATAAAAGATAAAAACACGAAACTTGTCTCAAACATATTTCTAGTCGAGTGGTAGATTCACTTGCTGGTCCTTCTGAAGAAGGTCGCGAGTTCTCGAACTCTTTGCCCTGCGTTCCAGGTATCGCTGGTGGCCAATATTTTTTTTTTCATTTTTGCTGCCTGTGAATGAGCTTTGTTTTTCTGCTCGTAGCTGGGCTGTTTGTCAATGTGCTTGTGGGCTAACAACCTACTAGCAGCCCACATAGGAATATGTGTGGACCAAAGCCACTGAACGCTAAACAGGTCTGCTACCGCTTCAAGATATGGGGTTGAGTCTTGAACAAAAGAGTGGCTGAGTTGAAAAAAAGGAAAAAAAAATATGGTATGCGAGACTCAGTAGCATCCACTTGTCCAAGGTGGCAGTGGGACCCACTTTAACCCTATGCTTTTATTTTGAAAATTCTGTGACGTTCAATTATTTACTTTAATGACCAAATGAAATTCGTTATGATTTAGCGTTGTAAGAGTCGATTTCTATTTAGTCTTAGTGACGAACACCTCATTTTTGTCACTGAGTTGTATTGCCTCATGCAAAACGTCAAAAAAACAAATGCCATAACGACGAATAGGTCTAATGTCATGAGGTATTTGTCACAAAAGGTTATATTTGTTGTAGTGGCAATCGGGTATCTCCTTCCTTTTAAAACTTAATTGCTTACCATAGTTGTGAATGCCAATTAAGGATTTGATTGTTTACCAGTGGGAGTCAATCAAGGAATTGATTACTTACCATAGTCGTAGGCGTCCAGGTTCATCTCCTTAGCCCTCCTGCCCCCTATATAAGGCGCCCCCTTCTCCTTCTCAAAACAAAAAATCTCTCCCTTCATTCATATTTCTTTGTGAGGGCGCCGGCGCCGATGCGGCGCAAGGGTGACCGCGGCACTCGTAGTGTCCAAGCTTGTCTGGTAGAAGGAGAGCGTTCTTCGCGTTGTGGTGGTGCCCGACGCCGTCGAGTGCATGATGTCGTTGTTCCATGCCGTCGACGACGAGGAGAGCAACCTTCTCGGCCTCCTCATCATCAAGAAGTTGACTGCGATGTCGAGGTGCTCACGAATATCTATATTGTGAAAATTTCTTTTTTATATGTTACTCATTGTATTAATATAATTTTTAATGTATTAATATATAATTTTTAATTCATGATGCTACTAGTAATTTTAATGTGTGATGTTATTGGTGAGAATTTGAATCGAATGTAACAGGCACGTGATATAAAAACAAAATAGAATAAAAAATTTAAATTTAAAAAGAAATAAATTGTGGCACGTGCTACCCTACTAGTTAACTTAAAAAAATATTAATATCATATGGGTCATCTAGCATACACAAAATTAAACACAGTATTTAGACAATATTTTAGGATTTTGACTAGGCCAATATCCAAACACGTCTAATGTGAGTGAATTTTGGTCATATGCCCTGATTTAGCTACAGGAAATTTTGACTTGGCTAGCTACCATTGCAATCCAAGCACATCCTCCAGTTTTCCGCACAGTAATGTGTACGTGCCTGCTTTTCAGAGCCTCCTGGTCCAAAATGTTACAAATAGCAGGTATGTTAACATGATAAGGTTGCATTGGTGGACAGGTGTTCAGATGCTTTGAACAAGAAGCACACTGCTTTAATGGGGACATCCTATAAATTCGAATCGAACTTATATCCATCAAACGAAATATATGCAAGGGTCCATCATATCCAGAAGTGCTTACAACTGGTTGCTAGTACTACTTTTTTTGCTGCTTCCTCGTCTGCGGGGGCATGTTTGGATAAAGGCCTGGACACTTTGCCTGCGTGAAATTGCTGCCTGTTAACTTGCTTGATATTTGGTCAGGCTAGTATGACCGCGTTTTGTTTGGTTGAGAATAGTTGCCTGAGAGAATTAAATATAGTGAAAAAAACAAAGTACAACATCATTTAATGGCCTATTAGAGAAGGAGGAGCTGCCGCGATCGTTTTTGAGTGCAGCCTGGATGATATATAGCTGCCTGGGAGAATAAATATAGTGAAAAAACAAAGCACAGCGGCATTTAATGGCCTATTCGAGAGGGAGGAGGTGTGGCGGAGCCGACGACCGTTTTTAAGCGCGTGAGCCTGGATGAGCTACTGCGCGAGGCACTAAACCGGGTTCCAACCAAATAAGATCGAGACATGTCAGGCAGCTCCTCTCAGACAACTTCACTCCAAGACTCCATCCAAACAGCCCCTTAGGCTCTGTTTGGATGTAGTTTTTAAAGGGCATGGCATTGAATTGAGTTGAATGCGAAATCAGCTATGGTATTGAAATGACCCCTATTCAAAATATGTTGTTTGGATTACCATTGTGTTGCCGTTTACAATCCAGAGAGCAACCTAAATCAGATTCAAGTTTGCATGTACAACACGATAGAATTGGAATTTGGTGGTTACTGTATGAACAGTTGAACACCATCTCCGTTCGGACTCGTCCCCCGCACCCACCACAGCAGCGGAGCCCCTGCCGGCCACGGAGAAGAAGAGGAAGCTGCCGCCAGCTGCTTCTCCGCGAGCTCGCCCAAGGCTGCCAAGACCTCCCCAAAGGCCTCGCCCGTCAAGGCTGCCAGGAAGCCTGATCCTGCCGCTGCCCAGGAAGGAGAAGGCCACGTCGGAGGCGACGACGGAGAAGCTCTGCTCATGGCCGGAGTTGAGGAAGAATGGTTCGCAGACATCAAATCGACCTCCGCCACATCGGATTATCCTGTCGCAGTGGCGCGTAGGAGAGGTGGGGCGGAGAAGGGAGCGGTGTGGTGGAGGATGGGCTGTCGCGGCAGTGGAGGTGCCCCTCACTTGGGTAGCGCCGGGGCGGAGCAGATGCCACTCGCTGCGGTCGCATAGGGGCGGCGCGGCCAGGTTTTGGTGGAGGTAGGAAGGGCTGGGGCGCCGCTGGACGGGCGCTCGTCCCGGCGGCGGAGGAGAGCCGCTCGCCAGGGAAGCGGAGGGGCGCCGCTGGGGGGCATTCGTCCCGACTGTGGAGGGCAGCGCCGATGTCAGGCGGCACAGGAGGATCTTCCTCGGGGGGTTACGAGTTCATTTTTTGTTGTTCTTTGAGTCGGACGAGCGAGCTGCGGGTGAATGTAATGCGATACCGAGCGTGGGGGTTTCGAACTGGGGAGAGTTGCGCGCGAGTGGTAGGAATGCCGTGCGGTATTCATCTCAATTCCGTTTGCCAATTCTGATGGCATCCAAACGGCGGCATTGAAGCTAGCAAATTTCAATTCCGAATTCTATGGCCTGATGCCAACATCCAAACGCAACATTAGTGTGTTCGTGTTTGCCTTGACAAGATCCCGCTCTCTTTTCTGCCACGACCATATGAGTGACATTGGTGGGCCTTGCCTTGACATCAGCGAACACGGACGCAGCGTTAGTTGGCCCATTATCCTTTTCACTGCCTGTGAGGTGCTCTGGGCTTCTAATATCAGCCTTTCGTTTTCTTTTTGTATCAGGGTTGGCAGGCCAAAACCAACAACGAGGCCACAAAAACAAAATTAGTAACCCAAAAGAGATTATATAAAATCTTCATGGCCGCTAAGATGCAACTCATAAGTCCATAACAGATTGTTGGTTACTGATTCTTTTTACTAGCCCAAGGGCACGTACCACAGGCACGTGTTTAGAAAAATATTAAATTAATGATGTCGTCAATATGGATTCTTTAAATTAACTTAGAGCATTCGATCATCATAAAATCCGACGGTGTATGAGTAACGTAGTCAACTTGGACTCTTCAGATAAATCTAGAGAGTTCGATCGTCGTCATAAAATCTGACGGTGTTAGAGGGGTAAGAGTAACATGTAAGATTTGATACAAAAATTTCGTCGTCCTTTATAGTATAGATAAACTATACCACGTGCATGTTCTTGCACGTACCTCTATAATAGTAATTCAATGTAGTAAAATTAATACAATATTTTGCAACAAACCTTTCTTTCACAAATATGAATATGGTAACTTCTTACGGGCCCAAATTATTTCCTGAAACATTACTAGGTTTTTAGTAAATTTGCTAGAGACTCAAATCCATTCAGAATCCATAACTGTTTGCTGAAATCGAAACATCGTTTAGTCACTGCACTGTACATGGGCCGAGATCTACAATCACGCCTGGACATTGGTCCTGAAGAATTTGGGCCTATATTTGCTCCGTAGGGGTACGTAAAAGAGCTGACACTGAACATTTGTTTTTGTTTAATGAAGTATTGGCTTGCAATTGAGATGTTTTCTAGGCATATAAAATCCGTAGCACATTTTGAGAACACACGTATCTCACCGTTCCTGCAATATAAAAAGTACTCTCGTACTTAATTTGCAAGGTGTATTTTATCGATTAAATATATACAGTATGCATTGGAGAAAGTTAAAGCTGAAAACAACCGTGCAAGGACGTGCTCACATCACTAGTTTTTTTTTTTGTCTTGCCAAGATCCCGCTCTCTCTTTTCTGCCATGAGTGTTTGCCTTGATTATCTTTACACTGCCTGTGAGGTGCTCTGGGCTTCTAATATCAATCAGCCTTTCTTTGGAGCAGCAGCAGGTTGGCAGGCCAAAACGGCCAGAACAACGAGCCCACAGAAACAAAATTAATATGTCGTGAGCGTCTGCGTCTGTACTGTGTGATTATAAAAAATGTAACCATCATACTAAAAATAAACTCGATTGCTATTCTCAAGCTGTTTATTAGCTTCTCGGCCGTTATTGATCATAGTTAACACTTGGCAGCACACATCTCCTTTTAATTTTTCTGCCGAAGCTAGCTCATGGTGGTAAGTACATATGGTTGAAAGAACTGCTAAACAAGTTCAGTATTCCGGTAACAATTACTTCACCTTTCTGTGAGCACCTTGCCTTCCCATTCCAAAAATGCCTACCCCTGCCCACTGCGAAGTGTGAGCCGAGCAGAACGAGTTGACCCAAACATATACTATTTGGCTGGATTAAAATCTTGGACATGACTGATGTGATGTGCTGCAGGGCTGGACTTGACACCTTGACCAATCATGCCCCGGATTCGCCCCTCCTATCTCTTGCTGCAGAAACCAAAAGAAAATGAAGAATCAAAAGGGTGCAAGCACTGCATGCTCCAAATGCTGCATGCATGCAGTCAAGCTGAGCGGAAATAACACATGGGGTAAGGTCATCGACGCTTTCAGTGCCTCGGTAACACGCCTGCAGTCTTTTGCCTCTTTGCGCAAGGAGTTGGAGTGAGCCCGAAGCAAAACCCTAAAGCTCTAGACTGGCTGGTTTATTACAGTACTCAGATCAACAGTGTGCATCAATGTCCCCTCGTTCACGGTCAGATTTGCGAGAGAGACCATCCCTTTGGCTGGCTTCAGGCGTCTTGTCGTGCAGAAAGGCGCCTGCGCGCCTTGCAAACGCATGTCACTTAGTCTTCCCCAGAATGGCGGCCATTGCTCTGAGGGTATCTTGGCTGTAGCATCAATTGCATGCCTGTTGTGCTTGGCATGCAGCTGAGCAGCTCTCTATCCAAGTGTAAACAAATGAGCTGCATGCTTTGATTGCAACTCCTTCATGCTCTCTCATGTAGATGTAGTCATGTTGCTGCATGGCCACAGTAGCCAAGCCAATGTGCCTTGGAAAAAAAAGAAAAAAATAAATGTGCAAGGAAATGGTAGTAGTATGTAGTAGCCATGTAGTACTCCACTACCAGCTGCACAATCTTGCTATATATACAAGTAGCTGGGTGCATATGCATGCTTCACTTAGAAACCAGCTACAGCTACACAGCACCACAGCAGCCACCACCCACACAATGGAGAGGAGGGACCACGGCCGCGCCCTCAAGCCGCTGCCGACATGGACGCCGGGCCACAACTTCAGCCTGGCTGCCGCCGCCGGCAGCTGCTTCCCGTGGCCAGCGCAGAGGCCGCTGCCGTCGTCGTCGTCGTCCTACACCTGCGGCTACTGCCGGCGGGAGTTCCGGTCGGCGCAGGCGCTGGGCGGCCACATGAACGTCCACCGGAGGGACAGGGCCAGGCTCCGGCAGTGCTGCTCGCCGGCGTGGCCTTCTTCTTCCCTTCCAGCAGGCCCGAACCACCTGGCTGCTTCTCCCCACCCCCAGCAGCATCACAGGGCTCCGCTGCCCAATCTCAACTGCTCGCCGCCGCACTGTGCCGCTGCCGGCGCCGCGTCTGGAGCGCCGGTGATCTACAGCTTCTTCTCGACGACGGCGGCGGCGTCGTCGACCACGGTCGCTGCGGCAACAAAGGCGGCGGCGTTTGAGGTGAGCTTGGAGCTGGGGATTGGAGTCTGCGGTGGACGTGGTGGGGAGGCAATGGAGGAGGAGGGGTTGGATCTTGAGCTCAGGCTCGGATGTTCCTGCTGGGAGTGATGGCTGGCTGATGAGGCACAAGTAGTGACGTAATCATGCTTGCATGCAAGATCATGTGGGGAATTAACGGTTAATGTTAGCTGTCCCTAGCTGTAGAATGCATTTACTAGGATATTTCTGTCTTATTTGTGTCTTCTCCCTTTCCTCCGTGTTTGAACTATGCATGAGTGAGTGTGCTAGCTAGCTGAAGGCAATAAGAGCGTTTCTAACTGTTCATGTTTGATGTATCTTTTTTTTTTTCAAGTTCAAATACCATGCTTATCTACTATTAGTACGTCTACTTTTTGTGACAAAAGGTACTGTATGTGTGCTTATTTGGCAGCACACTGTACAAGTGTTATGATGGAAATATGAAAATCCTTCTATAAACTTTTATAAAAAGGCGTGAACGAATAATCGCACTTGAATAGAACAGAATGGTATAGTAGCACACTAGCTAGGGCCATTTACATATATACGGTCTAGTTTTAGTATTATATTCAATTATTTTAGAAACTAGAAAATATAATCCAGGTTTAATTTATTATTATTTAACTCAAAATAACAACGTTTATATGTTACTCCAAACCATGACTCCTAAACAGCACTGAAATTATGGAAGTGGGAAAAAACAGGTAGTTAAAATACAACCTAAAATAAATGGCACTGAAGGCTGAAGCTGCTTAATTAGTTTAGCACATATACTCGGTGCCGGCCCTAGGATTTTGAAGGCCCTCTGGCGAACTCGTCGCGAAGGCCCCCATGAGTCTAGACTTTATATAAAATCTTGTAATATATATACCCATACTATTTTTTCTCACAAAATGAAAACAAATATATTGATATCTTGTGGAATACTTCACAATGGAAATCGCACATAATCTAAAAATTGGAAATTGGAATATCTAAAAGGCTAAATGCCTGAACCCTGGACGAGAGTACGGGATGGCTGGACCTGGAGGCCTAGACCCTGGAAACCGATCGGACCTGGAGGCCTGGACCCTGGAGACCGATCGAGAGGCCGGCCTGGAGACTGATCGTTGGAGCTTTGGAGGGAGGCGTCCTGCAGCCGCAGGCAAGCTGCACTCAGGCCGGCGTCAGGCGTGGAGGTCAGGAGATGGCGGCGACTCGGCGAGCACGATCAGATCGTGACTGGCCGCCTCCGACGTCTCGTCTTCGCCTCTTCGACTCTTGGGCCTATCGCTGCCTGATACACAATACACATAGCATAGTCCTATACATGTATACATACCTGGGCTTGGGCCCCCTCCTTACTTGGGCCCTCGGCCGTCGCACATGGTGGCCTACCCCTAGGGCCGGCCCCCACTGCATACTTTTCATCTAACTAAGAAAAAACGCTTCAAAAATAAATGGATGCCACAGTTTTATATAGAGAGATTATCTTCAGCTAAAGAGATTCTCAGCTTGACTACATCAAAGATAAACTATGAAAACTTTTCCTTTGGTTTCCTTGAGATGTTTGAAACAGATGGACGCGGACAAATGAGTTTACATACGTATAATGGGCTAGACATCAAGGCCCATCAAC
Organism: Urochloa ruziziensis; assembly: GCA_015476505.1. Classification (NCBI taxonomy): domain Eukaryota; kingdom Viridiplantae; phylum Streptophyta; class Magnoliopsida; order Poales; family Poaceae; genus Urochloa; species Urochloa ruziziensis. The sequence goes on along the minus strand of CM027125.1, from coordinate 10,494,067 downwards.
GGATTCTGAGCTGTTGGGCCTCATCTTAATCGAGGCATAAAAATGCAATCCAATTTGTCTAAGAAAACCAAAAATGAAATACAATGGCCAAACTGGTATCTATATATTTTTATTTTTATTTGCAACTGTAGTACACATTTCAGCAGACGTATCATCCTGCTTTGAAGGCAATTACTTTAGTGGGTTTGGCAAAAACGTAAAAGGAATTAGAGAGTTCCTACGTTTTTGGGCCCGTGCGGTGAGCATTTGATAGTGATGGGCCATCTTTATGATTTTGCTGCTCGCTTTCGGAGGGGTAGTTTTTTTGGAGGACATATAACTTCTCTAATGTAAATATAAAATGTAAAAAAGAGAGAAGAAAATAATAATTAAAAAGAATTTCTAAGCACACGTAAGAGCCCGGTATTATGGCCTTTCACATGCCATGTCAGCGGCGAAGCTGAGGTGGAGGAGAGAGGGAGAGAAAGAGTCCCTCAGCCAACGTCCTTGGATATGGTGTCATTAATTGTCGCATAAGAGTAAGTATTATAACAGGATACAAGCGGACTGAATCCTACGTGGAGAAAAAGAGTGAGAGAGAAAAAAGACGGGTGTATACTTTGCAGCCGGCTGCATTCTCTGCTCGTGGGCCTGCATGAACCTACACGCCAGCTTGCAGCCCGTTGCCGGCGCAGCAGCTGGCGCATGGCTGGGTTCCCAACCGGTCGGCTGTCTTATTAAACCTGCCCTAACGGGCCCAGCTTGATGGATATCCATCCCTTTTTTTGACAGGATATCGTCCCTTTGCTTCGCCCAACGGAAGTTGAACAACTCTTCCAGTACTAGAGATCAAGAAAACTGAACACTTGAGGTATGTAATTCTATTATTTTACACTGGGAAACAAAAAGCACGTTAATTGACATGTTGACTCCTGTTCATTGGCCCCGCTTGTCAGGTGGATAAGGCATTGGCATGAGTCCGGGGTGCTCGGATTACAATTTCCATTACCATATAAGTGGCGTGCAGCCTTTGCTCAGGGGGGACACAATCCGTGGGGACCGTGTCTAGGAATCGCGTCTTCCGGACAGTGACGCTTCGGATCGTTTGGCGCGGAGCCTACGGCCGTGATGGCGTGGCATTCTCGACTGGTACAACTTGTCTGATACGGTTCTAAACCTTGTGTCAACAGAAAGTGCCTTTAGAAATCACAGGTACAGCGAGAGCGAGGTCAGCTATGTGTTCCTCTTTTGAGTTGAAGCAAGGCTTTTCTATTTTCTAATGCTTGTAGGTAGTATATAGCAGTCCAATTCTATGGGTACACTTTTTTCTACTGCAGCAGACTGTTTCAAATTCTGGTATCGAAATTCATTTTACAGCGCGCTCCACGTACGGATTCACACCCTCTTCGATCCTTTTCTTCTCTCCGCCAATATTTTCTTTCGTAGAAAAGTACTACCAGCATCATGTCTTTACCAACACGGATACTTTATTTAGATATCGTTTCACTTCAGCGCATCAAATAGCTGCTGCTAGATAATCTACTAAAAACACATGCTACTTTCTGATACGTAATACAGCTGTGTGGCAAGGACAATGACTGCCGTGACGTTGAATATGAGTCATATGACATTGTTATTGCCTTCACTTGACTACCCTCGCTACGAGGGTGTTTAGTTCGCGAAAAAGGTGATTTTTTTTTGAATTGAGTTGCGTGCATGCATAGAGAGAAGCAATAAACTGACACGGTTATAGGAAGATGCCAGTGCCCAGAAGTCCGATGGGGTGAAAATCTCGGACGGTACTGTAGCAGTGAAAATTCCCGTCGCAACATCAGGTAATGTTGCATATGAAACATGTAAAGTTTTTTATAATATCTACAAACTTCATTTGCAACATTAAGAATGCGCCATTGCAACATAAAAAGTCAATATTTGCAAACTCGGGAATGCGTATAGAAATGTCATCGAATACCATCGATTGAACATCATCCGGTGAAAATTCCCATCGCAACATCGGGTAATGTTGCATGAAACACGTAAAGTTTTTTGCAACATCTAAAAAGTGCATTTACAACATTAAGAATGCCTGATTGCAACATGAAAAGTCAATATTTGCAACATCGAAAATGCGTACAGAAATGCCACGAATACCATCGATCGAACATCATCCGGCTTGGAGCTCGCCGGCATCCGTTCAATTCATGCACCATCAAAACAAAACTAATGCAACACCAAAATCATGCAACTGCAACAATCAAAGGCTTCTACTGCAACACCATGGGAGCTCGCTGTTGCCGCCACGCGGAGCTCGTCGTCGGCTTGGAGCTCTCCGGCAGCCTCGTGCACCGCTGCCCTTGGAACTCACCGGCAGCCGCGTGCGCCGCCGCCCCAGAGCTCCCACCATCGTCGGCCTCGTGCGCCGCACTTCTCACTGGACCGACGGCAACCTCGCCGGCGATGAGCTCTCCGGCAGGGGTGCCGAGCAAGGCAGCGACGAGCGTGCCATTGATGAGCAGGCATAGGGAAGAAGGCAGCGATGAGCAGGGGGAAGAAGCTAGCGACAACAACATACGGGGCGGGCAGCGCTTGGGCGTGCGGGGGTCCGACGCGTCCGGACGTTCGCAGCCAAGCATTACCGATATATATATCATAACAAGGGACAGGGCACTATCTTTTGGTGCATTTGTGCATCTACAATTCACCGAACCTCTTTTATATATATGTACCTATATACCATATTCATATTCTTTTCCAAATTATAGTATGTCTTAAGTTAAAACTATCTATATCTTTGATCAATTCTAGAGAAGAAAATATATTAACATATGCAATACGAAATAAATACATTATATATATTTCATAGTAAATTTAAATATAAATATTTTGTTGTTGTATATGTTGATAGATTTTTTCTATATTTATACAATCAATTAATAAAAAGGGGAAAACATTAGGAGTTGTGTTCAACTGAAAAGAGGATGACGTGAGGGCTAACTACTATCCCCCATATGTAAGGAATAAATTAGCCGCTGAAACTAGGGGATTATACAATCAATTAATAAAAAAAAGGGAAAACAGAGTTGTGTTCAACTGAAAAGAGGATGACGTGAGGGCTAATTACTATCCCCATATGTAAGGTAGAAATTAGCAGCTGAAATAGGCGATCATGGTGCGAAACATAGTACCAGCCGAGAATGAGGGAGAATCAATGTGAAATCGGTGCTTAGAGCATAAATGTTATTGCCCAAAACAAATCAGTGCAAGTTTTTTACGAAAACTGTTTATTTAGAGAAAAGTTTTTCACGAAACCATTTCCTGAAAAGTTTTGCAAAAATTTTAGTACAAAAAATAAAAAATGTTTATTGAAATTTTACTACAACAAAGTTCCTAACGAAAGAAAGTTTGTCAGCACAATTTTTTTCAAAGGAGAAAAATTGGGGCTCCTTTGTTGTTTCTTGTTTGAGCGTGCACGATTGGGCTAATTATAAGGCTCCTAGTTTGCCCCCCTTACACTTTTTGTTATATTGTTGTTGAAATTGGTGTGCAAACTTATACAATCAAGTTTTTTCTATATAAAATGTTTCCTAAAAATACTATCTTAGAAGTTTTTAATGTTTGTGAGAAGTAGTCCTGGATAATGCATCAATGGTTATGACAAAAAACTTCTAAATTTTAGTACTTAAAATATAGTTTGATTTTGTGGATTCAAAAATTAATGATTATGTTATTAAAAAGTTTCCGAAAAGAAAAATTTGCTATGGACCAAAATTGTCACAAAAATTGGTCGCTTGGATCCGTATCAGAAGCTAGCCCATGTGTGGGTTTTTGTATTGTCTACTATTGTTGAAACGAAAATTTTTGTTATTAGTGCATGTTATAATCAGGTTTTTGTTTGTCGCGTGCTGTCAGAACAGAAGTTAAGAGGCCTGATTTTTCGTGCCGCTTGTTATGAGACCGAGGCACGGACAAAATTTTGTCGCTTAGTAGTCTCCAAGCGTATTTTTTGCCACTTCCTATTTAAACGAGGTGTGGATGCTTTTTTGTCGCTTGATTTAGGACCGACCGTTATCGGTTCGCCAGTTGGGGCATGTCGTCTGCTGTCGTGATAGACGTTAGCCGTCTCTAGGCCCTTTTTTGTAATTGCTATTGAAGCAAGGTGTGGACTTTTTGTCGCTTGATGTAGGACTGACCGTTATTGGTTCGTCGGGAGGGGTTTGTCGCTTGCTGTCGGGACGGACGTTATCCGTCTCTTGTCACGTCATGGAGCCTGCGTTTTAATGTGTAGCAAGTCAGCTCGACCAAATTAATTCGGTTGCTTCATGGTAATATATATATGTGTGTGCGCTATTTAATTACTTAGTTGTTATGTTCATTTTAGCGGAGAGGGTGACTTTGGGTGTCCCTGCACGGATAAACATCCCACGGGGGCATGATGCGAAATGCATGGTCCGCCCAACACTCCAGCCAGTAGCAAGCCACGTCATGGAGCCTGCGTTTTGGCACTATAGTCACACGCACGCTAGACGGAGGATGGAAAGAGAGCGCTAGCGGTGCGGGGCAGAGGGAGCTAACCTCCTGGCCGGTACTACGTACGTGGAGTGGACAAACGGTGTGACGGCTACATATTTTGTAGCACGGCACGCATTGTCCAAATTAAAGGGGGTGACGCAACGCCGTAGCCAGCCGCGCCGCGCAGGCCATCGACATCGATCACGCACGGTCGCACGCACCCGCGCGCCGGGGTCTGCCAGTTTGCATTGCGCGTCGGGCCACGTGGCGCCCGCCGCCCGCGTCGCGACACGGGAGGGCCCACCGCCCGGCGGCTCTCTTCCGTCCACGCAACCGGACGTCGCCGCCCACGCCAGCAAGAGAGAGAGGAGTAGAAAAACACCACGCCACACCGACCGTCCGGGCCTCACTCGCCTTCCTCGATCTCTGACCTTCTTCCCCCTCAGCCACCTCTTGTCCTGTGCCCTAGCTCCGAGCTCTTTCATCCCTGCGACTGCGACCGCCGGAGAGGTGAAGTGAGAATAGATGGGTAGCGCAGGCGGCAACGGTGGCAACCCAACACCCGCTGCCGCTGCGCCGCCGCCCCTCTCCATCATGGAATTTCTGCACGGCCCGAGCTGGGTGAGGCGGGTCCGGATCCGGACGGCCGGTGCAGAGGCCTCGTCGTCGGCGTCTTCGTCGTCACCGGCCGCGGGCTCGGCGGGCAGCACGGCCCAGCAGCTGGGCGACGACGAGGAGGAGCGATGGTTGGAACTGACGTTGGCGCCGCCACTCCCGCGGGCATGGTCGTCGAGGCTCCCGGCGGCGGCGGCGCGGGCGTGGCCGGTGGCGTTCGGGTCCGTGTCGACGCAGGGGCGCCTGCCTTACATGGAGGACTCGGTGTCGCTCCGGCCGGGGTTCCACACCTGGGTCGACGGCTCGCCCATGCACTTCTTCGCCGTCTTCGACGGACACGGCGGGACCCATGTACGTATCCACACAGCCATCGACTCGTCGTATTATGGTACCACCATCTCGCCGCCGGCCGGAAAATCTCGTCGTATCCATCTAATGTCTCATACACTCTCCGGCCAGTTCAAAATCCTACGATTTATTGTGCACCTATCTTTTAAAAAGTTTAAGGGACAAAGAGCTCGCAAACAGACAAAACACTTTTATTTGCTATCAGCTAATGGATCAAAATGACATTTTTTTGTACATACTATATTTTGCACGTACTGTCTGAATAATAACAAACATTCACCTGTTGTTAACTGCAGTACGTACACATGCATACCGCACTTGCTTGGTACTTCAACTGTAATTTGGTTTTAGTTTACTGCTGCAGCAAGAAAATAGAGAGAAAGTGGGGTAGCGTTAGTCCTGCTGACAATTGCCTAGCTAGTCACACTGATTCACTGCTGCGGTGAGTATCAAGTGTCCACCTGTCCACATAATCTAGCACAATCCAAATTGCTAAATGTCGTGGTAAAACCACACCCTCCCGTAGCACCTCTCTTTCGGGGTTTTAGAGTTCGGGTTGGGAGAGGGACATACGTCTTTAGAAGGGGTTTAGGGGCGGCCAGCGACAATGGTGGGCCTAGGCAGTTCCCAGGTATGCCTGGGACTACCCAAAGATTTGGGAAACAAAGCAACCTGAGTACCGTAGCACCCACTGTTTGTCACAGTAGCGTCTACTATTTCCTATTGTATGCCTACCCAACAAAACCATCCTACATCCGCCCCTGGCCGGCGGAGGTGGCGGGCGGCAAGGGGAAGGCCGGGTGGCGAGGGCACCGGCAGCCGGGCAGTGGATGACGGTGGATGGGCCGGCGCCGGCAACGGGGAAGGGGAATCACAAGATAGAATATGGGCGAGCGGCAGCAGAGGCAGCGGATGCCGCCGGAGCTGTGGGAGGAGCCGGCGGCGGGGGAGTGGAGCGAGCTGTCAACGGGAGGCAAAAAAAGGGTGCTACGTGGGATTGGTTTTACCAATTCCACGTTGAATCCAAATTCGGCATGCATGGGAAGCCGGAAGATGGATCCCATGTCTTTTTCTCTTGTTGGCCTTTTGCTTATTGATTCCCTGCAGCTACAAAATTGTGTATGGTGTTTGTATTTCTTTAGCCCATGAAAATCAAGAGAAACAATGCATGCATGCAGGTGTCGGAGCTGTGCCGTGACCGGATGCACGAGTTCCTGGCGGACGAGCTTGTGCGGGAGGCGGCATCCTTCCTGGTGCGCCGGGAGCTCGCCACGGCGGGCGTCGTCGGGACCAGCAGCTCCGTCGGCGCCTGGGTGGAGCAGCACGAAGAAGAGCACGCGTGGCGCGCGGCGCTGGCGAGGGCCTTCGGCCGCGTCGACGCCATGGCGGCGATCCCCTGCGCGTGCGGCCGCATCGCGCGCCCGCCGCCTTGCGAGTGCCCGCGGTCGGTCTTCACCGGCTACGTCGGCTCCACCGCCGTCGTGGCGCTTCTGGTCCGCGGCACCGTCGTCGTCGCCAACTGCGGCGACTCCCGCGCCGTGCTCTGCCGTGGGCTCGCCGGCGTGCCGCCCATCCCTCTCTCCTACGACCACAAGGTATGTATATATAGTTATTTATACATATACATTATGTCTGTCGTCATGACGTTGATTGTTAACTTCTATCTGTGGCCCGGGTCAAGAAGCTTGGGTCCCGGTCAACTCGTGGCTGACCGCCGGTAATGCTGCCCGCACTGGGCACCATAAAACAGCCTGCATGGTCATTTAAAGTGTTGATTTACAGTTTTAACGGCTGCAGCGGAGACCTGGGAGGGGATCTGTATCTCTCCGTTTCCGCCCCTCCACGCTATTCTCAGCGTTTGCAAGACGAAGCGGTACACGCCATGTTGGCGTGGGACCCGTGCACTCGCACCTTCCAACAACTTGGAGTGGGGAGTAGAGCGGCCAGCGGTGGGGCCGGTGGAGCAGAGTAGCGGGGTGAGGGAGGGCAGCGCAACCACCAACGCGTCGATCTGCGGCCGCCGCGCCTAATCCGCGGCGGCAACATGAGCAGAGGACGTTCGCGTGGCCGGGTTAGGGAAGGATAGAGCCGGCGCCGCCACTGCCCCGAGCTGCCGCTGCCCAATGATGCCCGATGGATGAGGCGCTGCGGGGAGGAGGAGGGCCCGCGGCTCGCCGTGCAGCCACGGGGCCTGCTACTCCGTCGTAGAGGGACCCGCCACCCTACCTTCGCCTGATTAAAGGGGAAACCAGAGAAGAGCCAGCCGACGGCGTGGGAAAGGAGGGGCATGGCCAGCGGTGTTTATGAGGAGGGTGTCGCCAAAGAGAGTGGGGAGAAAGCTCTGGCAACCCCAAATCCCCGCGGAGGAGCCAGCTCTGGCAACCTGCGAAGGGTGTCGTTGCCGCTTGGCCTTCCCCGCGCTGGAGAGGGAGGCGCCACTAGCCTAGACTCCGCGTGTGGTAGTTGGTATCGGTAGTGTGGTGTGCCCAACATTTGTAATATGATTGCGAATTATGTTTTGTTCATTTCCTTAATTAGCATACTGTATGTGTGCATACATGTGTTCCATGGCCAGCTACTGGTGTGTATATGCTGCCTTGCTGTTACTGTTAGAGTAGTGTTTATATCTTTGCATTTGTGACCGCTGCTCTGCGCTAATTGTCGTTTTCTCAACTGCCTTTTATTTTGTTGCAAAATTCTAAACTTTTGTGCAGCCAAACCGGCCGGACGAGCTAGCGCGGATACATGCAGTGGGCGGCCAGGTCATGTACAAGCGCGTGCGTGGGGTCCTCGCCATGACGCGCGCGCTAGGTACGCATATATCAGCAGCATCCTACAATGCTATGCTACTACCCATCTAAATCAGCTTTTGATTTGATTTGTTAGTGATGGCACCTTATCAGCCTTAATTCTAGTTACCTGCATTTTCTTATTCATGTGTTTTGGGGAATTTTCACCCAAAATGGAGCTTATACAAAGTTTGTGTGTACCATACACACACGCGCGAACACAAAATATGCAAAAGACACAAAGTAAAAAACACACACTAAAGTTTGACTTATATATGTATGACTATTTTCTAATTTCCGTTTGGTTTGATTTGGCAAATGGTGTTTGCGCAGGAGACAGGAAGCTCAGGCCTGAAGTGATCGCTGAGCCGGAGATCACCATCACCGAGCGGACGGCGAACGACCAGTGTCTGATCCTGGCGAGCGATGGCATGTGGGACGTGATCTCCAACGAGACCGCCTGCCATGTCGCCCGCCAGTGCCTGGACTATGGGAACTCGCCTCCCGTCGACCCTAGAGCCGCCAACCCTAGCACAGCGGCGGCCGCCATGGCCGCCGCCGCCAGAGGCCAGCATGGGGCGGAGCCACGATGCTCCCGTGCTGCTTGGGTCCTCGGCAGGCTCGCCTTAGCAAGGGAGACTGCCGATAACATCAGCGTCATCGTCGTTGACCTGAGGCAGAGGGAGCGATAGGCTGCTATCTTAAGGAGCAAACTGATAATATGATGAGATATGCAATATGGTCGTCTAGACTTGTATTTATTGGTTTTTTTTTCGATTGGAGATTCTAGCTGTTTTTTCTCGTTACATATATTTGAAGAGATAGAAATAAGTGGATGGAAGATTATATTGCCGTCCAAAAAGAGGTGAAAAAAATTAAAGGAGAAAAATGTAAACAAAGAAAATAGAGATCAATTGTAGCAAATAGGTTTATGTCACATTTGTGTGCACTGTCATCAGTAATTTGTTCACACACACACGCACGCACAGTCACACGCGCCCACACACACACAGTCACACGCATGTTTACAATACACATATAGTTTGCTTTGTCATTTTCCTTCTTGATCTCACTGCAGTGGGATGAAGCCAGTAGCAGGACAAAGCCATGAAAAAAATTAAGAGGGGCTAAACAAAAGTACTAGTTGGACTTTAGGTTTCTATTAGGATTGTTGGTCTGATAAACTTTAGCCCCTCCTAACATACACATTTTACCTGAAATTTGACATAGAATTAAAGGGGTTTCGTTTGACACCGCAGTGGTAGGGGGGCTGGAGCCCCATCCGTCCCACCGCTGGCTTCGTGCCTGGCGAGTAGTATGTTTATTTTTGTAAGGACGTATCCATTCGTGTTGTAAAACTATAATTTCGTTCCCTATAATGTTGGGAGACTAAAGCTACAGAAGGTCGACTTCATTCATCGCTTGTATTTTCCAATCTCTCCACCAATTAAGAACTGCCGGTTCTTGCGAAATCAAACTAATAAACGTAAGTCTACGAGCCTTTAAGCTCAAACATAGAAAAAAAAACTATGGAATTTTGTGTCAGCGAAATTTTAATTTGACAAGCCATGTTAGAGCAACTCCAAGAGACTCTCTAAATCCTTCTTCATTGTTAATTTTAGAGATTTTGATTAAAAAGTTACCTTCCAACAGCCTCTCTATTTGGTTATTCAAACATAGTCACTCTCCATTCCGGATTTCTCGCTAACAAAATATAGAAAAGAGAATAGCTCTTTAGAGTGCATGCAAGATATAGAGAAGCTGTTGGAAAACATGAAGATATAGAAAACGATTTTTATGCAAATAACTTTTTAAATAATGATTTAGAGAGTGATTTTTAGAGAGACTGTTGGAGATGCTCTTAGTTGGAAGAAGACGGACACATGTTGATGGGTTTTTTATATATTTATACTCAACATATATATAAAAGGGAAAACATTAGGAGTTGTGTTCAACTGAAAAAAGGATGACGTGAGGGCTAATTACTATCCCCATATGTAAGGAAGAAATTAGCAGCTGAAACTAGGGAATCATGGTGCCAAACATAGTACCAGCCGAGAATGTTGGAGAATCAATGTGAAATCGGTGCTTAGAGAATAAATGTTATTGCCCAAAACAAATCAGTGCAAGTTTTTGACGAAACAGTTTGTTCAGAAAAAGTTTTTGACGAAACCATTTCCTGAAAAGTTTTTGCAAAAAATTTAGTAAAAAAAATGAAAAATGTCTATTGAAATTTTTACTACGGCAAAGTTTCCTAATAAAAGAAAGTTTGTCAGCGCAAAAGTTTTCAAAGGAGGAAAGTTGGGGCTCTTTTGTTGTTTCTTGTAATCTTGTTTGAGCGCGCACGACTGGGCTAATTATAAGGCTACTAGTAGTTTGCTCCCGTTACATTTTTTGTTATATTGTTGTTGAAATTAATGTGCAAACTTATACAATCAAGTTTTTCTATATAAAATGTTTCCTCAAAATACTATCTTAGAAGTTTTTAACGTTTGTGACAAGTGGTCCTCGATAATGCATTAATGGTTATGACAAAAAGTTCTAAATTTTAGTACTTCAAATATAGTTTGATTTTGTGGATTCGAAAGTTAATTATTATGTTACTAAAAAGTTTCCGAAAAGAAAAAATTGCTATGGACTAAAATTGCCACAAAAATTGGTCGCTTGGATCCGTATCAGAAGCTAGCGCATGTGTGTGGGTTTTTGTATCGTCTATTATTGTTAAAATGAACATTTTTGTTATTAGTATCAGTTTTCTTTTTGTTGATTGTTGTCGGAACAAACATTAAGAGGCATGGACAAAATTTTGTAGCTTAGTAGTCTCCAAGCGTATTTTCTGTCAATCCCTATTGAAACGAGGTGTGGATGCTTTTTTGTCGCTTGATGTAGGACCGACCGTTATCGTTTCGCCGGGAGGGGTTCGTTGCTTGCTGTCGTGAAGTACGTTAGCCGTCTCTAGGGTTTTTTTTGTCGTATGATGTAGGATCGACCGTTATCGGTATCGCCAGGAACGGTTTGCCGCTTGTTGTCGGGACCTCCTCCCCTTTTATCTCTTCTTCCTTTTGCCCCTTCCCCTCTCTTCGTTCTCTGCTACTGGGCACACACCGCCGCCGCCTAGCCTCCCCACCGGCCGGCGCCGCCTCCGACCACCTCCCCTCCCTCTAAATCTTCTCCTCTAGCGGCCCGACCACCCCCGCCGCGCTGGAGGGCCCGCGGCCACGCCGCCGTCCCGGACTGCCTGGATCTGGCGAGGCACGCGCGCGCGGTGGCGGAGCTCGGCCCGCGCGGCTGACAGCTGGCTAGGGGCGGCGGCGCGCGATGCTGGCAAGCAGCGTGCCAGGCAGGTGCAGGTGCAGGGGCGGGTTCTCTACAACGGCGTCACCTCGTCGTGCTCTCCGCCGGGTTCGAATCGAAGCGGAGGAGTCGGGCGGTCAGAGCGGTCAGCCGCGGCGTCCCTCCCATGCCCCATCCGCGGTGGCGGGAAGCGGCACGTGGTGGTGGGCGTGGAGGGCGAGGAGGCGCGCTGCCCCTCCTCTGCTCCCTCTACGGCGGCGGGAGCTGAGATGCGGTGGTGGGCGCGGAGGAATCCAGCGGCCGGCACGGCGCGAGTAGGGGCGGAGGAGGAGAGGGGACGGCGTGAGTCGAGATGGAGGCTCGGGTCGGCGGCGGCACGAGTTGCATGAGCAGGCGGCGGCATGAGCGGATAAAGCTCTTGCCACTTGATGTGGGACCAGGCGTTGCTGGATTGTCAGGAGGGATTTGTCTCTTTGTTGTTGTATCGGTAGCCGTGGGATTTGCCTCTGCCTTCCTCTCTTCGCCCTTCTTACTTCCATTTCGATCGATCCCGTCAGCCACCACTTGTCCTGTGCCCTGGCGGCGATGATGACGTGAGGAGAAGCGATGGTTGGAGCTGACACTGAAGCCGCCGCGGCTCCGGTGGAGGCGCCGGCGTGGCCGGTGGCGTTCGGGTACTGTCAACGCAGGGGCGCCTGCCTTTATATGGAGGACACGGTGTCGCTCCGCCTGGGGTCCCACACCTGGGTGGACGGCTCTCCCATGCACTTCTTTGCCGTCTTCAACGGGCACGGCGGGACCCATGTACGTATACATAATTACATAGCCCTCACGCCGCCGTCGTATCATACAACACCACCATCTCGCCACCGGCCCCCGCCGGCAAATTGTCGTACCGACGACGTCGTCTTCCAGGGCGATTTAATTAATAATAACTCCGTGGTCGTTAATAATCCGAAGGAAATGAATATGTACATCATGCGCGCTACTGACTTTACACTCCCCCAATTTAATCCTACGAATCACAAACTCGCCAACAAACAAAACAAAAATATTACCTACTAATGAATAAAAAATGTCATTCTCGTTTTACCTACTGTTTTGCCTACAAACAAACATTCACCTGTTCACTGCTGTATCACACTTGGTATACTGTGTAAAGAATGGTGGAACGTGATACCGGTTAGGGTTCACGGCTTCGTGTTAAATAGGCCGGGAACAGCCCCAGGCGTGGCTTGTACATGAAGTAAGTTTCCTAATCTAACTTATCTACCAAGCTAGATTACAACAACCGAACACAACAGCCTTAGCTGGATTACAACGAAGCCAACAACCCTATCAACAGAACCGCTATCTTAACACCCCCGCTCAATCTCAACTTCCCGAGAGATGGAGATTGTTCTTGAAGCTAGTCAATAACCGAGTTGACAGCGGTTTAGTAAATCCATCAGCAACTTGATCTGCAGAATGAATAAACCGGATATCCAAGAGTTTCCTTGCAACTTGCTCTCTCACAAAATGAAAATCAATCTCTATATGTTTTGTGCGAGCGTGAAACACTGGATTCGTAGAGAGGTACTTTGCGCCTATATTATCACACCACAGTCGTGCTGCTTGAGGATGTGCAATTCCCAACTCATTCAGAAGCTTTCGTACCCATATTACTTCTGCTGCTGCATTTGCTAATGCCTTGTACTCAGCCTCAGTACTCGATCTGGATACCGTTGCTTGTTTCCTTGCACTCCATGATATAAGATTAGAGCCAAGAAACAAAACAAATCCCCCTGTACTGCGACGATCATCAGGACATCTTGCCCAATCCGCATCAGAGAATGCACTTATCAACATAGACGTGGACTTTCCAATCTTCAAGCCAACACCTACACTTCCTTGCACATATCGTAGTATCCTCTTTACAGCTGACCTGATGGGAACTAGGGTGCCCGATCTTCCGTCAGGGAAAGGATAGCGGCAGAAACAAAACACGGCAACGGGCGATTGAACTACGACGATGAACACAACCTAAACCAGCAACAAGACTTGACCACGGACAATAACTCAACAAAGCAAATCTGGAAACGAAATTGCAAAGGCTAACGAAGGGTTGTAGGACAGCGGAATTTTTTTGTGGCTATTTTCTGGAGTTATAGGACGATGGAACAAAACTAAACTAGGGTAAGCCTGACGGTAATACCTGAGTCTCTGATACCACTTGATGGGAACTAGGGTGCTCGATCTTCCGTCAGGGAAAGGATAACTCGTTTTGGGCGGAGCCCGACACACCGATCCGACTTCAAGTCAGCAAACTCGAACCCTGCAATCTTAGCACCACGATTCCTCTGGTTATCAACCGTAGTCACAATCTAGTTGACCTCGCCAAGAAGGCTAATCCCTGTCTGCGAAACGAAGTACACAAGCAAGAACTTGAAAGAACGCAACACTCAATAATGGTGACAACTGCAGATGAATGATTAAGCACACGAGTTGGGGTTTCACAAACCGATGAACGGCGACACTGTCTCCAACAGAATAATCTAAGCAAAACCCGAGTCTAAGCAGCGGTAGCTGTTGAGTTTATTAGCCTAGGGACGTCCTAGGGTTGGGGACGCACCAGGTGGGGCGTCCTCAACTTGGGCCAAAGGCCCGACACGATACAAAGCCTGAAAAGGCCCAAAACAGGTGACGCATCATCTTTTCATGGTCATACAGCGTGATCCACGAACCTTCTAGAACTAGGACCAGAACCAAAACGACGGTGTTGTCGTCCCCTTTCCAACGCATGCTTATACGCCTCGTTTCGATGTCGTATGAGGGAGATATTGTCGAAACCGTGCAGGGGTATCGGCTGAATCCGAACTCCACGTGGCGGCTGAGTTGGAGACGAGTTGTAACTTGGGGAGACTGTAGCATGTACGTGTTCAGCGTGGCGATGTCCTCATCATCCCCTTCTTCTTGAACTGAAGTCGTCCTCGACGCCATTCCATCATCATCAGGCTCCTGCAAAAGGTTAGTGACAACAGGATGCGATGCACAAGACAAATGATCAATGGAAACAGAAAAGATATCTCGACAAAGCATAGTATAACAAGGTGCATCAGGATTATCACATAACGCAGCAGTAGCAGATGTAGTAGAAATAAAAGCACCTCCTTTTAACTTAATCCCTTTATGTGTATTATCATTAGAGGCATTGCTAGCACTTTCTTTCTTAGTATTTTCAGCAATCTCTTTAAAATGGTTCTTAATTTCAGCAGGAGATAAAGGAAGCAACGTAATTTCTTGTTCTTATGCATGAAAGAGTATGTATTAGTTCTACCATGATGTGAAGCATCATTATCAAATTCCCATGGTCGGCCTAACAAAAGAGATGATGCATTCATAGGCACAACATCAAAATCAGCATAGTCATGATAAAAACCAATAGAAAAATGTATACGTGCTGATTTAGTTACCTTAGCCTTACCACTACTATTGAACCATTCAAGATGGTAAGGATCTGAAATAGAACGAGTGGGCAAGCCAAGCTTCTCAACCAAGTCTGAACTCACCAAATTATTGCAACTCCCGCTATCAATGATGGTGAGAACACGGCAATTCTGAACAATGAGATACATGTGAAATAATTTTTTGCGCTGAATCTCCACTTCTTCCTCTTTTTCCTCTCTAGAGCTCAACGCATGCTGCACCATGAGACTAGGAAAACCCGCCGATGCAGCCAAGGAATTAATGGCCTCACCCTTTTCTTCCTCCGAATCATCTTCAACATCACTAGCACTTACATATCCACCGTCAAGCATAGCGATGAAAGCACGAGTACTTGGGTAGTCCTTGACGACATGTCCCATACCCTTGCAGCGGTGGCACACAATGTTTGCAGATTTACTTGAAGAGCTCTTTGTCAGGGTAGATGGTGTCTTGTTCTGCACATGAGACACATTGCTTACCTCAGAAACGGACGCATGGGCTGGTGGTGATGATCGTGTACTCGCTGGTGGTGTGGAAAGAGAGACACCCGGCGATCTAGCTGCTGGTGGTGTAAAGTTTTTGGCGTGTAGCTGCTGTAGGTGCTCTTACTTCGACCCTGCAATTCTTTTTTCTGCAAGCATAGCAAGCTGGAACAATTGGTTGGTGGTAGTAAATGGTTTATAGTCAACAATATCCTGAATTTCACGTCTCAAACCACCATAAAAACGACACACTTTATCCTCAGGATCCTCTACTGCCCCACAACGAATCATGCCCTTTTGAAGCTCTGTATAATATTCCTAAACCGATAAATCACCCTGCTCTAAACGTTGTAATTTCAAACGTAAATCACGCTTATAAGAGGCAGGAACAAAGCGATCACGCATAGCTATCTTAAGCTCATCCCATGAATCAGGTTGCATGTTTAAAGTACCACACTCTTGCCACCAGATAATAGCAAAATCTTTAAATTCACTAGTGGCTTGTCTAACTTTATGTTGATCAGGAACAAGATGGGAAGCAAATTTTTGATCTACTGTCATCTCCCAATCAAGGTATTCTTCAGCATCATATCTCCCATAAAAAGATGGTATGGTAAACTTAACTTTAGCATAAGGATCACCATGAGCATGAGTGAGGTTACCTCTCATACCTTTCTTGTTGCGTGCTAGAACGCGACGGGCACGATTGTCGCTTGTCATCCTGGCGTCTATCTTACCATCAGGACCATAGACAATGTCCTCAGGGTGATCAGTATCATCATCGAATGTCTCCTCGTTAGCACCATGGACCTCAAGTTGTTGCACCCTTGTGGTCAAAGTGGAGACTCGTCTGTTCACGTCCTCAAGTGTATGATTGCCGCTTTGGACCTCCTTTGTGAGCTTGCTAATCTCCTTCATGAAGAACTCCTTCAGGTTGTTGATGTTCTCCTGAAACTCCCTTTTCAAAACAGGCACGCCGTCTGGCATGGTTAGTCAATAAGAAAGACCCTACGAGCTAGTTGGTTTGTCTGGTGGAATCACACCCTCACACACGTCTTACCAAGTTCTTACCAGGTTCTTATCAATGCAAGCAATGGATGGTACAACCTGTGAATGGATCGTGATACCTGTGAGGAAGTGGCTCCAAGATTGCAAGGTCCTTCGCTGTACTGACTGAAGAGTGTATGTGGAGCTGTAGGAGAGGCATAATATATATGTATGTGGAACAAAATCGAATGCAGATTAGCCAAGTTCAATAAGTATCCAAAGTACAAGTCACAATTGCTGGCTAAGACGTGTCCTAGACGTAGCACAACAAGTTGGAACAAAAGATGATGGATAAAGCTCACAGAACAGGCAAACAACACTCTATGCACTTGTTTTTAATCTTTCAGCCTTTTTCCTCTCTTTTAGGGGGTGACTAGTAGAAATCACAACTTTTCTTTTTTTTGAACTATTTTTTTTACATTTTTCTCTGAACACTTATCACAAAATATGGAAGCACAAAAATTGAGAGCTCAAACTGAGATCAGATGTGGTCTACAGAAAATCAAACACGTTTGCTGAAAAGCGTGCAAGATAGCAAACCAATTTTTTAATTATGCTCAGGATTTTTTTTTTGATTTCTGTGACAATTCACACCGACCATAGGTGGTGTGGGTCGGCCCGTAATGGAGTCACGAAGCTGCTATAAAAATTTGAGCCAAAACGGAGCACCGAGCGAAAAGTTATGCCCGTTTTACTGAAGGTACCTCAAGTTATGGTTTTGAAGAGGCACAAATCGGCAGATAGCACGGCGGCGGCTAGGGCAAGACTTCTCTGGTATATACAGCGATAGGATGCGCAAGATGAACACAAGAGGGGCTGCGATACAAGGCGAAGAACACAAGGCGGCTCGCAACCTATCTACGGCTTGCACGGCGAGAGTTCATGCAAGGCGGCTAGCGAGGGCAAGTCGAGTAGTGTGATGGCACGACTTGTGATCTGGTAATGGTGGATGGGATAGGGGCAGAAACAAAACACGGCAACGGGCGATTGAACTACGACGATGAACACAACCTAACCCAGCAACAAGACTTGACCACGGACACAAACTCAACAAAGCAAATCTGGAAACGAAATTGCAAAGGCTAACGAAGGGTCGTAGGACAGCGGAATTTTTTTGTGGCTATTTTCTGGAGTTATAGGACGATGGAACAAAATTAAACTAGGGTAAGCCTGACGGTAATACCTGAGTCTCTGATACCACTTGATGGGAACTAGGGTGCCCGATCTTCCGTCAGGGAAAGGATAACTCGTTTTGGGCGGAGCCCGACACACCGATCCGGCTTCAAGTCAGCAAACTCGAACCCTGCAATCTTAGCACCACGACTCCTCTGGTTATCAACCGTAGTAACAATCCGGTTGACCTCGCCAAGAAGGCTAATCCCTGCCTGCGAAATGAAGAACACAAGCAAGAACTCGAAAGAACGCAGCACTCAATAATGGTGACAACTGCAGATGAATGATTAAGCACACGAGTTGGGGTTTCACAAACCGATGAACGACGACACTGTCTCCAACAGAATAATCTAAGCAAAATCCGAGTCTAAGCGGTGGCGGCTGCTGAGTTTATTAGCCTAGGGACGTCCTAGGGTTGGGGGCGCACCAGGTGGGGCGTCCTCAACTTGGGCCAAAGGCCCGACACGATACAAAGCCTGAAAAGCCCCAAAACAGGTGATGCAGCACCTTGTCGTGGTCACACAGCATGATCCACAAACCTTCTAGAACTAGGACCAGAACCAAAACGACGGTGTTGTCGTCCCCTTTCCAACGCATGCTTATACGCCTCGTTTCGATGTCGTATGAGGGAGATATCGCCGAAACCGTGCAGGGGTATCGGCTGAATCCGAACTCCACGTGGTGGCTGAGTTGGAGACGAATTGTAACTTGGGGAAGACTGTAGCATGTACGTGTTCAGCGTGACGATGTCCTCATCATGACCAATGTGTTGTTGTTGGGGAATGAAGAAACTGACAGACCTTGTTTACTGCAAATGAGATGTCAGGCCGAGTCAAAGTAAGATACTGAAGGGCCCCAACAATACTTCTATAACAAGTGGAATCTTCAGCTCCTAATTTTTCTCCATCGTGCAAAGAGAGTTTCTCTGAAACCGATAATGGAGTTGTCACAGGTTTACAATCAGCCATATTCACTTGTTGAAGAATGTCCCTTGCATATCTTTCTTGTGTGAGTAACAACTCCCCTCCAGATCTTTTGACCTCAATTCCAAAAAAGTAATGCAGATCACCCAAATCTTTCAAGGCAAATTCACGTTCAAGATTCTTAAGTAAAAGTTCAGTAGCTTTTAGTGAGAAGCTAGCAACTATAATGTCATCGACATAAACCAATATAAACATGGTGAGTGATCTGTTATTGAAATAGAACAACGACGTATCACCTCTAAGGAACAAAACCAAGTTCTTGTAACTTCTGACTCAGTCTTGAATACCAAGCACGTGGTGCCTGTTTGAGGCCGTAAAGTGCCTTGTCCAACTTGCATATGTAGTGAGGGACAGACCTTTCTTCGTACCCTGGAGGTTGACGCATGTACACCTCCTCCTCAAGCACTCCATGGAGAAAGGCATTTTGAACATCAAGTTGTTGAAGTGACCAACCCCTGGACATTGCAATGGACAGGACAAGATGAATAGTAGCTGCTTTAACCACTGGACTAAACGTGTCCTCGTAGTCTATCCCATACCTTTGTTTAAACCCCTTTGCAATTCCCGCGCCTTGTAACGATCTATTGTTCCATCGTCTTTCTTTTTTACCTTATACACCCACTTGCAATCGATCACGTTTTTGCCACGCTGAGGAGGTACCAAGTGCCATGTCTTGTTCTTGATCAAGGCTCCAAACTCATTATCCATGGCAACCTTCCAGTGTGGACTGTTCAACGCATCAGAAAGAGTATTAGGTTCTAAAACCATAGCTAAATTTGCATACCTGATGGTGCCATTAGTGTAAACTTTGGGCTTGCGTATGCCATGGGTGAGTCTTGTTGCAGGGCGGACCACAGGAGCATCAGGCGTAGCCGATCCATCTGAGGAACCGTTGGCCACAGGATTCAAGGCGGATCCTCCGACATCCCCCCCCATGCAGCGAATCCTGGGGCAGCGGCGCGGTCCGCACACCAGTCCGTGGCGAGCACGTGGCCGCCGGAGAGGACGGCGTCAAGCGCGTGGTGGAGGTCGAGCGGGGACGTCGTCGACAGCGTCTGCCGCGCCCGCAGGAGAATCTGTCGGCCGCTGATCCGAGGAAGATTGACGCGGCGGATCAACCTCGTGTTCAGCGCCGCTGTTGTTTTCTTCCGGAGCCCGTTCAAACATGAAATCACGCCGGATTTCAGAGGAATTTCGTCGGATTTTGCCCAGATTTCCACCTCCTTCCTGCTGAAACAAACTGGCAGCCTCATTTGGGGAGTTAGACACAGGAGAAGAACCAAACTGATCAAAGGCATTAGTATCCCCATGAGAGGAAGAGCTCGAGGGATCGGGCAACAAGGAGATCTCAGAGCGAATACGGGCACCAGCGTTGGGGTGTAACATGGAGAAGGGATAAACGGATTCATCGAATATGACGTCACGAGATATATAAACACGGCCAACCTTGACATCAAGACACTTGAACCCTTTGTGAATTGGACTATACCCAAGGAATACACACTGTAATGATCGGAAGGCAAGCTTACGGGTATTATAGGGACGCAAGTTGGGCCAGCAGGCACAACCAAATGTGCGAAGCTGTGTATAGTCGGGTTTAGATGAAAAAAGGTGTTCAAGAGGTGTAGAATTCCCAATAACCGGGCTGGGAAGGCGATTGATGAGGTATACGCTTCATACCAAAACTTCAAGAGCATGGATGCGTGGGCTAGGAGCGAAAGCCCTACATCAACAATATGCCGATGCTTACGCTCTGCAGACCCACTTTGCTGTTGTGCATGAGGACATGAAACGTGATGAGTGATCCCAACACGTTAGAAGAAAGAATTCAGCTTTTGATACTCCCCTCCCCAATCAGTTTGCATGGCCTTAATTTTGCGATCAAACAAGCGCTCAACTAAGTTTTGAAACTCATGAAAACGTTGAAAAACTTCAGATTTGTGTCGAATCAAGTATATCCAAGTGAACTTGCTGAAATCATCAATGAAGCTAACATAATAATTGTATCTTCCAATAGAGGTGGGAGCTGGTCCCCATACATCAGAAAACACAAGATCCAAAGGATGACTCGACACAGTAATGGATTTGGGATAGGGCAACTGATGGCTCTTCCCTAATTAACACGCATCACAAACGGTCTCGTTATTCAACTCAGAAATAAAAGGAATTTTATTGTCACTAAGGACTCGATGGACAACCTTGGAAGAAGGATGTCCCAGGCGGCTATGCCATCTGGACGTGGGAAGCTTGATCGCACCACAAGCTTGCTTATTCTGGAGAGGCTTCAAGGGATAGAGACCTCACTCACATCTGCCGTGAAGAAGAACCCTTCTCGTTGCTCGATCCTTGAGAAGAAAAAAATCGGGATGGAGTTCCAAGAAGGTGTTACTATCAGATGTAAAACGATGGACAGAGATCAAGTTTTTGTGGGCAGCAGGAGCATAAAGAACATTTTTTAAAACAAGATCTCGATTAGGGGTACTAACAATGCTTTGACCAATTTGTTTAATCTCCATACCTGTGCCAGAGGCGGTGTGGATCTGGTCAGAGCCAGAGTACTCATCTCTCATGGTGATTTTCTCCAAGTCACCAGTGATGTTGTCGGTGGCGCCGGAGTCAATGTACCAATTGTTGTCGACGCCGTAGGAGGTGGTTGCAGATGAGGTGCTCTTCTGATCAGGAACGCCGGTGAAGGACGCATCAAAGCGCTTGTAGCACTTGATCACTGCGTGGCCCTCCTTGCCACACAGTTAGCAGACGGGTCGCTCGGAGGTACCGTTGCCACCCTGACGTCCATTGCCACGGCCGCGGCCAAAGCCGCCACGGCCACGCCCACCACCACCCCTGCCACCACGAGGGTTTCCACCACCGTATGCTCCTTGAGACGCCATGTTGGCGGAAGATCCAGAGCCATTGCCCTGGAGGAGATCCATGCGTTGCTCATAGCTTGTGAGCTGGTTGAAGAGCTCCCCGGGAGAGATTGGCTCCACCCAAGCAGCTATAGCCGACACCAGCGGGTTGTACTCGAGATTGAGCCCCGCCGGTATGTAGGAGACGAACTCCTCATCTTCAAGTTTATTCCTCGCAGATGCCATCTGATCCGCGAGGGTCTTCATCTTGCCGTAGTACTCGGCAGCGGTGGAGGTGCCCTTCTGCGTCGTGGCGAGGGCGATGCGCGTGTTGATGATGCGTGCACGAGATTGCGACGCGAACAGGGTGTCGATGGCGACCCATGCTTCTCGTGCCGTAGTCGATGAAATCACCTGAACAAGTATATCGCGAGACAAAGATGACAACAGATAATTCAGTACCTGCTGATCGCGCACCTCCCACTGCTCATAGGCAGGGTTGGCAACAAGTTCAGCATCGGTGGCGCTCCTGGGAATCATCTTCTCCGATGTTTGGGCAGATCCGTTGACAAAGCTCGCCATCTGCGCGCCTCGCAGAGCGGACAGAACTTGGGCTCTCCAAGGGGGAAGTTGTTCTTGGCGAGCTTCTCCGCGACCGGATAGCCAGGCGTTGGCGATGATGCGGAGAACGGAACGAGCGCCATGAGGAAGATGGAAGGGAAAGAAGGCTCTGATTACCATGTAAAGAATGGTGGAACGTGATACCCGTTAGGGTTCACGGCTTCGTGTTAAAATGGCCGGGAACAGCCCCCGGTGTGGCTTGTACTTAAGTTTCCTAATCTAACTTATCTACCAAGCTAGATTACAACAACCGAACACAACAGCCTTAGCTGGATTACAACGAAGCCAACAACCCTATCAACAGAACTGTTATCTTAACATACTGCAGGCTACTCTACTGTAATTTTGATTTTTATTGCTAGTAGCTTGGTCCTGCACCACATTTCGCTACTCACCGAGTGCACACCTGTCCACGTTTTCTTTAGCACATATCCCAAATTCGACATGGATCGCTTCCAGGTTTAATTTCCCTCGTTGGCCTTGGCTTATTCCCCCTGAAGCTAGCTCCTACATAGTGCATGGTGACATGCTGCTTGTATATTGTGTGTGTCACCTGGTGTCAGCAATGAAAACCAAGAGCAAAAATGCATGCATGCAGGTGTCGGAGCTGTGCCGGGACCGGATGCACACGAGTTCCTGGCGGACGAGCTCGTGCGGGAGGCAGCGTCCTTCCTGGTGCGCAGGGAGCTCGCCACGGCTGCCGTCATCAGGACCAGCAGCGCAGCCGGGCGGAGCACCATGAAGAAGAGCTCGCGTGGCGTGTGCGGCGCTGGCACGGGCCTTTGGCCGGATCGACGCCATGGCGGCCGTCCCCTGCGCGTCGCGCGGCCGCTGCCGTGCGAGTGCCCGCGGTCGGTGTTCACCGGCTACGTCGGCTCCACTGCCATCGTGGTGGGCGGTGGGTTGGTGGTGTGGTCCATATCTGTCGTGACGACGTTGACCTGTACGTGCCCGGGTCAAGAAACTTGGGTGCCGGTCAACTCGTGGTTGACCGCCGGCCAACTCGTAAGAGTAAAATGCATCGTAGATCCTAAACTGTTATCTACTCCGTAGGTCCCAAACTCTGAAAAAAGACTATTTAATCTCTATAAAGAGGCCCACCACGGTTTAAAACGCGCCACCTGGACGATTGGCGCCGACGTGGCCTCGCCAGCGTGGAAAGGCCTAGCTAGTAAGCTGGCTTGTTAGTTTTGCATAGTGGTCCCCCCTTCTAATTTCATTACACATATATAAGCTGCCTTGTTGTTACTGCTGTTGCAATAGTGTTTATATATATCTTTTCATTTGTGACCGCTGCTGTCCTAATTGTCGTTTTCTCAACTGCTTCTTTGTTGCAAAATTCCGAACTTTTGTGCAGCCAAGCCGGCCGGACGAGCTGGCGCGGATACATGCGGTGGCGCATATATCAGCAGCATTCTACAATGCTATGCTACTGCCCATCTAAATACCACTACACTCTCAACATGCATTTCAAATCAGAAAGTGATATACTCACGTGTTTCACTCTCCTCGCTTTTGATTTGATTTGATAGTGATGGCACCTTATATTTGGATCAACCTTAATTATAATTACCTGCATTTTTCTTATTGGTGTGTTTTGGGGAACTTTCATGGAAAATGGGCCTTACACAAAGTTTTTGTGTACCCCACACACGCACATACACACACAAAATATGCAACAGACACAAATTAAAAACACACCCACAAGTTTGACTTATATATGACTATATGAGATGACCATTTTCTAATTTCGGCTTGATTTGATTTGGTAAATTGTGTGTTTGTGCAGGAGACAGGAAGCTCAGGCCATGAGGTGATCGCTGAGCCGGAGATCACCATCACCGATCGGACGGCGGATGACCAGTGCCTGATCCTGGCGAGCGATGGCTTGTAGGACGTGATCTCCAACGAGACCGCCTGCCATGTCGCCCGCCAGTGCCTGGAATATGGGAACTCGTCTCCTGTCGACCCTAGCGCCGCCAGTTCTAGCACAGTGGGGGCCGCCACGGCTCCCGTGCTGCTAGGGTCCTAGGCAGCTGGCTCGCCTTAGCAAGGGAGACTGCCGATGACATCAGCGTCATCGTCGTTGACCTGAGGCAGAGGGAGCGATAGGCTGCTATCTTAAGGAGCGAACTGATAATATGACGAGATATGGTTGTCTAGACTTCCATTAATTGGTTTTTTCGATTGGAGATTCTAGTTTTTTTTCGTTACATATATTTGAAGAGATAGAAATAAGTGGATGGAAGATTATATTGCCGTCCCAAAAGAGGTGAAAAAAATTAAAGGAGAAAAATGAAAACAAAGAAAATAGAGATCAATTGTAGCAAATAGGTTTATGTGACATTTGTGTGCACTGTCATCAGTAATTTGTTCACACACACACGCACACGCACACGCACGCAGTCACACGCGCCCACACACACGGGCGCACAGTCACAAGCATGTTTACATTACACATATAATTTGCTTTGCCATTTTCCTTCTTGATCTCACTGCAGGTGGGAAGAAGCCAATAGTATGTTTATTTGTAAGACGTGTCCATTCGTGTAAAACTATAATAATTTCGTTCCCTGCAATGTTGGGAGACTAAAGCTACGTACAGAAGGTCGATTTCATTCATCGCTTTGTATTTTCCAATCTCTCCACCAATTAAGAACTGCCGGTTGTTCCAAAATCAAACTAATAAACGTAAGTCTACTAAAGCTGATGCCTTTAAGCTCAAAGATAGAAAAAAAAACTGTGGAATTTTGTGTCAGCGAGATTTGAATATGACAAGCCATGCCTTTTGTTATATCAAATTGTTTTGGTTGCTTTCACCAGCGGTCCATGAACTTGTCCTGAGTTCTTATCCAGGTCCCGATACTCTCAAAATGCATGTATAGGTCCTTAAACTTGTCCCGAGCTCTCATCTAGGTCCCGATACTCTCAAAATATACACAATGGACCTCCAACTTGTCCCGCAATCTCATCAAGGTCCATATACTTCCAAAATGTATTTAATTATTTAGAAAAAAATATTTTAAATGTTCAAAAATTCATGATTCAAACGAAGTTCAAATCCGACTAAAAACTGATACAAAATTCATGAGAAATGATCAGAAAAAACATGGTTGATTAAGAATATTGGATACAAGGTTTAATGATTTTTAGAGTTGTTATTTTAGCACAACTATTTAATAATTCATTTTATTTTAGTGATAAATTATTCTTTAGAAAATCACAAAAAATAATCTGACTATGGGTTATGTTGACACCAGATTTCAGACACATCCGATTTAATCTGATCTGTTGAGTAATCGGCTATTCATGTGCATTGACAAAATATACCGATGGAGAAAGTTGCCGATGGAACCCAGAATGTCCGATGGAATTAGAATGTCCGATGAAGCTAATATACATGTCAACAACAATCAGCAGGCTAGCCAGGAGAAGTCACGTAGCATCATATGCATGCACGAGAAGTCGATTTCTTTATTAAAGAAAGAATGTGACCGATTTGGTTATTTAAAGATACTTGCAAGACATAATAAAGAAGTCATTTGAAGACATGGCTAGTACGTGCATCTATGGGAGTCAAGTATGGTTCTGTATTGATCGGTTTGACTAGCAGGGGAACCAAAAGGAGACATGAAGATAACTATTCCAACTTTGTGACCGATCAGTATTGTACTTAGCTGGCAAAGGGACTCTCGGAAGGCTTATGCGTGATACAAATCCACCAGATATGGAACATGTGGAGTCGTATTTGTATCTTAGGGATTAGTTTTCTTATTTTTAAATTAGGAGAGTCATGTAGTTTGGAAATTCTTAGTCGAGAGCTAGGGTTCGTGAGGGACCTCCAGGGTATAAATGTGTACCTCTGGCTATAGTAAAAATCATCACACGATCAATACAATTTGGCGCATCGCCACCCTTTTTTATCTTCTGTAATGTTTTTACTTTAATCATTGGTGGAGCTTCAGCACTCAACGCGGGGGCTGCAATGTCTTGATCTATGGCCGGCGAAGGGATAAGTCCAACAAACCTTGGGAGCTTTTATATTTCACAGCCAGTTCATGATTTCTCCATGAATTTTTATCATTTTCTCAAGAATTTTTGTCTCTAAAATAAAATCAATTATTTTCGTAACATGGAGCTTTGCATGTCTATTATTGTTCTATATTGGTTCATAAATATTAACCGGCCACATAGTATAGTGACTTGAGGATTAGGGAAGCTTCTGAGGGCACGTACAACCGATGTTGTTTGTCGTCGCTATGCAAGGAAGTTTTGCAGAAGCACCCCCGCGCGCGTCGCCGAGGCCTAGTCGTCGTCTCGTTCGTCTACGACCCGAGCTCGTGCTCCAAGGACAAATTGACGAGTCCTTTCGCGTTGTACAGATCGTCGCCTCTGGACGACGGCAAGGCTCGATCCCGTGCGGCCTAGTGATAAAATGGAACCCCAGTGATCTCCTCTACAACCCCATGCCCTTCCCCGGCCGAATCGAGTCCTCCCCTAGCCGGAATCGGCCCCTCCAGATCGCAGGCCGCCCAAGGACTGCCCTATTAGAATTAAATAGAAGTCAGGGGTGCTCGTGTAAAACGCAGGGACCTATTCATAAGGATTTAAAACATTCCAGGGTGTGTTCTGAAAATATGTAACTTAAGTGTAGATCCAAATTTGTCAACTTATAAAATCCGTTAAAAATCACAGAAATATCCGAAAAATGCAAATTAATTTTTTTCTGGAATTCTTGTGAAGAATGTGATCTTTTATAGAAAGCATGTAGATATGTTTGATGCTTAGTTTTTAAATTAAAATCAAATCTCAGTTTGCATAAATTTGTGCACAGTTTGATATCTACAGATTTGTTTGACTTGATCTTCGGATATGTGGTATATGATGACATGTTTAGGCTTCTGTAAAAATATGGCACAAAGTTACACACTAGGTTTTGAGTTATGAATTAATCTTACTGTCTACACACTGTTATATCTAAGATTTATGTAAATTAATATGTTTAGTGAATAAATTCTAACTTTTTTCAGTGGCTTGATAATCACTTTTTATACTTGAGATAAATAGTAGAGATTACTTTGACACTTCTAACATGATCTTTTAAATAAGAATAGTTAAAATCAACTCTAATTTTATAGCAAGATTTGCTGATTTTTTTAAGCTGTTCTTTGGCTTGTTATCTAGTCTCAGTTAGTTATAGCCCTGGTAAATTTGATCAAGTATGCACTAGATCACCATGATTTGTGTGTCAAATGATGAATTAAACACCCTGCAGACAGCCAAACAGACAACCCATTGTACAAGCCGTCTGTTTAAGTTGTCTGTTAGTGTAAAAAGACAGCAAGTTGTTGTCACGGTTGTACTTGCCCTGATGAGTTTCAGGTTACATGTTATTGCTTGCATTGGTAGTTGTTGAGTAGACGAAGAGTCGCCATCACTGACCGCATGAGGTATGACATGTTAGTTGGCTTAGGAAGAAGACGGCCGCATGTTGTCTGCCTGTATCACTTGACCATTGTAAGATTTAACTTTCAGCTATTCCTTGATGGTGATAATTTAGTTACTATATTATTATGTTTACGAGACAAAGATAGCAAACATGGAGCAGACGCTGCCACGGGTTCATCTCTGATTCGTCAATCGTGGAAGTACCATTTATTTATGAGTTCCTAAGATGCTAAGCCAACCTACTAGGGAAGGTTTAATTGCACTATATATGGCATAGGAATGCTGTCTTGTGTCCTGATGAGCTTCATTTTGAAAAGAAAAAAAATTGTGCGCTGAGCTCATGATAGTGATGTTACAGTATATATTTACCTTAATCAAGCAAGTTTGAAGAAGTAACCAAAATGGTCATAGGTTTTTAGTTACACCACCTTTGAAAGTTGAATTTTGTCGAAATGAGATGACTGTTTGCTGCTGTTGATGATTTAATTGATTCCAGCCCGCTGTTTCATCATGAAAGTAGTATCTAATTCCCATCTGTGCAGGAGATAGGTTTCTCGGACCTGAAGCTATGTTGTGAGCCGGATATCACCATAACTGAACGGACGGCCAGCAGACTGCTAAGCCAAAGATTATTGTGATCCCGCACTGCTTCACTCATGGCAAGGCTCAATATTGGCAAGGAGACCCACGATAACATTAGCATCTGGGGCGAAACCAACACTACCGGAAACCGCTCCTTTGCCGTGTGCCGTAGTCTTTGCCGTGAGCATTACCACGGGCGCACGGCAAAGCCGGCCCTTTGCCGTGTGCCAGAAAGCAAGCTCACGGCAAAGCCAGAGCACACGGCATCGTGCGTCTTTGCCGTGTGCCCTGTGGCCTGGCGCACGGCAAAGAAATACCCCACGGCTAAGGGGCCCACCTGGCGGCAATCTTTGCCGTGGACCGCCGGCTTTGGCCCACGGCAAAGAGCTCAGGTTGGGCCCACCTGGCGGAAATCTTTGCCGTGAGCCCGCCGTGACGGCACACGGCAAAGATTCGTAACGGCTACGGCCGTTAAGCCCACAACGGCCCACGGCAAAGGCTTTGGCACACGGCAAATCTTTGCCGTGTGCCCGAGTTGGGGCTCACGGCAAAGATGGCCTTTGCCGGCCAAACTTTGCCGTGTGCTCTTTGCCGTGAGCCGCACACGGCAAAGAGCTTTGCCGTGTGCAAATAGACCTTTGCCGTGTGCTTCTGGCACACGGCAAAGGCGGCGAATCCGGTAGTGCAAAATATTACGCCAGCGATCGACACCATTGGGGCAACAGGTCAAGCTGAGAGGAATAATAATTTACACAGAAAGTTGCAAATTTCATGGGGTCCGGTGACCCCGACGGCCTAAGGCTGCAGCTCCGCCCCAGTCATATATAGTCATTGACTTGAAATAGAGGAAGTGGTAAGCTAGATACTTGGGATTGACGTCTTTCAGTTGGAGTCATCAGTTTCTGATCATGCAACATATTACTGATCGATATAAGGAGTAAGGAGTGAACTGGCACTATGAGGAGATAATCATCTATACTTACATTTTCTTGGTTCTTTATTAGATTCTAGGTTTCTTTTGGGTTATATTTGGAGAAAGAGAAACAGGGATGGAAGATTGACTTCTATAAAGAGAGAAAAAGGAGGAAAAATCTAAACAAGAAAACTAGAGAGCAATTGTAAATAGTTTTACGCAACATTATGCGCATTATCATTACAGACATTGGAGGATATAGACATGCAACACCTCGCGATCCATTGCTCCTGCCACCCTGTGTTTCCGCAACGATGAAGTAGATGATGCAAAGAGTAATTACTTAAATATACAAGTTCAATTTTTTAAAAGGAAAACTAGAACATGATTTATATACAAAAACGTAAGAAAAATAGCAAAATAAATAGTCCATAACAAAATAACTAAATTTGGAATAAAATAGATTCCCAATGACATTATGTAGCAAATTCCTTAATAAAGCCTTTTAGAGTATACTCCCTCCTTCCTCGTTTTTTAGGCGCACGGAGGAGTAGCACAGAGACCAAGGCTGGAGTCAGGTCGCAGCAAAGCCACTTCATTCCCTACGACGCGATTTAATGCGTGCAATTTTTTTCCTCGGCAAAAGAAACTTTGCCCATTTTTTTTACTCGAAAAAACCATCCAACTGCGCCACAACTAGCCCGTGCGAGAAAGAAGGATGCAGAGGAGCGGCTGTTTTTATTCCCATTTGGTGGCCTATTCAGTTTAGCAATTAATTCCCTGTGTAAAGAGACGAGGGGTACCGAGGTTTGAGGGAAGTCCCGAGGCCATACACTCTATATACGTAGAAAAGCAGAAAACCGTGAGACGCCTAAGGCCAATCTCAGTGGTGTTTCAACAGGGTTTCATGGGCATTAAAATCATTGCCACATAAGCATCAAATGTGACTTGGCATGTTATTTAATAGGAGAGGGAAAAAATCATTTCGTGGGGGACGAAAAGCCCCCGGCTCCACTAGAAGAGAATGAGACATCCGCGGAGCACATAAACATGGGTCATTTTTGAACCCGGTGTTAATGTGTTTTTAGCACCGGGTCCAAAAGATACGAGTCTGAAAAGAAAGGTGGGAAGGTTTTAGCACCGGGTGATGGTAAAATCCGGTGCTAAAAGGTACCCATTAGCACCGGGTGCAGCCACCAACCGGTGCTAAATGCACTCAGGCACATTAGCACCGGTTGGTGGCTACACCCGGTGCCAATAGGTAAGATTTAGCACCGGTTTCAATCTTCCACCGGTGCAAAAGAGAAGGCGGGCAGCGAAGCTGGCAGGCCCCTTCCTCCTTTTTCTTCTCTTCCCTTCTCTCTTCTTCTCTTCGTAGCCTTATCTCTTCCTCTCCTTAGCCTTATCTCTTCATTTCTTCTCTCTTTCTCTTCTCACTTGTTTTTCTCTCAACTATAGATGCGGCGGCGGAGCACGTGTTGGAGCAGGCGGCCGGCGGCGCGCGGGCCCAGGCGGGCGCGTGGCGCGTGCGCCCAGACGGCCGGCGGCGCTCCAGCCAGGCAGCCGCGCGTGCGAGGCTGGGGGCACGCCGGCCAGGCGGGCACGCGCCCGGTGGCTGGGCCCCGCAGCCGGCGGCGCTCGAGCCGGACAGGCGTCCGCGCGCGCCAGGCGGGGGGCGCGCCGGCCGACGGCGCACGGGCCAGGCAGGCATGCGCGGCAGGGGCTGGCGGCCGTGTTTTTTTTTCTTTTTTCCTTTGTGAGATGGTTGAGCTTCTTGTTCTTTGAATATTGTTTGAATGTTGTAATTTTGAATCAAATGTTATAATCTAAAAGAAATTTTCTACTCTAATTTTTTTTTCTCCTCTAATTTTTCTTTCCACCATTTCCTTTTTTCTGTTATGTTGTTGAAGAACAAGAACAAGTTCTTCAAGAACTAAGAACAGGAAGAGGAAGAAAAGGTGCAGTGGTGGGAAGGGGAGAGAGAGGAGAGAGAAAGGAATGAGAGTAGGAGAAACATTTAATTTTTTTGGCGCGTAAAACCTTTAGCATCAGGTGTTACTTTCAACCGGTGGTAAAAGATGCATTTAGCACCGGGTATTTGACCCGGTGCTAAAGGTTAGACCTTTTAGCACCGAAAAATAAGCACCGGTTGAAAACGTAAAGATAGATTTACACACATATGTTGACGTCATAAGTGAAAATATCATAAGACAGTGTTCCAAAACGTAAAGATAGATAGAGTAACTTTATTACACTCTCACGGAAGACTCGAAGGTCTTAAACGTTTAATGGTAACTTAAAACGTGAAACAGCAGCGAACTTCTCCCACAGCACTTGACTGGTGAACGCCTACCTTAGAAATCCTCAAAGTCATCGAAGAATTTCCCAACATCTGAATCTTCTGAACAACAGTTTGAGCAAGGGTGAGTATACTTATGGTTGGTACTCAGCATGCGAGGGAAATGCAAAGTTTCCAAGGAAAGGCTAAGGTTTATGGCGATTAGCAGTTTTAGTTGGTCAGATTTTATTAGCAAGCGCCTATTTACTAGATACAAGTTTATACCAACCCCTTAAAGATAAAGAAAACTATAGCATCTCAGAACCAAAGAAACCACAATTTATTTTCATCTTCCAGTTTAATTATCATGTAAGGGTCCAGGCCACTCTTAACAGTGAGCACGACTGATATATCAGTTTTAAACACTCTGCAGAGGTTGTACACTTTCACCATAAGTAGTGTTTCCCATGTCGCCCGGGTTTGCAAAGCCCTTAGACACTACCGAGGTGAATGGCTAGGGATTCACATTGAGGTTTTCGCCAAATATACTTAGTACAAAATAATCCGCTAAGGTTTCTAGTCACCGCAGAACATAACCCTCCCTAATGGTCAGCACCTTAACAAAGGCTGCTACCCCAAGAGAACCGGGCTATACCCTGTCAATGCCACCCCTCTTGCCCTTTTCAGGTAAGATTATAAAGCACTAAATTTACTTGGTTAATTGCCAAAGTCAGAGCCATATGACACTTATGGATGCACTGTTTTCCCGGGTGGTTCTCCATGTTCCGATTAACATAAGTGATCTTGCAATTACCAAAGTTCAACATAAATATAACAAGGTTAACATTTGTTCAAATGAAACCACCATGAACCATATAGCAACTAGCATTTCTACCCAACATAAAGTAAAAACCCAGTTTGACAAGGTGTATGGATAAAATCTAGGCAATCCTTAATATGGGACCCGTCAAGTTTATGCAATACATATGTAAATGTAAAGGTGAAATAAAATGATATTTCTGGGTTATAAAAAGAATATGAGGGGGGGGGGGCGAGAGCCACTTGCCTTCCTCCGCAAACTGCTGTTGGTCCTCCTCAAAATGTTGTTCTTGCCCTTCCTCAAAGGTCACGTTCTCTACACAAACACACAAGCAATACAATAAATAAAAGAACAGTACACCAAAAATAACAAACAGAACAAAACAAGCACATAAAACTGTTCCTTACGCAAAGACAATTCCGTGAGCGCAAAAATCGCTCAAAACGGAGTTAAAACGGCTAAGATATGAGTTAAACAAGGTTTAGGGACCTGCTGGTAAGAAAACTTAGTTTCCCGGGGCTAAACTGAGAAAAACCGAGGGCTAAAATCTAATTACGTCAAAACAGGAGGGCTAACATGAAAAAGGACCACGCTGGAACGGCTGACAAGATTAAACAAAAAGACAGGGGCTAAAACAAAAGAACCAGGGGCTCTTTTCTAAATAATTTTGAACTAAGCTGGACAGCGCTGCAAAAACGAGGAAACCCAGGGGCTCTTTTGCAAAAGAACCAGGGCGCGGCTGGGTTGACCGGTATTGACCCGGGTTGGGTTTGATCCGAGCCGTTGGATCGGGGGCGTGCGGCTGGGATTGGTCCGGCGGGTGCGGCGGCGCGCTGGCGGCGGAGGCGACGGCGCGCGGCGGTGGAGACTGCGGCGCTTCGCCGGAAAAGGCGCGGCCGCGAGCTAGAGAGCTCGGTTTGCGACGCGGTTTGGCCCTGGAGAGAGCTAGGGCGACGGGGAAGAGGTTTGGGGTGTTCTCACCGAGGGTCGGAGCGGCGGCGGCGGCTTACCCTTGAGAGAGAGGAACACGAGCGGCGGCGAGCTCCGGCGAGCTCCGGCCGGCGGTTTTGGGTGGCGATTCCGAGCGAGGAAGTGGCTAGGGGGCTCGGGCGGAGGTGTGGGGTCTTTTATAGGGCGAGGAGGGGAGCGGGGCGACGCGAGGGGAGGAGAAAAGGGGCGGCCAGCAGGGGAGAGCTCGACGGCCATTAATGGCGCGCGCGAGTGGGGGGTCTTGAAGGGGGGGAGCCGTTACGGGTCGGGGAGGGGAGGCGACGGCGGTTACTGGTGCGGCACGGCGCAACCGGGGGGGGGGGGGGGAGTTACGCAGGTGCGGGGGAGGCAGAGAGATGGCGGCGGCGCGGCCTTGAGCGGCGCGGGCGGGAGGAGGAAGATGACGGGTGGGGCCCGGCTGTCAGCGGCGCGGGGCGAAGGCGGAAAGAGGCGTGGGCGCCTTCGACGCGGCGGGCGAGGGCGCGGGCTGGCGCAGGCCGAGCTGGGCCGGCTGGCCACGTGGGCCGAGCGCGCGGTAAGCGGGCCGCGGCGCTGCTGCTGTGGCTGGGCTGAAAGGAGAGGGAGAGGGGGCGATGCTGAGTGGGCCGAGGAGATCAGGGAGCAAAAGCGGACTTGTTGAAGTTTAAGCAAACAACACTCGAACTAAATTTGAATTCAACCAAATTTGAATTCGAACAATTCAAAATAGAATGCAGCAGCATGGATGCATCAAACACATGTTGATCCTAAAATTATTATTATTATTATTATTTTTAAATTTCTTTTGTGATGGATTTTTGGGTGTTACAAATCCTACCCCCTTAAAGAGAATCTCGTCCTCGAGATTCAGAAGGATTGAGGAACAACTGAGGAAATTCTGCAATAAGCTCATCTTCTCTCTCCCAAGTAGCCTCATCCTTGGAGTGGTGACTCCACTGAACTTTGCACATTTTGACCACTTTGCTTCTAGTGACTCTTTCGGATGTTTCTAATATCTTGATAGGATGTTCCGTATAGGTCAAGTCATCTTGCACATTGAGTTCTTCCAAAGGTAATTGCTCTTCGGGTACCCTCAAACACTTTTTCAACTGAGAGATATGAAACACATCATGTACATCTGACAATCGAGCAGGCAATTCTTGTTGATATGCCACTTCACCCTTCCTTTCCAAGATTTGAAAAGGACCAATATAACGGGGGTGACAATTTTCCCTTAACCTTGAACCTTCGGAGACCTCTGATAGACGAAACCTTGAGATACACGTAATCTCCAACTTCAAATGTCAGTTCCCTCCTTCGAGTGTCAGCATAACTCTTCTGTCGGGACTGTGCGGTCCTAAGATTGTCTCGTATCATTTGGACTTGTTTCTCGGCCTCTTGAAGAATCTCTGGTCCAAAAACCTGACTTTCTCCCGTCTGACTCAATACAAAGGTGTTCTACATTTTCTCCCGTATAGAGCTTCAAATGGAGCCATCTTGAGACTAGCTTGATAATTATTGTTATAAGAAAATTCTGCGTACGGCAAACTTTTATCCCAGCTGCCGCTATGCTTTAATGCACAGGCTCTCAGCATATCCTCTAGGATTTGATTGATCCTTTCAGTCTGACCATCCGTTTGTGGATGATACGCAGAACTGAAGTTAAGCTTTGTATCCATCGATTCGTGTAATTTTTGCCAGAAGCGTGACGTGAACTGAGTGCCTCGATCAGACACTATGTTCTTTGGAACACCATGCAAACACACAATCCTTGACATATACAGTTCTGCTAACTTGGCCCCTGTATGCGTGGTTTTGACCGGTATGAAGTGAGCAACCTTAGTTAATCTATCCACAATAACTCATATAGAGTAGTAGCCATCACGAGTGCGGGGTAATCCCACAATAAGATCCATACCAATTTCTTCCCACTTCCACTCGGGTATTTTCAATGGTTGAAGTAAACCTGCTGGCCTTTGGTGTTCTGCTTTTACTCTCTGGCATACGTCACACAAAGCAACGTGTGTAGCTACATCTCTTTTTAACCCATACCACCAGTATTTCTCTTTCAAATCCTGATACATCTTAGTACTCCCTGGATGAATAGAATAGGCTGAATCATGTGCTTCCTTCAATATGAGCTCACGAAGATGGTCAATATCGGGTACACAAATTCTTTTTCTGAACCAAATAGTCCCTTGGTCATCTTCAGTAAAATCTGGAGCTTTTCCAAAACTAATCAAGGTTTTAATTTCTTTGATTTTGGTGTCCATCAATTGTCCCTTTCTAATTTCTTGTTCGAGGGTGGGCTCAATTTCCATGGTCATGACTTAAGTTTGGGCAAGAAACCCTAAGTTGAGTCGCTCCATTTCGCAACACAATTCTTGAGGTATCAATCTGGCTATGGTCGTATTAGCCTGACTTTTTCAACTCAAAGCATCCGCTACAACGTTCGCTTTACCAGGATGATACTGAATACTTAAATCATAATCTTTAATCAATTGTAGCCATCTGCGTTGTCTCAGATTAAGATCCTTTTGAGTGAAGATATATTTCAAACTCTTATGGTCAGTGAAGATCTGACATTTGTTACCAACCATGTAATGTCTCCAAATCTTTAATGTGTGCACTACGTCAGCTAACTCCAAATCATGAGTAGGATAGTTCCGCTCATGTTTTCTCAATTGTCTAGAGGCATAGGCTACCACTCTGCCTTCTTGCATCAAAACACATCCAAGCCCTAGACGTGAGGCATCACAATAAACGTCAAATCCTTTGTGGATATCAGGCATTATCAGCACAGGAGCAGTGGTTAATCTTTTCTTCAGTTCTTCAAAACTAGCTTGGCATGCGGCATCCCACTTGAATTCTTTTCCTTTTTCCAATAATGAGGTGAGGGGTTTTACGATCTTTGAGAATCCCTCAATAAACCTACGGTAGTAACCTGCTAATCCAAGAAAGCTTCTGATTTCTGGCACGTTCTGAAGCGGATTCCAGTTCAACACATCTTGAACCTTACCTGGGTCTACCATGATTCCACTATTGGTGATAACATGTCCAAGAAAGGAAACCTCTTTTAACCAAAAATCACACTTGCTAAATTTAGCATACAATTGGTTTTCCCGAAGCTTCTGTAGTACCGATCTCAGGTGTTCCTCATGCTCTTCTTCACTCTTAGAGAACACCAAGATGTCATCAATGAAAACTACCACAAACTTGTCAAGGTATTCCATAAAAATCTTATTCATCAAATACATGAAGTACGCCGGAGCATTTGTCAACCCGAAGGACATCACAAGGAACTCATACAGACCATATCTGGAAGTGAATGCTGTCTTCAGAATATCTTCTGCTCGGATTTTTAATTGGTGATAGCCTGATCGTAAATCGATTTTGGAGAACACTTTCGCACCTCTCATTTGATCAAATAGGTCCTCGATTCTAGGGAGTGGGTATTTATTTTTGATAGTCACATCGTTGAGAGCTTTATAATCCACACACAGCCTTCTGGTGCCATCCTTTTTATCAACGAAGAGAACAGACGCTCCCCAAGGTGACGAGCTAGGGCGGATAAAACCCTTACGTAACAACTCTTCTATTTGTTTCTTAAGTTCTTCTAGATCTTTGACATCCATTCTATAGGGTCTTTTAGATATGGGTGCAGTGCCAGGTATAAGCTCAATAGAGAACTCGATATTGCGGTCAGGTGGCATACCTGGTAAATCTTCCGGAAAGACATCTAGATATTCGCAGACAATTTTGATATCTTCTAACGCTTTTCCTTCTAGATGATTGGCTGTACTCTCTTCCTTAGATGAGCCAGTAGCAACAAATTCAATTTTGTCCCCTTGAGGGCTGGTTAGTAACACTGACTTTTTAGCACACTGAATAATTCCATCATATGCCGCTAACCAATCCATTCCCAGAATCACATCAATACCACTAGATTTTAAGACCACTAGGTCAGATGGAAAATCTATCCCCAAAATTTTAAGATTGACCCGCGGGCATAGGTGACTAGCCTTTATCTCGCCGCCCGGGAAATTAACTAGTAACATCTTTCTCATTGGTTGTTTAGGTATGTCATGCTTTGCCACAAATTGATCCGTTATAAACGAATGCGATGCTCCAAAATCAAACAAAAATGAGACAGGTTCAGAGTTGATGAGGAACGTACCGAGCACAACATCATTAGCTTCCTGGGCAGTATCGGCCGTCACGTGGTTCACTCTCCCACGCACGAAGTTCTGTTCGCCCTTGTTGCCTTGAGCTTGAGGAGACGGCTGAGCAGACCTCGGGGCGTTGCTTCTCTGATTCTGAGGAGCCTAAGGGTTGCGCTTGGGGCAGTTATTGGCATAATGCCCCACTTCACCACACTTGAAACAACCATTAGGTCGAACGGGGGTGACTGGGTTGTTAGCCCTTGCAGGTGCACCTGTGGCGTTGCCTGACCGGTTCTGCTGCTGGTTGGGAGTGCGTTGTGCTTGTTGGTTGAAACGCTGGAATTGCTGAGAAAAACGTTGACCCTGTTGATTTTGCTGATAGTTTCCACTGTGTCCTCCAAAGCGATTCTGAAACCCCTGCGTTGAGTTATAGCGAGGGCGGCTATTGCTACTAGATTGCCCCTGAGACTGAAACTTTCGCTTCTGCTCACCAAGCTCTTTACGCTTGCTCTCTAAACCAATGGCCTTGTCTAGCAGCATCTGGAAGTTTGGAAAGGTGTGGCTTTGCAGTTGGTAGTTGAGCGGCCCTATCAGACCATTCAGAAAACGCTCCTGCCTCTTTTCATCAGTGTCAACTTCATTAGGTGAATAGCGAGACAATTGAGTGGATTTATCCCGATACTCACTAACAGTCATATTGCCCTGAGTCAATGCTAGAAATTCCCTCTGTTTGAGCTTCATCACACCAGCTAGGATATGGTGTGTACGGAAACCAGTTCTGAATTCTTCCCAAGTGATGGTGTCGGGAGCATCATGTGCAGCAGCGAAAGCATCCCACCAGTCAGATGCAGATCCTTCCAAACGACCAGAAGCATACAAAACCTTCTCACGATTGGTGCATTGTGTTTGTTCCA
Source organism: Urochloa ruziziensis (assembly GCA_015476505.1). NCBI lineage: Eukaryota > Viridiplantae > Streptophyta > Magnoliopsida > Poales > Poaceae > Urochloa > Urochloa ruziziensis. The sequence goes on along the minus strand of CM027125.1, from coordinate 10,455,826 downwards.
GCTTCTTGGTGATGATCTTTAGCCAGTCATCAGCATCCAAGGGATCAGATGAGTGAGAATAAGTAGGAGGGTGATGACTCATAAATTCCCGGTGCTTGTCTCTGGGCGGTGGTGGCGGTGGTGGTGCATTTGGTGGCGGTTGGTTCTGCTGAGCTTGCAAATTTTGAACAACGGCGGTGAGGTTCTGCAACAGTGCTGCCTGGTTTGCGAAGAACTGTTCCATGGCTGGATCCGGTTGGAGAGGCGGTGCTTGATGATTCGGTGGAGGCGGCAGTGCCGGAATCTGCTGGTTGATTATATGTGCACGCCTTTGACTTGGAACGTCTTGTCCTCCTCCAGACCTGGTGTTCACCATCTGATTTGTTAGGAACATAAGACTCAGATCGGTGTAGACAAAGGGGTAAAGTAGCATAAGTAATCAAAGATTGAAAGATTGACAAATGTTCAGATTGTACAGATTCTGTCTTCCTCGCTAAATCAGTTGTAACTCTTAGACAGTATATCTAGAAATCATGTATTTTACCAGGGGTTAGCTCATAAAATTCTGAAACTAACCCAAGTTGAATCACCTCAATCCAATGTCTGTAGCTCGAGATATAAAATAAAGAAGCTGACCGTGTCAGGCTGTTATGACAGATTCTCATTTCTGTAAAGACGGGTGCATAGCTCACGAATTGAGAGTCCTAAAATCACGATATTTTACCAGGAAATAACTTATTAAATTCTCATTCCAACCCAATTGGTTTCATGTCGATCGGAGTTCTGAAGCCTCAGTTAAAAATCAAAGAGTGCTGCTGTGTCTGAGAGATGACGTGAGCAGAATTGCATTGCGCTTGAAAGATGAAAGAAAAGGGGCTAAGATTTAAACTTAAGAGACTTAACTTATTTTATTTCACGATGCATTTGCAGTCATCACACCACAAAACATCTCAGTCATTACAAAACTCCAAATCAAACATTTGTCCACACAGCAAACATTAAAAGATCGCACGTCCTCGCAGGAACGGTTCTAACGAGATAACTTATTCAAAGCTAAGATAGGAGCCTAGCCTAGGAAGCCGGTGATAGAACCAAGAGTGCCATAGCGAAGCCTCTTGTGGGGTGGTGAAGCAGCGGGGCAGGGAATCTCCTCCTCTGCGCTCTCAGATGGCTCTTGTCCGGCAAGTTGCGCCTCCAGCTGCGCAATCCTGGCGTTGACTTTCAGCAGCTGGTCATGAGTATGGGCAAGCTCCGCGGTGGCTCCGTCTAGGTCGGAGTTCAAAGCAGCAGTCACACGAGTGAGGATGTTGATGCGGTCTTCTTCAGCTTCTCCCATCATCACGTTAGTTTGTTCGGTGCCCCTAGGACGACAAGGAAGGTGACGGAAGTCGGTGATGCTCGGCTGTAGACGATGCTCGTAGCAGATGGACCATAGGGCCCTCCTGGCGGCTTCGCTAATGGAAGCGGCATAGGTACCATGAGGCGTATTGGAGTCGTGCATCGAACGAGACCTGAAACCTCCTGAAGTCTCCAAGCGCTCCCGGATGTGGACGCGAGTGAAGTAGTAGTCGTCGACTACGGGGTCGGAGACGCGCTGGGTAACGTAGAGTGGCCTCACGGTGCTGCCCAACTCATGCAACACCTCCTCGAGTAGAGTGGAGAGGTAGCCATGCTCATCCGCCGAGGTGATAACCTCGCAAGTCGTCTCCATCTCCTGAGGATCATCACCCTGATTGCCATTAGCATCATTGTTGTTGTCGGGGACGTCGTTGTTGTTGTTGTTGTCATCCTCATTATTGGAGTCATCTTCACCATCTCCATCTTCATCTTCATCTTCGTCTTCATCTTCATCTTCGCTATCATCTCCAGAATAATTTGGATCTCCTCCAGCGGCAGCAGGTGCGGGGGCATCTGGACCAGGAGCAGCAGGTGGTGCTGGTGCTTCTTCCTCTATTGGCACGGATGATGCTGGAGCTGGTGCTGGTGATGCGACGGGAGTCACCAGCTGTCCGTCCGGTCCCATCTCCATAATGCGACCATCCTCCAACTCGATGTAGAAGTACATCTCCGCTGGTTCCTCCTCCATGGGGGAAGCAGAAGGAGCTGGCTGAGGAGGGGCGATGCGAACCTGACGTCCTCCGGTGCTCTTGTGAGCAGTCTTCTTAGTCCTGGCCATCTGACAGATTAAGAAACAAACTCAGAAATAAGTTGAAATAAGAGATACAAATAAATCAAATAAAATAGATTTTTATGTGGAAATAAAGAAGTGTTTTTGAAGCTGAATGGCTTGCTAGATCATGAATCCTTATTCCGACCATTTCTATCTAGGCTAGCGTCCTGCAGTCAACACAGCTCTGATACCACTTCTGTCACACCCGATTTTGAGGACAAAACCGAATGCATAGCATATGTGCGCTAGGATCCATTTACACACATATGTTGACATCATAAGTGAAAATATCATAAGACAGTGTTCCAAAACATAAAGATAGATAGAGTAACTTTATTACACTCTCACGGAAGACTCGAAGGTCTTAAACGTTTAACGATAACTTAAAACGTGAAACTGCAGCGAACTTCTCCCACAGCACTTGACTGGTGAACGCCTGCCTTAGAAATCCTCAAAGTCATCGAAGAATTTCCCAACATCCGAATCTTCTGAACAGCAGTTTGAGCAAGGGTGAGTACACTTATGGTTGGTACTCAGCATGCGGGGGGAATGCAAAGTTTCCAAGGAAAGGCTAAGGTTTATGGCGATTAGCATTTTAGTTGGTCAGATTTTATTAGCAAGCGCGTATTTACTAGATACAAGTTTATACCAACCCCTTAAATATAAAGAAAACCATAGCATCTCAGAACCAAAGAAACCACAATTATTTTCATCTTCCAGTTTAATTATCATGTGAGGGTCTAGGCCGCTCTTAACCGTGAGCACGGCTGATATATCAGTTTTAAACACTCTGCAGAGGTTGTACACTTTCACCATAAGTAGTGTTTCCCATGTCGCCCGGGTTTGCAAAGCCCTTAGACACTACCGAGGTGAATGGCTAGGGATTCACATTGAGGTTTTCGCCAAATATACTTAGTACAAAATAATCCGCTAAGGTTTCTAGTCACCGCAGAGCATAACCCTCCCTAATGGTCAGCACCTTAACAAAGGCTGCTACCCCAAGAGAACTGGGCTATACCCTGTCAATGCCACCCCTCTTGCCCTTTTCAGGTAAGATTATAAAAGCACTAAATTTACTTGGTTAATTGCCAAAGTCAGAGCCATATGACACTTATGGATGCACTGTTTTCCCGGGTGGTTCTCCATGTTCCGATTAACATAAGTGATCTTGCAATTACCGAAGTTCAACATAAATATAACAAGTTTAACATTTGTTCAAATGAAACCACCATGAACCATATAGCAACTAGCATTTCTACCCAACATAAAGTAAAACCCGGTTTGACAAGGTGTATGGATAAAATCTAGGCAATCCTTAATATGGGACCCGTCAAGTTTATGCAATACATATGTAAATGTAAAGGTGAAATAAAATGACATTTCTGGGTTATAAAAAGAATATGAGGGGGGGAAAGCCACTTGCCTTCCTCCACAAACTGCTGTTGGTCCTCCTCAAAATGTTGCTCTTGCCCTTCCTCAAAGGTCACGTTCTCTACACGAACACACAAGCAATACAATAAATAAAAGAACAGTACACCAAAAATAACAAACAGAACAAAACAAGCACATAAAACTGTTCCTTACGCAGAGACGATTCCGTCAGCGCAAAAATCGCTCAAAACGGAGTTAAAACGGCTAAGATATGAGTTAAACAAGGTTTAGGGACCTGCTGGTAAGAAAACTAAGTTTCCAGGGGCTAAACTGAGAAAAAACGAGAGCTAAAATCTAATTACGTCAAAACAGGAGGGCTAACATGAAAAAGGACCACGCTGGGACGGCTGACAAGATTAAACAAAAAGACAGGGGCTAAAACAAAAGAAACAGGGGCTCTTTTCTAAATAAATTTGAACTAAGCTGGACGGCGCTGCAAAAACGAGGAAACCCAGGGGCTTTTTTGCAAAAGAACCAGGGCGCGGCTGGGTTGACCGGTATTGACCCGGGTTGGGTTTGATCCGAGCCGTTGGATCGGGAGCGTGCGGCTGGGATTGGTCCAGCGGGTGCGGCGGCGCGCTGGCGGCGGAGGCGACGGCGCGCGGCGGTGGAGACGGCGGCGCTTCGCCGGAAAAGGCGCGGCCGCGAGCTAGAGAGCTCGGTTTGCGATGCGGTTTGGCCCTGGAGAGAGCTAGAGCAACGGGGAAGAGGTTTGGGGTGTTCTCACCGAGGGTTGGAGCGGCGGCGGCGGCTTACCCTTGAGAGGGAGAAACACGGGCGGCGCGAGCTCCGGCGAGCTCCGGCCGGCGGTTTTGGGTGGCGATTCCGAGCGAGGAATTGGCTAGGGGGCTCGGGCGGAGGTGTGGGGTCTTTTATAGGGCGAGGAGGCGAGCGGGGGCGACGCGTGGGGAGGAGAAAAGGGGCGGCCGGCGGGGGAGAGCTCGACGGCCATTAATGGCGCGCGCGAGTGGGGGGTCTTGAAGGGGGGAGCCGTTACGGGTCGGGGAGGGGAGGCGACGGCGGTTACTGGTGCGGCGCGGCGCAACCGGGGGGGGGCAAGTTACGTAGGTGCGGGGGAGGCGGAGATATGGCGGCGGCGTGGCCGTGAGCGGCGCGGGCGGGAGGAGGAAGATGACGGGTGGGGCCCGGCTATCAGCGGTGCGGGGCGAAGGCGGAAAGAGGCGTGGGCGCCTTCGACGCGGCGGGCGCGGGCGCGGGCTGGGGCAGGCCGAGCTGGGCCGGCTGCCGTGTGGGCCGAGCGCGCGGTAAGCGGGCCCCTGCGCTGCTGCTGTGGCTGGGCTGAAAGGAGAGGGAGAGGGGGCGATGCTGAGCGGGCCGAGGAGATCAGGGGGCAAAAGTGGACTTGTTGAAGTTTAAGCAAACAACACTCAAACTAAATTCGAATTCAATCAAATTTGAATTCGAACAACACATGTTGATCCTAAAATTATTATTATTTTTTTTAAATTTCTTTTGTGATGGATTTTTGGGTGTTACAAGGTTCCCTTCGATCCGACGCCAGGAGGTTCCCTTCCCGCTGTAACACCCGCAAAATTAAATAGAATTAATTTAGGATTATTTAAATAAATACTCAACACATTATAATAATTATAGTCTTAAAAAGAAATGAATGTGGAAAATAAACTATGGGAAAATAAGGGATGTTCCACAACTTGAGTGCTAAAATAAGTCTCTAAAACCCTAGAGTAAAACTAGAAGAAAGTAGGTTCAAATTTGAATCCAAATCCCTTTCTAAAAACCCTTCAAATAAATAGGAAAATAGTTTAAATGATAAATGGGCCAGACTCTTGACTTTAGCCCAACTTCCCTTCCAGGCCCATCGCCAAAGTCTGTCCTCGCACCCTGAATTCCCCTTTCCAACCGCCTCCTCTCCTTCCCGCGATCCGGCCCAGCTAGCCTCTGCCGGCCCAGTTCGCCCCAAGCCCACGCCACCTCATCTCCTCTCCCTTCCTCCCAGCCCGCGCGCGCAGCAAGGCCGCGGCCCAGCTTGCCCCCCCGGCCCACGCGCGCTCCTAGCCCAGCCGCTCCGCTCGGCCCATGTGGCTGCCTTCCCCTTCCTCCCACCGCGATGACGTCGCTGTTGAGCGTTGTCGCCGGCTGCACTGCCCCGCCGCGCAGCCACGCCATCGCACCCCTCCCCACCGTCAGATACCCCGGATCCAAGCACGGGCAGGCCTCGCACGGATCACGACCACCGCGTGTCCGGCCGGCCGCCGTTGGGCACCCCAACGGCCAACTACCCGAGCGCCATTAATGGCGCTGGAGGTGGCCATGTCTGCGCCCTACGGCTCCGTAGGCTTCACCCCCTACAAGCCTGCCCCCCCCCGGCCACCCGATCACCACCGCATGGCCGAGATCGACCCCCGGAGCACCAGGGTGTCGCGTGTCACCACCGCCGGTCGCCGCGGCGAGCCAAGTGCGGCGCCGCCACCCCCAAACAAGCTCCCGTCGGCCTCATCCTCCGCAGCGCGATGTGGCGTCCTCCGGAGTACTCCGGCCACCCCCGGACGCCTATAAATGGAAGACCTTGCCCTTCCTTCCCACACGCAGCCACGCAGCCCCGCTTCCCCTCCGCCCTTCCGCTAAGCACCAACGTGCTCTCCGTTATCCCCTCTCCCACCTAGTGCAAGCCGCAAGGCCGCCGGTGAGCTCTAGCGCCGGCAAGGGCCGCGCCGGCGAGTCCCCGCGGCGGCGCACATGGCGCTCACGGAGGTGCCCCCTTCCCCTCCCGAACTGGCGCGCCGCCGTCGCCCCGCCGTCTCCCTGCCCTCTCCATAAATCTGACGTGCAGGCCCCGGGTGCCGACGCCGTCACCTTCTCCATCGCACCCTTGCCCTGTCTATCGTGTGCGCTCGGTCCGCATGGACCAAAGACCCTGCGGCCGCCTCGGTTGACGGCCGGTCTAGGGCGCGACAGCCGCACCGGCGGAGTGGACACGGTCCACTGGACCGTCGGCCCAGCGGCCGCGGTCCACCACGCCCACGGCGCCGGCGCACACAACAGTGCGCACCGTGGGTCCCACCGGTCCACGTCGGCCGGCCCAGACCTTACGTCAGCAGCCTGGCAAAATTGCTAGGTACACCCCGGTAAGTGTACCCACAAGTGTATTTAGAGCCCTTCCTCACTTCCAAAAATCCCCCAAAATATCCAAAAATACTAGGAATATTCCTAAGCCTATTAGTGCCATCCAATCCTTATTAGCAAGTCATTAGAGCCTAAATCCAAATAAGCTAGTTTCTAACCAATAGAAAGCCTTCCTTAGTGTACCCAGGAAATCCTCTTTTCCATGTCTTAGCCCCATAAATCTCAGAAAATTCCCATAAATATTAGGGATTATCCTAAGCATTTTCATATGCTTAGTTCCCTAATATTTATATCCTAAGCTTAGCCCAGCCATTACTCTCCTGAAACCCCGCCATTATGCCGCCCGTGTAAACCCTAACCCCGTCTAAAACCCCGTCGCCGTACCATCCGTCCACAAACCCCTAGTTATCCATAAAACCCTAGCCGTCATGCTGCCCAAAGAACATGTAATGATTCTCTAGAAATCCATATCGGTTATTCAGGATTTATTCATAGAAATCCTTATAATTCTCGAAATACCGATAATCACCGTTCCAGCCATCTTCCAGGCAATTATTTAATAATTCTCTTCAAAATCCCTATCCTTTAATCCATTAATTATTTCATATAATTAATGGATTATTAATCCAATCTCTAGTCATCAACCCTTAGGCAAATCCTTCGAATCCCTGCCTCCCTTTCCATTCTTCTTTTCCCTTTTTACGAATTGATTGGTGTACTGTTATACTGATTGTTATTTTCCTATGCTTTATCGATAGCATGACCGGGCCCTGACGAGATACTGAAGCTCCAGAAGGCCTAATGCCCAGCCCGGTCAACATACGGTATACGCCGCGTAAGGACATCTAAGGTCTGACAAAGAAGGCAAATCTCTCCAATAATATCACCAACTAAACTTTACTGTTTCTGCAGCTTAAGCTATGAGGGGGCATCATGTGAGTGGATGCCCGGCCCCGCCGTAGAATGCTTTGAGATTGGGAGTGGAAGGATAGCCTCGCTAGGGGGATCCTAAGAGCCACTCTGATCCAGCTATGGACCGGTTCATGGGAGAGTCTTTCCAATGCCCCGTACAACCACGCATGCAAAAAAGGTATGGCCTTCGGGAATACCTATTTATGTGAGGCCTTGACTCACACCCCACTAGCTAGCACTAGTGAACTGTCCCAAGGGGCCACGGTGGGCAACGGGTATGCTGGAGACAGCCCCAGACAGAGGGCTGGGACTGGTCGGCACGGGTCGCATGTGACAGGGCTGGTAGGGCCCATGGGCGATGCATGCCCACTTTTTATGATGCATCCATACTCGGGTTGATGTCCTTTTGTGGACGAATATGCGATCCCTGTTTAGGCCCCAGCAACACTCGTGGACAGAGCTAGTGATTGGCTGTCTAGCGTTAGGCGCCATAATAGTTGGCTGGCTAGCAATAGACGCCAGTGGGCACGAGTCTCGTAGGGCAGTACCTGCCTTGACGAAGGTAGGGACTGACCGGATGCGTAGTAGATAAGTACAACCTCTGCAGAGTGTAAAATCTATCTGGATAGCCGCAACTCTCGGCATAGAGCTGATATGGTCAAAGCCCCCACTGATTAGATTTACTTTATTGCATGGGGAACCCGGACGGCAGGAGCGCCGATGACTGGGTTCTGGATATAGTGTCGGGACTGGCAGGGAGGAAATGCCCCTCCAGGCTCAACATTTATATTCTTTTAATTTATGTAATTATATTATTGAATTTGTGGGATTTGCTGGGTATTGAATTCTGAATACTCACTCTTGCTTTCATTGTCGTACAGGTTTAAGTTCCAGGGCGATATGGTGCTGCCACCCACCCCGGTGGTGAACGAATGCTCGCCACTCTCTACTAGTTAAATCGATGTAAATATTTAACTTATACGTTATTTACTGCTTCTAACACTAACATGTGTCGAAATCCGTATCAGCGTACTGATCCAGGGACTGATACGGGTGATCGAGGGATGTCCATGACCAGGGGTCCCCACAGGGTGGTATCATAGCCGTAAATAAATCCATAGCACCATATAAGACAGCCCATACGCATTAGGAAACCTGAAACCTTGCATTCTATTCATCTTACTCGAAAATTGTCGAAAAATCCTTATTTCATACCCTGAATTCCCCTTATCTCATGCTTAGCTCCAAATGTTACTCTGACAGGTATGGATCATGAGAATGAAGTTCGAAAGGTGATCCGTAACATGGAAACTATGAGATGAAAGTTTGCCGAGAGGCAAATGCAGCCAGAGTAACTAGAAATCGAGTTAAAATAATAATGAGTTTCTATAGGAAATAAGCCTACGACTTTATAGTAACGTACTTTTGATTGAATAATGTTTGACTAAGCCCCAGATAATAGTTTCCCCTTTCCATATAATAGATATGGATTTGATTGGTAGTTGATTGTAGAAATGCGTGGATAGAACCACTCTTTCCTAAAAACCTAAGTATTATCCATAGCCCTTGTCCCTCTAACGTCGTCAATTCAAGCCGAGGTTCAGAAATGAAGAAAATCTCTGAAAAATAATTCTACATGTCTGATATGGAATACGGAATCTAATCCTTTTAAGTGGGGTAGATTCCAAAGTTTTCAGGACATCATACATGGAAAACCGCAGGAAGTCGGAACTCACAAACCACAGATCCCAGGGAAATATGGAATAATCACAGGAATAGTATAAACCAAGTTTATACTACGAATGTGACAAGAATTGAATCCCTGAGTAAAATCTTGGAGCAGAAATCTGTGAAAGCTGAAGAAACCAATAAAGAAGATATAAGGATCTCCGTTAGAAACCTCGACCCTAGGTTCTATGATCCTTGAATCCTCCGCCAACAAATAAACATCTATCCTTGCCGTACCAAGGTCAACCCCATCCACCTAAGTACTTCTGGATTGACCGACATCATTTGTTGAATCGAAACTGTGACAATCTAGGTGTTTAATTAACTTAATCACCTGCTAAACCTTGTGTCTTAGCCTAAATAGGTGTAATTAAGCCCCACCAAGATTTTCACTTAAGAAAAATCCACCCAAAACCCTTTGCACCTCGGGGAACTTTTGAGCTTTCTCGGTTGGCATGGTTCGAATTCGAAATTTCACTTAAGAACTTGAAAATCGACCAATACAAAAGTTGTTCAGTTTTTAACGGGACACATTTTTTTCAATTGGCTCATTTCGAGATTTTGAGTGGAATACGCCTTCAAACTCAGTTGAAGTCAGTCAAGCTCCAGAAGTTCACCCTGGCCGGCACCCAAGTTCACACTGTCTTCGTCGCGTGTTCAAGACTAAACCGTGCAGTTTTCGTATGGTCACCCTTTGTGAAAGTTGTAGCCTGTACCGAGGGACAACACTTTCTTTTTTGGAGATTTTGAAGTTTAGTTCAAAATTGTGGAGAACAAGCCATTCAAAGGTGTGCACGCCAACTGCTCGACGAATTGCCTGGCGCCCGAGAGCGCGCTCCGGCAGCCGACTGCGGCCGCTGCCACGCGGCGCTGCCCGCCTGACCCGGACGTCGAGGCCCACTGGACTTCAATGCGTCGGGGCGACCTTTCCGACCAGCCGGTCCTGTGTCCACCTTGTTCCCCGCCTGTTCCCGACCAACACCCGTCGCGCCGCTCTCCGCCCTCCACGTGGCCGGCGATGCCTAGCCGTCGTGCCGCGCCAAGCCAATAGCCGCGCGGTCCCTCCTTCCCCCGACAGGAGCGTCGCCCCAACACGCCGACCACCGTGTCGTCCGCTCCGCCACTTGGCCGCCGGCTGTCCGCCAAGCCACGGCTGCCCCGCGCCGCCAATGGGCGAGCAAGCCTTAGCCTCGAAGCCTCGTGCCTCTCCCCCTCCCCTGAGCCTATAAAAGGCCCCTGTCGAGCTCCATCATGGCCACCCCGCGCTGCTCCATTGTCCGCCGTCATGCCGCTCGCAGAGCTCCCCCTCCCGGCCTTCCCCATCGCAAACCAAGGCCACCACCACCTTCCCTTGGTGCTTCTCCACCTCCCCAAGTGCCCAGCCAAGCGCCACCACTGCTCCACTCGCTGGAGCAGGAGCAGGAACGACCGCCTCCGCCCCTCACCGTGGCGAGCCTCCTCCAAGCCATCTCCCGCCTCGAATCCTACACCAAACCGACCCTAGGTGAGCCCCTCTCCACCCCTAGCACCTTCCCGAGGCAAATCGACCCCTCCCTTGGCCGGAATCAAAGATTCAGATCGCCCCCCATCCAAGGACCACGTGATTAGAATTAGAGGAAGTCCAGGGTTCCTGGTGTAAAACGTAGGGACCTTTTCGCGAGACTTTAAAAAGTTTTGTGGGCCGTTGTGTAAATCTGCGATTTTAAGTTTTAAGTTTTAGATCCAAAACAGTGAACTTGTAAAATCCATAACAAATCACAGAAAAATCGGAAAAATGCAAACCCAACTGTTCTGAAATCCTTGTGAAGTGCTCTATCTTTTATAGAAGGAATATATAGGAGTTTTGTGAGTAGATTTCAAACCAAATTCAAATCTGTTCAAACACGAATTTGTGCATAGTTTGAAATCTACATCTTTGTTTGAGTTCATATTTTTATATGTTGTTGCTAGTATCATGCTTAGGCTCCTGTAAAAAGATTGCACCAAGTTACACAATAGAGTTTGAGTTATAATTAAATCTAGCTGTCTGCACGTAGTTTGATCTATGAATTTTAATAATTAATATGTTCAACAAATAAACCTAATATTTTTGCAGTGGCTTGAAAACATCTTGATCTGGTAGTGGTAAAAAGTATAGCGTAGTTTGACATTGCTAACATGCCTTTAGTTAATTAAAATCGTGCACTGCTGTTTTAAGCAGCTGAAAACCAAACTAATTTTATAGGAAGATCCTTTGATCTTTTTAAGCTAATGTTTGGCATGGTAGCTTATCTAAGTTAGTTGTATCTCTGTTAATTTTTTTGAGAAATTATTTCTGCTAGTGTGATTTTATAAGGATTAAGCATGCCTTTAGTGTGTCAAATTTGTTTGATTTATCATGATTGATGTACTTCTCCTTTTGTGCTGATTTTTTGGTCAGTAAATCTAATACTACACAAAGAGCATACTGTAATTTTCTCACATTAAAAGCATACACCAAACTACCAGAATAAATTGTTGAAGTTGCATTGCTTAAAAGGCTAAATAAAAATAAGTCACCTCTTTAAGCAATTTTAGTGAGTTAAAAACATCACCCCACACACCTTTGCTATTTTATGCTGAAATCAAGTTGAATAATTTTAGATGTGTACACAATCACCATCAACCAACCCTAAGTACTTTAATGAGTAACTACAAGTTTAATTAAAGAAAGGGAAGGTTAGACAAAACATGTCTAGGTGAATGTGATCACTAATACATTCTGAGCTTGTCGTGTTTAATGCAATGCTCGATACAATATCATCTCTTATGCATGTGCATTCGTGTAGAACAAGTTCTCGCCGACGGAGACTACGAGCTCGTGCCAACTCAAGGAGATGGACCGTCCGAGGGACAACTGAACGCCGTTGAAGCAAATCAAGGCCCGAACCAAGTTTCGGAAGATCAGCCTACTAACTTTGAGTTTGAAGGCAAGCCCCGGAGCATGTCGTATGTTTCGAAATCTTGCAACTATGTTTGTTAAGTTTTGCTTGTGCATTTACGTTTCAGGAGTTGAATTGAAACCCTAGTTGCATGATCCTAGGTACCTATGTTTTGCAATACTAGTATGATAGGTCGATAGATGCCATGCTATAAGGACCCGGTAAAAGTCAAGTGATTTCCTGTCACTCGCGAGATATAGGAATCACCTGCTTTACTTATGTTGGAACCATAAGGATGGCGGACGGGGATTTTTGTCGTGTAGATGCCCCGTCTGTTTATGAAGAATTGGCTAAGGTCGGAATGTGTCGGCGATGTTGGTCAAGTGTTTGAAAGCACTAAGCACTTGTTTGGGACTTGGGACCGGTAAGTTTAGTACCTACGTGAAGTGGTGCGTGGACTTTTTCCTGCTTCTTCTTGGATTTATCCCCATGCTTGCAACATGTGGTGCAAGACCGATTCCGGCCGGCGCTGCCGCGATTTCCGGATAGGCCTTGTATCCAAGGGAAGTTTGGCTCCGGACACAATCCGACGGATCGATGGGAACGGCCTAGTTAGCGTCGACCTTTGTGGTTGGTGCTTTTCCGTGTGTTTAGTATCCACCTTGTAAGGTTATAAAATCGGTTCGAACTGTCTTTTTCTCGCGGCAAATGAGACTACTTGACCTCTTGTCGCACTGAGTAAGAAAGTGGAACATGACGATGATAAACTTGATGCTTGCTTAACTGTTTGCTCAACTTGCTTGACTAGTGTAAGTTGGCTCACCTAGAATGGTTAACTCAAATAAGAACTTGATGCTAAAATTTTGAAAGTGAGGACCCACTCTTAGTCGCTCTTTGGCAAAATAAACCCACCAGCCAAAAGCCTTGCATGTCTAGGAGTCGGTGATGTAGTTTTCACCCGACGGGTAAGTCTTGCTGAGTATTAGTATACTCAGCCTTGCTTGTTGAATTGTTTTCAGGTAGTGCTCTCGAGGAGATGGTTGCAGGTCTTACCTGGCCAACCACCCTTCCTCCAGGTTGGACCGTTGTCTGGGACGAGGATGCTTCCGAGTGATGTCACGACGGCTTCACGTGACGTCATTCCATTCGAATAAATTAGTTGTTGTCCGCTGCTTTCAAAACTCTGAGAATAACAGTTACTTTATGCATTGAACTTGGTTTGTAATAAATTACCTCAAGTGGGACCTATCTAATACTTGTGGATTGTTGTAATCTCTGGGATCCACCTTCGAGTGTGTATTTGTATGACTTGTTTCGATCGAGGTAACTGTTCGTGGTTGCATCGGGCTTGACCCGACAGACTGTCAGATTACTCCGATTTAATTGCGTGACGACCAATGGAAGGTTAGCGCACTTAAGCCGGATTAATTTGAGCGGTTCTGCCACAGCTGGTATCAGAGCGAAAAGTCGTACACCATAGGTTCATACGGTCCCAACACACTTGTTTCGGAATAAAACTTGACCTACTAGTACTTTGTGAAAACTCGTTGGATCGCTAAGGATTAACTAGACCGTGAAGCCCTAGAGGGAATTTCGGGTTGTTTCAGGTGGCTTGCTAATTATGGTATATTTGACTAACCTGCCCAGCACACCTTGCCCACGTATTTTATACGTGCGCTGGTTTCCGTGCCCCGCGTGCACGAAGGGTGATAGGATCTCCATTCCAAGGAACCTATCATTACGGTTGTGTATGAGTCGCCACATGTTTTATATGTGAGCAAGGTCTTGATGGTGTGGTTCTAATTCAAATGAGCCTATCATCCTGGTTGTTCGCCATGTTCGAGACATGTGCACGATGCCGCATCACGAGTTATGCGAAGGGTTGTGTGCTCTATTCAAAAGGAGCGTGCGGCCTAGACTAGATGCACTGTCCATGCAGTGGTGAACGCATGGATACCATTTTTATAAATGAACGGTAATGAATGGGGACACTTCTGTGGCGTGCTGGCACGGAAGGTTCATGGTTTTCTTGCAGGTACACTGACTCCGTCCGATAAGCCGCGAATAGTTGTGTGACGACTAGCTATTACAGGGAGAGACGTATATTGTGCCTCGCCACCGGCAACTAACTACATACACCAAGACTTCTTGGTATTTGTGAGGACGATTTTAGTTCTTTTGCATCATGTTAATCACCTTAAAAATTGTTAAGTCAACTGGAGGCAAAAAGGAAATAAAAATCGTAAATCTCACAAACTTCCAAAAGTCTGTCAAAACTGTGTTTCTTGCTGTACACCTTAAATGATGGCTAAACACCTTAAATGAAAGTTGTTCACAATTTCATAAGCAAGCTGCTGTAAAAATTTCAAGATTTTTTTTTTGGATAAGTAAAACTTGAGTTATGCTGAAAACAGGTGTTGACTGTTTGCTGAAAAATCTGGGTTGATAGCAGGGTAGTACTTGAGCTTTTCAACCACCTTAGAGCCAAAACCAGCTGAACCTTTGACTACCAAAGTTGTGATTAATTTCACCAGGAAGATACTCATGAAATTTCAGCTCCATTGAGCTAGTAAGTCACGCGATACAGAGATTTTTGTGATCCTCAGCCATTCAGAAATCAGCAAAAGCAGAGGGGCAAACGTTGAATGTTTCGACCTAGTTAAAGTTTGAATCTGGTCCTGAGCTGAATACCAAAGTTATAGGAAATTTCATAATGTTGATGCTCAAAAAATTTCAAGCCCAACAGACAAGTATAGCAAGAGTTATGACCAAATTGGTAACCCTCGGCCATAACAAAAACAACATGGACAGACACGCGAATTTTGAATTTTCTGCCCTAGCTAGATTCCAAATCTGACATGGAGTTATAAACGAAAGTTGTAGCTTGATAAATTTCCTAGCTACTGGCAAAAATTCAAAGACTTTGGACATCCGACCAGGGAGATATGAATTTTCTCCTCTGACAGCCTTGCTGTTCAGAAATTCTGCAATGATTTTCTACTGTTTTCGCCCATGGTTACCTTGTCTTACCTTGTAACCAAGTCTGCTAATCATGTGGCTGATAAGTAAATCATATTGCAGATGGTGGGATCCACGCGTCGGACCCAATTCGAGACCGGACGAGGTAGTGGCAGCCAAGACCCACCTCAGAACCCGATGGAGGCATTCGTCGCCACAACGACCGAGTTGCTGCGACACCTTGCCCATGGACAGCAGCAACACCACCAAAGAGACAATGTTGGTTCACCTGAGACTGCAGATTATCAAGCTTTCCTAGCCACCCAGCCTCCCTTGTTCGAACCGACAGAAGAGCCCTTAGATGCGGATGCCTGGATTCGCATCATCGAGTCCAAGTTCTCGGTACTTTCCGTACCATGCTCAGAGGAGAATAAGGCCAAGTATGCAGCTCAACAGCTCCGAGGCCCGTCATTCATTTGGTGGGAACATCACCTTGCTATGCTTCCAGCCGGTCAAGTAGTGAGTTGGACAGATTTTAAGACAGCATTTAAGGCTCACCATATTCCAGAGGGATTGACAGAGAGGAAGTTGAATGAGTATCTATCATTAACTCAGGGCACACGCACTGCACTCCAATATTCCCAAGCTTTCAACAACTTATGCCTGTATGCTGGTTATCATGCTGACACGGATGCCAAAAAGATAGATCATTTCCGTCGAGGTCTCAACCCCAAGCTCAAGGAATCCTTAAATCCCGTCAGAACAACCAGCTATGATGAGTTGGTGAGCTTGGCAATCTCGCAGGAGGATTGTATCATGGCCTGTCGTGCCGAGAAAAAGAGAAAGACACCTGCTACCTCAGCCAGTGTCTCAACTCTAAAGTTTCGTATAGTCCAGAATCCTCCAGCTTTGAAACCCCAAAGGCCCGGGAAGACAGGAAGATGGGTGATCAAGCCACCCCAGCTAGACAATGCACGTTTTCCCGTTCGCCAGGCAACAACCAGTGCCCCAGACCAACTCCCAGGCTCCTACCAATCCTAATACTAGGAATGCCTGCTACAAGTATGGAAAACCTGGGCACTATACTATAGAATGCCCCCAAAATAGACGACAGAATCGGGGACGAGATCCAAAACAAGGCAAGGGAAAGAGGCAAACGATGAAAGTCCGTCAGGGAAGGATCAACTTCACCACCCTTGCTGAACTTCCTGGAAGAAGCGCCAGTAATGACGGGAACCTTCTGTGTCCACAACCAACCTGCAGTTATTCTCTTTGATTCTGGTGCAACGCACAGCTTTATCAGTACCAAGTTTTGTGCAAAGAGTGGATTAAATCTCACCCAAACCGCCACCCCTTATATGATCACCACACCAGGTGGTAAGATTTCAGCTAATCAAAGATCAAAGCAAGTACCAATCGCTATGGGAAGTAAGTTGTTCAAGACCGACCTCATTAGTGTGAGCTTGGATGGAATGGACATTATCTTAGGAATGGACTGGATGACGAAACACCGTGTCATACTTGATATCTCGGAGAGAGTAGTCGAGATACACTCACCTCTTTTAGGACACACTGATCTTTACCTACCCCACCGTGTCTACACCAGCTCCCATGTGTTCTCTATGGCTGAAACCAAAATTGAGGATATCCCAGTGGTTTGTGAATACCCAGACGTTTTCCCGGATGAGTTACCTGGTATGCCACCAGATAGGAAATCGAGTTTGTCATTGAACTTCAGCCTGGCTCCGCTCCTATATCAAAGCGACCCTATAGGATGTCACCTATAGAGCTAGCTGAATTGAAGAAACAAGCTACATGAGTTGCTAGAAAAAGGATTTATTCGACCTAGCACATCACCTTGGGGATGTTCTGCTCTCTTTGCCAAGAAGAAGGATAAGAGTCTGAGGTTATGTGTGGATTACCGACCCCTCAATGCGATGACTATAAAGAACAAGTATCACCTACCCCGCATTGACATTCTCTTCGATCAGCTTGCCGGTGCAAAAGTATTCTCTAAGATTGATCTTCGCTCGGGGTATCATCAAATCAAGATCCGACCTTGTGATATACCGAAAACCGCCTTCTCCACGAGATATGGTCTATATGAGTACCTGGTCATGTCTTTTGGACTTACAAATGCACCCGCCTATTTCATGTACCTCATGAATTCGGTCTTCATGCCCTATCTTGACAAGTTCGTCGTGGTCTTCATTGACGACATACTCATATACTCCAAGAATGAAGAGGAACATGCTGAGCATCTTCGCATTGTTCTGCAAACACTTAGAGACCAACAGCTTTATGCCAAGTTCTCTAAGTGTGAATTTTGGCTCAACAGTGTTAAATTCCTGGGACACACGATCTCTGAGGATGGAATCTCACTCGACCCTGGGAAAGTACAAGAGGTTATGGATTGGAAAACACCCGCTTCTGTTCACCAGATCCGTAGTTTCCTTGGTCTTGCTGGTTACTATCGTCGGTTTATTCCTGACTTCTCCAAGATAGCCAAGCCTCTGACAGAATTACTCAAGAAAGGAGCTAAGTTCAAGTGGGACGAGAAATGTGAGGAAGCTTTCCACACCTTGAGACATCTCCTCACTTCCGCACCCGTTCTGGCACAGCCCGATAACACCAAGCCGTATGACATCTACTGCGATGCTTCAGGCACAGGGTTAGGTTGTGTTCTCATGCAAGATAACAGGGTCATTGCTTATGCTTCACGAGCACTCCGTCCACATGAGCTGAATTATCCCACCCATGATTTAGAATTGGCCGCTGTGATCCACGCTTTAAAGCTTTGGAGGCACCATCTTATGGGAGCCCATTGCACGATATACACGGATCACAAGAGTCTCAAATACATACTCACCCAGTCAGATCTGAATATGAGGCAGCGAAGATGGTTGGAACTAGTGAAAGATTATGACTTGGAAATCCTATACCACCCAGGGAAAGCCAACGTTGTAGCTGATGCCTTAAGTCGGAAGGCCCACTGCAATTGCCTTTCGGCGGAAACATATAGTCAGACCTTATGTTCAGAAATGAGAAAACTTAATTTGGAAATTGTTCCCCAAGGATCTGTGAATCACCTTTCGTTGGAGAATACCCTCTATGATAAGGTAGCCGCAGCTCAAGCTCATGATAAAAGTATTGAGATCATCAAGCAAAAACTTTCCGAAGGAGACAAGAGGTACAAGTGCTTCCGAATGGATCAAAATGCGGTGGTACATTTTGGAAACCGCATGGTAGTACCCAAGAATCCGGAGCTTCGAAAAGAAATTTTAGACGAGGCTCACCTCTCTAAATTATCTATTCACCCTGGTAGTAACAAGATGTATAAAGATTTAAGGCAAAACTTTTGGTGTACTAGAATGAAGAGAGAAATTGCCACATATGTTTCTGAATGTGACACGTGCCAGAGAATCAAGGCTAGTCACCTCAAGGTAGCCGGAATGCTACAGCCCCTTCCAATACCCTCTTGGAAATGGGATAACATAAGTATGGATTTCATCTCGGGATTACCCCTCACTTCCCAGAATCATGATTCGATATGGGTTATAGTCGACCGACTCACAAAGACCGCCCATTTTATCCCTGTTCATACCACCTATACCGTCAATGTCGGTGATATGATCTCCGGCAGTCTTCCACAGGGTAACCCACGGAAGTGATTTGTATGGAGGGAAGATCGCAAAGATCGGGAGCTAGATGGTTAGGATGGACAGACTGCAAGGATTTAGACAGGTTCAGGCCGTCAACTCGACGTAATACCCTACGTCCTGTTTAGGGGTGTTGTATTGCGTGGATTGTAGATTGGATTCTTCTCTTGAGAGACTTCGTGGTCCTTTTCCGGAGGGGGTCCCTGCCCGCCTTATATATCGGGGAGGCAGGGTTACAAGTCGGTTTGTAGCCGATCCTATCTCTAAGGATCCTTTCCTTCTTTACAAAAACTCCTATTCTAATTAGAACTTCTCCTTCCGGGTCCTTCCTTCATGGGTCGGCTTGTCCCGCACGTCATCAGGTCCAGAACGGTGGGCCGGGCCGCCCCCTATCGGGAGGTTTGCCAGGCCTGCTTGTGAGGTACCCGGGGACCATATTCCCCACAGTAGCCCCCGAGCACTTCTTGGCCGATCGTTGGCTGCAATTGATCCGCCTTTTTCTTGCATGATCCGAGTGTTCCGCAACTTTGCCAGAATGCTTGATCAGATTTCCGAGTAGTTTAGGACTTCATCCGAGTGGTTTCGAGGAAGATTCGAGTGCATGCTCAAACGTTCCTGAAAACGATTTTTTAATTGTAGCCTTAATGAGGGGAAGAAGTTCTCTTTTTCACGACGCGAAAGCGAAGTGTATACACTTAGCCCCCGAGCCTTGGGTAATTTTAGTATAAAATTGGCCAAGGGTCTTCAATTTTTCTCCATCAAAATCATGATCTTCAATGGCGTGCACCTCCTGGTGCACCCATTGGGTGTAGCCCCCGAGCCTTGAGCAGAGTAGAATAGTCTGGTTGAGGGTCAAAATAGAATCCTATAAAATCCTTTTGAACTTAATCCATCAATGGCGTGCACCTCCTGGTGCACCCATTGGGTGTAGCCCCCGAGCCTTGACTCGACTCGGCGCGATCGTGTCAAGACTCTAAAAGCTGTGAATCCTTGCTGAATCTTTTAGCCCCCATGCCTCTGGTCATGGATTTTAAATAATTCCCTCCTTTTAGGGAATTTTTACTAATTTCCCCTTTTTAGGGAATTTTTTCTCGAGTCCTTTGAACTCGGTGTGACTCCCGAGTCGTGTTCCACGACCCAGCCTGACCATATGGTAAATCACCTTCTCACAAGATCTATACTTATAGCACTTGACCCGGATTTCCAAGTCAATTTTGCAATAGTATCGCATGCATTAAGTAAGAATCAATTGCAAGGTTGCAATATTAATTGCAAAAATAAGCCTAGCCGTCAACCAATTGTAGCCTCACGACCGAGTGGTTTCTACCCTTGAACATTTGCTCAAAAGCCCACGTAATTGTCAACTAACAGAACCGATAGGTCGTGTCATTATTATTTAGCCTATCAAAGGCTTAAACCAGCCCATTTAGGCCCATCAATCCTGCTAGGCCCATTGTTTCCTAGGGAAACTAACGGTTGCCTTATGAGGTCAGTATATCGCGAGATGTCGCGACTCCAACTCGCATCTTTGAATTTAAAGCGACGCAACGTGCCAGCGTCAGTTGAGTTCTCGAGACTGGCATCGCGCCACGCGCGGGAGGAACGGTTTATTCCATTATAAGCCATCCCCGCCGCAATCTTCTTCCTTTCCTCCCCATTTGCCTTCACCGCATCCAAGTTCTCCTTTCCCGCTCAGGCGCAAACCCTAGATCCACCTTCATCGCTTCACACCTTCAATCCCCAATCTCTGTTTGTTGCGGCTATGGCGCCGAAGCGGAAGGAGACGTCGCCAGGGAAGAAGCGGACGGTCAAGGCCAAGACCACCACCGATGCCCCGCGCCGCCAATGGGCGAGCAAGCCTTAGCCTCGAAGCCTCGTGCCTCTCCCCCTCCCCTGCGCCTATAAAAGGCCCCTGTCGAGCTCCATCGTGGCCACCCCGCGCTGCTCCATTGTCCGCCGTCAGGCCGCTCGCAGAGCTCCCCCTCCCGGCCTTCCCCGTCGCAAACCAAGGCCACCACCACCTTCCCTTGGTGCTTCTCCACCTCCCCAAGTGCCCAGCCAAGCGCCACCGCCGCTCCACTCACTGGAGCAGGAGCAGGAACGACGTGGCGAGCCTCCTCCAAGCCATCTCCCGCCTCGAATCCTACACCAAACCGACCGTAGGTCAGCTCCTCTCCACCCCTAGCACCTTTCCCAGGCGAATCGACCCCTCCCTTGGCCGGAATCAAAGATTCAGATCGCCCCCCATCCAAGGACCACGTGATTAGAATTAGAGGAAGTCCAGGGTTCCTGCTGTAGAACACAGGGACCTTTCCGCGAGGCTTTAAAAAGTTTTGGGGGCCGTTCTGTAAATCTGCGATTTCAAGTTTTAGATCCAAAACAGTAAACTTGTAAAATTCGTAACAAATCACAGAAATATCGGAAAAATGCAAACTCAACTGTTCTGAAATCCTTGTGAAGTGCTCCATCTTTTATAGAAGGCATATATAGGAGTTTTGTGAGTAGATTTCAAACCAAATTCAAATCTGTTCAAACGCGAATTTGTACATAGTTTGAAATCTACAACTTTGTTTGAGTTCATATTTTTGTATGTTGTTGCTAGTATCATGGTTAGGCTCCTGTAAAAAGATTGCACCAAGTTACACACTAGAGTTTGAGTTATAATTAAATCTAGTTGTGTGCACATAGTTTGATCTATGAATTTTAATAATTAATCTGTTCAACAAATAAACCTAATATTTTTGCAGTGCTTGAAAACATCTTGATGTGGTAGTGGTAAAAAGTATAGCTTAGTTTGACCTTGCTAACATGCCTTTAGGTAATTAAAATCATGCTCTGCTGTTTTAAGCAGCTGAAAACCAAACTAATTTTATAGGAAGATCCTTTGATCTTTTTAAGCTAATATTTGGCATTTATCTAAGTTAGTTGTATCTCTGGTAATTTTTTCGAGAAATTATTTCTGCTAGTGTGATTTTATAAGGATTAAGCATGCCTTTAGTGTGTCAAATTTGTTTGATTTATCATGATTGATGTACTTCTCCTTTTGTGCTGATTTTTGGTCAGTAAATCTATTACTACACAAAGAGCATACTGTAATTTTCTCACATTAAAAGTATACACCAAACTACCAGAATAAATTGTTGAAGTTGTATTGCTTAAAAGGCTAAATAAAAATAAGTCACCTCTTTAAGAAATTTTAGTGAGTTAAAAACATCACCCCACACACCTTTGCTATTTTGTGCTGAAATCAAGTTGAATAATTTTAGATGTGTACACAATCACCATCAACCAACCCTAAGTACTTTAATGAGTAACTACAAGTTTAATTAAAGAAAGGGAAGGTTAGACAAAACATGTCTAGGTGAATGTGATCACTAATACATTCCGAGCTTGTCGTGTTTAATGCAATGCTCGATACAATATCATCTCTTATGCATGTGCATTCGTGTAGAACAAGTTCTCGCCGACGGAGACTACGAGCTCGTGCCAACTCAAGGAGATGGACCGTCCGAGGGACAACTGAACGCCGTTGAAGCAAATCAAGGCCCGAACCAAGTTTCGGAAGATCAGCCTACTAACTTTGAGTTTGAAGGAAAGCCCCGGAGCATGTCCTATGTTTCGAAATCTTGCAACTATGTTTGTTAAGTTTTGCTTGTGCATTTACGTTTCAGGAGTTGAATTGAAACCCTAGTTGCATGATCCTAGGTACCTATGCTTTGCAATACTAGTATGATAGGTCGATAGATGCCATGCTATAAGGACTCGGTAAAAGTCGAGTGATTTCCTGTCACTCGCGAGATATAGGAATCACCTGCTTTACTTATGTTGGAACCATAAGGATGACGGACGGGGATTTTTGTCGTGTAGATGCCCCGTCTGTTTATGAAGAATTGGCTAAGGTCGGAATGTGTCGGCGATGTTGGTCAAGTGTTTGAAAGCACTAAGCACTTGTTTGGGACATGGGACCGGTAAGTTTAGTACCTACGTGAAGTGGTGCGTGGACTTTTTCCTGCTTCTTCTAGGATTTATCCCCATGCTTGCAACATGTGGTGCAGGACCGATTCCGGCCGGCGCTGCCGCGATTTCCGGATAGGCCTTGTATCCAAGGGAAGTTTGGCTCCTGACACAATCCGACGGATCGATGGGAACGGCCTGGTTAGCGTCGACCTTTGTGGTTGGTGCTTTTCCGTGTGTTTAGTGTCCACCTTGCAAGGTTATAAAATCGGTTCGAACTGTCTGTTTCTCGCAGCAAATGAGACTACTTGACCTCTTGTCACACTGAGTAAGAAAGTGGAACATGACGATGATAAACTTGATGCTTGCTTAACTGTTTGCTCAACTTGCTTGACTAGTGTAAGTTGGCTCACCTAGAATGGTTAACTCAAATTAGAACTTGATGCTAAAATTTTGAAAGTGAGGACCCACTCTTAGTCGCTCTTTGGCAAAACAAACCCACCAGCCAAAAGCCTTGCATGTCTAGGAGTCGGTGATGTAGTTTTCACCCGACGGGTAAGTCTTGCTGAGTATTAGTATACTCAGCCTTGCTTGTTGAATTGTTTTCAGATAGTGCTCTCGAGGAGATGGTTGCAGGTCTTACCTGGCCAACCACCCTTCCTCCAGGTTGGACCGTTGTCTGGGACGAGGATGCTTCCGAGTGATGTCACGACGGCTTCACGTGACGTCATTCCATTCGAATAAATTAGTTGTTGTCCGCTGCTTTCAAAACTCTGAGAATAACAGTTACTTTATGCATTGAACTTGGTTTGTAATAAATTACCTCAAATGGGACCTATCTAATACTTGTGGATTGTTGTAATCTCTGGGATCCACCTTCGAGTGGGTATTTGTATGACTTGTTTCGATCGAGGTAACTGTTCGTGGTTGCATCGGGCTTGACCCGACAGACTGTCAGATTACTCCGATTTAATTGCGTGACGACCAATGGAAGGTTAGCGCACTTAAGCCGGATTAATTTGAGCGGTTCTGCCATAGGAACTGACAATACCCAAATATCTCCAAAATCCCTGTCATTCTTGGCACCCTCTCCCCGGTAATTCCCCTCAGCTTCTAGAAACTCCTGTTCATCAACCCCGTACCCTGCGAATCTCAATACCGTCTTCTCCAAGTCAACTCTTACAAACATTCTCACAGGAATAACCCAAGCCCACCGCTTATTCTTCAAAGCAATCCAATTCTTGATGAAACCAGACCACCAATCGTTTCTACCAACCCCTCAATAGCCTTTTCTAGAAACCAAGCTTCTCTCCCCCGAGAACTAACTAAATCCACTCCCTCGCAAATTAAAAAAATGTCGACGCACCAAGAACGTCGACAATCCTTTCCATTCAAAACACGCCATTCAATTTCCCCCGAGAAATCTCCATCCATTTCCTCCCACACCGACAATACTAGAGAAGTCCATACATTCCTCTCCCTGTTAAACATTTTCCTTCCAGCTCACCCTTCCCTAGAATACCATCAAGCCTCAACAAGAAACCTCGTATATCCCTCACCTCGACCTCACCCTCCATTACGTATACTCTCATCCAAAATATTCCGAGAAACCTGCCCTCATACACTCACAACCAAACCGATACCCTGCCAAAATACCCTGGCCACCACAAGAACCCACAATCTTTCCTTACCAGGAAATCATCTTGTTTCCTGGCAGATCTTTGAAGCATGCAAGCTTCTCTGAGCCTGCCCCTCACCCGTCCTCCATCCACGAAAACCTCAGGACCGTCCTGGGAATACTACCCGTCACAACTTGATAACCATAGCCATTCCTCCATTCATTCTCCACCACTAGGAATAAACCACCTGGGTTTCACAGATCACTGAGACATGCAAGTTTCTTTAAGAAAAAATGCTCCTCAGTCACATTCTTATTCCTCCATAACCAAGAAACCCCTAACTCTCCCTATGAATCGTCCCCTCACCATTTCCGGCAACTGCCACCATTCAATCATCCTCTCTTAATTACCATAGCCAAAGTCATGGCCAACAAACTCTAAGATTATGACCATCATCTCACTCTGAAAGGAGACAAACTTTCAAAACACCCAATACAACCATCCCGTCATACCCTATCCAAGGAATGGTTAAACTAGGCTCATCCACCTGGAACGACCATTCTAGTCTGACATTCCAGAAACAAACCACCTACCCTTAGTAACCCCTTAGGGAATCCAAGATAACCTTCTCCAGGTAAAAGAAACATAAGGAAGGAATCTTAGTGGAAAAATTTGGTGATTTAGCAGAAGAATCACCACACAAATTAGGAAACCAAAATCCACTAAGAATGGCTAGCAAACTCGCCAACCCAAGATCCACAACCACCTGTCTATTTCAAGAGGAGACACTACTCAATCTAGAAGAATCACCATTCCAAATTTTACTGTGAGAAGTGGTCACCTGAGTTCCTTACCCTAGACCCCTTTTCCCCATTTGGTAACCCCGAACCAATTACCAGATTCCTTATAACCCTAGCCTTCCCCGAGCCTAACCACCTCAGGTGAAGCAAGGTTATCAAAGCTACGACAAAGATAGTTCAAATAATCAAGAATAAGACACTTGAAGGAGTAGTAAGAACCAACAAGAACGTATCCAAGTAAAGGAAGACTTGGATAAGAGGTCTAAGCAGAAACCCCAAGAAGATAAGGAAATCCGAGGTTTCCATTAGAAAACAAATCGGAGAAATCCATTCGGAAGGGAAATCTCGGATTGAAATTAAAGGACATCCTGAGTTGATCCTTTTAAGTGGGGTAGTAACCCAAACAAAGGAAAAGGTACTTGACCTCAAGAACTTGAGGATTAAAACAACTCAGGAAAAGTATTCCATCAAGTCACCCTAGG
Source organism: Urochloa ruziziensis (assembly GCA_015476505.1). Classification (NCBI taxonomy): domain Eukaryota; kingdom Viridiplantae; phylum Streptophyta; class Magnoliopsida; order Poales; family Poaceae; genus Urochloa; species Urochloa ruziziensis. The sequence continues at coordinate 10,430,129 of CM027125.1, read as the reverse complement.
TATGACAGAAATTAGTTGGATACATTCAGAAGTAAAGGAAGTAAGTGTCAACAATCATACTCCCACACATGGAAATGAGAAACAAGAAATTACAAACAGAAAGAATTCCAAAAATTAAAAGGGAGAAGAAGTCCTTATCGACGCCGTAAATTAGGAGAATGCTATAGAAAACCCTAGAACTTCCTGCTAGCCCTAAATCTCGGGACGAGATTTCCTTAAGTAGGGTAGATATGTAACACCCTCAAAATTAAATAGAATTAATTTAGGATTATTTAAATAAATAATCAACACATTATAATAATTATAGTCTTAAAAAGAAATAAATATGGAAAATAAACTATGGGAAAATAAAGGGATGTTCCACAACTTGAGTGCTAAAATAAGTCTCTAAAACCCTAGAGTAAAACTAGAAGAAATTAGGTTCAAATTTGAATCCAAATCCCTTTCTAAAAACCCTTCAAATAAATAGGAAAATAGTTTAAAAGATAAATGGGCCGGACTCCTGACTTTAGCCCAACTTCCCTTCCAGGCCCATCGCCAAAGTCCGTCCTCGCACCCTGAATTCCCCTCTCCAACCGCCTCCTCTCCTTCCCGCGGTCCGGCCCACCTAGCCTCTGCCGGCCCAGTTCGCCCCAAGCCCACGCTACCTCATCTCCTCTCCCTTCCTCCCAGCCCGCGCGCGCAGCAAGGCCGCGGCCCAGCTCGCCCCCCCGGCCCACGCGCGCGCTCCCAGCCCAGCCGCTCCGCTCGGCCCATGCGGCTGCCTTCCCCTTCCTCCCACCGCGATGACGTCGCTGCTGAGCGCCGCCGCCGGCTGCACTGCCCCGCCGCGCAGCCACGCCATCGCACCCCTCCCCACCGTCAGATACCCCGCATCCAAGCACGGGCAGGCCTCGCACGGATCACGACCACTGCGTGTCCGGCCAGCCACCGTTGGGCACCCCAACAGCCAACTACCCGAGCGCCATTAATGGCGCCCAAGGTGGCCATGTCGGCGCCCTACGACTCCGTAGGCTTCACCCCCTACAAGCCTGCCCCCCCCCCGCCACCCGATCACCCGGTCGCCGCGACGAGCCAAGTGCGGCGCCGCCACCCCCAAACAAGCTCCCGTCGGCCTCATCCTCCGCAGCGCGACGTGGCGTCCTCCGGAGTACTCCGGCCACCCCCGGACGCCTATAAATGGAAGACCTTGCTCTTCCTTCCCCGGCACAAGCACCACACGAGCCCAAACTTTCCCTTTCTCCTCCCCACACGCAGCCATGCTGCCCCCGCTTCCCCTCCGCCCTTCCGCTAAGCACCAACGTGCTCGCCGTCGTCCCCTCTCCCGCCTGGTGCAAGCCGCAAGGCCGCCGGTGAGCTCTAGCGCCGGCAAGGGCCGCGCCGGCGAGTCCCCGCGGCGGCGCACATGGCGCTCACGGCGGTGCCCCCTTCCCCTCCCGAACCGGCGCGCCGCCGTCTCCCTGCCCTCTCCATAAATCTGACGTGCGGGTCCCGGGTGCCGACGCCGTCACCTTCTCCATCGCACCCTCGCCCCGTCCGTCGCGTGCGCTCGGACCGCATGGACCAAAGACCCTGCGGCCGCCTCGGTTCACGGCCGGTCTAGGGCGCGACAGCCGCACCGGCGGAGTGGACACGGTCCACTGGACCGTCGGCCCAGCGGCCGCGGTCCACCACGCCCACGACACCGGCGCACAGAACAGTGCGTGCCGTGGGTCCCACCGGTCCACGTCGGCCGGCCCACACCTTACGTCAGCCGCCTGGCAAAATTGCTAGGTACACCCCGGTAAGTGTACCCACAAGTGTATTTAGAGCCCTTCCTCACTTCCAAAAATCCCCCCAAAATATCCAAAATACTAGGAATATTCCTAAGGCTATTAGTGCCATCCAATCCTTTTTAGCAAGTCATTAGAGCCCAAATCCAAATAAGCTAGTTTCTAACCAATAGAAAGCCTTCCTTAGTGTACCTAGGAAATCCTCCTTTCCATGTCTTAGCCCCATAAATCCCCAGAAAATTTCCATAAATATTAGGGATTATCCTAAGCATTTTCATATTCTTAGTTCTCTAATATTTATATCCTAAGCTTAGCCCAGCCATTACCCTCTGGAAACCCCGCCATTATGCCGCCCGTGTAAACCCTAACCCCGTCTAAAACCCCGTCGCCGTACCATCTGCCCACAAACCCCTAGTTATCCATACAACCCTAGCCGTCATGCTGCCCAAGGAACATGTAAGGATTCTCTAGAAATCCATATCAGTTATTCGGGATTTATTCATAGAAATCCTTATAATTCTCGAAATACTGATAATCACCGTTCCAGCCATCTTCCAGGGAATTATTTAATAATTCCCTTCAAAATCCCTATCCTTTAATCCATTAATTATTTCATATAATTAATGGATTATTAATCCAATCTCTAGTCATCAACCCTTAGGCAAATCCTTCGAATCCCTGCCTCCCTTTCCATTCTTCTTTTCCCTTTTTACAAATTGATTGGTGTACTTTTATACTGATTGTTATTTTCCTGCATTTTATCGATAGCATGACCGGGCCCCGACGAGATACTAAAGCTCCAGAAGGCCTGAAGCCCAGCCCGGTCAACATACGGTATACGCCGCGTAAGGACGTCTAAGGACTAACAATGAAGGCAAGTCTCACCAATAATATCACCAACTAAACTTTACTGTTTCTGCAGCTTAAGCTATGAGGGGGCATCATGTGAGTGGATGCCCGGCCCCGCCGTAGAATGCTTTGAGATTGGGAGTGGAAGGATAGCCTCGCTAGGGGGATCCTAAGAGCCACTCTGATCCAGCTAAGGACTGGTTCATGGGAGAGTCTTTCCAATGCCCTGTACAACCACGCATGCCAAAAAGGTATGGCCTTCGGGAATACCTATTTATGTGAGGCCTTGACTCACACCCCACTAGCTAGCACTAGTAAACTGTCCCAAGGGGTCACGGTGGGCAACGGGTATGCTGGAGACAGCCCCAGACAGAGGGCTGGGACTGGTCGGCACAGGTCGCATGTGACAGGGCTGGTAGGGCCCATGGGCGATGCATGCCCACTTTTTATGATGCATCCATACACGGATTGATGTCCTTTTGTGGACGAATATGCGATCCCTGTTTAGGCACCAGCAGCACCCGTCGCTCAAGAGCGTGTAGATATATGTCGTTGTATGCAAAATGAATTCTGCAAGCGCACAGAATATATCTCGTTGTAGCACTTCACCTCGGGAGTTACCCCAGGGTATCGTATTTATATTTCCGCAGGGAAGCAGATGGTTAAAGTGTATTGAAGAATGAAATGATATATCCTTGCCAGAAATATCAAGCCAAAACCCAGGGGCACAAACTCTAGGTTTGGTTGGATAATGGTCAAGTTAATGACCGGATAGAAGGTTTGAAAGACCAGCGACACACGGAGCACCTATTTCTAAAGAAAAGGAAAGACGTTGGGAGAGACCGGACCTAGACTCTTTCTAACTCAGAGCAAAAGGCACTCTAGCCTTAGCCTAGACCCTAGCTTAGATACCGGGAACAGAGCTCGCTTCGACGGCTAGAACGGGAGAACCTCAGAACGGGGTGAGAGAGGGGGTTCTCCGGGCTCAGCACTACTGTTATGAATACACCCGAACGTGGTAGACTACGAAGGACGGACAGGGCTGTCACCACCTGCCGCCTACCACTGCAGTTCCGTGGGGTGCAACACACTTCCTAGTTAATCAACAAGCCAGGCACCATGTCTGCACTCGATGATTAAGATTTCTATTGAGGCCTGTCAAGAGAAATCCCCGTCTTCCCTAAGGCGTCTTATGGCCCGGTCAAGGCGAGCAAACCCGCGAGATAAAACCCGGTAGAGCTAAACTAAACTCTACATTAAAACTAAAGGGGATAGGACTTTGCTCTAAAGAGAGCAAGATCTTTACTCTTAAAGAAGAGCAAGAGAGAAATATAAAAGATAACTTAAGCTCTGAAGTAAGAAAGTAATTATATAAATAAACTCTTCAAAAGAAGGAAAGGATACAAGAGCTTTACCAGAACTCCGAAGACTCCGAAGATCCGAGCTAAGCTCGACTCGACTCTACTCCCAACTCTAATCCTAATCTAAGAAATGAAAAAGATACTAGAGCTCCCTTCAAGTAAGGACTTGAGATATGTGGTGTGTGTCTTTCCAAGGTGAATGAGCTTCCTTTTATAGCCTCCAGGGGGTGGATGTCAGCGTCATTAGCACGCCAAGGGTCTGCTTAGGCTTCACGCGAAGGAGGAGACTTGGCGGCCACAGAGGGAGGCCGGTCGGCCTGGGCTAGGCCGGTCGGCCTGGCCCTGGTGCCACTTGGCACCGTCCTCTGCATGAACGGTCCTGATGCTCTCCCAAGGTCGGTAACAGTTGCTTTTAGTTGAAGCTTGTCCGAGAATCCTAGGATGTGGGCCCTTCAATCCATGTGTTTTCACCTCTAGGCCTTCCGGGTCCTTGGATCAAACCGACGATGTTTGCACGGTTCTTGATCATCCTGGGCACTTGGCATGGCTTGTGGATCAATGACGTGGCCAGACCTGGCCAGGGGAGGCCGGTCGGCCTGGCTTAGGCCGGCCGGCCTGGCTCTGTGCCAGGTTTGGCCCTTGTTTCTCCTGGTTCATCCTGCAAGCACAACTCATCCAAAACTTGTGGAATTTGTCAGTAAAAATACTTTTATGTATGGAATATGGTATGATCATCCTCATTTTACCGAAATGTTGACGGTCACTATGGGGTTATAATGGCCGTCAACACTCAGCCAAATCCGGTGACAAGGGAACAGATCGGCGCCAAATGGCCTTGCACAAACGTTCACGGGGAACAACTCTAGGGTTTGGTTCCTAGGGCACACCAGGCCGAGATCTAGGTTGGGGCTCGGGTGCACGGCGAGCGCTCGGTGGTATGCACCAAAGGGGTGTTCCACGGGCGGCCAGGGTTTAGGGCTCGGGCTTGGCTCGTCGTCGCGATGAACCAGCACAAGAAGACCCCTAGCGCGAAGGCCAGGGCACAGGCAAAGAAAAAGGGCCGGCTTGGGCAGTTCTTGGGCGTCGGCGGCGGCGGGCAGGTTTGGCGGCAGCGGCGACGGCCAAGGCGGTGGCTTGGTCGGCTTCCCGGTCAAAAACGAAGGCACGAAGTCCTTCCGCAGGCTGAGCCTATGCGCGCGGGTCTCAGGGGAGCCTGAGCCGCGACGTAACCGTGCTGGGGCTGGCACGACCGAGCTCTGGCGCGTCGGCGGTGAGACAGAGCAGGGGAAGGCGACGCTCACCTAGGGGCTCAAGGTCGCGTTTTGGCTCGGTCTGGAGTGGAAGAAGGCGTCGGCTTGATGTAGTGGAAGAAGAACAGCGACAGGGTACTAGTCTTGGGGCGTTCTCCTCTTCTTGCTCCGGGTGGACTACGGCGGCGCAGCGGCGGCGGCGCAGCGGCGGCGGCGCTCCGGTGCTTGGCTCGGCTCCGGCTCCTCTTCCTCTGGCTCGCCTCCTTCTCCTTCTTCTCCTCTTCTTCTTCTTGCGCAGCGGCGGCTAGTTGAGAGGGCAAGTGCCGGAGCAGGTGGATAAGAACGGAGGGGAGCGGCGGCTCTGTTTTAAAGCGGCGACGCAGAGGAGAGGGCGGCTAGGGTTGGAGCGGGCGCGTGAGTGGAAGGCTCACGAAGCGGGACACGCGGCACGGCGGGAGAGGCCAAGGGCTAGGGTCGGCGGGGCGCGGCGCGGCCTTGGCGTGCGGGCCCGAGCGTGCGCGCTGGGTGAGAAGGAGTGGCTGCTTGCGAGAAGGCGCGGGGGACTCCCCGATCTAGGGTTCGAGGGTCGAGTGGTGAGTGGAGAGGCATGGGGTCAGGCGGGAGATGATCTCGCGGCTGCAGCGCAAGAAGGCGCGGCGGCGGTAGGAGTCTGGCGGTGGCGGAGCGGAGGTAAGAGGGAAAGCTGACAGGCGGGGTTCGCCTGTCAGTGGAAGGGAAGAGAGGGACGACGCGCGGCGGTTGATGATGGGCCGAGGGAAGCTGGGCCGGCGGTAGCGGGCCGAGGGAAGGAAATGGAAAAGAGGCCGGGGTTGGTTGGTGGACCGGGCAGTTTGTTGAGCGGTCGGTTCTAGACTTAGTTAGCGGGCTGAGTTAGTGAGTTAGGGCCCAAGTTAGTTTAGGTCTTTCTCAAATAAATCCAAATAAAATCCAATAAATTCCAAATATTCACTCTAAGACATAGACACCTTAACAACCATAATTAATTTGTTATTTAATTCTAAGAATTTTAGGAAAGGTCCAATAAAGACAATCTTATATTTTTCCTAGCTAATTATAAATCCATGAAAAAAATTTTAAATCCACATTTTTAATATTATAAACATTCCAAAAAAATCTGGGATGTTACAACCTTACAGATGGCATCTATCCTCAATGGGCAACATTTGTGAAGACCATACAATCTCCACTTGGCCATAAGCGAAGATACTTTGCCAAGGCATAAGAAGCAGTTAGAAAGGATGTTGAACGAGCCTTTAGAGTTTTGCAATCACGTTTTGCCATTGTTCGTGGACCGGCCTGTTTCTGGGACAAGAATACTCTTCGAGATATCATGTCAGCTTGTGTCATAATGCATAACATGATAAAAGAAGATGAGCGAGATGAAGATGAAGATTTCCACTATGAGGGGATTGGGTGACTTGCAAGACCTTTCACGGCTTAAGAACGTAATCGTACACGTGAGTTCCCTGAGTTCATTCAAGCTTATCGTGATATCAGAAATAGGGAAACTCACTGTCAACTTCAGGAAGATCTAATCTGTGACAGCCTAGAGCTTAATAGGATTGATAGAATACTCGTACCACCAAGTTGCAACTTCTTTTCTGGAAGTCCATCTCGAAAGAACTCCGAGGTTAAGCGTGCTTGACCCGGAGCAATTTCATGATGGGTGACCGACTGGGAAGTCCGCATGAGTGAGGACAAAGTGCGCAGAAAAGATATGTGTTGGTCTGTGAGGATAGTCTTGAGGTTGTATTCCTAATTAATGTATGCCGTGAGTACATCATTCTGGGCCAACACAAACTAAGATAAATAACAGACCACAACATACAGAGCACACACGCTAAGAGTTCATACATACCACAAGCTAAGATAAATAGTTCACATACAGACCACAAGCTAAGATAGATAGTTTACATACAGAACACAAGCTAAGATAAATAGTTCAACAATAACACAATGCTCCATCACATGATGTCCATATCTCACATGTTGCTGTAGCGTCGAGCAATGATCTCTTCCTGCAGACCACAATAGAATTTTTGTTATAGCACACTCATACCACTAAGGTCCATGTTCATGATTTTCTCATCATCCATCCTTCGCTTCAACTCAAGCTCTTCTTGTTGTAAATCAAGGTGCCTATTCTCTACTTGTTCCATAAGTTCAATCTTCCTAGTCCCTACTTGTTGTTTCAGTTCAAGTCTTTTAGTTTCTACAGCAAGTCTCTCATCATTGCGCTCTTTTTTCTTAAGCTCCTTTAGCTCATCGCCTTTTCCCTCTTCAACCATGAATTTTCCATTGTGTCCATGTAAAGAGTTTCACCATTAGAGCCAGAGTTTTACCTCGGCGTTCCTTTCCTAGGTGAAGTATGACTTGGGCCGTCCTCTTCTTCAGCATGGCGGCTCTCATTTGTTCCAGGAGTTGCATTGGATGATGTCTTCTGCTTCTTAGAGTTGCTGTTGGTGTTGTTACAAGGAAGGTCTTTCCACTTCGGGCATGTTGCAGCAAGTTCCAACAATACAGTAACCCAAATGACCTCTTATCTTTGTCATTATCCTTGTACATGACACATGCTTGTGGAATCTACACAATTAAAGCATGTGTTTGTAACCATACAACAATTCATGTGTTAGTAACCACACAGACATATATATTTGCAAGTAATTCAAAGAAAAGAATGTATACCCTATCTTGTTCGGTAACACCGCTTTGATTTGAACGGAGAACTTGTCCATACCATGAACAGAATTTGCTAACACTTGCTTGGATGACACCCCAACGGTGTGAGAGAGAACCGGTATTACGATCAGAGTAAAAGGTCTTATGCTTGTGGTAGTACTCATGAATTCGCTGCCAATAAGTACCATGAGTTTGATCAACAGATTGAACAGGGTCCATGCTTATTTCTAGCCATGCTGATGCCAATATAATGTCCTCCTTCTCACAGAAATTTTTTATTCTCTTCTTGTTCTTGGTTTCTATATGCAGTGATGTAGAATCATCAACAATTTGTTGTTCTTCAGGCATGACCCCAAAATTGAACTCCTCAGCATCAAGCTCGCTGCTGCCCACATTGCTTTGCACCAAACCCACCCAGCTTAGAATATCTGCCCCACTGCATTTCAACATCACAAAGTTCCAGTAAATAGAATAAAATTGCAGCACAATCCTAACCAGCAAAATCAATTTCTCCCTTGCTCTCTACTCTCTCCTCTCCCCTGCTCTCTCCTCTCCCGCAGCTCTCTCCTCCCCCTGCTCTCTACTCTCTCCTCTCCCCTGCTCTCTACTCTCCCGCAGCTCTCTCCTCCCTCTGCTCTCTACACTCTCCTCTCCCCCTGCTCTCTACCCTCCTCTCCCTGCAGCAAGCAGCACGGGGTGGGGCAAGGCCCGCGCGGCCCGTGCGGCTGACAGCCGCCGCCGACCCAACGGTGGGGCGGGTCAGATCCGCCGCTGACCCCAGCAGCGCGGGCCCCAGCAGCACGGCGACCCGCCGCAGGCCAGGCACGAGCAGGAGGTGCCCCCGCAGGCCAGGCACGAGCGGGAGATGCCACCGCCAGCCGCATCTGCGCAGGGGTGGGGAGGGCTCCGCCGGATCTACAAGGTACCCATTCTCTACTTCCCTCCCCTCCATAGACAGATGCTCGATGGGGAATGGCATACCTGGCGGTGGGAAGGCTCGGCGGAGGCGCGGGAGCGCTTCGCGGAAGCTTGGGAGCGCTGTTCCTTCCCGCCATCGTCGAATCGCCGGATGAGAGTCGAGGAGAGGGACTCCTACGAGTAGGAGTCGAGAGGGGCTGGATGAGACCCCCTCATCGGTCGGGGGCCAGATGAGAGACCGGTTGGAGGCTTTTTTTTCCGTTTCAGTCCTAAAAAATGTGATGAGGGCTCAAATAGGACCTCGGTTGGAGTTGCCCTAACATGCTCTCACAGCCACAACTACAGCTACAGTCACATGTCCCAACCAGTCACCAGGGACTGCAGAGCAAGAGAATCCGTCTTCTTCCCCTTGCCAACTTCCATTCTTGTTGGGTTTTGATTAATTCTCCCATTCGCATCTGAGCACACGCTAAGAAAAATAAAAGAGATCCAACCTAGGAAAAACTAGATGGATGTTTTATTAAACGGAAGAAAATAGGCCTCTAAATTTAAGCTAGAGGGGACTCGAACCTGGATAGTCAGGATGCATGACCAATAGTCCAACACCTTTCACTTTAACCAGTTGAGTTAGGCTCACTTCCTTCAATGCAGCTGCGTGGTGAGCACAAAGCTGACTATTCTTTCGCCTTTTAGGGCACGTACAATGCTCGTCTTTACCCTGTCTCCGTGTTTATTTTTTTAAAAAAAACCCATCCAAAGCCGAGCGACGGGCGTCCCGTCGTCTCATCAATGGACGACTCCGTCCCGTTCTCCCATGCGCTGCAGACGCCCACGGCAGCGATGTACGGCTCCGTCTTCCCGAAGCGACGACGCGCTCGGATCCGGCGCGGGGCGCGGGCGCGCGGAGGAGATTTGGGTGCTGCGCGTGGGAGAGTTCTGCGCCAAATCCACTTCCGCCCGCCATCTCCTAGCTCTCTGTCCCTCCTCGCCATTTTTCCCATCGCCCCAATCTCGCGCTCTCCTCGCCAGATCCGCGCGCTCTCCTCGTCGGATTTGGGTGTGCCAGGATGTCGACGACGTCTGGACTTAGGAAGAAGAGAGGATCTGTGGCGGCGGCCCCAGCCCGTGCTTTCTCCCTCGGTCATGGTGGCCGCTCTCTCAGACGCGGTGGTGGGTCAGCAGCGGCAACGACCCGCCCAACCACCGGTGGCAGCAATGGCGCGGCGACGACGCCATCCTTTGTTGTTGGTGGCAGGAACAACTCTTCAGCGTTTATGGATGGATTTCCATTTCCCGATGGATCATGCGAAGATGGCTTCCCCAGCTCTTCAGCTTGGTTTGACGCGGCCGGCGGTGATGCTTCTTCTCCTGGATCATGGTAATCCTTGAAAACTTGTTTCATGTGCTTGATATTGTTTCTTTCTTGTTAATTAACGGCTTGTGGTGATCCAGTAGTTTAGTGACTTTCTGTCTTTGAAATGCTGTAACAGCTTGTTCTGAAAAATCGAAGAACAGATGGCGATTCTGAAAAATTAATAGCTTGTTCTGATTACCACTAGAAAATATCATGTGTTCTGCTTTTATAATCAGAACAAGCTTGTTCCGCTTGTTCTGATTGTAGCAAAATGTTAGGACTAGGCAATGTTAGGACTAGGCGTTGTAACTATATATAATATAATTATTATATCCATGGTTCCAAAAATTATTGTAATCATGTTTCTGTTATTCATGTTTGATAATATTCTATCAAATAGCCACACAATGGTATACACAAATAGGTTCGTAGTTGATCTTAGCTACATGCAGAGCATTAAACAGCTTAGAGACGGCGCCTTTGTCCGTGGGTTGTATGAGTTTTCTTTATATCTGTCTGCATGATAAATTCGAGGTACTTAGAGACACACCCCCGTCTGTGGGTTGTACATGCCCTTACAATGCTATAAGAAAAATATACACTCATTACAGAATCAGCCTTAGTCACCATCTCCAGCTAGGCAAACGGAGAAGGAAGTTGATGAACATCTTCCCTGCAGGTCGTTGCTAGCCCTTGTCATAGTTGATTGCTGCTGCATCTCCCTCTGCACCGTCATGACCGTCGATCTCAAAGGATGGATTGGTTTTGTGAAAAGCGTGAAATAGATGATCTTGATAAATATAAAACCGGGGATTTTGCGTTTATGGGAAACTAGTCCCTTCTAAAACTCGAAAAATGAGAAGTTGCCCATAGTGCAGCTGGTTAGTCTCCTTGGGGAGGAGCTAACCGGCCAGGAGTCGAACCCTGGCTCTCACGTTTATTCAGGTGGAGCTTTAAGCTCCCCCTAGGCCACCCTCATTTTTTTAAACTCGAAAAATTACTTAGCCACTTGGGCAATTACAATGAAAACTCCGGTTGATTCTTAAAAAAAAACTCTCGCCTCTCCTTCAACCGCATTTACAAAACTATGAAGTGAAACTACTATTGGAGACGATCTATTCATAATTTTCTTTAGAAAGATACTCCATCTTAAAGAAAAACGTATCCATGCATGGTCGCAAAAATAGAGAATTTTAAAGAGATATATTACTTTTAAAGTTTTTTTCGAGAATACGCAGGAGAACTGCGTATCTTTGTATTAAGAAGAAAGTAAGTTTTACAACTTGGGCTTGCCGGGTACACGCACACGGGTTCCATTATATATGGGATTATACGGCTAATGATACAACCGAGAGCAACCTAATAAACTAATGGCCACACTACAACGTTGCCGCTTCAATAGCCGCCGCCAAGTCTGCATCAGAGAGTGCCCTGGCTGCCGGGAAGATGTCACGAAGTGCATCGAAAGTGCAAGGATCCAGGGGACGGAACGCCCGTTCAATTCAAGGAAGAGTCTGGACACAACACTTAGAAAAGGGAACGGAACGCCCGTACTTTTAACAGAAAACAGCGTCAGGCACAACATATCGTGCAGGATGTCGTACAGGAGCTGAGGAGGATGCACGCTGGCTTTACTAACCTGACGCCAATCGGACAGGCTCTAGGTCTTTCTCTTTCGGGTCGCCAATTTGCACCCGTGTAATAATTAACAGAGAATTGGCTGGCAGGAATTGGTCATCCGCTAATGACCAGGTTCCACTTCATAGTTTGTAACACTCTTTTCTCCAATTAATAAAATACGTGCAACGGCACGGTCGCGCGAAAAAAGGATCCTGGGGACCTTTGAACACCGAAGCAAGTCCTTGCCGTTGCTCTGCCGGTATGGAACCATCCGTCGGGCAGAGTCCCAACTTGCGCATAACCGTGGCCTTGGCCTTGGCTTCTTCTAAGGTCGGAACATGCTGGGTCTTACTGGGCGTCTCTCCTGTCCTGGGCCGCCTTGATGATGATGGGCTGACCGCAGCAGCCTCCCGGGCCAACTGTGTGAGCCGCAACGCTGCGTGGCCGGCGCCTGTACGTCTTCAGAACCATTGTCTGTTGTTTGAATCCGCCATTGTCTTCGTGCGAGGAGGACAACGGTCGAATCAGCTTAGGCGTGGCCGCACTAAGCTCCAACAACGTAGGGTCCGCAGGTTAGGTTCGCGGCCGCGAGTAGCCGGCCCAGGAGCACGGAGTCAGGTAGGTGTGCCGAGTCGCTCCTCGCCGGGCGCCTCGCAACAGGAGGGGTGGACCCGTGCGCATCGTTGGTGGAGAGGCAATGCGGCTCCTCCAACCAGCGCCGGACGAGGTGGAGCCTGCTGGGCTGAATGGCCACTTGCAATCCCGGGCGAGATGCCGGAAGCCATGACAGCGGAGACACTGGTTGGCAGCCGGCACTGTGCCAGAAGGTGCTTGCAGGACAAGCAGCTGAGACAGCCGCCGACGAGTTCCGTCGGGATGCGCGGCGGCGCGGGCTTGTCAAGCTGCTGGCTTTGGGCACGTCGCTGACGGCGCCGCCTGGCGGACCGGCGGCTCCACACCTCGGTGAAGCCGTCCGCGTCATGCAGTTGCGGGCTTGGCTCTGTTGGCTACTGGACAACGACCGAGCGGAGCCATTTCCCGTTGCCGGCGTTGTTGGAGTCGCTCCGGCGGTATGGAAGCCCGTGGGTCAACCGCGTCTGGCCGCGGCGCCGTTGCCGGTGGCGGCCAGAGCAAGCGACATCCCTTGAGCCGAGTCGGTCGTGAACCGACCGAGGCGCGCGGGGGGCGGGGTGCTGTGGACGGGGCGCCGCAGCGACGGGCGGACCGCCCGGCGTCGGGGCAGGGGCAGCCGTCAAGGCCAGCCGCAGCAGAACATCGCGGTAGGACGAGGCATCCTCGTCGTATTCCTCGCCGGAGAGGGGGTTGTCGTCCCTCCAACGCAGCCTCTTCTCACTAGGCCACAAACGATTTTTTGCTGACAGGACAGATTTACCGGCCTGGCGGACGGTGATGTCGCCCGCAAGCGATAAATCACACAGGTCCGCATAAGCTGTAGCCCGCCAGCAAAGATGAGTGAGCGCTGGCGGGCTGTTAGGTGGCCCGCCACCAAAGAAGGGCATGTCTTCGCTGGCGGGCAGTTAGGTAGCCCGCCAGCATAGAGATCTTAATAATTCACGGCTGGCTGGCGACAGCCACACTCTCTAGCTTCTTCTTTTTTTCTTCTTGCTCGCTTGCTCTGCATCGCTAGCTCTACGACTCTCTAGATCCGCTGCGCCGCCCACCCTCAGCCGCCGCCACGGCCGTCCATTTTACGGCTGGCGTTTGCGCGCCGCCGCTTTTTCTAGCTCCGATGGCGCCGCGACAGGTTGCGTCGACATGTCTGCACCGCCGCTCGTGCTGTCGCCAACGTTCTCGTCGGCTTCGAGCTCCTCCACCGTCGGGCCCAAGAAGGTCAGTACCATGTCGTCCAGTGGCGTGTCAGTTCCCAACGAGGAGAGGCTGCCCCTGTCGGTTTGTCCAAACTGTTTCTCAAACATCATTTGCCTTCGCACTGGAGCAGGGAATATCTTGTACAAGTGCTGCAGAAACATTTGGGTATAATTTCAATTCGTTGTGCATTAGGCTTATGTGTTAGCTACTCAATTATGTCTTGATATATTAGGGTTGTGTTATTGTGTTGTTGGGAGACGATACATCATGCCCCAAGTACTGGTGGGGGCACGGTGCATACTTGACCTGGCTGAGGCAGGCTCATCCTGAATTGGTCCCTGCAAACGTGCAGCAGTCTTCTGGTGTTGGAAACTTAGCCCAACCATCGCATGCTCCCACCCAGCCCCCTACTGTCCATTCTTCCATTCTTGACATACTTAATCAAATTAGTGACTTGAAGGTTCAAGGTTGTGACCTGAAGATGCAGATTTGTGTTTTGAAGATGCAGAATGGACAGCTGAGTGGACAAATTGGTAAAATGCTTGGTGAAATCCGAAGGAATAGAGAAAGAGGTGCTGCAGGATTTAACTGGTGGACCATTGGAACTATCGTGGTTTTTGTCATTAGTCTCATAGTTGGCGTGCTAGCTAGTAAGAAATAGGCAAATGAAGTTTGTTGCACTCAAATTTATGTGTGAGAATAATTATGTTGTTTGTATGTTATGGTGTAGTGAGCAAGACTTGTTTAGTTTGTGTTGAGAAAGATTGTGTGAACCAGAGACTTTGCTACGATCTCATGAGAATGTGTTGTTATATTGAGTTTGTGATGCTTGGTGATTATTTGCAACTGAATTATGATGCTCATTTGATTTTGTGATGATGATCTGATTTTTTTGTTATACAGTAGATCTTTGCTGGCGGGCAGCTTAATTACCCGCCAGCATAGAACATGTCTACTGGCGGGCCACCTTACCACCCGCCAGCAAAGAACTACGTGCTGGCGGGCTACCTAACTACCCGCCAGCAAAGAGCTCTATGCTGGCGAGTAGTTAGGTCTTTCCTGGCGGGTAGTTAGGTAGCCCGCCAGCATTGCTATATATAATGGCGGAAACTTGGTCTTCTCCAGCCAGCCTTTCCATTGGAGTGTTCTCGAGAGGAGCTCGGGTAAAACTCTAAAATCACCAACTAGTAGGGGAAGGTTTTGTTTTTGAATTAATTGGGGGAAGTGGCTCTAAGAGGTATGGTTGTACCATATGTAACTTCTTTTTCAAGTTTAATCCATTTTTTAGAGCTTAATTTGCATTTATTTGAAGAAGGCATCACCTATGATGTTAGAGGCATTTGAGTTAGAAGTTTGTGTCCATCCTTTTTTGAATGATTAGGTAGACATGAGTTAAGTATTTGCTACTAGTTTGAACATGTTTTTTTAGTTTAACCATTATATAGTTGGAAAGATTCTAGATCTAGATCTACATCACAAAAAGTAGGAGAGAGAAGAGTTTAATTTTAGTAGTAAAATTTTGCCTTTTCATTTATAGCTAGGAGTTCTAGATCTAGGACCTTGTTTTTGAAAACAAATGGCATACTATAAATTGTTATAAAAATAAATTAAATTATTGCTTTAGCATTTATTTCATATTACATTAATTGTCATAGGGAGCTTAAGATAGATAGGGCGTGGATGTACGACACAAAGAGACATTTTGATTCTTTCATGTCGGGAGTATCATTGTTTGTTGATACCGCTAAAAAGCACGCTCAGAGTGAGAGGACAAAGCAAATCCATTGTCCAGAACA
This sequence comes from Urochloa ruziziensis, assembly GCA_015476505.1. Classification (NCBI taxonomy): domain Eukaryota; kingdom Viridiplantae; phylum Streptophyta; class Magnoliopsida; order Poales; family Poaceae; genus Urochloa; species Urochloa ruziziensis. The sequence continues at coordinate 10,414,679 of CM027125.1, read as the reverse complement.
ATATTGTATGGAAGGACACTAATGTAATCAAGACACATTTGATCAAGCGGGGTTTTATGGATGATTACAAAGTTTGGAAACACCATGGTGAGGCGCAATTAGCCACCAACACATGCGTCGACAATCATGTTAATAATGATGAAGTGCATGTTGCTGATGAAGATGACGATGAGGATCCTGGTGATGATGGTATGATGCATGATGGTGAGCACGCAGATGTCAATGATGAGGAGGATGATCATGTTATGGAGGAAATGTTGTGTCATATTGAACCAGAAGTGTTGCTAGACAGTGCTAAAGGATAGAACACTTTTAGACACTCAAGAAGGCCGCTAAGGACCATATGTATGAGGGTTCTGGGAAGGAGTGGACAGTCCTCGCGTTTTGTACTTCATCTTCTTATCCTTAAGGCTAAGTTCGGCTGTTCAGATAATAGTTTCAATGATCTACTTATTCTTCTTGGTCAACTGCTTCTGAAGCCGAACTATGTTCCAAAAAACACATATGAAGCGAAGATGCTTATCAGTCCACTGAAAATGCATGTGCAAAGAATACACGCGTGTCCAAACCACTGTATACTATACCGTGGTGACTATGCGGCATTGACTAAGTGCCCGACTTGTGAAGCTAGTCGTTACAAAACTAATGTCAGTTTAAGTGATGACGGAGTCGGTCCAACAGCCGGGAACAAGAGGAAGAGGACAGCAAAGACGAGTGTAGGTTCTCAAGCAGAGGATGATACTTGTATCGGTACAGAAGTAGGTCAAACGCAAAATTCCTGCCTTTGTGACATGGTACCTACCAGTGGTCGACTGCCTGAAGCATTTGTTCTCCAATCCGAACACCGCTAAACTAATGACATGACATGATGAGCGTACGTTAAAGAATGATGGAAAGCTTCGACACCCATCTGAGGCTCGCCAGTGGAAGACTTTCGATGCCAATCATGAACTCTTTGGACAAGAAAAAAGAAATATACGGTTCGTGTTGAGTATCGACGGGATGAATCCATTTGGTGAAAGAAGCACCACTCACAGCACATAGCTAGTGTTGCTTACCATATTCAACCTTCCACCATGCTTATGTCACAAGCGAAAGTACCTTCTGCTAACCATTCTTATATCAGGCTCGAAGCAACCAGTCATCAACATTGATGTTTTTCTGGAGCCTTTACTTGAAGATATGCAGAAATTATGGACTGAGGGGGTTAGGATGTGGATGAGTATTGACAGGAGCACTTCACACTAAGGGCAATTATTTTCGTTACCATCAATGATTATCTCGCCCTATTTGCCCTACTTGGACAAGAAAAGAAAAGACACATGCGTTGTATGTGTGGGATGAAACATCATCTTTGTATCTTCCAGGATCTATGAAAACAGTGTACATGCGCCACCGACGCTTCTTACTGAGTACGCACAAATACCGAAAGATGAAGGATGAATTTGATGGCACCATTGAGAAGATGAGGCCCCTCAAATCGGTTACTGGAGAAAAAGTATTTGAAATGTGCCAAAAGGTCAAGTTCAAGCCTGGAAAGAAGCCTGCAAAGAACCCTGGAAAGAAGTCTGGAAAGAAGCCAAGAAAGAAGCAGGGTAAAGATACACAAGTTGTCGACGTGGCATCTAAGAAAATGTTTATCTTCTTCAAATATTTACCATACTGGAAGGAGTTGGCTGTACGCCATGCCATTAATGGTATGCATCTACAGAAGAATGTGTTTGATAGTACCGCCGGTTTGTTGGGGATAACAGGATGGTAAAGGATGGATTGAAATCACACAAGGATTTGGTTGCACTCAGGAATCAAAACAGATCTGCACCTCGTACCACAAGGTAATGGAAAACAATATCTTCCCCCAGCTAGCTACAATCTAACACAAGTTGAGAAAACAGCTGTGTGTCGGTGCTTGCGTGGGTTGAAAGTGCCAAATGGTTCTCATCAAACATTAGCTCACTAGTTTCAAACGAATGACCTCACAATTTCTGGCTATAACTCCCATGAGTGTCATGTTATGCTTACAGTTTTCCTTACAATTGCAATTCGGTCTATCAAACTAGTATTCATCAAGATGGTTATCACGCAGATGTGCTACTTCTTTAACACCATTTCAAAGAAAGTGATCAATTACGTAGAACTGGCTAGACTGCAGTTATTTGTGGCTGAAAGCTCAAGCCCAACTTGAGATGTGCTTCCCTCCATCCTTTTTTGATATCATGGAGCATCTCATGATCCACATGGCCAACCAGATAGCTGAACTAGGGCCTATGTACTTCCATCAGATGTGACGGATGAACGGTTCATGTCAACTCTCAATGGATATATGAGAAATAGTGCGTTCCTAAGGGTTCCATGATGGAGAGCGATCATACAGAAGAGAATTGATTGTTGCATAGATTACATCAAGATAGGAGAATGTTGGTTTACCGGTATCTCCACATGAGGGGAGGTTGTCCGGGAGGGGAACCTTGGAAAGAAAAGATTCGTCGATAGTGACAACCAAGAGTTGGAGAAAGCTCATTCCAGTGTTCTACAACAACTCACATTAGTGGAGCTCTATATCCAGCAACACTTAAATGAGATTGGGTCCGAAAGTAATGGTCGCACGCAGGATTGGATCATCAAAGAGCACAAGCGTCGTTTTCTCCTCATGGTTTAGGGACCAGGAGCACCAGTTCCAAGGCAATTCAACAAATGAAGTAATATTGACAAGGTTGTCTTCTAGACCATCGAACAATGTCACATCATGGCAAGCATATGAAATAAATGGGTACACATTTTATACCAGAAAAGAAAGGAACCAAGTGTCCGCCTACATTGCAGATGTGATGATGGCGAGGCTTGACAAAGATTATATCATAGCTCCATATGCATTTTCGTAAGTCTATTTCAATTGATATATCATTTATGATAATATTAATGCATGTACCATATAGTAAATTATGTTGTTATTATGCAGTAATCATTGGATATGTATAATAATTATGCCCAAGCTCGGAAGTGCACTGGTCCTAGTCTCAGCCAATTATGACCAAAAACAATACAGAGAGTTCATAGTAATTTTACAAAAGTAAGATTTTTTACATTCATTTCCATGAATATGATGTTGTCAATAGTTTATGCGTTCTGAAGTTGCCATGTTTTCTTATTCAAACCTAAAGCACGTACAAGTTGTACGTCTGACGTGGGGGCCACATCCACCAGAAAGGAAGGATTGCATGCATATACGATATCATTTTCATGTAAGAACATTGCACATCATCTTTATTGGTTATCAATTTGTTATACACTCTATTAATTTTTATTTTTTATTCAGTGCCACAAGCAACCTCCTGGCTCCGTGCTATGCGGATACTACGTATGCGAGTTCCTTAGAAATAGTGGGAGGTACCGGACAAACCCCGAAGACGTAAGTCATATCTACTATATAATGACACCATGATTTATCATGACATGAACATAATAATCTTACTATTTCTTTTTTCAGATGCCTATTATCCCCAACACCAGCAACCATTTGGAAGATAAAGACATCAACAATATTTGCGCTGATTTGGCAAGGTTCATCCAACATGAGATATGCCATCCGACGGGCTTATACTTTGACCATGGTGGGATACTAGCGCATCCCGAGTATGAAGATCTTGCCAGCTGGACAAATAACAACTAATGATGGTTTATTTGAACAATTTGTGTAAATATTGTTCTAAAAATGTTGAATGCTTTGTATTAAGTATTATTTGTTTGAAAACAGTACTATAGTTAATAGATGTGTCATGTGTATATATATGGATGGTTCTTAGTATTTATTATTTGCATGAAAACAATGATATATAGGAACATTAAATAAAGGGCAAAGAAAATTTTAAAATTTTTGAAATCTCTTTTTTGAAACTATTGTCCTGGCGGGCCACATAATCCACCCGCCAGCACAAAATTATAAAATGCTGGCGGTTACGCGGCCCGCCAGCAAAGATATATCTTTGTGCTAGCGGGTGTCTTAAGTCGCCCGCCAGCACTGACTTTATCTCTGCAGGCGGATGCGGCGCCCGCCAGCACAGATAGCCATTTTTCCTGGCAGACGAGTGGTGCCGGGCGGCTCACCCGCCAGCATATATATGATTTGGCCGCCATGCCAAATCATTGTGGCCTAGTGTCCCACGGCCACCGGAGATGCCGCTAGGATAGAATGGATCTGCATCTCGGGAGAGTGGGTAGGAGAGGTGGGGCTGCGGCCGAGGGGGTGGATGCCGGCGCTGGAGAGGCAAGCAACGGGGGGTGGGGGTGGGCGCCGGCGCCGGAGCAGCGGCCGGCGAGGTGCGGTTGTGAGGACCTGGGGAGGGAGGGGTGGAGAGGGGCGGAGGCGGAACCATCCTGTTGAGCCTGTGGGGCATCTCGGTCATTACTTTTAAAGTTAAAAGGTGTCTTAGAATGATAACTATTTGGGTACGGGAGAGAGCAGGGAAGTTCTGAGAATGAAGCGCGCTTGTAACACGCTATATGTACTATGAGTTTCATGCTAAATGTTAAATTAAACAATGATGTGGTCATGTGGAGTTGCCTTCAGCTCATGGAGCATCAGGATTTATGTGCATAACTTTTTTAGATAAAGGAAAGAGTTCCGGCTTCCGTACAAAGTCACTCAGCAGCAACCCGTCAACAGCACAGAGCTCATCGCGGAGCATTCCAAGTTCGTATCGGCCCGTACCTCCTGCGCTCATGGCTGCCTCTTGCGCAATCGCAGCATAGCTTTGAATCCCGTGTACCTCCCAATCCTAGCTACTATGCACTTTAATCCAGGGATTAAAGGACAACCAGCAGCATCCTTTCCTATTGAACTCGGACGCTCTTACATTGGCAGTAGACTCTTATTAGCATCTGTGAGCTCGGACACTCTTGGCAACAGAGTCTAGCTTCTGAGTTGTGCCCGGCCGGGCATTTTGTCGATTGCGATCCCTTTTAAGGCCGTTGTCACTCGGTTGTGTAATCATCGCAGCACACCGTATGTAAGGGCGCCCCGCACCCGCAGAGGTGAAAGAGCAGTAAGCAATAAATGCACGCGTTTTAGAGGTCTTGAACATTCACAACTGAATGTCTACGCCCTTACAGAAAATCTGGCACATAGAGATTACGAAAGAAAGCTAAAAGACTGAGCTTCAAACTTCTCCTAAGCCCCTATATCAACCTGTCTTGCTCACTCAACATCTCTTGTCGCTTGTCGTGTAGACACCGCACTGAGTCGATCCCCAACACAAACTCTAGCAATTCACATGGCAAAAGCAAACTGGCCGTCGTCGAACTCACCGAACATACTCTATCATCATTCCAAGGACTCCCAGCGACACCTTAACAGGAGAGCATCGTCGAGACGCTGTCGCCGCCCCGAACCAATAGTTCTTTAGTTTTCACCTGAAATCCCTGGGGTCGTGGTCCTCACGGCAACGCCTTCAAGAAGATGTACGATGCACCGTGGCACCGCCATTGCCGGCCATGGTCGAAGACCGAGCAAAGCTTTCACTCGAGAACCTGCACAACCTGACGACCACCCACCTCTGTCATCCACCACCACTACGCTATCTCAAGTCACCAGAAACCCACATCCGTACCAGCCGCTTAGGCTTGAGCACCGGTCAAGATCTCCAGCAGCTCAGCGGTTTGCACAGGAGGGCACAACAGTCGGGTAGGTGAAGCCATCCGTGAGCCGCCGGAGCAGATCGGGGGAGGGGGGGGGGGGGTGGGGGGGGGGGAGGGGAGGAAACTTGGGCCGCCAAGGCAGCCCCCGCCTGCTGCCGGCAAGTACACCGGAGGAGCAGAACCAGGCGAGGTGGACCCCACCGCCAACGGCCGTCCGCCCGCCCGCGCCGCCATGTCGCGCTGGGGATGGAGTCCGCCGCAGCCGCCCACCACGTTTACTTGAATGCGACGCCGCGCCATCAGGGCCAGATCCAGATCCTGACGAGGCGGACCCTGCCGCCCAAGGCCCGTCTGGCCCTCGCGCGCGATGCCTCCAGGAGTGAAGTCCGGGCGAAGCCTAGCTCCGCCGCTGCCCAACCCGAAGCGTCGCCGGCGACAGGGACAAGGCGAAGGGAAAGTGACCGGGCCGCGGACACCCCCACCCTCGGAGCAATGACGAAAGAGAGCCCCGCCGCCGCCTTCCTCGTGCCCGCGCGAACTTCTGGCGGCGCGCTCAGGCGGCGGCGAGGACAGGAGGAGGAGAGGGTGGCCTCGCGGCGGCGGCTAGGGTTTCCGCCCACCGCCGCCCCAAGAGGACGACGCGGACGAGGCTTGGCAAGTGTCTGTCAATAAATGCACGCTTACTAGTTGATAGCACTATGACCGGGTAGTAAGAATAAAAATAAATTATTCTCTCCTTTTAGCTTGTTCTCACCTGTTGCCGCTCACGCCGGAGGGAGGAAAAACAGAAATACTCGGCCCGTCCTAAAATAAATGGTGATCACGTTTCTTGAGAAGTCAAACGATTTTAAGTTTGCCTAAAAATATAGAAAATAGTATAAACATTTGTATCTCCAAATAAATTTATTAAAAAATATACTCAATGCTCATTCTAATGATACTTATTGTAAATCATAAATAGTAATACATTTTTTAATAAAATTTATTCAAACTTTATAAATTTGACTTCTTGAAAAGCATGATAAACATTTATTTTAGAACGGAGAAAGTACACTATACAATGTGATGAGATCCATCTTATTTACTGGTTGGCAAAGATACAATGTGAACTTTACTGGTACCTGTTTTTATTGGGTCCCACCTTATTTACTGGTTAGTAAAGATACATTGCGAAACTATGGCGGAACTTGCACAAGACACAGCTGCAGCCGGAGGTGCCTGACACCATAAGACGAAAGCTCACAGCTGACGACACTTACTCTGCCGCATCTGCCTACAAAGCACAATTTATTGGTAGTTTTACCCGATTGTAACATGTCAAGCTCTGGCGTGCTTGGGCGCCACTCAAATGCAATTTTTTTGCCTAGTTATTGATGCAGAATATAGTTTGGACCGCCGATCGACTAGCCAAGCGCGGGTGGCCGCACACGTCGGTGTGTCAGTTATGCAGAGGTTTCTCGAAAACGACGCGCCATGTCATAGTGGAATGCATATACTCCATAAGGATATGGAGCGCCATAGCGACATGGCTGGCGCAACCAAATCTCCAACACGAACTGTTAACATGGTAGGATGATGGGTATCAATTACTGCAGCAAGAATAGGGTCTCCAAAGGTGTCGAGGAGCTTGGCTCTGATCATCATGTGGGAGATTTGGAACGAAAGGAATGCAAGGGTTTTCAACAAGAGAGAGACCTCAGTCATAGCCCTAGTGGCGAAAATCAAGTCTGAAGCAAGAGCATGGGCAACAACGGGCGATAAGCGTTTAGCGCAATTAATAGTGAATGAGTAATTTTTTCGGGTCTTTTGTACCGGCTAACCGGTTGTAATTTAAATTCTCTTCTTATCAATGAAATTGGCACAATCTCGTGACGGTTCGTTCAAAAAAGAAAAAAGATACATTGCTCATGCCCTTAATGTACGACTATATGTGTTCCCTGTTTGCTGCCATTTTTTGCTACCACCAAACTTTTACTTGCAGTGGTAGTTCGTTCATGAATATACTACAGCTGATGTTATTTTCGCAATAAAATCACATAGAATATATTGCTCCCACTCTCTCTTAGTGTGCATGGCATAGTTTTCATTTCCAACTTCATGTAAACGGACGAGACTCCTCTATAGTAGAGGCATTAGCGGTCACTTGCAGTAACAGTGACCTTTTACCCTTGTTCTACAACTGTTCTGACGTAAACATACCCGTCAACTCCTTGGAAAGAACATTTAAAACATTCTTACTAAGATGCTCTTGCTACATTGTGGCGGAAGAATAACACCAGCCAATTAGTATATAATTAAATGTCCACCTTGAGCCATTGTGTCTTCTTGATAAACTAATTCTTCTGTCCTTCGTGATGCTCAATATATCTATGACACATGCTTGAAAATTGGCTAACAGGTATAGGAAACAAGGAATATGATTAGTCTTTGTGGGAGTAGCAGCTCCTATGTGGGCTATTTGGTGTACACATAATGACATGGTTTTTGAGAGAAAACGATTTACTTCTTTTATGCAGGCTGTTTCCAGGGAAGCATATTAGTTGTGATTATGGTGCTTGCTACAGCGTGAGAAAAAAGAGGTGACCATCTGTTTGGCTAGAAAAGCATTGGAAGTAGTTGCTTTGAATATCTTCGCCCATAACGGATAGAGAAAAAATAATAGAATTTGCTTACAACTATTCCTCTCATTTGATGCACTTGTTTCCATTATATGTGTACTCAACTGATATGCTGAGAATGATGTAAATCCTTAGCTTTGTGCTGTGGTAGAGGCAGGAAACATTTCAATTTTCTAAAAAAAATTGATGCTCAATAAAACCTCTTTTTTTAATAGATCCTATAGATTAGTTCCGAACAATAACTTTTAAGTTTGTACTCCAAAAAAATTCTCTAAATATGAATGTCCTTTCTGAAAAAGGCTAACACTGGGTTTGTAAGTTGGCATTGATGCCTAAATATTGGAATTGGTCTTGACTGGGCTCAAATGCTAGCGTTTAGCTGCCATGGTATTCGCTGGCGGAATTGGGCTTCAATGCCACGACGGTTTTGGCCTAACCTGACAAGCCCACGAACGACTCATAGTTCTCCCTCTCGGTATTGCCCAGAATTGGAGCTTCTTCATGTAGAGAGATAGAATTGGGGGAAACACCACACACCCAATGGAGGGGGGTGGGGGGGGGGGGGGGTGATCTCTCATATATATAGCCCAGAAAGCTTGGTGTACAAGATACAATATCCTAGGTTAGGAAGGTTATCACCTATACAAGGCAATGTACAGCTGGCTATACGTATATATCTAACACCTGCCCGCAGTCGCAACGGGAGAGTCTCTGACGCAAAGACTGGACTTAAAGTCAGTGAACAACTGTACAGGTAAGCCTTTGGTCATGATGTCAGCGAACTGGTGGGTGGAAGGGACGTGTAGCACCCGGACCTGTCCCAAGGCCACCTTTTCACGGATGAAGTGAATGTCGATCTCAATATGCTTCGTGCGACGGTGGTGAACGGGGTTGGCTGCCATGTAGATAGCACTCACGTTGTCACAGTAGACAATTATCGCCGTAGCAATCGAGACATGAAGCTCCCGGAGAAGCTATCGGAGCCAGCAGCACTCTGTGACAGCATGGGCCACAACCCGGTACTCTGCCTCGGCACTGGAGTGGGAAACCGTGGTCTGACGCTTCGAGGACCAGGAGACCAGGTTGTCGTCGAGGTAGACGCAGTAGCCCGAGGTGGAGCGTCTAGAGTCGGGGCAGCCAGCCCAATCCGCGTTCGAGTACGCGGTGAGAGACTGGACAGGACCAACGCCGATGTGGAGGCCCGAGGAGAGGGTGCCCTTCAAGTACTGGAGGAACCGCTTGAGCAGTGCCAGATAGGGCTCACGAGGGTCATGCATGAAGAGGCACACCTGCTGCACAGCATACGCCAGAGCAGGGCGAGTCAGCGTGAGGTACTAAAGGGCGCCAGCGATGCTCCTGTAGTCGGAAGGGTCGGCGACGGGAGCACCATCAGTCACTGAGAGCTTGGCCCGAGTGTCAACCGAAGTCGTCGTGGAGTGACGCTCGGCCATGCCAACATGCTGAAGAAGCTCGAGGGCGTACTGTCACTGAGACAGGAAGAGGCCGTCGGAGGAGCGCGTGACGGAGATGTTGAGGAAGTGATGAAGGTCCCCAAGGTCCATCATGGCGAACTCGGAGTGAAGGCGGTCGACTATGCGCTGGAGGAGGGTCGACGAGGAGGCCGTGAGGATTATGTTGTTGACGTACAACAGCAAGTAGGCGAGAGCGTCGCCCTTCTTGTAGACAAAGAGGGAGACGTCGGAGGCTGATGTCGTGAAGCCGAGTTGGTGGATGTAGGAGGTGAAGCACTGGAACCATGCACATGGAGCCTGCTTCAGACCATAGAGAGAGCGTTGTAACAAGCAAACATGGTCAGGGGGAGCCGGGTCGATGAAACCAGGCGACTGCTGGCAGTAGACAGTCTCCTCGAGATGGCCGTGAAGAAAAGCATTCTTCACGTCCAACTGGCGGATGGACCATGAGCGGGATGCAGCAATGGTCGGATGCTTGACCACCGGGATGAACGTCTCGTTGTAATCGATGTCGTGCTGCTGGGAGAAACCGCGGACCACCCATCGCGCCTTGTGGCGAGCAAGAGTACCGTTGAAATGATACTTATGCTTGAATAACCACTTGCCCGAGATGACATTGACACCGGGCGGTCGAGGAACGAGACGCCAGGTGCCATTGTCCATCAAGGCTTGGTACTCCTCAGCCATGGCCGCGTGCCAGTTAGGGTCAGCCAGCCCACTCTGGTAGTTAGCCGGAATGGGTGAGGGTGTCATGGCGCTGAGACCCTTGTACTGAACACGCGGGATCATCCCGGACTGTGTGCGGGTGACGGCTCGGGGGGGGGGGCAGGTGGAGGGTCGACAGTCATGGATCGTCGCGTGTAGAAGTGCTCGAAACTCGGAACGAGGCCAGCAACATCCAGAAGAGGTGCTGGACGTGATGGCTGCGGCCCTGTCGGGGGCACGGAGCCACGCCCGCCCGGAGACGAAGGAGCAACATGGCCGGACGGGGGCACGGAGCCACGCCCGCCCGGGGACGAAGGTGCACCAGGTCTGGACGGGGGCACGGAGCCACGCCCGCTCGGAGAGGAAGGCCCTGCTGGACGTGGCGGGGGCACGGGACAGCACCCACCCGGTCCAGCAAGCAGAGGGGCGAACAGCGGCTGCTCGTCGTCTGCCGGAGGCGACGAGGGAGCTGGTTGTCCGTTTGGTGTAGAAGGAGTTGCAGGGATAGTAGAGCAAGGCACAGTATCCACAGTAGCGTCAACCAAGAAATCGAAGGACGAGGAATCTGCTCTATCACCGGCAAAGGGAAAACTAGACTCGTCGAAGACGACGTGGCAGGAGATGATGATCCGCTGAGTGGAGAGGTCGAGGCACCGATAGCCCTTGTGAGAGGTAGGATACCCAAGGAAAACGCATGATGTGGAGCGGGCAGCATGCTTATGAGCGGAGGTAGCCTGAAGAAACACCCGAAGACCTGCAAGTGATCATAGCCAGGCGGGGTGCGGAATAGGCGAGTATGAGGAATCTCATTGTGGATGGGAGTGGAGGGGTGCCTGTTGAGCAAGTAGCAAGCGGTAGCTAAGGCTTCTGCCCAATAAGTTGGTGGCATGGATGCATGGAGTAAGAGGGTGCGCACGGAGTTATTAGGGTGCGTAGGACTCGTTCAGCCTTTCCGTTTTGTGCAGAGGTGTATGGGCACGAGAGACGTAACAGGATGTCGTGTGCAGCTAGAAAGGTTGCGGTGACATTGTTAACAAACTTCGTACCATTATCAGCCTGAATGCATTTGACAAGAAGGCTAAACTGAGTGCGAGCATAAGCAATAAACTCAATAGTGCGCTGGTGGACGTCAGACTTACGTTTGAGTGGGAATGTCCAACAGTAATGAGTGAAGTCATCCAAAATCACCAAATAATAGGAAAAACCAGATATGCTCGAAACAGGCGATGTCCAGAGATCACAATGGATTAACTCAAAGGGACTAGTAGTCTGAGAGGTTGAAGTGCTAAAACACAGGCATGTATGCTTGCCGAGCTGGCAAGAATGACAAAGAGTACGACCTGTTTTATTACATGAAAGCAAATTATGTTTATTCAGGCATGCTAAAGCAGCGGGCGCAGGGTGTCCAAGACGCTGATGCCACAGGGTAGGAGAGGCGGCCAGGAGTGCAGGAGCGGTGGTGGTGGTGGGCGGCAAGGTGTAGAGGTCCCCATCGCTATTGCAGCGAAGAATCACGTATCCCGTCAGAATATCCTTAACAAAAAAACTGAAAGCGTCAAACTCAATGGAACAATGATTGTCGCGAGTAAACTGACGAACAGAAAGTAAATTCTGTACGATGGAGGGAACGACAAGGACATTGTTAAGGGCAAAGTGAGACGTGCCGGTGGATAGGATGGAGTGACCTTGGGACGTGACTGGGATACTAGTACCATTGCCTACTAAAATGGAAGAAATAGAGGGGGGAAGGTGCTTGAGCAGTATACCATCCGATGACAACATGTGGGAGGAGGCCCCGGAGTCCACGACCCAGGGCGCGGAGCCTTGCAGCGACATCTGGTTGAGGGCTGCAATCAGGGCCGCCGGGTCCCAGGCCTATTGGGACGGTGCAGGGGCGGTGCGCTGACTTGCACGGGTGCGAACGCCGTGTTGGCCTGAGGGGGCGCCGTGCCGAGGAGACCCTGGCCGGGCCAGGACTAGTTCGGCCAGCCAGAGCTCCCCTGGCGACCCAGCTGCCCGATCTAAGGGTTGACGCAGAACCATGGACCGGCAGGAGGTGTGGGCGTGCGGCCCGGCTGCCCGCCGCCGTCGCTGCCGCCCTGTGCGCCGTAGCCGCCGTTGCCGCCCTGGGGCAGCTTCTTGCTGCCGTAGCCGCCCTTCTTCTGCTGCTTCTTCCGGCCGTCGGAGGGCGGCTGCTGCTGGTGACTGCCGTCGGCGCCTGGAGCACCCAAGCGGCAGCCGGAGTGGTTGCAGGAGGAGGCAGCGACGAGAGCGGAGGCTGCCGTGATCTTCACCTCATTTGCCAGGCGCAACTCCTTCAGATTGAGTTGGAAAGTAGTCGTCGATGGAGTTGTCGCCCTGAGTGATCGAGTGGAACTCACCGCTCAGGAAGGTGGCGCGCCGGGCTTTGTTTGCCTGGAACTGATTTTCAATGGCGACCTAGAGCTGACGCGCGGTCTGCTCGGTGGAGTCCATGGTGAGGTCGAGGACAGCATCGGCGATGGAGCCGTACAGCCAGCTGCAGACACAGTAGTCCGCCTGTAGCCAGGCCGGGTCGTCGGGCTGAGCAGGGGCGTCGGAGATGTGTGCCAGCTGACCGAACTTCCCGCACATGGCACGGAAGGCAGACGACCACTTGGTGAAGTTGGAGTTCCTCATCTCTAGGGTCATGGGCACATGGGTCTTGACGGAGATGGTGGCGTAGGGCGCCGTGAAGGAGACAGCCAACGGCGAGGTGAGGGGGCACGAACAACGCGGAGGAGGGCAAGCCGAGGCCGTGCAGGAAAAACGGCGCAGCGGCGGATTGCAGATGCAATCAGGATGAGGAGACGGCGCGACTGATGAAGCCACGCAGGAGAGGGAGAGGAAGCAGCGCGGCCAGAGGAGGCGGCGGCGCGGCTGGAGAGGAAGCGGCGCGACCAGGGAAGGCGGCGGCGCGACTGGAGGGGGTGTGTGCGCGACTAGGGGCGGCGGTGCGGCTAGGGTTGCCGCGCCCTGATCAGGCGGCGGCGTGAGGTGGGTGGAGGGGCAGCGGAAGGGAAGGAACCGAATTAGGGGGGTCCCGGACTCGTGATACCATGTAGAGAGATAGAATTGGGGGAAACACTGAAAGTGCATCTAGTCCCTTAAATGGGTTTTGGTGAATTGAGTGACAAAATGATTAGAGGCCTAACATGTCTTGTAAAGATTATGAGCAGGATTTAATTTGAATAATCATGATTTGTGTGTATTCATTGGTTGAATACATCAATGTTTGGCTCACAAGCAAGAATTGATGGCTCTCATAGTAATATAATATGGTGTACAACAAGTAAGTGTGAAACATGAAAAGAGACTTGGTCTTTAACCAAGTGAAGACTTGTTGACTCAAATGAGACATCATGATCAAGGTTGGATAAAATTGAGAAATGCAAGTCAAGAAATATATGCTAGAGAAATGGTGGTATGGGACATCATGACTCTATACGCTTGGTGTATGACTTGCATTGGATGACATGGATATATTGGATAATATTCTATGGTCAAAGCAAATGGATGAATTTCATGAATGATACAAGTGTATATATGTGGCTATATGTGAAGCATGGAAGAAAGGTTGGATTTCGGGATAGTGTTTCTAAGGACCAAGCATTGTGTGATCAAGTTGCGGGTTGAGTCATGGATTCTTTGCTAAGGGTGACGAAACTTTCTACGGATCAACTGGATGATTCATGATCGCATGTGGACGTCATATAAGCTAGTATCAATATCTATAGAAGAAAGGTGACTTAAACTAGAAGTGGATTTCAATCTATGTCAAAGTTTCAAGTCACTAGCTCATGTTGGTTTTTGCTCAAGCATAAGCAATGTGGATAGACCTCAAACGAAGAATTGAGTATGTGCGGCACAATTGAAGGCATTCAAGCTCAAGCAAGTGATTGGATTTTATATTTATCGTTGAGTATAGGTATGCCGTACTATCAAGAGGGATGTCACATTGAATAAATGACTTAACACCACAATAGTGCTCAAAACTAACCTAAGTGAGATAACCTTGAGAGTTGAGAAGAAAATTGAGCAAGTGGGTGCTCACTGACCCAGGGCGGTTTAACCGCCCCTAACCTCTGACAGCTCCAACGGCTAGTAAATTTGAGTGGGCGGTTTAACCGGCCTTAGGGGGCGGTTTAACTGGCCATAACAGATCTCCAACGGCTAATTTTTGTTGGATGGGGTATTTATACCCCTTAGCCCTCTCCTTTGAGGGCTGCTGGTTCTATGTGATTCCTAAGCCTTCTTGACACATTCTAACAGCAGAGGAGCTTCCCCCAACCACTCTTTGTGAGTTTGCTTGATTTGGTTGAAATCTTTGAGTTGGGGTTGAGTGAAGCTTTTGGGTGTGAGCTTGAGAGCTTTGTTAGCTCAGAGATCTTGTGAGAGCATTAGAGAGCAAAACCATAGCTTGAGCACTCGTGGTTAGTGTCAAAAGTTTTTGTGCATTTGTTACTCTTGAAGCTTGGCTCCTAGACGGCTAGGCGTTGCCGGTGAGCTCCCATTCGTGTGGTGAGCGACCGGAAGTTTCTAAGGGCTGGTCTTGCCTCCTTCGTAGAAAAGGATCATCTTTAGTGAAGGGCTAAGGTGTGGCGTGTATACACCTTGGCGAGGTTACCTTGTGGGGTTCCTCAAACGGAGACTAGGAACCGCTGAACTAGCTTGGTGCTTGCAGCGGGTCCGAACTTCGGTAAACAAATCCTTGTGTCTCCCCTTCACTTTACTTGTTCATTTCTAGCTTTATATTTGCTTCTGTTTCGATCTACTTGGGTATACTCTATTTGTGTGCAGGAGCTTAAATATATTGATCAGATATATCTGCACAAGAAGTACTCCAAGTGTATTTGGTGCTAGAAGAGAAAGAGGGGGTTCGAGCAATTCTTTGGGCAGCTCACTGCCTTATGGCGGTTTAACCGCCTGGCAGGGACGGTTTAACCGCCTGGTGCTGACAGCAGGCTGAGAATTAGATTAGAAGTTAAAATCGGTCATCTCGCCTATTCACCCCCCTCCAGGCGACATCTAGATCCTTACAAGTGGTATCAGAGCTAAGGCTTCACATCAAAGCTTAACCGCCGTGAAGAAAAGATGTCGTTTGAGGTAAACTTTGAGCCACTCGAGCTTGATGGCTCAAACTATGTTTCTTGGTCAGCAAATGTTCATTCTACTCTTAGAAATATAGATCCTGTGGTTGAACATATTTTAGTTGCTAGCATCCTACCTCCTATGTTTGATATTGATAACATTGATCATTCAAAGATCACTCAAAAGGAGTTAGCATGTTCGCAACTCAATGCTTGTGTTACTAATTTCTTGCGAAGTGCTGTTTGTGAAGATATTTGGGATAGCATCTCTATAAAGAAAGAAATCCGAGGAGATGCCTATCTTATTTGGTCCATCATCAAGGATATCTTTGAGGATGTTGATAGTGATGATGAGGAGGAGCAAGAATAGTTGAATTCTTTAGAGGTGTGCTCATCACCTTCAAAAATTCAAACTGAGCTTCAGATGAAGTCAACCATGCAGAAAGAGGAGCAGAACAAGCAGGATGTGCTCACCATGCAGGCAGCGGTTAAACCGGCCTGCAACCCCGGTTTAACTGCCCCTGACAGAGATGCCACATTGCATCATGCTCAAGATACAAGCATGAACCCAAGCAAAGCTTCCACTATAAAAATCTCATATTGCAGTGATGAGGACATTGTATGCTTGATGGCCAAGAAAGAAAAGAAGAAGAAGAAGAAGAAGGCCAAGAAAGCCAAGGCTCAACCTAGTGAGAGATCTAACTCCTTGACGGAGGAGTTAGAGATTCTCAAGTCATCCTATGCTTCCTTGGTTTGTAAGTACAACTTGATGGCCAACGACTATGCTCTTACTACAAATGCTTTACCTTGCATATCAAAGTTAGAAAAGGCCAATGAGATGCTCAAAGCTCAACTTGACAAAATCACTAGTGAGCACATGAAGTTGCAAGGAACTCATAAAGAACTTAAATATTCTCATGAGATGCTTGTAGATTCACATGTCTCACTAGAAATAGCTCATGAGGTTATAATCAACTCAGTAAATCTTTATCAACCTCCCACACCCACATGCTCATGCTTACTTGTCAATAATAATTTGTCTTGTGCTAATTCTTGTTGTGGTCAAACAAGCCAATCTAGCATTGAGCATGTATTTGTAGAATCTTGTGATGACCTCATTGCCAAAGAAAATGATCAACTCAAGCAAGAGGTCAAAAGATTAAATAGTGACTTGATCAACCTAAGAAACTCGAGTCAAGTGCAACCTTCTCAAGATAACCATGAATACGTGGTGAAGAAGCTTGAGAAGGGTTCAAATGTCACTAGCTCGGTTTCCAAGCAAGGTCAAGCCAAAAATCCCAAGTCTCAAGAAAAGATGGAAAAATCAATCATAACCCCATCAAATGGTTCCCTCAAGCGAAAGAGCCAAGCAAGACTTGTGAGCAGACAAAAGTACAAGGAAATACATAAAGTCTGCTACAAGTGCAAAGAGAAGGGTCACTTGATCAAAGATTGCAAAGTTTTATCAAGTGAAGTTATAGCTGGGACACCCGGTTAAACCGGGTGAATAGGGCAATTAAACCGGCCCTGCCCCAGATTGCTCAAGTTCTTCAGAACAGAAGCAAATCAGCCACATCAACAACGATCAAGCAAAAGATAGATCAGAAACAAGGTGACAAAGAAAAGGAGCCACCAAGTAAGAACAATAACCGACGATGCTATGTGTGTCGGCAAAAAGGGCATATGAGTAAGGATTGCCCAAATGGTGAGCTTCCCAAGTCAAACTTAGTTCAATATGATTTCACTGAGATTAGGGATCACAAGGTTGATACTTGCACAGTTAAGGTGATTCACTCACCTCAAAGAAGTGTAAGGGCAATTTGGATCCCTAAGTGATGAGGACATGAAATACATGAAGAGTGTTAAACACACATGGAAGGCTTGAAGGACCAAAGAGGTTGATTGGGGACCAAGTCAAAGTATTCCCACGTTTTACACCAGGCTATCACGTTACTTTTGGTCTAAGGAAATAAAGAGATTGAATCCAACACGTTTTGGAAACGCTGGATTCGGACTGCAAGAAAGCCCTGACTTTCAACGGCCTCCACGACTTCATCCGGACTCCGTTTGGGGCGTTCAAGTACTTTATGGAAAGCTTATGAAGTCTACTTTCATATGAATTCGGACTCATGTCCATATCTTCCCGAGGCGGCCGCAATCGTCAAATCATTGACCGAAGGTTTTTCTGTCCAGGTGCTGCGACACCTTATTTTGGCCCACGGGCCGTGTATCAAGTTGGGTCCATTAGGGACGCGTCCTAGGGTTGGAGCACGACCCCAGCACCCCTGTGGACGTCCTCCCCCTATCATATACCCCCTAGCCGCCACCAAAAATACTTGAGTTTTGTTTTACATCTAGCTTTAGCTACACCGAACACGCACAAATACCTGCTGTCCTCGTGTGATTCAGAACTCCACCTTCGAGCGATATTAAGATTGCTCGCCTCTTTTTCTTGTTTGTTCTTCGATTGCGTACAGGAATTGATCTTCGTGATCAGGCTGATCTTGCTTCAACAAGGTCGGTAACCACAGGGAGTTGGTTCAGCGATTGCATTAGCGCTTCGGGTTTGCTCGTCGTAGTCGGATCGTGAGGGTCTACTTCCACCAAGTCGAAATTATCTCTACTCACCGAAAGATCGGGTACTCCAGCTCTATCAAGTGGTATCAAAAGTCCAGGTTGATCGGTGAGTTTTATCGAGTGTTGTTCCATTACCTACTGTCCAAAAAACCAAAAAAAACAATTCAGGTTAGATCATTGTCCCAACACCATTCTTCGCCTTGCACTTTCTTTCAATAATTTGCATTGTTGAATTTGTGTGCTTCGCGTTCAATTGTTGCTGGTTACATTGTGCTTCTGCCGCCGCTGCCACCACCACACGCCGCCGCCGCTGCCGCTCTACATCTTCACCACAAACCCTACAACCCCACGCCGCTCATCCGAGTCCTACTCAGTCCGGCCGCCGCGCGTTCGCAGTTTGGAAAGAGATAGAAAAGAAAAGGGAAAGAAAAAAGGAAATAAAAAAGGAAAGTTTTGAAAAGAAAGAAAATGGAAAGAAAAAAAAAGGAATCAGCAGTTCGGTTTTTGTTTGGAAGTTTTTGGCAGTTTCGAACACCTTCACGAAAACGGCCATAACTTTTCGCTCGGATCTCCGATTTCAGCATTCTTTTTTTTCCGGAAACCTTACGAAATTTCAGCGCCGGGTGCGGTCGGTTTTGAGGCCAAAAAATGCCGTTTACACAGCATAACGTGGCCAGGGAGATTTTCCGTTTCTGCATTCCACTTCCTTGTTACCTTTGCTCGATCCATAGCGCGTGGCACTTGTTTCCAGCAGCTTTGTTACGTGTTTAGCACTATAATTTAACTTTGCATTATTGTTTGATTGTGCTAATCCTTGACTTGAGTGCAGCCTAACCAGAACTACACATATTTCTACGACGAGCCGACTTTTGTTTCTCCAGGCAATCGCTGCACTAATCTTTCACAGGTACTACTTGTTTGTTTTTCGGTCGCCCCTGTTGCTTGGTAAGAACGGATAAGAACTTGATCGCAGTATCTTTGTGATCATTCCATCCACACCTTTGTTGCCGTAGGATTTGTTTTTGTGTTTGCGCTAATCATGTCAGGAGACGTCAATGGTATCGTGGCACGATTCGATGCGTGGTCCACGTCGGTCACGGCGTTGCACAAGGACTATAACAGTGACATGGAGCTAGACGATGGAGATCACCACGGTTGTGCCCGCCGTGTGGTATGTCATCCACACATTGACTCATTTGCTATGATTCAGTTTAAAATTCCATCTTATAATGGCAAATATGATCCTGCTGCGTATCTTGATTGGGAGTTAGAGGTAGAACAAAAATTTTCATGCCATGATATTCCTGCTAGTGCACTAGTTACCGCTGCTATTAGTGAATTTACTCTTTTTGCTTTAATGTGGTGGCGTGAATATAAGCTAAAACATCCCACGGCTATTCCAACCACTTGGGCTCAATTAAAAGTTGCTATGCGTCATCGCTTTGTACCTTCATATTATGCCCGAGATTTGCTTAAACAAATGCAGCAGTTTCAGCAAGGGCAACAATCTGTTGAGGAATATTATCAGGAATTACAAAAGGGTATGATCCGTTGTGGTTTATTTGAGATGGATGCTGCTACTATGGCACATTTTTGCGGTGGCTTGAACCACGACATTCAGGACATACTTGATTCTAATACTTATGCTGATATGACCACATTGTTTGAATATGCTTGCAAAGCTGAACGTGAAGTGCAGGGACGCCGCTCGACGACATATACTAACTCTTTTGCAGGACGAAGCCCGGCATCCAGCGCAGATCCTGCTCTCCCTACGCCATCCACGTCTAGCACTACACCGCGCGAGAGGACGGCCACAACAGCGCCATCGACGACAGGTGCTCCACTCACGGAAGGTGAGACCACTTCTACTGTGCTGAATTTTTCCACACCTCATGCTATTATAGAGCAATTATTAGTGGAACCATCTCTTGATGAACCTTTGTCACATGATGATGTGCTTATTGTTCCTTGTGATAAAGATG
Source organism: Urochloa ruziziensis (assembly GCA_015476505.1). Lineage (NCBI taxonomy): Eukaryota > Viridiplantae > Streptophyta > Magnoliopsida > Poales > Poaceae > Urochloa > Urochloa ruziziensis. The sequence continues at coordinate 10,394,580 of CM027125.1, read as the reverse complement.
ATTTGTGTGACAATGCTTCTGTTGTACATGTTTTAAAATCACACCCTTGTGCTGAAATTAAACATGATAACATAGAGCAACTATCAGTAGAACCCTTACTAATTTTGCCTTTGTCACAAGATCATTTGCTTGATGTACCTTGTGATGAAGAAGTGTTGTGTGATAGTGATTTTTTTATTCCTCTGCCACAATTACTTAATCATGATGATACACATGCTTTGGAGCCATATAATTATGCTGAAAATCAAATGTTTGTTCTAATTACTTGTGCAAATGATGAACAAAAATTGCTATCTTCTTTAAATACTTTAGGTTATATTGACTTTGCTGTTCTATGTAATCTAAATTGTTTGGAGGAGAGATTTCTTGCATATCTCAAATTGCCATGCTTATCTAGTAACACTTATCACTTCATTGGCAAATATAATCACAATGGAGAATATATGGTGCATCGAGTTTATATTTGTTCAAATCTGGTTGGACAACAATGTGATAAGTTAGAGAGCTGCACTAAGAATAATCATGTCACATCCAATTTCTCTAGCTTTGTTTTAAAGAAACATGTTCAATCCAAAGAAGGGGAGCCTTGCTGGTTGCTACCTATGCCTGCTTTGTCTTTTGTTGGTACTAATCTTGTGCAGGATCATGTTGACAACCATATTGTGTCGTCCGATCCAGAAGTCTACATTCCTCTGAAATGTCTATGTGAGATGACACATTTGACAATTCGAAGCATGGTGACCCTCCTCCTCCCAATACATTTGGTTTCTTTTGTTTTCGCAATCCCGTTCTCCTTCGCGTTGTGCAGGATCGGTTTCAAGTACAATTGACGCCGAGGACGGCTTTTCGTCAAGAAGGGGAGGATGATGAGGACATGAAATACATGAAGAGTGTTAAACACACATGGAAGGCTTGGAGGACCAAAGAGGTTGATTGGGGACCAAGTCAATGTATTCCCACGTTTTACACCAGGCTATCACGTTACTTTTGGTCTAAGGAAATAAAGAGATTGAATCCAACACGTTTTGGAAACGCTGGATTCGAACTGCAGGAAAGTCCTGACTTTCAACGGCCGCCACGACTTCATCCGGACTCCGTTTGGTTCGTTCAAGTACTTGATGGAAAGCTTATGAAGTCTACTTTCATATGAATCTGGACTCATGTCAGGCGGCCGCAATCGTCAAATCATTGACCGAAGGTTTTTCTGTCCAGGTGCTGCGACACCTTATTTTGGCCCACGGGCCGTGTATCAAGTTGGGTCCATTAGGGACGCATCCTAGGGTTGGAGCACGACCCCAGCACCCCTGTGGACGTCCTCCCCCTATCATATACCCCCTAGCCGCCGCCAAAAACACTTGAATTTTGTTTTACATCTAGCTTTAGCTACACCGAACACGCACAACTACGTGCTGTCCTCGTGTGATTCAGAACTCCACCTTCGAGTGATATTAAGATTGCTCGCCTCTTTTTCTTGTTCGTTCTTCGATTGCGTGCAGGAATTGATCTTCGTGATCAGGCTGATCTTGCTTCAACAAGGTCGGTAACCACAGGGAGTTGGTTCAGCGATTGCATTGGCGCTTCGGGTTTGCTCGTCGTAGTCGGATCGTGAGGGTCTACTTCCACCAAGTTGAAATTATCTCTACTCACCGAAAGATCGGGCACTCCAGCTCTATCACTAAGCACCTTGTGTCTAACATCAACGAACCCAACAAGATTTGGGTACCAAAAATAGTTTGCTAAACTTGCAGGACCATAGAGATGCATTGAACATTTGGCTCTTCAAGAATATATGTTATAAAATTGAAAAGTCGCCAAATGGGAAAATTAAGATTTACATCTTTTCAATGACATCTCGGTATCTTTACTCACTGTCATACTACGGTCATACTTCTCTGCACTTAATCTATTCCTTTCACATGGTTAGTTCGTATGGAAAAACTTGAGTGTTGAACTTTACCCTCAACACTCAAATACTCTTTATCCCACATGTTGCTATTGACAGCTCCCTGGTAGAGCACTCCTTAAAATATGTGACAGGGATCAAGGCCTGAAAGAATCAAGAGGAGTGTTGAGATGAATGGTGCAAGAAGATAGAACTTTCCACCTTAACTGCACAGGGCGGTTAAACCGGGTCTCCAAGGCGGTTTAACCGGCCTAACTCAGAAAAGTTCAAGTCACTGGATAATCTTGGATGATCCGGTCATGATCCAGAAGATCCGGTTCAAGGGTTGTCTTGGACATGTTTTCTTGCATATTTGACAGTAAGTACATATGACACGTGTTCAAATAGTGCAAAACCTTGTGTGTCTTGACCAAGTAGTAGAATGAGCCTCCTCCAAGTTCCTAATAGAATTGAAAGTGCATTAATAAGAAAAGTCAAAACTCTTGTGCACAAATTAAGGGGGAGCTCATCCTAAGACGTGTCATTATGGGACTAACCTTTTCTTCTAGTGATTTTGTAGTCTCATTCATGAGAATGTGTTTCTCATCGGAGTATGCCATCACATGTTGATCCAAGTGGTAAAATTGTGAAACTTTTATGTTTGGATTATGTTGCTTTCTTTCACATGGCTACTCACCATAATTTAGTTTAAATTACCTTGATTGGTCTTGAAAGGGAATTTAGCCTATATTATGAGGTTTCATTCTTTAGTGATCCCTATGTCTCTAAATCAATAAGGTCACTAAAAATGAAACTAGTCTATGTGCAATTTAATGCTTTCTCTCTCTATATTGGTTTAGCAAAATTATTAAGAGAGCAAGTCTTGATCTTAAAATCATATTGCACATAATGGGTGACTAAAATGGCCAAAGTATGTTCCTAGAAACTCGTGTTGTACATTTAAGCATTTAAGCCATCATACATGCTAGTGTGTATCTTTGTATATGATTAGTCGATCCATTATCTCTTTTGTCTTACCTTTTGGATATTTAGTTGATGTCTTCACAATTATTGACTTTTGTCAGACACATGCTTTTGAGAAAGACATGAATTAAATATGCTGATTTGGTCATTATCTTGGACTATCATATATCTGTTGTGACATAGGATAGATTTTTGAAAAAACCTTGACTAGCATGATAGGAAGTGTGCCTTGTTTGAAAATTTTGATGTTTTGGTCTTTGACCAAGATTGATCTACTGTGACCATTGTTCAAACTGGTTGATTGATGGTTGGTCACTAGTAGTGAGATTCTCCCAAGTCCATAAAAGATCCACATCTACCCATTCATCTTTTCTTGGAAGAAGCAAGAAAATTGGAAAAACATATTCTTCTAAGATAATTGAGCCAATTTTGGATTATTCAGTGTATTATCTCACATCTATCTTTTAAAAAGGGAGTTTGAGGTCAAATCTATTCAAATTCAATCTTCAATCTATCTAAGCTTATTGTCCACCGTCCAGCTCAGGGCGGTTTAACCACCTCCTCCAGGCAGTTTAACCGGGTCTGTCTGGCAGTTACCTTTTTACCCTCCCACGAGCATACAGTAACTAAATCTTATCCACAAGTTACCCCTTCGTCCCAAACACCACAGACACTCCTCTCCTCGTCCAGAAACATCTCTCTCCCAAGCTCCTTGCCTCCAATGGCGATTTGAGGACTCCACCAAGGAAAGCTAGGTCCCTTTGCAGATCTGGACCGTCCTTGGTCGGTTTAACCGAGGCTTAAGCTGTTTTTGAAGATCCATCTCGGTTTCCCCTCTCCAAAGGTACTCAAATGATGTTCTTCATCGATCTGCCTTTTGAGCCCATAGATTTGAGTTTCCTCTGGTCAATCTCCTAGAAATAACCATTAGAAGAACATCCTAGTATTCCTTTCAAGTTTCTTTGGTCGCATTGCTTGGATTCAAAATCTAGGGTTTAACTGCCAGGGGCGGTTTAACCGGCCCCTAGGGGCGGTTTAACCGCGCCAGGCAGACAAGTCCTAGATAGTGACACCGAGCAATGCAACCAGGTATTCTTTTCTTAGGATGTTTTCATGATTCATCTGCTGTTCGAGTCCATGCACAGTGGTCGGAACTTAGGCCGGAAGATCCGACCCACAAGTTCCGGCCGGCTCTGTCTCTAGTTAAATTTCCATCGGAAGATCCGACCCATGCATCGGAACTTTCATGACATAGCCAATTATCTATTGTTCTTGCACAATATCTTTGAATCATCCAAAATATCTATGATTAAGAATGAAACTTTTAGAGTCTCTGGCTCAGCTCTGCCAGAGGCGGTTTAACCGCCCCCTGTGACCGGTTTAACCGCCCCAGACAGAGCTGACCCAAAAACTCTAAATCTTTCCTTTCTCAATCCATTCATGAATCTCTTCTGCTCCTGAGAACTTATACATGTGTTGTTCGTCTTCTGTGACTCAGGACAGAGGCAGTATGACTGGACGGCAGAGAAAGAAGAGTAAAGTGGATGATCAGGCCGGGTCAAGTTCAGGGGCTGGAAGTGGTAGAAGTTTAAGGCCAAGGGCGGCCAAGAGAGCAGCAGAGCAGCAGATCGATGATATTGTGGAGGAAGAAGAAACTGAGGAGGAAAATGGGTCTGGAAGTGATGATAGTATGGAGGATGAGGATTATAGAGATGATCCTCATGGCAAGGCAGCAGCTGAGGAAAGTGACAGTGATGGTGATGATGAGGGCAGTGATGATGGTGAGAAGGGGGCAGCAAGCCCTGTGGCACACAGTGGCAGCCACTTGAGCTCACAGCCTAGACAGAGAGCACCCAGAGCTGAGAGCATCATACTGAGACCTAGAGCACCTATCTACCCAGCTAGAGTGCTAGCTATTGATTATTGTGCTAGTGGAATGGCAGACATAGCCAAGAAAATAGAAGGAAGAATCCTGGTGATACCGTCGGCACCACTGCCACAGACTATAGATTCCATACCTAATTTCAGCAGGATTTCTATAACACCATGCTCAAGAGGATGCCTGATATCACATTAGAAGCAAAATGGATTGACTGGGATCATATGGCTAGAGCCAATCATGTGGTGTTTAACCAAGTCATTGAAGCATGTGAAAGGCAAGGACTGAAGACCTTAATGGGTTTCAAATGCAACTGGAATAGAGAGCTTATTGCACAATTCTATGCCACTGTATACTTTGGTTATGAGGATGGAGATAGAGCTATCTTTTGGATGACTGAGGGTACCTCTTTCTACCTCACCTTTGATGATTTTTATAGATATCTTGAGGTAGAAAACAATCCACAGCATCACATTGTTCACACTCCCACTTATATGGAAGCCAAGGACCTAGGCTTCATGTATCCTTCTCGCACAGATCCATCGGAATTTGGACACATTGGGGATCTTTACACATACTACAGGGTCCTAAACAGGTTGTTCAGAGTCACTATTTCCTCACGTGGTGGGAACCCCTCGGATATTACTCGTCACATGAGGGACTTGATGTGGCACATGCGTCCGGGTGCTCAGCACTTCAACATCAGAGACTACATTTGGGAAGAAATCAAGCACATCTCGGAGCATCCATCTAGGGGCTGTGGATACGCACCTTACATCATGCATATCATTAAAGGTGCTACAGATATTGGTCGAGTCAAAGTTGATGTTAGACATGATCCACTAAAGCCCAACCGACCCTCTAAAGTCAAGTTGATCTCACCAAACAGATCCCCAGGACCTTCCCCAGCAGAGACTAAGCCAGCGACAGAGATTCAGTGGGAGGAGTAGCTATTTGGAGATCAAGCTGCTCCTCAGGCAGGGGGCGGTTTAACCGGGTCCTCACCCCGGTTTAACCGGCCCAGGGCTAATGAGGCAGGACCCTCTCATTCCAGACCCCGAAAGCGCTCATCCACCTTTAGAAAGTTGTTCGACCTATTTGGTGGCATTTGTCAGAACCAGAGAGACATTATGGTGTCTGAAAGAGAAAATAGGATAAAGGAGAAGAAGACAAGGGATTCCATCAAGATGATACACAATGCCCAAAACCTTCAACCTCCCAGATCACCTATTACACCCACAGTGGAAGAGCCTGAGATACCTTCAGTGGATGACATGATTAGAGGCTTTCAAACCACAAATTTTTATGGTACTTTTTATCCCAGTGAAGGTGGATCCTCCTCTAGCCAAGCCACTCCTACTCAAGAGGAAGTAGCAGCAGCACAGGCGCAGTTTGCAGTATCAGCTAGGGCAGCAGCAGCTAGAGCTACACCAGGCACATCACCTTTTGTTCCACCTCACTCCTATGGGCCAGATTATCGTGGATTTGCCACTTCATTTGCCGGAATGACTTCATCCATTGGTTTAGCACCTCAGTCACACTCTCAGTCAGAGTATGCCTCCAGACTTGGATATGGTAGCTTCCTAGGTGCTCCCTTGCCAGGCATGGGTCTTGGTGATCCCAATGCCTCATCCTCAGGAGCTGCAGGAAATCTTCCTTCCACATCTTCAGTTGGAGAAGATTGGGCACATTGTCTATCAGCAGACATCTTCAATCCTAATCCTCCCTCCGGATATGATCAAGGGTGGAACCCCTCCACGGGTGGTGATGGAGACGGAGAGAACCAGTGATATGATCAAAAAATTCTTCTTCAGGCCCTTTCTTGATGATAGATGACAAAGGGAGAGAAGAACATGGATTAAATCTTGCTTCTCAGTCTAATCATAGCCAGTCTGGGTAGGGCGGTTTAACCGGCCCCTTGTGGCGGTTAAACCGGCCTCAAGTGTCTTGAGACATGGATCTGTAATAATTTCAAATTCTCTATTGTGGACTTGAGAACTTGTAATGTGTGCTACCCTGTGTGTGTAACTTATTTATGACATTAAGTGACTATGTGCTAGAGTGATGCATGTTTTATGATAATTATTATCTTTGTTGTGCAAATTATCAGAACAGGGCGGTTAAACTGGTCCATAGGGGTGGTTAAACCGCCTGTCACCTGACAGCTGCACAAACTTCCTTTTTATGTGCTTTTCTGCAATATCTGTCATATGCATCACGGATTGGTTCTGTTTTTCTTCACACACTTGTTGCACCCTACAGATTCTGAGATTTAGGGGAAGCTCCATGGTTTACTTGAAATATGTGCAAAAATTGGCATGTGAAGCCAAATTCATGAAAAATTCTCTACCTTTGCACATATTAAGGGGGAGCTCAGTCTAAATCTCTGAATTTAAAAGTGTTATTATTATATCCTTTTGTAAGCTTTAATTGGGTTGTCATCAATCACCAAAAAGGGGGAGATTGAAAGTGCATCTAGTCCCTTAAGTGGGTTTTGGTGAATTGAGTGACAAAACGATTAGAGGACTAACATGTCTTGTAGAGATTATGAGCAGGATTTAATTTGAATAATCATGATTTGTGTGTATTCATTGGTTGAATACATCAATGTTTGGCTCACAAGCAAGAATTGATGGCTCTCATAGTAATATAATATGGTGTACAACAAGTAAGTGTGAACATGAAAAGAGACTAGGTCTTTAACCAAGTGAAGACTTGTTGACTCAAATGAGACATCATGATCAAGGTTGGATAAAATTGAGAAATGCGAGTCAAGAAATATATGCTAGAGAAATGGTGGCACGGGACATCATGACTCTATACACTTGGTGTATGACTTGCATTGGATGACATGGATATATTGGATAATATTCTATGGTCAAAGCAAATGGATGAATTTCATGAATGATACAAGTGTATATATGTGGCCATATGTGAAGCATGGAAGAAAGGTTGGATTTCGGGATAGTGTTTCTAAGGACCAAGCGTTGTGTGATCAAGTTGCGGCTTGAGTCATGGATTCTTTGCTAAGGGTGACGAAACTTTCTACGGATCAACTGGATGATTCATGATCACATGTGGACTTCATATAAGCTAGTATCAATATCTATAGAAGAAAGGTGACTTAAACTAGAAGTGGATTTCATTCTATGTCAAAGTTTCAAGTCACTAGCTCCAGTTGGTTTTTGCTCAAGCATAAGCAATGTGGACAGACCTCAAAAGAAGAATTGAGTATGTGCGGCACAATTGAAGGCATTCAAGCTCAAGCAAGTGATTGGATTTTATATTTATCGTTGAGTATAGGTATGTCATACTATCAAGAGGGATGTCACATTGACTAAATGACTTAACACCACAATAGTGCTCAAAACTAACCTAAGTGAGATAGCCTTGAGAGTTGAGAAGAAAATTGAGCAAGTGGGTGCTCACTGACCCAGGGCGGTTTAACCGCCCTTAGGGGCGGGTTTAACCGCCCCTAACCTCTGACAGTTCCAACGGCAAGTAAATTTGAGTGGGCGGTTTAACCGGCCTTAGGGGGCGGTTTAACTGCCCATAACAGATCTCCAACGGCTAGTTTTTGTTGGATGGGGTATTTATACCCCTTAGCCCTCTCCTTTGAGGGCTGCTAGTTCTATGTGATTCCTAAGCCTTCTTGACACATTCTAACAGCAGAGGAGCTTCCCCCAACCACTCTTTGTGAGTTTGCTTGATTTGGTTGAAATCTTTGAGTTGGGGTTGAGTGAAGCTTTTGGGTGTGAGCTTGAGAGCTTTGTAGCTCAGAGATTTTGTGAGAGCATTAGAGAGCAAAACCATAGCTTGAGCACTCGTGGTTAGCGTCAAAAGTTCTTTGTGCATTTGTTACTCTTGGAGCTTGGCTCCTAGACGGCTAGGCGTTGCCGGTGAGCTCCCATTCGTGTGGTGAACGACCGGAAGTTTGTAAGGGCTGGTCTTGCCTCCTTCGTGGAAAAGGACCATCTTTAGTGAAGGGCTAAGGTGTGGCGTGTATACACCTTGGCGAGGTTACCTTGCGGGGTTCCTCAAACAGAGACTAGGAACCGTTGAACTAGCTTGGTGCTTGCAGCGGGTCCGAACTTCGGTAAACAAATCCTTGTGTCTCCCCTTCACTTTACTTGTTGATCTCTAGCTTTATATTTGCTTCTGCTTCGATCTACTTGGGTATACTCTATTTGTGTGCAGGAGCTTAAATATATTGATCAGATATATCTGCACAAGAAGTACTCCAAGTGTATTTGGTGCTAGAAGAGCAAGAAGGGGTTCGAGCAATTCTTTGGGCAGCTCACTGCCTTGTGGCAGTTTAACTGCCTGGCAGGGTGGTTTAACCGCCTGGTGCTGACAGCAGGCTGAGAATTGGATTAGAAGTTAAAATCGGTCATCTCGCCTATTCACCCCCCCCCCCCCTAGGCAACATCTAGATCCTTACAAACACCACACACCCAATGGGGGGTGATCTCTCATATATATAGCCCAGAAGGCTTAGTGTACATGATACAATATCCTAGGTTAGGAAGGTTATCACCTATACAAGGCAATGTACAGCCGGCTATACATATATATCTAACACTTCAATCCCCCCGTGTACCCCTTTGACGAAAAAATAGAAGAGTCACTTCGTCACCGTTGAAGGGAGTCCACAGGAGGTGAAGGCGCTGATTCCCCTCGTCGGCACCAGCGCTGCCCCTCCATGTCATGCTCCTCTGCCGGATCTGCGCCTACGCCCATGTGGCCCCTCTGCCTCGCGACCCTTTCTTCCTCACGACTGCCGGCCACGGCCCCTTCTTCCTCACGGTCGACGAGCTGCGTCCCCTTCTTCCTCGCAGGCCAGTGTGCGGCAACCGGCGGGCCGCGCCGTCTTCTTCCTCACGACCGGCAAGCTATGTCCGCTTCTTCCATGCAAGCCAGCGGACAGCGACCGGTGGGCCACGCCCTCTTCTTCTTCGTGGCCGGCGAGCCGTGTCTCCTTCTTCCTCGCAAGCCAGCGGGTGACGACCGGTGGGCCATGCCCTCTTCTTCCTCGTGGCCGGTGAGTCGCGCCCCTTTCTTCCTGCGGGTCGGTCTTAATCTGGCAGGGGCGTAGCTCAAGTTGCCGGTGGCGAGCCTCAAACCGGTAGGGCGGAGCTCGATGCGGATGTGGACGCGGCGGTAGGAGGAGCAGCAGCGACACTGGCTGTTCGGGGGGGAAGAAGATGGACTCAATGCCAAATTTACATCCAAATATGAATTGGTATTTCCCATATGGTTGAATTTCATCTAGCAATTTAATCTACATCCAAACAATCACTTTGGCATTATGACCCATTGCCAATACTACTCAGATTTGGTATTGAGACCAATTCAATACCATGCCTCACAATGTCGACATCCAAACGAAGCCTAAAACAAATTTGTAAGGGAGGGAGTGTTAACCATAGTGCCAGAGGGATTAGCTTCTCAGGATTGGATAGTTACTAATCTTCAAACGGTAATGCTTGCTTACGGGCGTCCGACGCCCGTCGGACGCTCCGCAGCCACGCCGCCGCAACCTTCTCCCCATCGCATGCGCAGCTCCACCACTTCTACGTCCTGTCCCTCCCGCCTCATCGCCATGTGCGTGCTCTCCTCGTGGGGCCTGTCGTTCTAGCTGCGGCCCTCTGCATCCATGCTCCTCCGCGTGCCCCTGACCTCCCCGCACCTCCTCCCGCACGGGCCTGCCCTGGGGAGCCCACCGCTCAGCGTCCTCGAGCTCGGCTTCGGCACCGGCGCCGCAGGGCTCGCGCTGGCTGCGGCGCTCCCAGCCCGCGCCGTCTTCTACGACCTCCTCAGCGCGCTCCCCAACCTCCACCACAACGCTGACCTCAACGCGCCCATGGCCTCGCCGCCCACGAGATCCGCCGTCGGCCGTGGGGAGTGGCGTCCCGCGCGCCATGGCTCTCGCGGGTGGTTCCCCCGGCGGCAAGCTCCTTGCTCGCCATCCTCTTCCTCCTTCGTCCACCTGTGCAGTTCTACTCTGTTTTGCTAGGGTTTGTTGCATGTTGTAAGCGTATATTTTACGTGTTTCAGATGTTTCAGAAGAATGTTGCAACAGCTTTATGCGGATGTTGCAAAAAGTAGATCTGGATGTTTCGAATGTTGCATATGTTTCACACGTATGTTGCAAGTGTTTTATCCGAATGTTGCATTTTCATCACGAGGTTTTGACTGCGGCCACGCGTGGCTGAGAGTTGGGAGTACGTTGTTTTCAGTGTTGCAAACGACCACTTTCCATGTTTCAGAAACTATTTTTGATGTTGCAATAGGTTTGTTTCAATGTTGCAAAAAAAAATTACATGTTTTATGCAACATTACCTGATGTTGCAGCAGGAATTTTCACCGGATGCTATTCGATCAATGAGGTTTTCGATAGCATTTCTTAATGTTGCAAATGCACATTTTAGATGTTGCAAAAAACTTTTTTACTGCTACAGTACCGTCCGATTTTTTTCCATCCATCGGACGTCCGGACGCTAGTACGCCCGATCTTCAAATTAGAGGATGCATAATCGCGAATAACTCAATCCTCCACCGCCACCAATCCGCTCTACATAGAGATCCTGTTCATCTCCACAGTGTGGATGCAGCGCACTCCCAATAACTCTCCACAACCCGAACCCCTCAATGATCAGGACTTCAAATTACTCCAGTAGCGACTATAGCAACATGGACCGAAATTTTGGACGCCTCCCAATCTCATGTTACCCTTCACACATCAAGCACAAGAAGGGGTGTCTATGTGGCCAGACGTTTTGTTTATTGCAAGAGAGACATGGCACAGATGCAAAATGCATTTTGAAGTCATGCATGTTTCTAATTTTGTTCGTGCAATATAATCATGCACGGCGCAGCGGCTACAGATGCCCTTATACAACTCGACCTCATGTACACGGCACGTGTCTGCTGCCAGTTGGTGCCTTCGTTTATTTTCTTCTCGGTGTCCTTGTTCTGGTGGCAAAACCGGATGAGCCTGTTGGAATAAGTGGAGTGGATGCGAATAAGTGATGAGCCTGTTGGAATAAACGGGTAAAGCCCAATAATTTATTCCAATTAAAGAACTAAAAGTACAATGGCACATGCTATGGAAATAAAATGTGTTTAATATCACATAGGTACTTGAGAACGATTATAACGAGCTTAGAGCAAGTATTATAGTCCTACATCAGCAGGCGAATGGGTGCGACATGTCAGCAATGTCTGACATGGAAGAGAGAGAAACAGGAGAGATAAAAGAGCGGCCGTCTCGTGAGTCGTAGGCAGAAAGCAGACGCAATGCCTTGTTTTTGTCAGTGTGCCACGCTGTCCACTCCCATTCTTTCACAGTTACAATTGTGCTGCACAGAGTATTGAATACTTATATATGGGGCCTGTGAGCACCTTCTCAACTCCTCCTGTGAGCTATCCTGCAAGGCACGCTCACTGCCCGGCGACTCCATAAACCATACTCTTATGTGGTAGACATTATTGACAAGTACGTACATGCTAAATTTGAATCAAAACAACGATGCATCAAATTTGTCACTCTTAGAGTCAGTCAGCTGGACTGGAAGCAACACGACTAGCCTTCTTGGTCGATCGCGCCAAATTTGTACGGCCTGATGCTTGCATAATCACGGTGTCTTCACCAATTAAGCTACCACACGTCCACACACCAAACGTTTTTGTTGTAAATTGAGAATGTAAAGAGACAGAGAGACAGAGAGCTCCCGCAAGGAGATGTAAAAGTGAATAGCGTTCATCTTTATTGATCTCGGAATTACATATTTATAGAGGGATTAGGGAGCAGTTAGCGGCTAATCTCGTGGATTAGCCAGACTTGGTCAAGGCCACGATCTCCAGGGGCATTGTGCGCCTTGACCCCACGACGTGCAGGTCGTGGTGGTTCCTACGCGAGAGACTTCCCGCCTTGGCCATTTGGACGAGGTCAACTCGTTCTCAACACTCCCCCTTTGATCGAGTCCGGTTTTGAGATCAACTTGTTTAAATTCCTTCGAAAAACCCTGTGGGAAAAAAAGGAATAATTTGATTGATGATTACTCTATCATGAACCTGTAGGGTTCAAGGAGTAATCCATGCCTTGTTATATCTTTAGAAAAACCCCTGTGGGGAAAACATAAGATATGGCATATTCTTGCATTAATCATTGTCTCATTAAAAACTTTGTATGAGAAATACCTGATGGTAAAAACTCATAAAAGAAAAGAATACAATGTATAGTGTTAAACATGGCTCATCATTCAGGAAATCTCCCCCTGAAGCTTGCACATCTCTAAGTCGTCTCATACCAAGTCCCTTAACACATTTCTCGAGCGAGGAAGTAGGTAGGGACTTAGTGAAAAGATCTGTCAGATTATCACAAGACCTTGCCTATTAGATGTTTATTTTTCCATTTTGCTGAAGCTCGTGGATAAAACAACTTTAGGCGCAAATGTGAGAGCAATGCTTATCATTTATATCCTCTCAAAACCCTTTAGGGGAGAAGATATGACATAACATGTCTTGAATGCCCCTTTAAAAACCCCGATGGGGAAAAATAGGAGATATGACATATATTCTTGTATTGATATTGCCTAATTAAAAACTTTTATATGAGAAACCTTGAGAGGAAAACTCATAAAAAGAAAAGAGTACAATGATGCATGGGCAGGTAATATTTCACGAGGAGACTCCCCCTGAACCTTGCAAACTTCAAAGTCATTGCATACCAATTCTACAAACACTTTTAAAGTGTGAAAGTTGGTATAGACTCTGTGAACAAAAATTGCGAAGCAATATATGTTTTATTTGCAATATTTTATTCCTCAAATGTATTGATACACATGAGAATAAAATACTCTGTGGGCAATATAGATATATCGCACTCACATGACATCTTGCATCCAAACAATACAAGCACCATTATCTTGATAGATAATGACTAGTGATTTATAAGAATCACGATTAATAACTCAACAAAGTCATACATGAATATGTTAAACTTCGGAATGATTTGTGGGAATAATCATTAGAGTCTGTGACAACTTTCATGAGAACTCTACCACAGAGGTATCAGTCTGTGATATGGCATATATTATGGGGATTAGTTGGCCAATATCTTCACATCCCACTATGATCATCTCAACTTTTCTAATGATAAGTCAAGATCCTTTAGTACCATATAGACATCTGTGGATATCCTTCTCCTGCCAAATGGCATTATCAAAGTTGCGCCTTTGAGCTAGCAAGTATCTGCAAATGCAATATCAGGCCTGTTGCAATATGCGAGATACATATGCGCTTTTATGGTACTATGGTTCAATCCCAGGGTCGAAATGGATATTGGTCCATTTTTAGGGATTAAACGGTCATAAGTGTTAATGGACATGATCGTCCAATATCCTTGGATATTGGTAGACCGATGTGTATACTTAAGTTATAGACTTAAGTATGATTTGGTTTTATCCAAATCATCATCTCATAATCCGTCTTGAGATGATTGCATGATTTATGGTGCGTGATTGGAGATGATATGAAGTCCAACTAGGATTTCAATACATACCCATATATGTGACCATCATGGTTGGGAGTAAGCCTTCTGAGGAAGTGACTCACCTAGTCAGTTGTGCCACAAACAACCTGACCGTTCAAGACATGAGGTGACTTGAGTTGTACACAACATGTGTTGCGATCTTGATTCAGAATATGAAGTCCATACAGACTTGTACATCCAAATCTTTCAAATTCATATGATTTGCCTGTCATCAAATATAGGAACATAATTTTCACACATACCAAGGGTATGCTAGCTAGGTCTCTGTATGAAACCATATGCTACAAGCTCTTGCTATCTCACCACCTTGCTTCTATAAAGAAAGCATTATGAGAGTAAAGTATTACTCAATCATTATTTAGCGAGAGCGGTTCTCCTTAATTGCCACTTTTGATTTGACCCAAAGTGAGCGTTGATACGCTCTTGCCTAGGACTTTTGGTCTGGATCCAGTAAGTGTACGACAATCTGAGATGGAGAAATGTCAACATCTGTACACTTTCCATGATTGATTCAATTGAACCAATATTGCTTGTGAAAACTTTGACCCTTGAACTCCATGTCATTTCCCATAAAGACAGAGTTAGGATGTTCCAATGACCTAGCGCCTGAGTGTGTGAACACATATGCTGGTCTTTTGGATGATTAACATCCATAGGCTTTGGATAGTGAGTATCCATAAGATGTTTTTCAACTTGATGTTGATTAGCATTTACCTCTTTATTTCCATTTAAGCTTGTGAGAAGCTATGTCTCTTGTGACCATACTTCTCCCCCTCTTGTTGGGAGTTGAGTGGTTTTGCAAAGGTACCTCCACTCTTTCTGGCACAATGAGCATGGAAACTAAATAACACCTTTAGTGAGTAAATGCATTTGGCAGATTATTTGCAATAGATTGCAAATACAAGACTCTGAGCTTGATAGTCCAGATTCTTTAAGTACATGGAGACACATGAGGGGGGTGTCGATAGATGACATCACTCCTGATTCTGGGCATTCTATTTGTGGTTTAAATCTCCCCCTAATGCCTGGATCATCCTCATAATTGAAAACAACATACGGGCTATCAAAAGATCCCCTGTGGGTAGTTCGAGGTATGCTATGAATGACGGATAATGATACCTCAAAAATCCCCAATGCCCATGAATGTATGTTGAGGTGGTGATATTGGTATGTGCTTGACATAACCAATACATAGGTGGGAAACATTTGACTGATGTCAAAATATATCCAAGTACTTACTGCAACGGAGGGAGCCGTATTTGCAGTTTGATGAATTTGAAATGAATGCGATGTGTACATCCGCATTCCACCAACTGATGTTGGCAATATGCAATTTCTATTTTGATCACACAAAACAATTGAATTCTCTTTAATAGAGTTCCAAATGGACCATTATGGATGTAAGGTACTTAATATTATAGTTCCCAAAAGTCAAACAATTCCATGTGAATGGATGTGATCCTGCATCGAGGACCATTTGCTCCAAATTGAAAATTTTGAGCAGTATGTTTGACAAAATTTGTATGACCCGTAGGGACACGCATGGGACTATATCAAGCATTGATATGTTTTGTTAAGTGCATAGCTAATCCACATAATGGTTGAATAGAGCCACATGCATATTCTTGAATGTATTCAAGAAATTGCAAGGTTCGTATAAACTTTTAAGGTAAGGAGGCCTTAAAATTTAATTCCCTTATTGTGCATATGATGCACACCAAATCTGATGATTTGGGAATTATATTGTGATCAATAGAATTGATAATAATTTTCTCGTCATCCTAAAGTAGAATGACTAGACACTCATGCCAAATCTTGATTCTATCAAGAGAGAAAATTATTTTGCATGCAACATATAGTGAGGGGTTGTTGTATGTGTAATACATCTTCACATGATGAGGAAGAAATTATCACAAGTTTAGTTTTCATGTCCATATTCATCGAGTGTTGATTCACATCATTACTGAAGTAATGGATTTCGATATGGGAACCATACCAAAATGTCATGAAAACTTATCAGAGTATATATATTATTCGGATACATGAGTGTATCAACGAAATTAATATTGAAATACCCATAGGGAGAGTGTAATCTCCTGTACTTGTGTTAGTGGTTGATTGTGATCAACCAAACAAATATCTTCTCCATCCGATTTTGCATCATTGTAAATGATGAAAATGTAGCAACATCATGTCTTTAATGCAAGAAACTACTTTTGCAAAAGAGAAATTCTCAAGATATGGAGCCTTATTGAGGTCTCCGAACATGTCTTTAGAAGCGTATTCCACAAGCATGCTATCTTTGTCCAGAAGGTCCTCCTCTTTGAGTTTTGGTGGAGTTTTGGTGTTGCTCGGTCCCACTCTTTCAGGGATAGGGTCCATAGCAACGATCTCCGGCTCATGAGAGAGGTGAAGTGTGCTTCAAACTTCTGGGTGTTCTGTGTACGATTCATAGACTTCATATATATTTGAACCAAGTGTTGGGATCTTGCATTTCTTAGCAATATGATTGTGGCAACCACACTTGTAGCAGGTAGTTTTGTTGCTACCATCATATTTTGACTTAGAGATGAATATTCCCGTTTGGAAGTTCCCACATGGCATGTGGGCTCTCTTGTGCTTGCCTTTGCATGAGGAATTTTCCAGCCAGTTTATTCCTGTTCGGTCCATTTTTCTTCACATTCGCATGTACTTCAAGCAGAAGTGCAGTACCCGAAGGGTGTTGCTAGGGTTCCACAAAGTGAGTTCATGGTTCCTTTTCTGCCTATTTCAATGCCTGAATGAGCGAAGAATAGGCTGTAAAATTCTTCTTTCGGTATTGCTGAGTAATGATCCTTTCAGATGGGAGCATTGTAGACCTAGAGTTTTCAATTTTGTCCACATCATTAGGTTCTTTCACACAAAACCGAAGCATTGAGCATATTTTATGAACATCATGGTTGAACTTGTCTATATTTTGAAATCACGTAGACATAGATGGTTCTACTCATGTGTTGCCTGAGGGCAATAGCTATATGCTATTCATAGCACTTTTGAGAGACATCCACAAAATCATGGGTCTTCCTCCAACATGTACTCCATTTTTCAAATCCTGATGGATATGATTTCTTATTACACATAAGGCAAAAGAACTTGGATATGTTGGGTGGAGCTGTGGCCCTATTAGCCGGTTTGTCTATACATATGTATAGTCCATGTTTCGACAGATTCACATTGATATCCATCGCCCATGTAGGAAAATTGATACCGTTAAGAGCGAGTATATCAAACTCTTTTACGGCCATCTCACCCACGTTACATTTGCCAATAATTTTGAGAAATTATGGCATGTTTATGCAATATATGTGAATTCAAAATAAACTGAACTCAAACAAGAAATAAATCGTCTCAATAAATTGGGTATCTTTAGGCTTTCGCGTGATTAAATGACAATATTCAATTTTCCAAAGCATGATAATCATATTCGGGTAATCACTATTTGATAATAGTGTAGGTCCCTCGGTGGTGTTTGAATGCCACTTTGATATATGACCAACTTTGTTGAATGAAAATTTGAATAGAGGAATTTAGGAGTGTGTGCCATTTTGATAATAATTCTGAGTTTGAGGGATAGTCGCTATGCTGAGGCATGCGTAGATCCATATGATCTCAAACTTTAAAGAATTCTTCCAATTTAGAGTTAGTATTGCATTAAAATAAAATAAAGTAAGGCGAGGAAATTAAATTTGCAAAGTACTTGTAATAGTAAAGACATGGAAATGCATAAAGTGCTGAACAAACACATATTTACGAATACAGAAAGTAATACTGACCAACTACAAAAAGTAAATAAGCTAAAGTCTAGGGACCAGAATGTAAAACTGCTGAGGCAATTAAATTCTGAAAAGGAAAAAAATAACTGGGCGGTGGGCCAAGACAACTCCGGTTTCGGCCCACCGCCGCTTGTGGCCCAGGTGAGAGGGGGCGTGAGGCGGCGCTGGCGTGGGCTGGCTCAGCGGCTGGTGGGCCGTTGAGTCCGGCCCAGCCCGCTCACGGCTGCCTGCGGCATAAAGCCCGGCTCGGCCGGCCGGTTAGGACTCGCCTAGCCTGCTTCGCCGCCGCCGCCGCGCTGCCTGTCGCCGCCGTCGCTTGGAGCGCCGCCGCCATCGATCCACTGCCGCCGGCTGTAGATCTGCCGCCAACGACACCATATTCGCCCCTCCTTCCCCTCCCAAGCCTCTTCCCCATGCGCACTCAATCCTCCCCCTCACCTGAGGGTGGGGGGCGGCGGGCCTTGTCGCCGGCGGAGCTCCCGGCCGGGACGTGCCCGGTCGGGATCATGCGGTGGCGGTTGAGGCCAGGATGCGCGTTGGCTGCCGCAGCTGCGGTCGGACGGCCGGGGGACCTTGGGGCTAGAGAAGAAGGAGCGGCGAGCTCCGGGTCCACGGCGCCATCACGGCCGCGCTGCTAGAACCTCCCCCGGTGCTCATGTAGAGGGGTGGGGCTCCGCGACGCGCGGCTATGGTTCCTCTGATGATAAGCTCCGGCGGCCTCAGGATCTCGCGCGGCTCTGCGAGGGGCGTCGGGGTCTCCGGTGAGTACCTCGGGGATTACTCCGGCGATGCAAGGACGGAGTGGTGCGGCAAGTTGGCGACGTTGATGTCGTCGTGGAGGACTGGAGGTTCGCGACAGGCAGCAAGAGTGCTGCTACCGGCACGAGCGGCTCTACGGGCAGCAGCGCCGTCGTCGCGGCGTCGTCCTCCACAGCGACCATAGCGGCCAGAGGGAGGAGACCTGGGGGCACGGCTGGCGTAGCCATGGCCATGGCCCCTGCCGCGTCGAGGACGGCGCGTTGGAGCTCGGAGAAATTCGTGAAGCATCTGCTGAAGGTGGTGGGCACTGAGGTGCCATGGAAGAGGAGGAGGTCCGCGACGTGGTAAGCGGGGTGCCATCTTACCAAGCACTGGATTCCGGCAAACTTCTTATTCTTCTACCTCCTTCTCTTGCTCTCTGTTCTTGCTCAGTGGAAGAACAAGGTGCTGATAACATGTTGTAAACTGAGAATGTGAAGAGACAGAGAGACAGAGAGCTCCCGCAGGGAGATGTAAAAGTGAATAGCGTTCATCTTTAT
Source organism: Urochloa ruziziensis (assembly GCA_015476505.1). Lineage (NCBI taxonomy): Eukaryota > Viridiplantae > Streptophyta > Magnoliopsida > Poales > Poaceae > Urochloa > Urochloa ruziziensis. The sequence goes on along the minus strand of CM027125.1, from coordinate 10,375,169 downwards.
TGATCTCGGAATTACATATTTATAGAGGGATTAGGGAGCAGTTAGCGGCTAATCTCGTGGATTAGCCAGACTTGGTCAAGGCCACGATCTCCAGGGGCATTGTGCGCCTTGACCCCATGACGTGCAGGTCGTGGTGGTTCCTGCGCGGGAGACTTCCCGCCTTGGCCATTTGGACGAGGTCAACTCGTTCTCAACAGTTTTCTTGTCTCTATTTGCTTCCAGTGGCAATTCATTTCTTCATGACTTGTAGACAACAATTGATGTTAGTTATGCAAAAAGAAAATGCATTGAATAAATTACTCTCAGTTAGATGGCATGGCCAAGAGCTTCCGGTTTAAGATTATTTACTCTATCCCCCTATGTAAGCACATCTGTTGAACCTTGCAAAGGGGATGCGGGCATTTTACTTATAAAATAAACTGCTCACGCAACAATATGATTGAGCTTAGGGTTCTTCAAGGTAGCAACACCTTACCTTTTCTCAATAATTTAGGACTAATGTTGCACTTAGCACACTCTCTAAGTTTATGCTAAAGCTTTTGTATGATCTCTTTTAAACTTTGGTGATGTGTTCTTGTGTCAGAATTAGTTACAAAACGTGATCTTCTCAGTTAACAACCGAGAGGAACTTGTTCCCCACGTTTTTTCACCTCGTGGAGGACAAGGAGTCGTTTCGTGATCGGCAAGGACAAATTAGAATCCTAATAGGACTCTCAGCCCTACCTCTACAGCTCAGGACTATATAATCAGGGGGCTTAGGCTTGTTTTCTCACGTTCAACAACAACAACATCCTACCAAACACCGATCGCTAAGGGAGCTGGAAGAAGGAGAAGCTCGAGGTCCTGTTCCGGGCCAATCTCGTTGGTGCCCGGAGGGAAGGCGCTACTTGAGGCCGAGAACTCTCAAGGCGAAGTTGAGATACCGGCCAGAGCAACCCATCAACTCATCTACATCGACATCTACTACTCAGGAGGCGTTAATGGCGACTTTAAGCACTGGTATAAGATCTATCCTACCGAATTCCGTAATGTTATTGATCAACATGTGTTAGACTATTAGATCCTGTGGTTTATGTGCTTATTATGTGTCTAGCAGAAACAACAGTTGTATCAGAGCCATCTTAGTCTAAGCATGCTTGATCTTTAAGTTTTATGCCATGTTAAAGCCCCTGAGTGCATAATTAATGTCGAATTAGATCGGTTTTAAGTGAACAAGTTCAATCCGGTTGATGTTCATGTGCAATTAGATCTTTGTGTGCTTGTTCATGTGCAATTAGACTACTACAATTAAGAAATCGCAAGTAACAGATGCAAATCATGTTCATCTAGTTTGGGTTCATCATGTTTTAGTTCAGTCTTGATCTGTTTTTAAGTTAACAGCGCCGAATTAGATGTTGATTAGTGCCTACATTAACTAATTAGCCCTTGCCCAAGGCTAATTGCATGATTAGTTGAGCAATTACGATCTAGGGTTTCCTGTTTTATCAAGTTTTCCCCAAAATTGTTTACTGTTAAGCCCAAATCCGCGCACATTACGACTTGACTCATGGAATTGAAGTGTGCATCAGCAAGTAGGAGGAGGGGAAAGACTGAATCGCAAGATTCATTAAGAAAATTTCCCCAAATTAAAAAAACCCCAAGATTTAGCAAACCCTAACCCTAAGTTTTGGTTGGGGAATCTTACCTGGTTGCTGGCCGCGCGTGGCATACGCTCCGCCGTGCGTGGACGATGACCTCCTCCTCCTGACCGGCCACGTCAACGAGTCGCGCGCGACATTAGTCGCCGCACGCGCGACTTGGAGCAGCCGGACCAGCGCGCCTCGGGCCGCCTTGTCGAGCGTTGCGGCACCACCGCACATGGGTCTCCTCGCCGTCGTCATGCCAGAGCAAGATGGAGTCCATGCTCTGCTCGCCGTGCTCTCATCCGCCACCGCTACAGCGCCCAAGTGGAGCCCCTGGACGGTGGCGCGCGCGACCTAGTCGCACGCGTCCTCCGGCCAGAGGTCCCGCGAAGGAGCTTGCGGTCCTCGGCAGCGAGCTCACGGCGGCGGCGGCAGCGCTCGACCGGATCGGGAGAGGAGACGGGGTGAGAAAGGGGAGTGAGGCGAGAAGACTGAGGTGCTTTAGGGTTTCGGTCGGCCGCTTCGGGCATTTTATTCACCGCTTCGATGATGTCGACCGTCAGATCGGCTTGACGGTCTGGATCACACCGCGTTAGGGTTAGCGGTGGTAGGCCGGGCTGTGGATAATGGGCTGTTTTGGGCCGCTGTTAAGTGGGCCGCAGTCAATCAGCTGGGCTGCACACACGCGTATTAGCGGGCTGGGCTGATTGCATAAGTTGGGCCGAGCCGAGCGCGCGCGCGGGGAGAATAATGGGCCACTGCGGGCTGTTTCTGTTGAAGGGCTTCTTTTGAGGTTTTCTCAGCCCGAATAGAGTTTGCCTTTATCTTTTATGTTTCCTGTTTATTTAAGTTTCCATTAGTTATTTAATCAATTTAATTACCGTTTAATGCAAAATTTCGCTGAAAATTATGTCTTCAACCAATATGCAATTAAGATGCTCTCTAATTAAGTGGAACCATCGAGAAACTTGGTTAGAGTATACTTGTGATTAAATATGACCATTGTTGTTTTAATTACGAGTTTATGTTAAATTTCGTTTGTTTTCTACCCATCGGTGATGCAAATTGAAATTTTATTGTGTGATTTTAATCGAACCATCGTAAGGTTATTATCATACTTTATATGCATCTTTATTGTATATTTTACTGAAATATGAGTTTTTCATAATTTTCAGTGAGCATTGTGACCGGCTACCTGAATTCCATTGAGCCACTCAATGGCACCAACTTCCCCTCGTGGAAGGAGGCGGTGTCCGTTGCACTTGGAGTCACTGAGTATGACTTTGCCATTCGTGAGAATAATCCTATTTCTCCTCAAGGAGGTAATGTTGACGCCGCTCTCCTTGAGAAATGGGAGAGGTGCAACAGAATGGCTCTAATGATCAATAAGCAATCGATCTCTAGTGCGATTAGAGGGGCCATTCCTGATAAGAACCAAGAGGGTGTTGAGCTGAGTGCTAAGGCATTCCTTGAGAAAGTTGAGGAAAACTTTAAGAGCTCTTCCAAGACTTATGCTAGCACACTCATCATGAAGATGCTCACATCAAGGTATAATGGGCAAAATGGAATCAGGGAGCACGTCATGAGCATGTGTGACATGGCAAATAAGTTTAAGGCATTGGATATGGCCATTTCTGATGGTTTCTGGTGCATTTCATTATGACTTCACTGCCTCCTCAATATAGCCCATTTAAGATAAACTGCAACACTCAGAAAGGGACTTGGAGCATGGCTGAGCTCATCGGCTATTGTGTTGAGGAAGAGGAAAGGCTGAAGGTTGAAAAGGGCAAAGAGGTGGCTAACTTTGTTAGCTTTAGCAATCCTCCTAAGAATCAAGCTAAATCAGGAAGCAGCAAGCAGCCAAATAAGAAATTTAAGAAGAATAAGGCGAATAAGACCACTTCACACAAGAATGCTCATGAGGGTAAGGTTTGCAAGTTCTGCAAGTCTCCAAAGCACATGCAGAAGGATTGTGCTGCCTTTAAGGAATGTCTGGCAAATAAAGGTAATGATGTTGTTTCATTCATTGATGAATCATTGTTAGCTAACTTTTCTCCAAATACCTGGTGGATTGACTCAGGTGCCACTGTGCACATGTTCAATTCTATGCAGGCATTCAGTTCGATCCGAACTATAAGAGAGGGGGAGCGAAGTCTTAGAGTTGTTGATGGCAATGGAGTTGAAGTCGAAGGCATTGGAAGTTTCAGCTTGGAGCTACCTAGCGGCTTTAGTCTCCAATTAGATGAAGTTCTTTATGTTCCTAGTTTAAAGAGAAACCTTATTTCAGTTTCAGCATTAGATAAGTCAGGACATAGGACATATTTGTAAGTTCAGCAACAATAAGTGCATTATTGAGTTTAATGGTATTAGTGTTGGTCTTGGTAATTTGTAAGACAAACTTTATATGCTCTCTCTTGACGAACGTTCTGTGATGAATGTGAGTAATGTGTCAAATAAGCGCAAGCGAAATGATGAGACTTCTTCGAAATTATGGCACTGTCGTTTAGGTCATATTTCGAGAGGGAGAATTGAGCGTCTCATTAAAGAAGAGATAATTCGTTCGTTAGACTTCTCAGACTTAGAGCAGTGCATCGACTGTATTAAAGGGAAATTCGCTAAGACAATTAAGAAAGGAGCTACTAGGAGTTCGGGCCTCTTAGAAATAATTCACACTGACATTTGTGGCCCATTCTCAGTCACTTCAGTGGATGGTTTTGATTCATTCATTACATTCACTGATGATTTCTCCCGTTATGGTTACATTTACTCCATTCGCGATTGATCCGAAGCATTAGATAAATTTAAAATATTTAAGGCTGAAGTGGAAAATCAGCATGGAATTACTATTAGAATAGTAAGATCGGATAGAGGTGGTGAATATTATGGGAGACATGCTCCATTTGGCCAGATTCTTGGACCATTTGCTAAATACCTCGAGGAAAATGGTATTAAGGCCCAGTATTCTATGCCGAGAGAACCACAGCAAAATGGAGTGGCTGAACGTCACAATCGCACGCTAATGGACATGGTGCATAGCATGCTCAGTTATTCTAGCTTGCCTGTGACGTTGTGGATGGAAGCATTAAAAACAGTTGCACACATTCTTAATCGGGTTCCTATCAAGTCAGTGCCCAAGACACCTTATGAATTGTGGTTTGGAAAGAAACTGTGACTTAACTATTTACGTGTGTGGGGTTGTCCTGCTAAAGCTAAATTATTTAATCAACAGCAAAAGAAATTAGATGATAAGATGATAAGCTGCCACTTTATTGGATACCCCGATAAGTCTAAGGGATACGGTTTCTATTGTCCTAATCGTTTCACTAAGTTCGTTGAGACTAGGCATGTTGTGTTTCTAGAGGACGCAGAGATCAGTGGGAGTTTTTCGAGGAGGGAAATAAATCTTGAGGAAATGCGGGCTGAGCTTTCCATTCCGATGACTCAAGAATCAGTGACACCTCAGTTAGTGCCATTGTTCATGCCCTCTGTTGAGATTAATGCTGCACCTCCAGTTGTTGTTCCACATGAGCCGGCGATTGAGCAACCACAGAAAGTGGCGCCTAATGTTGAAGTGCCACCACAAGAGCAAGCAACACCTAATGTTGAAGTGCAAAACCCTGTTGTACAACCTCAGCCCATTCCTCAACCAGTTGTGAATGTTGAAGTAAGAAGATCTCAACGGGCGAGGAAACCTGCTATTCCTAATATTTATCAGACATATTTAACTGAAGATATGTATGATGTTGGGAAGATAGATGATCTTGTCTCGTTTAAGGAGGCGGTTTCAAGTGAGAATTATGATAAGTGGGTTGAGGCTATGAAAGATGAGATTAAGTCTACGAATGCTAATGATGTTTGGGATTTAGTAGAAATTCCTGATGGAGTCAAACCAGTAGGGTGCAAATGGGTCTACAAAACAAAATGTGATTCCAAAGGGAAGGTCGAAAGATTCAAAGCTATGCTTGTAGCAAATGGGTTTACACAGAAAGAAGGGGTTGATTATAATGAAACTTCTCCCCTGTGTCTAAGAAAGATTTCTTTAGAATCGTCATGGCGCTAGTGGCTCATTTCAACTTAGAGCTACATCAGATGGATGTTAAGACTGCGTTCCTTAATGGTAACTTGGATGAGACAATATTCATGGCACAACCGGAAGGTTTTGTTGTGAAAGGCAAGGAACATATGGAATGCAAATTGAAGAAATCCATATATGGACTTAAGCAAGTGTCAAGACAATGGAACCTTAAATTTGATCAAGTGATTAAGAAATTCGGGTTTAAGGAAAATATTGTGGATAATTGCATCTATACTAAGATAAAAGGTGGAAAATTCATAATTCTAGTACTTTATGTGGATGATATTTTATTAGCTAGTAGCGATAAGCATATGCTACATGAGACGAAGAGATTTTTATCGTCCAATTTTGACATGAAAGATCTCAGTGAAGCCTCTTATGTTTTGGGCATTGAGATACACCGAGATAGGACCAAAGGTGTACTAGGATTATCACAAAAGGCATATATTGAGAAAATGCTTAAGAGATATGAGATGGACAAAAGTAAAGCCACACCTGCTCTGTAGCAAAGGGCGATAAGTACAATAAGAAACACTGCCCTAAGAATCAATTAGAAAACGATGAGATGAAGAATATTCCTTATGCTTTAGCTGTCGGAAGCTTGATGTATGCACAAGTCTGTACGCGTCCAGATTTGGCATTTGCAACCGGAGTGTTTAGTAGATATCAATCAAATCCAGGAAAGATCCACATGATGGGTGTTAATAAGGCATTACGTTATTACCAAGGCACCAAAGATTACATGCTCACATATAAGAGATCAGATAACCTTGATCAAGTCGTGGGTTATAGTGATGCTGATTTTGCTGGTTGTGAAAATGATAGAAGATCCACTTCAGGATATATCTTTACTCTAGCAGGAGGAGCTATTTCTTGGAAAAGCTCTAAGCAAAGTTCAGTTGCAGCATCAACAATGCAAGCTGAGTTTGTGGCATGTTATAAAACAACTGGGCAGGCCATGTGGCTTAAGAATTTCATTCTGGGTCTTAAATTAATTGACAGTATCTCGAGACCATTAACGATACACTGCGATAATCAAGCTGCAGTATTCTTTGCAAATAACGACATGATAAGTGCTGCTTCCAAGCATATTGACATTAAATATCTTGTTGTGAAAGAAAGATGCCAGGATCAAACTATTAAGGTTGAGCACATAAGTACTAATGTTATGCTCGCGGATCCGCTTACTAAAGGTTTACCACCAAACATTTTCCAGAAACATGTCTTCGACATGGGTCTGGTGGATAGCTTTTAGGTCCTGGTTAAGGGCCATTACTAACTTCCATTTGTATATAAGCGTTCTAACAAAGTTTTGAGACTGTGGTTAATGGGGTCCCAGTAGCGAATTAAAGCTATTGACGACGCATTAGTCCTTTCCTTGCTGTTATACTAAGTGTGAATATTAGTTAAGTGAACATTAGTAGTTAACCGTTCGATCAAGTGGGAGAATGTTGGAATTAGTTACAAAACGTGATCTTCTCGGTTAACAACCGAGAGGAACTTGTGGAGGACAAGGAGTCGTTCCGTGATCGGTAGGGACAAATTAGAATCCTAATAGGACTCTCGGCCCCACCTCTACAACTCCAGACTATATAATCAGGGGGTTCAGGCCTGTTTTCTCACGTCCAACAACAACAACCTACCAAAACACTGATCACTAAGGGAGCTGGAAGAGGGAGAAGCTCGAGGTCCTGTTTCGGGCCAATCTCGTTGGTGCCTGGAGGAAAGGCACTACTTGAGGCCGAGAACTCTCAAGGAGAAGTTGAGATACCGGCCAGAGCAACCCATGAACTCATCTACATCGACATCTACTACTCAGGAGGCGTTAATGGCGACTTCAAGCACTGGTATAAGATCTGTCCTACTGAATTCCGTAATGTTATTAATCAACATGTGTCAGACTATTAGATCATGTGGTTTATGTTTATTATGTGTCTAGCAGAAACAACATCTTGATGTATCTTACTCTTCAATGGACTCTTGCATACTCGAGCAACTCCAACGGACAGACGCCTTTTGCCACCACCCTGCTGATCGCATCATCAAGATCCGGCCGTGTACACAATAACTCCCGCCCACCCAGCTACCTCATCGAATGTAGCAGGTGTCTTGAGGGGCGCTTTGCAGCCATTAGAAAGTCTTAGGAATAAACGTGCCGGCGTGTGTGTCGCGCTGGCCGGGCGTGTGTGTCCAGTTCGTGTACGTTCATGTGTGCATCACGTACATGAGTTCAGTTGTTGTACGTGTGTGTCACGTACGAGTCTAGGTAGGCTGCCAGCCCCCCACCTCTGCCCCCGTCCCCCGCGTCGCTCCGTACGGGGCGACACGGGCGGAGCCTCTCGGCGTCACCTCACCACCCCTCCCCCTTCCCGGCCACGACGGCCGCTGTCGCCGCCGGCTTCGGCCGCGGCAGCGGCGGCCAGGGGCGAAACCGAAGCCGGCGCCCCATGCTCCTCCTACTCTCTCCCTCTCCCCTTCTCCCCCATTCCACAACCCTAACCCTAACCCTAGCTGGTCGCCATGGTCGATCCTTCTCCGTCGACAGAGGTCTCCCAGGCGCGTGGACTCCTACCGCCGCCCTCATCGTCCCATGGCGCCGGGGTCGTCCCGGGTGCGCGGCGGCGACGGCACACCCCTCCTCGCGGGCCGCCGGCGCCAGATCTGGGGCCGTGGGCCTCCTACGCCCGCCGGCGCCGGGCGGCGGCGGCTCCCCCTCGTCATCCTCCTGCCGCGGGCCGCCGGCGCCGTCGGGTGCTCACCATCACCATGGCGTCGAGGTCGTCCCGGGTGAGCGGCGCCCCCCCCTCCCTTCCTCGCGGGCCGTCGCCGCCGGATCTGGGGCTGCGGGCCTCCTACGCCGGGTGCACGGGGGCGTCGGATGCGGACCGCCAGCTCTCCCTCGTGGGCCACCGCCGCCACCTGGCCTTGGCCCGCCCTGACCCGCACCGCCGCCGCTGGGCCTGGGTGCCCGCGCCGCCGCCCTCAAGCCATCATCGCCGGATCTGGGCCCGAGGGCCCGCGCGTGCCGCCGATCTGGGCCTGGGCCCAGCGCCGCTGCCTTCAAGCCATCTTGGGCATCTCTCGGGCCGCCGCCGCCTCGGCCCCACCTCTCTGTCGCCGACGCCGTCCTGGTGTTGTCAGGGCCACACCGTGTGGCCTCGTGGGAGACGACGCCGTCATCCGCCTGCCGTTGATCTTCATGTGTCGTTCGTCTACGTGTTCCCTACTAGCCTGCGTGGAGCTCGAGTTGGCTTCGTTGCTAGTGTGCGAGGTGTTAGATCGGTGGCTTTGCGAAAGCTTTGCCCGGATTCGTCCGGTGCCGGCAGCGGCCACACCCACAGGTGTGTGGCTTACCCTGTTGAGGGCGCTGCTGAAGTCTACCGTCTTGTGTCGCGGAGTGAAAGCTCTGTCTGTCCTGTGGATAGACGGACAGTGGCGGCGTTTTGACATCGTTTACCTTCTTGGAGGGACTGTCTCGCGTACCTCTTTGCACTTTGCTTGTGTCGTCCTCGCCTTGTTTCACCCGTCTGGTAGATGGTAGGGAACCGTTCTAAGGCAGGTGTCTAGTTGTCTTTGTCGTTTGGTCGTGTTGTCTAGGTCGTTTGGTCGTGTTGTTAGGTGTTGGGTTGTGGATCTCTTTTCCGTTCTTGTTGTTACTGTCGCTCATTCTCTTTCGTTGTAAGGTTGTTCGGTCTTGTACTCAACTTATTCTCTTCTGCTTAATGAAAAACGTGCTATGCACGTCTCAAAAAAAAAAAAGGTAGGCTGCCAAGGGATCGCGTGCGTGCATGAGTTAGCAGCTTGATCGAGTCGGAGTCTGTTGGAGTCGTCGTGCGCGTGGCGTTGATTCGAGCGGAAGTGGCCGCGTCGTCCGGGCGAGCTGATGGCTCACGGAGGATGCTGAGCGGGTCCTTCGGATCGTGGCGCAGAGACCGGACGTGGAGGATAGCTCCGTGCGTCGGCTGGTCTATCTGTAGCCCATGAGCTCCATTGTTTGTATTTGCCAAGTCCAGAGAATAGGAACGCCAAGATACAGGAGCAGCGGCTCCGCGGCGTTCGTCGCCATTGTTGTCTCCTCGAGCTTGTCATTATGTTTGAGTGAGCTGTGAGGGTGCGTGTGTTTCCTGGGCGGTGCCAACAGAAAGGCCTCCTCGTGCCGGAACGAACACCGCAAAGCGGGACCGCCCTCCACCACACTGCACAGGTCTCCTTTGCTATGCACTTCTGCTGGCCATCTCCATTCACGCCAACCCGATTGCTAATTTCATTGTCTCCATCGGCGCATGTCTCACTAAACGGTCGGCCGCAACTAAAACAGAAGGCATGCATGCCCTCCAATCACTACGCCAACACCTTCAACCTAGCTAGCCGCCAAACGCCCATACCTCGAATCCTCAGCTAGGTTTCCACCCTCATCGAGCCACCCAAGTGAGGAGGACCTTCCAAGGCCTAGCCTTCAAGAAACCATCGTCACGATGCCGCTATAGTCATGATCCCAGCAACGCCGCCGGTCTCCCCGCCACGCCTGCGAGAGGCAACAGCACAGCGCGTGTTACGGACGTCCCCACCGCAGCCGTCGCACAAGGCCACAAGTCGCACCCATTGTCAACCATGATCCCAGCAAGCTAGTGTTGATGCACTGTCAGCGTGTGTGAGCCTAGCCAAACAGTGGTAGCCAGCAGCATCGCCATCATCCAATGCAACGGAATCCAACTTTAGTCCAGACAGTAGATTCCTGCGATATGATCTTTAGCGACTTTTCTTCACACATTCTTCCACTCCTCATGTCCCTTTCTATCTTGACCATCTACGATGGCCTCTGGCTCTCTCAAACCGCACGCTATCTATCTTAGTTGCAGCACTAAAACTCTTGGCAGCCTGCCCAGTCCAGTTCCTGTCACCATATCTCATATCGCGTGATCAAATTAACCATTCACGATGCAGCAGTCGGACGGGGAGTCTTCGTCTCCGCCGGCGAAGCCAGCAGGGCTCCTCCTCCGCCGGAACTCTCCGCTGGCTCAGGTGTCCCTGATCGGCCTGGTGTGCTTCTGCTTGCCCGGCATGTACAACGCGCTCAACGGCCTCGGTGGCGGTGGACAGGCGGACCACACTGCCGCCGACAACGCCAACACGGCCCTCTACGCCTGCTTCGCCGTCTTTGGTGTCCTCGGCGGCGCGATCCACAACCTCCTCGGCCCGCGCGCCACCCTCTTCCTGGGCTCCCTCACCTACCCGCTCTACGTCGCCGCCTTCCTCAACTACAACCACCGCCCCGGCTCCCAGGTCTTCCCCGTCGTCGCCGGCGCGCTCCTCGGCGTCGGCGCGGGGCTCCTGTGGGCGGCGCAGGGCGCCATCATGACCTCCTACCCGCCGCCCGGCCGCCGGGGCACCTACATCTCCCTTTTCTGGTGCATCTTCAGCCTCGGCAGCGTCCTTGGCGGCCTCCTCCCCTTGTCCCTCAACTACCGTCGCAGCGGCAAGGCCGCCGCCAGCGTCAACGACGGCACCTACATCGCCTTCATGGCCGTGATGCTCGTCGGCGTGGTGCTCACCCTCCTCTTCCTGCCGCCGCACAAGATTGTCCGCGACGACGGCAGCAGAGCCACCAGGGTTACCTTCTCGTCGCCGGCCACCGAGGCCGGCGAGGTCCTCCGGCTCTTCGCCGACTGGAAGATGCTGTTGCTGCTCGTCCCAGCAGTAGGCAGCAACTTCTTCTACACGTACCAGTTCAACAACGTGAACGGCCTGCTGTTCACGCTCCGCACCAAGGGCCTCAACAACGTCGTCTACTGGGGCGCGCAGATGCTGGGCTCCGTCGGCCTCGGTTACCTCCTCGACTTCGGCTTCGCCGGCCGCAGGAAGAGGGGGCTCGCCGGGGTGGCCGTCTTCGCCGTGCTCGGCACCGCCATCTGGGGAGGTGGATTCGCCAACCAGCTCAGGTACGCCGACGGCGAGTGGCCGGACCTCATCGACTTCAAGGACGGCCGCCGCTACGCCGGGCCGTTCCTGCTCTACTGCAGCTACGGCCTGCTGGACGCCATGTTCCAGAGCCTCATCTACTGGATCATCGGCGCGCTCACAAACGACACAAAGGTCCTCAGCAGGTACGCCGGGTTCTACAAGGGCGTGCAGAGCGCTGGAGCGGCCGTGTCGTGGCAAGTCGACTTCCACAAGACGCCCCTCATGACCCAGCTGATTGTCAACTGGGGGCTCATCACTGTCAGCTACCCACTCCTTGCACTGCTGGTGTTCTTGGCCGTCAAGGACGAGGACAGTTCGGTGATCTCCTCGATCGAGGAAGACAGAGACAATAATGACAAGGTGTCTGCGCCAACCAACTTCATTTCCACTTAGACTCCATTTGGACGTCGGAATTGGAGGGTATGAAATTGAATTGGGCAAATTAGTCATGGTATTGAAATGGCCAAATTAGTCATGGTATTAAAATGGGATGCAGTTCTAATTTTGTAGTTTGGTTTTCATTGCATTGGCTTTTGGAATCTTAGGAAGGAACCCAATTCAATTTATGTTTGGATGTACAGAAGCATAGAATTGAAATTATCGCCTTCTCTCAACTGACCGCTCGTGCCAGAGCTAGAGTTTGCTCGAGGCGGAGCTCATCAACCTCCTCCACCGCAGCGGTGGCCACGAGGAGGAGCGGGCGTCAGCCACAAAGAAGAGGAGAGGACCACTGCCACGAGGAGAAAGAGAAAGGGCCATTGCGGCTAGGAGGAAGATGAAGAGACCGCCGCTACCAAGAGGAGGGGGCGCCGCGACCAGGACGAAGATGAGAGGGAAGCGGTGGTCACGGGCAAAGATCCAGTGACAAAGGTGGAGTTTTTGCAGCGGTGTTGGTGGTGGCATTCTGTGGCGAAAGAAGCGAGTGGATCCAGTTCATTCCAATACGGAGGGGTGAGGCTCGGTATTCACGAAGCGTTTTTAGTTCAAGTTGGATTCCACAGTATTGATCTCTAATACCAATTTCCAATTCCGTAGACATAAAAAAAACTTATTTTAGTTACACCAAATTCCAATTCTAAGCTCGACATCCAAACATGCCTTTTAGGCCAGTCCGAGGTTTTATAGATGTTTCATCCACATTAATTAGAGTGAGACATCACCACACTAGATGGCATGGCACAATATTTATCAGGCCATTGCTATTGCAAAGTTTCAGTGCATACCTTTGAAACTACGAATGAAACAATGTCTCCTAATGCATAGCTTTATTTTACAGTTTTATAGGCAGTCCTTTGCATTTAGTAACAATAAATGTGATCGGTGGAAACCTGACGAAATGAAACTCTCTAGGCCCTGTGCTAGTTTCATCGAGTTTTAGTCTTGGAAACAATTAGAATGAAACTCATTCCTTCTCTTTCTTCATGAATTTTTGCGATGTATCACTTTTGTCTATATGACACCATATTATTATTTAATAAATTTGAAACTCTAATATACTAGGATGACATGGCTCGGTTGGAAATAGTGCAATGAAACACAGCACTGGAAATGGCCCAGTGTCGTAGAGATCAGAGAAGTAGACAGAATTGGAATAGGGTACAGATAGCCGATGGGGTTGGCAACGTCGTCTACTGTTACAGTGCAACAACACATCAGCGACAACTTTTAGAAATTTAGCGGTCGAATTCAGTCTATATCATAGAGAATAACCAGATAATATGTAAACTATTGTGTAAGTTAGCTAAATTTTAAGATTCAATCAAGCAATAATCTCCCTTATTAAAAGTAAATTCTTGCCAGTTTTTCATGTGCATGATGAAGTCGTTGCTGCTTGAAAGTGATTAAATCCTTATGAAAATAGCACCACCTTCAGCAATGTCGTACTCGGTCTGCCATAGTTCTAACACCAATTTTTTCACTAAATTACAAAAAAAAAAGTTCACTTAGTGCTGAATGGTGAAATAAATGTGCATAGAGGTGCACCAACTATATAGGATCAGCCCAGGTTGTCAAAGGATTGAGTTTCCAACTCTATAGAAAAAGATGAAGCGCTGCCAACTGTTGAATTCTACACATCTACAACAGGTTCAAATTGGACAGCAACAGCTGTCTAGCACATGCAGTTGTGCCAATATCTAAACTCCATTCAAGCATCAATATGAAATATTCAAGCTTGTTGCAAAGGGATAACATGACCGCTAAGATGTCTATGATATGCAAACAATGAGAGATTGAGGCACGCTCCATTTTTCAAGATGTTGAATTGGCTACATAATCTGTTGAAAAGAACAGAAATTCTGTCTCAAAAAATGCAATCGCAAGGGGACTGCTCACTGCTCAGTAGAGTGTAGCTACTAGACTCGTTACAGCATAACAGGTGCTCACTCCGCCCAAAAAAATAAGTCACTTTAGAATTTTAAATTTGTCCCAAAATTAAGTCATTTTACTCCATTTGGTATGTGCATATGGATGCATGAGTCAATTAGTACCAAATATGGCTAATAAATTGGGTAAACATGACCCCCCCCCCCCCCCCCCCCCCCCCCCCCCCTCTGGATCTGCAAGTCATGGTCCTTGTCTGCCATCCATGCCACACACAACGATTTTTTTTCCATGGTGCAGAAAAAAGCTTCCGTGCAAAGAGTAGAAAGACAAAGACATGATAATCAACTGTACCACTTGTCCTAAAAAAATCAACACTATCAGTGTATGAAATTGTGTGCATGCTTGCCATATGCAATTTATTCCATTCAGAATGTATGCATTGTTATTTACCAACTAATTTTCTATGTATCTTCCAGTGGATTCTCACAGGGTTAGTTCCTGCATGCATAGTTGCAAAACTCTATTGCTTAGCAAATGAAGTTATATGCTGCAAATAAAGCAATGTGAATATACGATAAAAAATGATGGTGCAGTTGTTTATCCTTTGCCTATCTTAGTACATACCAACTAGTATGAAAAGAAAATAGAGGAGGACAAGTGATGCTAAAACACCACCAATGCATGTACTAAGATATACGATGGAGAAGTTCGCATCGTAACATGGTCTGCCAGTTATGTGTGGCAAGGTGACATATAGCTCTAGCAATGCATATGACACGTTAACTGTAGACTTAGCTTCTGAGTGTCTTGTAAACTTGTTTAGCAACATAGTTTACTACAAACCCGCTTCCCATTTGCAATGTTAAAAAACATCAAAAAGAAAATAAAAAATGCAATCCAATTTTAACAGGACAAGAAGAATTCCCATGTTCTAAATGACAATTTAACAAAGAGTACATAGTCCAGTACCATGGATGAAGGACAATAATCCCCAACAGAAATTGAATATACAAGTGTATTGCTTTTAGTCCCTCAAATGATCATTATTATAAATAGTAAATGGCACTACTGCACTAGCCGCTGAACAGACCAAGGTCTGTAAACTATAAAAGGTAACAGTTAGTGCTGGACAGCCAATTCACATGGCTATCCAGATTCTTCTTAATAAATTCATATGAAGCAACTAATTCTTGAGATATCCAAAAAATGATAGATTGGTAAATATTGAGCAAAATTTACACTTCTAAAAGGTCTACAATAACCATATTTCTTTTCTTTGGAGCTCCTAAAAATTATAAAAATGCGATTAATCCTATATGTATGCAAAAAAAGGTAGATATACTACTAGTTAAATATTGAGCAAACTTTATACTTCTATAAGGTCTTCAATATCTATGATTCTTTATATAAGTGATAGTGAAAAAAGTACATGGTCAGGTCAAATGCACAATCAGATTTCCCAAGGCCCAACCATGGTCAGGTCAAGCACATAATAAAATGTTCTTAATGCGGCACTATTTCTGAGTTGTGCAATTTTGTGATCTGTCCAAAGAGAGAAGAGGAATGGTGTCTCGAATGTCAGGAAAGATACATATCACTTCTTGGGATAGTTGGTAGGATCAGGTCCAATATCGCGTGATCCAGTATTCACATATGGTCCACGGAAAGTAGCCTGTGGTGGCAAAGGTTTTGATGAATCAATGATAGGCCTGTTCTTTGATTTCCTGAAAACAGTTCCCAGATTAAAAAAGAAAGGTCAATGAACAATTCTTCTTCCTGAGTTTCATGATTGTGCAAGACTGCGCATAGCTTGTACTTACACGAAAAGGAATGGAAATGATAAGCCAGCACCAGCAAAGATCAGCAGGCCAGTGGCAACTAAAGCATTGCGTGCCTTGGACATGAGTTCTCCTTATAACTGTACAAAATAAGGGATAGAAATACATCAGATTAGAAAATACAACCAAAACCTATTGGTTATCGAGACTAAAAAAGACAGCAGCACATTAGATAGATGCAAGGTAAGAGCTATATTGTGCCACGATATTGTAACTAGACTACAATAAAATTAAATGCCTAAGATTTTATTTCACATTTCTTATTTGTGACTGGAGAGAGCAGCCGGGAAACCCAAAAATTTCAACAAAGCTACTTCTAAATCCTGTACAAGGTATGAAATTGCAGCGCATACTGGTTCAGGGCGATATGAACATTTTGTGCACTGTCTTGCGGCATAGCGAATTTCTTCGACATTTTACTATTTTAACCATACAATTGAAGTAGTACAGAAAAAGTGAATTCAGTAAACTGGTCACACTTATTATGGCACAGTTTTGCTACTGCACAATATACTATCTACAAATTATAATTAAACATATAATTCCTGTCTCCTGATGACAGTACCAGAAAGACGCGCTAGACATAGTGTTTGTTTCAATTTTCTCTACTAAGGAGTGAGGACAAAAGGATGTTTCGCAAAGCACTTGAGAGAATCTCATATGGGATGCATTATGACATCATGCATCTCAAAGAAACTATACTTTTGTGTCTAGTTTACAGTGTTGACCTCAATTTATCACAGACAGCTTCATTGAGTTTGTCTGAATTTCTCTATTGAGTTTATTGACACTAACTTGGTAAAGTCTAAAGTTTCAGTCAGGTGTTAAAATATTCACATAAATTAAAAAATTGAACATGATAATGTGAGAAAATTGCTGCCTCTTGGATCATGCTACCTGTCTCCTATACCCATTAAAACTCATTAAACAAGCGCAATAAGGAACGCAGTTCATAGCATAGTTACTTGCAGACAAAGGGAAACGAAAATGAACTACATCGAATTTGAATCCCCCACGGGATCCCACAAACTCGCGAAAGGGAATACTACTTTGTAGATCATCACGAGAACTAAAACCAACTCAATTGGTCCGATAAGCCTAACCACACACCTAATCGCGCGTTTCCGACATCGGAAGGTACATAGGAACTGCGTCCACTTACTGGTATGGTATCGATGATGTCGCGATGGGCGGCGACGCCGGATTTTCAGGAGGACTGCAGCGCCGCACAAACAGGACCGGCCGTCGGCGGGGAGATCGACGAGCACGACAGCCGGCGGCAAGAGAGGGGCGGCGGAAGTGGCGGCGCAAGGGTTGTGGCGTTGCAGGCTTGTGGATGGAGTTGCTGTTTGGTAAATGGGCTGGGCTGGCAAAATGAAATTGTCGCATGGGCTAGATGCAATTCTGGACTGGCCTGGATTAAGTTTATGGGCCGCGGGATTTGTGCAAGGAAAAAGTCCTTCCCACGACTCTTATCTATCGGCGTCGTCTGATTTTCAACCATCATCTACAAAACCGGTTGTTCAAGACCCAGCGATTACTAAAACTGTCCGTTCAACAACCTTTGGCTGTTTCGACAGCGGTTTTGCACACGTGGTGGCGGTTTTCGCTTACATGACGGCAGAATCCGACCGTGCAATGGACACTGGGCACGTCGCCACACAGGCCGCGCTTGTCCGGCTCTTGGGCTCCGCGCGGCGCGGCGGTACCTCGCCGTGGCCGGGGATGCGCCCACGAAGGAGCAGCTGGACCGCCTCCTTGCCAGCACCGAAGGCGAGGCAGGTGGCGTTGCTGCCTGCTGCCCCGGCGGCGATGGCGGAGGAGCAAGAGGAGGTGGCGGCGGTGCCGAGCAGCCCGCGGTACTTGGGGGCTGCTTCCCCGATGACGTTCTTTTGCAGCTGGAGCCCGCAGATGGTGCATACTTGCGATGCGAATCAAGCAATCTATTTGTGAAATCAATGGATCCTCCTCCATTATTCCTATCCTAATCCTACTCGAAAATCAAATTGAATCCGTGGGTGAGAAGGAAACGGATGGGTGAGATTTGGGCGGTCAATCGGCAGTTGAAGTTGAAGCAGTGAGTGGGGATTGGCAGCCAGCAAGGGGAGATGGATGGATACGGAACCTTACCTTGGCGAGGCATGCAACTATGGCGCTTGCAGTGAAGCGGCTAGCGAAGGAGATTTCGACCTTGCCTTGGTCCCCTGGCATGGCTGGTGGCGGCGGGTTGGGGGTGGCACGCAGAAGCAGCATCAGCACGCAGACTGAGCGCGACCTGCCAATGCATGCCAGGTTACGAGCTTCGCGCCGAGCTCGGCGGAGATGGTGGCTGTTCCCTGTTCGCGCCTTCGTGGACGGCCGGCACCTGGGCGAAGCCGAGGAGCTCCGCCGCCTGCACGAGGCCGGGGAGCTAGCGGCGGCCCTCGAGGTCTGCGACATGACGCCGTACGCCAAAGGAGGCGCCGCGCTAGATGACCGTCGTCGAAAACCGCTGTTGAAACAGGGAAAGGGTGTTGAACGGACGGTATCAGTAGTTGGTGGGCGTCAAACAACCGGTTTTGTCAATAGGGGTTGAAAATCGGACGACGCTAATACATGAGGGTTGTGGGATGGACTTCTTCCTTTGTGCAATGTGTGTGTCGATTGTTTGTGTTGTTGTGGGCCGTATTGCATGTCTTTAGTGCATTTTGCTCCTTACTCTTAGAAAAAATATGATAGTTTTATTATGTTCTATCCCTTTAAAACGTAATATTTTTCTCTGAACTATCCATTTTAAATTAAAATTAATGTGTCCCCTGCAACAAGATCTATAAAACTAGACCCATATTGCATATGTCTCAAAATAATTTTTATGCAGTAGCAACTTATGTTGAATGGGTAGTAGCTAGTTTTGTTATAGAAATTTAGTAACTTATGTGAAAACATACCAACAAATATATACATGGATTATTAAATAAATATATTTTACCTTACATTGTTACATGTATGCAATATCTACATAAATTGTAAAATTGTCTCTACATAAATTGACACATTGCCCCTATAACTCTTTGTTATAGTGTCTCTATATAAATTTTAACAGCACACATTCTCAACATACATAAATATTTATAGGTGAATACAATTCTTGACGTAAGTTAAAGGTCATGCACTCTATTTTTAGCGATTGTGAGTCGCATGATAACGCAATCCTTACTCTTACTCTATATATTTCAAATTACAGACCTTTTAATTTTGTCCTGAATTACACTAATCTAATTTTGAAAACTGCATTATATTAAAAATATATTAACATATATAATATTAAACAGATTTATTATAAAAATGTTTTATGATCTTAAAATAGTACTAAAGCAAAAGTACTAAAAGCAGATCCTAAACTTTAGGAGTCCCTGGTTGAATCTAGCTATTAAAAGTCTCATTAATAGTGTTTGGGTGCTAAAGATTCCGAAGTCTTTTAGTAGAGTTTTAGTACTTCTGTTTGAAACTTTAGCCCCAAAAGTTACTGAAGTTAGTTACTTTTCTTTAGTATTTGGAATCCAAAACCCCCTAAATCCTAGTGTTTGGACTAATATGAATCCCTTCAAATGTTACTTTGTGTCACTTTTATTTAGTAGAAAACATACAACTATAATACACTCTATACAAAGAATGACAAAAATAGTAGATATTCAACTTAACACCCTTGAATAATCAAAGAAAATCAAAGAAAATCCGGTTTCAAACATCCACAAAGTAGGATGAAATCGAGTAGAGCATAGCAAACCCTTGCTGAACCCAACATTAACAAAAGGAATACAGACATTTCCAGAGTGTCAACACAAAGCTTGTGCTTCTTAAGTTTCCGATCCAAAAAAACAAATGACAACGCCGTTGCCGCTCGACGACTAAGGGTTGAGTTCACAATTAAGTAGTACAAGAACAACCCAACACTAACAAAATATGAGATACATTCTCACTGGGTGCGACCTGAACTGAACTGACAGTCAATGAGTATGATAAGATGCTGAGGAATCGAGGTTATGTATTGCATGCATTTTTTTACTCGATGATGGCATTGAAACAATCAACTTAATTACTATGTATGCGCACAAGAACCCAGACGTTGTCAATTTACAGCAAATATTAACTTAGATGTTTTTACTTCTATTATTTCAAGATTATTATTATCTCAGCAATTTGGACTTCTTAATTATGACCAACTTAGCCATCAACATCTTTGCTTACAAAATTTTAAGATCCTAAATAATGTTTTATTTATTTGTGTAAAACTATTCAAGATTTTTTTTCCAAACCGCCTTTCTTTCAAGTGCTATATTAGAAAGCATGTGTGTTGCCATTTCTTGTTTTTAAATGCATTACTGACAACATGTCTATACATGGTAATTTAATGTTCATAATTAGCGATCATAATTAAGACCAGAGGTGTTACAATGTATCATTGGGATCATTAAACAATGAAAGGCTACAAGAAAGAAAAAAATATTTAGCCGAGTTAATATAACAATTCTATTGCCCCTTCTTGAGTTTTTATTCCACAATTTCTCTGCATAGCACAGACCTACAAGAGCACTTAACACAAGTAACATCAGATGACTAGAACTAAACAAATGCATTTTGTTACACGGTGATGATAGATCACATTGAAACAACCAACTTAATTGCTATATATGCGCACGAGAATCCAGGCGTAATTAACTTCCCACTAAACAAATGCATCCACATGCCTCTGACAAAACAATATCAGCGACGACGACAACAGTTAGAGCCTGGATTACCTATAACGACTAGTACTAAAGTGAGTAGAACTCTAAAAGTTAAGATACACAGTAAAAGATTCGATAGCAAATATACGATCCAGAAAAGCTATATCCTTAGGCCTTCCATCACAGTATCCAGCAGGCACCTGAAAAATTGTGGAGTTTTGTACCTGAAAACTGATGAGGAAAGTACATTTGGCAACAAAACATTGGTATCCCTGCACATAGATCACATTAAGGTGTGTCTATAGTTGTCAGCTACTGATCAGTGACATCTTACACATGAATTATAAAATAATACAATAATTCCATATCGAACAATCTTGGGCAGCACAACAAATGCTGCCCGCAGCTTCATGTGCAGCAGTACCTATATAAAGACAAACCATTAAAAAAGGTTGAAAATTTTGTAGTTGTATAAAGTATGTAAATGCTCATGTACTCCATCTGGGCTGGTAGCATTTGAGGGAGGCTGAAAGCAGGGAGGAAGGCATCCATACCTGGCCCATAACTTCTCCCCTCATCCATTGACTCGTCTTCCCTTTCATCAACAACTCTCTTGGCTTCTTCATATCTTCTGATCCGTCAACAATGAGGAAATTTATATGTACGAAGCATTTCCAACTAGATCTCTCTCTCCTCCTCCACCGGACAGCTTCCGTGTTCTAAGTTCAACTGGAAAAACCTATAGAGGAATGATCAACCTAGTATTAGCAGCAGCTTGCTAGTTATTAACCATGGATCCATGCTTCTCTCACAATCCACAAAGCTTCCAGTTCTTCCAAGAACCCGATGTGGAACACGGCGTGGTAATCCCGCTCTCGCCCGGTGCCGCCGCTGTCGCCCCGCACGCCTCCGACATGATCTCCTACCACGTCTCCGTGCTGCGGGACAAGGTCCAGCAGCTGGAGCCCCTGGTCGGCATGGCCATCTCTCCCCCTAACGGCCGGTTTGAGGCCACGGCCATGGTGGCGCAGAGGGCATGCTCCGTACTACAGGAGATTGCCGCAGCGGCGTCCACGGTGGCGCACCGGCTGTCCTTCAACTTCAATAGAGCCACGGCCAGCAACGAGCAGATGTTTGCTGGAGAAGAAACCTCTCCGTTCGTCGACGAGCCGGCGGCCTTGTTCAGCGCCGGCGGTGCCTGTGCCTCAACGACGGCGATGGTGGCGGCGGGGCCATCAACCGGGCTTGCCGGCGATGTGGTCGAGCTGGACGCCTCCTACCTGCTGGCCAGGTACACGCACTACTGCGAGGTGTGCGGCAAGGGGTACACGCACTACCGCCGGCGAGAGGCAGCGGAGCTACTCGTGCCCGGCGGAGGGGTGCCGGTGGAACGTGCGGCACCCGCGGTTCCAGCCGCTCAAGTCGGTGGTGTGCGCCAAGAATCACTACCGGCGCAGCCACTGCCCCAAGGTGTACGCGTGCCGGCGATGCGGTGGTGATAAGCAGTTCGCCGTGCTCTCGGACCTCCGCACGCACGAGAAGCACTGCGGCCAGCTCCGGTGGCGATGCTCCTGTGGCACCTCCTTCTCACGCAAGGACAAGCTCATGGGGCATGTTACGCTCTTCGCCGCAGGCCATGCTCCCGTTCCGGTTCCTGCACCGAGGGAGAGATCGTGAGACTGCGGTCATGTTCCGATCACCCGGTACACGCATGTCATAGTTGTTCTTGCTACTTGCTAGGTGCTTGGTACTTGAGTGAATTAACATTTTCTACCAAACAAAGCAATCGGCAATGCATTACCAAACACTAGGTCATGATTATTCCATGCTGTTTGGTCGCGTATATGCAAATGACTTGGTTCATCTGCCATAACGAGATCTCGCAAAGGCTTTTTATAAATTCCAAGATATATACGTACTCCACGAATAATATCAGCTTATAATTATGTGCCACAACGCGCTACAACTTGCATACCAAGAGCTATTTTCACAGACTGGGTATATGGGTTGAAGGATTTGGGGAGGTCCGGGGCGAAAGCCATGCCCAAACTCTGTCAGGCTAATGACGGACGCCCTCGTGCGCCATGCTCAATATCCTTAGAGGTGTCGTGACAGCGCTAGCTCTCCTCCCTTTGCAGCCGTAGGTTCCTACCTAGTACCGGGTTCTCTCGACCGGCGACGTTCTATCTGTAGATTCCAAGATGTGATTAGAAAGAATAATTAATATGCATTATTTTTCTCATAATTCTATTTTTTCTCAACTTTTTTTATTTTGAAGAAATTTAGTATAGGAAAATAATTGGTTGTTTTTCTAAAATAAATTAACGTAAGGTTGTTTCATGTGTGTGTGTTGTATTTATGCCTATGCATTTTGGTGTTACACGAGTGCAAATGTTTTTAAATGCGTTTATATGACATCTAGATTTTTCCAGAAATTTTCCAGACCTGTATGAAATTTATTCCTATTTGTCTAGAGCGAAATTCATTTATTGGAAGCTTCTAGGATCTTTTTCATGAGCTTTAAGCATTTTATTTGGATTCCTCGTGTCCCGTACTAATTAAGATTTGTTTCTGGATTTTTGGATGTCTCATGATATTTTTTCGTAGTTTAAAATGTTTATCTGGTATTTTGTCAGATTTATTTGAACAATGAAATCATTTCTCCAATAAATCGAAAATCCTATCCTATTGGATTGCATCCAAACCCTAACCCGACCCAGTTTTCACTTCTCTCTCTCCTTGCCAGTGGACCCCACCACCTGCCTTCGGGCCCATCCCGTGTCACCAGGAGGACCGCGTGGCCGAGCCGCACAACCGCCGCCACCCGTCATCCTCAACACGCCATTAGAGCCGCTGTCGGAGATGAAGAAGCCGTGACCGCCGATTAGCTTTGCCGCCTTGATTCACCGTGGTTGCCGACCGCCCGAGGAAGCAAGCACCGCGTGGAGGCCTGCGACAGCAACCCACAGTGCACTGCCCGTCCTCGTCTCCACACCGTCGACGGATGATATACACTTGTCATGTTACCTCGTTAGGAAAATAAACATATATTATATATCTAGTATTAGTGTATTTCAAGTAAATGAACAATATATATTTAGTATTAGTGTATTTCAAGTAAATGAGCATGCAAATTAGCGATTCATTGAATTATGTGGTTATTTCTCTGTTATTGCATACAATAAAATTTATGCAGAATTGAACTTAAACTGAGGTCATGCTCTCATATACTATTTACACGATCCCCTCTAGGCTGAAATCCTGGCTAAGCCATTGGTTACACTTACATCTAATTGTCGCGTTATCTTACGTTTTTCTTTTCGTTTTGCAATTTCGAGTGTGAATGTCACGTCATCAAGTCTCATATTACCTCTTAATAACTATATATATCTACAGTAATGGGCGATCCACAGCCATTTACTGTTGTAAAGCCCGTGGTTAATCCTCTATGACTAATCACCACATCTTTGGGGTGGTTGCCTAACCTTGTATTATCATCTCCTTTGATGAATGAAATTATTCAGGTGAGCCCTTTGATTCTTAAAAAAATCCTCTCGACAAACTTATACATGTCATCGTAGTAAAATTAATTTTGTCGTAGATGCATGCTCACCTCCTCTCTCAGAACTAAAACATGGCCTGCTGCTGCTGCTCTTTATCCTTACCACACTAGCCACAGCAACCTGATACAATACAACTCAACTTCGTCCCCCCAGACTAGATTACATTGGTATTAATCGCAAGCGCTTCATCACCATATCGTGTCGCCCCTGTCTCCAAATTTAAAGAAGGCCAATCAGGCATGGCTGGCGTAGACGACAAAGAAATGTGAAATCAGCACTGATATTCTTTGCAAAGAAGATTGTGTTTATTTTAACACCGAAAATCAATTCTGAAGTACGTATTCACATATGTCCATTACAGCAGAAGCTGTGGAGAGATCGTACACATAATGTCAGTTCTAAGGACGACAAAGCCCAATTGGCAGAGTATGTACGGCCGTTACTTATCTCTTTGTAACACCCTCCATTATTGTTAATTTCACACCACCCAGATCTAGAAGCTACAATAGTAAAAGCACATGTTATAGTTCGGAAGGCTCTAGTGACAACTATTTCTAGCCTCCCTTGGCCGGCAACGAGATCAGTTCGCCGATGTGAGAAAACCACAGCAAGATGCCAGAGAGGGAGAGAACTCATGCAGGTGGTGGAGCAACAAACCAGAAACCTCGAGTTCATGATTTCGGTTTCAGGAACAACTTGTCTCTAAGTTTACAGCCATAATGTGCACACACACGACTCTCTGGTCAACTAGGCCCACAATACAGACACTAAATGATTAGTGATTAAGAACTATAGCTAGCTAAAGAGAAATGTTAATCCTTCCCTGCAATTTTAGCATGGTGTTTCCTCTTGAAAACAAGTTGCCTGAATACCTTGGTTTCAGCCCTCAGTTCCAAGGCCGGCTTCTGCTGTATGGTTTCCTTCTCGCTCTCCAGCAACCTCTTTTGCTCTGTGAGGGCCTTTATCGCAGCAGCGTCCTTCCTCTGCAGCCACTCCTCCTGATGCGCATCCTCTGTTTTCAGCACATACTGTTTAAGTAACAAATACGAGTTGTGTTAGCGCCAAGAGGTTATAAATGCACCAAATTGTGATGGCCATTTCCTGGCAAATTCACAAGTGAAGACAAATATAAATGCTGTCTTATTCACCTCAAGATCACGAATGAGGGAGTCAAGGGACTTGATTTTCCTGTGAGGCCAGCGAGGTATCCCATATTTCCGGCATTTCCCCTTCAGTGCGCTGACTCCAATTTTGAGAGCCTTTGATGCTTCTTTGATTGGAAGATGGAAGTACTGAGCTATATCAAATAAAGTGATACTATGTACATGGTGCCGGTTGACTCTTGGCCGCTTCTGAACTGGTAGCGCAAGCTCTGCATACACTACATAGATATTATTAAACACTCATGTATCAAAAGAGGGGATATGAGAAATGAAATAACCCAAACATGCTTCAAACTACCAAAAGTACTTCACTTCTTGAGATTATGAATCCATTCCTATAGTCTAGTTACCAAACAATGACTGTGGAGAATGCACAGGCAATGTCTTCCCAGCAATGTTTTCAAATCGTATAATCGAACCTAGCCGTAAGAGCACCGATAATGCAACTAATCATCAATCGGGCCGATTAGTCGAGTCTAGTGGGTAGTCAACTCATCCTGGCATCCAGGATGTATTTGCAGTTGTATACTGTATTTATTAAAGTCACTTGTGAAATACAGCCAAGAACAAGCATCATTATTCATGAGGAAGGTCAACATACGATTGCTGAAATCAATAACAGGAACAAAAGATGAATATAATCATGAATAGGACTCTCAGATACTGTGATTCGCACAATGCATCGAACCATTGACTACTGTGTGGGCACTGTGGCCTCTGTGGGGCAGAGCACAGCAGCACACATCAGAGCAATAAAGATTAGGGATATGGAGGATGGAGAAAGTGGCATTCAGTTACCGTCGGAGGAGCTGCTCATCCTCGCAATCGAGTGGAGCTACGAGCGGACAGCCACGGCAGGGATGGGATCCGACGGGCAGACAGCCACGGCACGGACGGGATCCGGCGGACGAACGGCCGCCGGCAGGGATGGGATTCGGTGGGCGGGCGCCTGGAGCAGGGAAGGG
The DNA here is from genome assembly GCA_015476505.1 of Urochloa ruziziensis. NCBI lineage: Eukaryota > Viridiplantae > Streptophyta > Magnoliopsida > Poales > Poaceae > Urochloa > Urochloa ruziziensis. Next base: position 10,348,951 of record CM027125.1, on the reverse strand, counting down.
ATTCGGCATGCGCCGGGCGGACGGGTAGGCGGCACCACGGCAGGGGCGAGATCCGGCGGCGGCCGGAATGGCGGACGGCGGCGCGCGCGGCAGGGTCAGGAGCCCGCGGCTGGACCGGCGGACGGGAGCTCGCTCGCGCAGTCGAGCGGAAGCCAGATAAGGCTAACTTTAAAAGCCCGTCGGAATCAATTAGAAACTTAATTCAATATTTTTATTTAGAGATTGGTTCATTATTTTTAACGGATTTGATTCAATTTTTTTTTAAAATAAAGGAAAAATTCAACATCTAAATATACTAGATTAAACATTTTGCAAGAGAATAGAACATTCAACATTTTTCACTCCGCCTATGCCAACATTTGAATAAATAAGGTTTCAACATTTTTACAAATAAGCATCATTATTTTATTATTTTTATTTCCTTCCTCGATCTCGGGCCGGTAGCAGCCGGCAAGCATGCGGGGCTGACGGCGGATGCGGCCAGATAAAGTTGGATGGTAAAAGAACTTAAAGATTGAGAAAAAGGATAAAAAATACAAAAAAAGACTGTTCCTATGAAAACGTGAATAGTGATAAAAATAACTGATACAGTTTTTAGCGGATAACTTTTCGTGAAAATAGTACGCTTTTACGACATCTAAACACGGCCTCTCTGGGCTGGTAGGGGTCAAATTGCCGGCTCAAAACCCCAATTGGCTCTAATCTAGTCGTCCCATTCGTTAACTCTGGGCGTTCGGGTTACCCGATTATTTTGGGTCGGGTAGTTCGGGTTTTAGAAATTTCGGGTAATGAAAATCATTACCCGATTGCAGCCTAAAAAAAATGCTACCCGTAATTTCGGGTACCCGTAATTTCGGGTTCGGGTTTGGGTATACCCAATTTACCCGAAATATATAAGATCACAGGAGTCAGGATACAGTCAAATAATAAAATAACACAAAGATATAGGTACTCAACATACTCTATATACTAGATACTTAAGTCTTAACGTCTTGTGCAAATGCAACATGCAAGTGCAAACCATGACACATTCATAAAAGACATAGGTACTTGACATTTGAGTAATTGACAAGATAAAAAAGCACAAATCCTATTACGGGTAGTTCGGGTACCGGGCGCAGTTACCCGAACTACCCAATATAAATTCGGGTAATAGGATCTGATATCCGAACTAAATATCGGGTAGTGCGGGTTCGGGTACTTCGGGTCCGGGTCCGGGTATTTTGGGTTCGGGTAATGGGTAGCGGGTAATATGCCCAGAGTTACCATTCGTAACCGAACGACTAACCATAATTAGTCGGAGAATCAGCTTTCTAGTGGGCTTAATCGCCTCAGAATTAATTACAGTACATGCGGAGCAAGAAGCAAAAGGGCTAACAGTCGGCTTAGAGTCTGTTAGAGATAAGATTGCGGCAGGCACAGTGGCGGGCTTATAGGCTATTAATACCTAAATTATTAACCAAACCTATTAGTTTTTTAATAAAAGACGGGAGCACTGCCACATCGTATAAAAAGAAGAAGCATTGGTACATAACGCGCCGAGACGTATACCACCACAAACAAACGCACACAACACAACACTACACCACCACCACCTGGGAGAGAAGCTCGAAAAATGCCGTCGAAAACTGCGCCGTTGTCACCAACGCTGAGCTGCGCCAGGAGCCGCAGCCCGCTGCAAGCCCGAGCAGCTGTCTGAACTCCTCCGCCATGAGCCTATCACCCTCAAGTCGCATACACACGAACGTCGATTCCCCTGCTCCAGTGTTGCTTCAGCAAAAAAACTCCCGTCACAGCACCATCGAAAACCACTGATCCCGGCCACTATGCGTGGGGGCTCGCCTCTCCCACCGCCTCACACTCCTCTGCCAAGGACTCAGATATCTGAGACTGCTACAAGAGTATCACTTCCACCCAGCCATCACCGGGATCACCACTGCACCGTGCGCACCAGCTCAAGACATCCAGCACCCATGGACCTTCTGTACCTTGCCGCCAACGCAATAGCCATGCGCACCTTTTTTCTGCCACTGCCCACGAGCCATCCAAACTACCTCCAATACTGCTGCAAGCTGAGCCGAGTCTCCATAGACGACACCTCCAAGGTTGTCACGACGCCAGTGGAGCCGCCGTCGCCCGTCCAGCAACTGGACCGGGTTTTCACCTGAAAACCCCGTGCTACAGGGTACGATGCTTCGTAGTGGTGCCCCCAATGGAGAGAGCGACACCCCAAGGGCGCCGCCACCACTACCACCAACATGTGAAGGCTTTCGTCCGGATCCACACCGCGCCTTATGCACGCTCACAGACAAGCAGCAGTAAACCAACTCCCCGCCACCTCCGCAATTCCTCTGTCGGAGAGATGGCTCGATACACCCGAGCAATACCACCACGGCATCGCGAGAGCATACCAAAGCTAGGAGCCCCCAGCGCACGCCACCCAGCCCTACCACCGAAGCAGCGCCGAAACCGCACAGACGTCGAGGCGAAGAGAAGGAGAGCACCACCATCTCACCACCGCCCCCAAAGCTTGCACGCAGAAGTCCGCCGACACCACCTCCAGACCACCATGGCCTAGAACTGCCGGCCTCGTCGTCGCCCTGTGCTGAGGGCCTCCCGCGGCACCAAGCTGACACAACCTGCACCTTGCAGGACGCCGCCCTGGCCGCCGCCACCATCCCTGAATAGGGGGCTCCCGTGCACCTCTGGCCCTAGTGCCGGCCGCCATCCTCCCAGTAGTAGTATGCCCCGGCGAGATCCTCTGCAGTGGCCGTCGCCGCCAGCGCCACCGCGCCGGCCAAAGCAGCTCCAGCCGCCAACCACTAGCACCCCTGCCGCCGTTGGGACCCCAAACATGCCCCACCCATGACTCAGCGCCAGATCCAGCCGGGGCGTGGCCGGATCCACGCCACCCCAGGCTCCGCCGCCGCGGAGACCCGCCAGCGCCGGTGGCAGCCACGGAGCTGGGCGGCCGCGCCCGCCCAGACGCCTACTAGGCCAGGGAAGAGAGGGTCGCGCCGCCGCCGTCCCCGGCGTCGCCCGAGCTTCTGGGGACGCCTCGGGTAGCGGCGCGACGGGAGGGAGGGCGGCAGGCGGAGGGCGACGGCGGGATTAGGGTTCTCCCCCCGTTCGCCTACGTGGAGATGACATGAGGGAGTTCGTGTCTCAGCCCCTTGTTCTTGTAGTCTTGTTCACATCATTAATTAAACAGTCCAACAGACTAGCCGATTACATGCCCAAAGTCCAATAGCCGATTACAACACTCACAAGGCGAGAGCGCCAGCTGCTGCCGCACGACGTCTCCGGTCCCTGCTCCGCCGGTCCACCCCTTTGCCCATTCTACCTCCCACCTCCGCCACATTGCAACGATTCATCCCTTCGCCTCCACCCTCATCTGGCCACTGCATCTGCCATCCTGCGCTATATCGGAGTTGTTCACGTAGATGATACTAGCACTTTATCACTTAACAAAACAATTGAATCTTTGCTTGTTAGTCATGGTTTGACTATGAGTCAAATCCATGGTCAAAGTTATGATGTTGCAAGCAACATGAAAGGTGGTATTAAAGGGCTAAAAACATTGATCATGCAAGAGTCACCATCAACTTATTATATCAATTGTTTTGCACATCAACTCCAACTAGTACTTGTTGGTATTGCCAAGGACAATACTGATGGTAAGGGTTTTTTTATCAAGTATCGCTTGCTGAATATTGGTGGAGTTTCTTGTAAGCATCATGCAATGCTTCGAAATGCTAGACTTGAGCAGAGCACAAAGGCACTTGATTATTGGTGGAGAACTTAAACCCGGATGCCTTGGTTACACCAGATGAATCGGTTATGCCGGTTACACATGATTCTAAAACAGCTCCACCGCTCGTTACACCAAGTCCAACTCCACTTACGTAGCAAGACACAAGTGCAACATTAGACATACAAGCACCTGTGTACGAAGGACCGGTTACGCGTAGTCGTGCCAAGAAGCTACAACAAGAGGTGCATGCTTTCCTCTCTGAATTCCACTTTCATATTGATGAGAATGTTATACTACCTAAGTTGCATACTCTACTTCTACTTAGGTTCACACAAGAAGGAATTCCGCTGGGTTACGCAGATGAAGCCGAAGGTTATCCAGAGACCTCCAAGACAGTTGCAGATGCTCTAACTTCTAGTCGAAATCTGTACCATCTTGGACGAGACAGGGGCCATGATATACATGGTTGGAAGGGGCTTAAAGTCTACTTTCCAACGCAACAAACGATACATCATTTAGACTTCCCAATTTGGAGTAATTGTCAATTTAGTGAAGGCCGCGCATAAACTCATGAGACGCGCGAGAACTGAAGAGACTTCATGAGCGACTCCACCAGTTGGCCTTCTGTTGACGTTTCTTAACGTTCATAGAGAATCTACAAGTGCACAGATATTGTCGTAGCTCTCCCCTAAGAGTATTCCAAGTTTATCGAATCCAAGGAACGTGTGATCTCTATCTATAGGCTAACAGGCCCAAGGATACACTCCTATTATGAGGCTATGCTCTTAGAGCATTCCTATTGAATAGTTCTCGCAGTGAGGAACTAGAACTATCTTTTGTTACTCGCTTCGGGCACCGGCTTACACTGCATCCATAGTGACTCCGACTAACGGCTCTACGACTTATCCAAACGTGGGGGATTCAAAGGAAAGACATGGCTGTCACCACCTGCTAACTACCCTGGCCAAACCGTGGAATAAGATGCGCAAACGACGTGTAACCAGTAGCTAAGCACCACGCCTACCAACCGATCTCTACTGTGATCTGGCCACAGATTGGGGCCCCTGTGATGGCACCACAACACCCGTCTTAATAGAGGACGACGAACCCGCGAGTGGGAGTTCTAACTCACACACTCTATACTCACACTCTAGTGAGAACTAAACAAAGGAATGAAGAACAAGACTATACTCTAAATAGAATATGCATGAATACTCTCTCTATTCTACCTGAGATATAGCAGCATTCCCCAAGGTACAAGCATGAGAGGTGAGTGCCAACACTTTGTCACTCCTCTCCAAACTACCCCTCACTCTCTCCCTTACTCTAGCACTAGCTAAGCCGGCTCTAGGCCTATGCAAGAGAGCTCTTCAACTCAAGAGAGTTGCAAACTTGAAGTAAGAAGTGATGGTCTCATTTGGAGCCCCCCTCTAGTATTTATAGGCCTGAGAAGGTCGGTAACCGGAGCATGCACCAGAGAATATTTCCTTGAACCGACATAGGAGAGCACACGTGGCGGCTGGAGGCGAGAGGGCCCACCCCTGGTTCGGCCGAACCAGTGGGTCGGCCGACCCAGCCAAACCGACTTTGTAACCGTCCTTTGGATAGTGGCTACCCTGTGGGTCCATGTATGGGTATGGGTGTGCTTGGGGTGAAATGGTACTTTTAGCTCTCGGTTGTGGGCCCTTCAATCCATGTGCTTGCACGTGATTGGTCGAGAGTGTGTTTCCTTGCTAGGTGGGCCCTTGGATCCGTGGGAAGATGATGTGGCAGCCCCTGGTTGGCTAAGTTTTGCTAGTTGTGCCACTTTGATGCATTTCCACTTCATTTCCATGGTTAAGTGACCTGCATACAAATATTCATCGACACTTGTGAAACTTGTTAATAATAACTCCTACCACTATGTTAATGGTCATATTTTATGTCTTTTATGTAGTAATTGACGGCCTAAATTTGGTACTTAACAGCCGTCAACACCTTCCACCTTCCACCTTCCAACGTGGTGACTTTAGTTCACACTTATCCCATACTCATCTAGGAGGGTTGTTCCTAGTATATACTCCTCTAGTTTGGTAAAGGAAGTCGTTTTGGACAAGATTTGAGTCAAACATTGGGAATATAATCGTAAATAACTTTTAAGTCGTTGAGTTTGAAAATGTGAAAACTACATGAATTGATTTGTCTTACAAAATACTTTCATAAAAGTATACGTATGTTAGTTTTTAATAAATATCTTTATAAAAATAAGAAGACAAAGTTGTACTTTGGAGACCGTGTCGCTGTCCAAAACGACTTTCTTTGCCAAACCGGAGAGAGTATTGAAGGGACCGTGACACCCTAAGAGGGAGGGGGGGGGGTGAATTAGGGTTCTCTAAAAACTATGGCTAAGAGCACATATAAAAACATATATCAATTTCTATCTAAATGTTCACTAGGTTTTTCTATGTGTTGCTAACTCTGACGCTAAAAGTTTTGCACCCTAGGTTCGAATCCTAGCAACTACACATGGCAATTCTAGGAAAGATAAATACCGAATGTAGTGCAATAAGTAATGCAGAATGTAAAGAGATAGAGCAAGCAAACTCCCGATAAAGCGATGTATCCCGAGGTATCAGAAAGCCACGGGTTTCCACTAGTCCTCGTTGTTGGAGGCCCTCTCAAAGGGAATACCCGCGCAAGGGCATGTACTCCCCGGTCGAGTCACTCTGTAGGATAGCCTATGGGACTTTCCCACACGCGAGCGGGTCTCCGCTGGCCTCTCCCGGATGCTCCTCGCCACCTCCACTTGGTTGAGCTTCGGCAAAAGCCTAGGGCCTCACCTCCCTAGTACAAAGTAACGGCGGCCACTCCACAAACACGGTTGGAGGGTCTCGCGAGACTTACAAGCCCTGATACTTACAACTCTTGGTGCGCGCAAGCACCGATACAAGAGGTGTGCAAACCTCACCTAAACTCTACGCTGACACCTAAAGCAATGCGCTAAAAGGTCAAACTAGCACTTAATCAAGCACTAAGCTCTATGCTAATCACCTAGATCTTCTATTTAGCACTTTGGTGGAATGAGCACTTGCAAATGAGTAGAACCACTTCCAACAACTTCCCAATGCTCAAGCACCCTCCAAATGGTCAGGGGTTGGGGTATATATAGTCCCAAGCAAAGAAACTAGCCGTTGCTCTCACGGCCAATTCTGACTCATTCGGTGCTAGCACCGTCCTATAGCACCGGACTATTTTGCCAACTAGCCGTTGCCTGTGACCGTTGCTTCAAACCAGAACCAATCCATCCGCTGCTCTGGCACACTTAGCACTGGACCATCCTGTGCTATCTTCAATCCTGCCAGAGCCGAATTTGGAGCCGATCAGACGAACCGAGCCGAGCACCGACTGATTCGGTGGTCCTCCTTTTGAGCACCGGACTATTTGATGGATTGCACATACAAAATGCACCCATGGCTGTCACGTTCAACGATTTGTCCGGTGGTGCTTCTCCTTGAGCACCGAACCATCCTATGGTCCATGTAACAACGCCTAACTTGGCCCTGGCACGTGTAGCACCGACTCATCCGCTGGTGCAGTGAGATGCTCTGGTGGTCTTCACAAATCACGTCGGTGGTCCTCTGAGTAGGATTCGCTTCATTATCTTGCGTGATCTTCTCTTGGTTACAACATACCATCACTTGGATGTCTTAGAATAAGACTCTCTGGATTTTCAGTATAATTTGGATGGCTTGAATACCGTCAGTTGGAACCTAAAAATACCTTCAAATATACATCTTGACAAACATGTTAGTCCTAATGACTATGTTGGCATTAATCACCAAAATCATAACATGGCCTAGGGCCATTTTCCTTACAAGTATATCCCCTATGTACTACTCAAAACTCAGTTTTTGATCATTTAATAAAGATATAACCTATATGGTTTTGCTGCCGAATAGCTGAGTGCCTTGCACACACCCTCGTTCTTCCTTGTTATTCTTGGACTTGTGAAGAAAGTCTCTCTGAGCCCCCTACTCCGTGATCTACGGTTGCCAGCTCGTCTGCGCCGTCTTCTATGTTTTAGTCCCGGTTTGTGGTTCTGCGGTTGTTCGGAGATTGAGTCGAAGTCCTAAAGGTTTCGGTGCCTCTCTCCCCGTCACTTGGTCGCATCCAACCTTGGTCAGGTATAAAGCTAGTTATCCCCGCTGCTTGCAGCAATCTATCTTGTTACGAAACATACTGTCGTGAAGAATGGGCCATCCATGGAACTTTCTTTGAATCAGACCCTATTAGGAACCATATTAAAACAAGAAATGGGGATGCTTAGGCCTGGTGATACAATATGGGGCTCTCATTACAAAAATGTATGCATCATCATTGCTATGTATCCTTCAATTCATGATGTACTTATCACTCTTGGAGATGATACTTCACATAGGGCTGATTGCACAAAAATAAATGATTTGTATCGTGTGAGGATTTTTATAATCTATGACTTGCTTCAGAGGCGTCCTTGCTCACCCTTATATACACGGGGGCAGGGTTATAGGTCGGTTTACACGAATCTTAGTTGACTTCAACAAGCCCGAGTACTTTTCGGTTCCTTTGAGTACTTCCTATACTAATTGACTAGTTCCATACATATTTATAGAGTTCTAGGTCTTCTTGCATCATAGTCTCTAAGAAAGTGTCCTCCCCTGTCACACCCGGTTTTCAACAAAAACCCGAATGCTGCCATATGTGTGCCCAGGAAGTCCACACAACACATATAGCTTACAAGTATGTATTACAGAGAACACAATGCTCGAATAAAACATTTACATCAATGTTACAAAGGACACATGCCTTAACACAATGGAAGACGAATTTATTAACTATCATCTGGTAGAGCCTCAAGTCCACATGGACACCGACTGGTTGACCACAGCTTAGATGTACGGAAGGTCTCTGATAAATCTTTAGTCACTGCCTCAAACGCTGCTCCATCTTATTACCCATCCAGGATTTTGTTGATTGATTGCAAGTGTAAGTAATCCATCTTACTTAGCAAGTATAACAGGAATGCATGAAGGCTTAAGATAGGCTTGACACGGCTGGACTGCATTTAGCACTTTTAGTTGGTTCATTTTAACATTAACCAAATTACTACAGTGTGAACAACACCCGGTTGTAAACCCAATTAAAGGTATAAGTGCAATTAACAGAAGTAACCATCATCATTATTAAGGGAACCACTAATAAAAAAGGATCCAGGCCGCTCATGACCGTGAGCACGGCTATCAAGATAGATTTACACTCTGCAGAGGTTTCACCCTTTAACCACTGGTCGAGTAAAAGCTCAAAGGAGCTTTGTACCCAACCACGCACAATTCACACTTCCAAGGTATGACTGCATAGGGACGCTAAGAGGCTTTTCACAAAACACCCTAACAAGCATAGTGGCCACTATGGTTTCGGCAACAGCGCATGAACCCCGACTCCCAGGATTGACTTACACCAGTGCGCGACATAAGTGGTCAATGGCATCCAGAGCGCGGGCCTCATGACACAGCATGAGTCCATCAGCGCAACGCTAGGGGTATCCATGGCGAGAACGTGGACACTCCCCTCAATGGGACATTGCTTACGGAGCAGCGCCAACGAACGTCAGGGTGCACGTGAATCTGAGGCCGTCCCCAGGTAATATCGAAGCTCAGACTTAAGAACCCCCGCCCCCACTTAGTGCCTTTCGGTAACCACTAGCAAGCTAGAGACGTACAAGTTACTTGTCCAAGACCAGAGCCATAATAGTTCCGATGGTGGCGACATGTTCCTGGGTTGCCGCTTTAAGAATTGGACCTTACGGAGAGACACTAGAGCAAAGCACAAAGCATACGCTCTAGCTGCCTTAACCATGTTGCTAAAAAGCAAGTTTTACCATTAAATTGAAGTGAACCATTAAATCATGATTAACAGTTAAATAAAGGTGACAGTAGCAGCGCATAGCAAGGATCTACCCATAAATGCATAAACCCAGGGTATCAAGAAATAAAGTATTAAAAGCTAGGTACAACCTTAGGGTGCATCAAGCTAGACACATGCAAGTATGAACGAATGATTAAAGGTGAATAGGTTGCAAGGATTATTCCATATTACACTTGCCTTAAATCCAATTAATAGTTGCTCAGGGTCTTCAGCTCTTGCTCGTCAAACTCTTGTTCTTCAGGATCCACGAATGGCGTTCCTTCTACTCGTAGCAGACATCGAGCACAAACATACAAACAAGCACAAATAAGAACATTACACCAATCAAAGAGAAAAGCTTTAAAAGAACATACTAGGCAGAAAGGCTCGATCGAAGGACACGAGATCGCAAGGAAACGCTTAAGACGGAACTACGGATGAGAAGAAACAACTATCGAAAGGTTTCTGATTACAAGGCAAAAGACTAAGTGCTGGATATATTTTAATTAGATAAAATCATGTGTATAGGTTATTTCAGAGAAACACCCTACTTAGAACTAACACAAATTATATTTGTACTTGAAAAACGGATGTAGACTTAGTCAAATTTTATTTATAATTGTACCAATTATACAAATTCAACATTTAACTTTAGAAAAGATAGGTACATGAACATCTAATCGAATAACTTTATTCTTCGCATTCAACTAATCAAATTATTATTAGAAGGCAATTATAAGTAGTATTAATCATATTAAATTTATTCATAAAACCGAGGTTTGATCTACTTAACTTTTATTTAAAAAAACCATTTGAAATATATATATTAGTCAAGTTAACATTTAATTTAGAAACACCGAGGTATAGCTCTAACTGAATTTTATTAGAAAAACAATTCAATAGTATTAGTCAAATTAATGTTTAATTAAGAAAGACCGATGTGTAAACCTAATTTGCTTTTAGTAAGAAAAAGGCATTTACATAGACATTTAATCAACTTAATTTGGAAATAATGTATAAAAGCATGAGTTGGGGTAAACATCACCACTAGCGTGTACTTTATGTTAAAACGAAGCTAACACAACTTGAACGGATCGAATCGGAGCTAAAACGTAGATTCTATGGGCATTTAAAGGTTGCAAGGACCAATTCGCGATTAACTATAGCCGACAGGGGCTAGCAGAGAAGTCTGTCTAGACTCAGAGAATAGTCACTGCGAATAGACAAATCCTTGGGGCCAGATCTGCAAAAGATCAGGGCTAGGGCTGGATTGAGAGGGCCTATTGTTTGTAGGGGGTTTACTGTGAATCAGCCAAGACTCAGAAGAATCTACAGGAATTACACATTTCTCTAGGGGCCAAAGTGGAAAATGGTTGCCTCCTTCCTCTGGACATAGCCATGGCAGACAGGAGCTCGGGCGGCCCAAAATCGCCGGCGATTCGGGGTGCTAGGGGCTCGGCCGAGGTTGGGAACGGAGGGAGGAGGTTGAGGGGATCGCGTGGAGGTGCTCACCAACGGCGGGGACGGACAGAGGCGGCCGGATTTCGGCCGGGGGCGGCGGACGGCGGTGGCGGCTCAGGTTCCTCCTGCAGGGTGTGCTCTGGTGCCGGTGGGGGTGACGAGGACTGGTGGCGGAGCTCCGGCTCGGTCTCGCGGAGTTCGCGGTGAGGTCCACTCGTCCCGGCGTCGTTGGCACGCGGCGACACCCGGCGGCGGCGCACGGCTCGAGCCAGCTGGCGCGGCGGCGGCGCTGCGCTGCACGCGGGGAGGGATGGGCGGCGCGGGGAGCAACAGGGAGTGCGGAGCCCTAGAGGCGGCGACCTTTATAGGCTCGCGAAGGCCGAGGCGGGCACGCATGCCCAGGCCGGCAGCCTGGCGGCGGCGGCCGTGGGTGGCGGCGCGATGGGCCTGGCGGGACGAGGTGGGCCGCGGCTGGGTCGGGCCAGGGTGGTTCGGCCCAGTAGGGTTTCGTTCTTTTTTTCAGAAATGATTTTCCTGTGTAAAGTTAGATTTAGAAAAGTCCAGAGAACTTATTTAAGCCACGAAAAATACTATATAAACCCCAAAAATTCCAGGAAAAATCTCAGAGACAGATTGAGACACGAGAAGTCCAAATAAAATATTAGGAGCTCATGAAAAAGATTTAGATCCTTCTAATAAATAGAAAGAGCTCTAAGAAAAGGAGAATGAAATTTTGGAAAAGTCCAGAAAATTCTCAGAAGAACCTAAACGTCGCATAAACACATTTTAAAGCCTGAGCACTCATGAAACACCAAAATGCATCAGCATGAATGCACACACATAACAAACTTAGTTAATTTAAAAGAACAATCAACTGTTTTTCCTACACTAAATTCCCTGTAAAACAAATAAATATTGAAAAAAGTTTAAAATTATGAAGAAATCATTGTTTAATTATTCCTTCAAATCACATCCTAAAATCCAACAATTTCAGGGTGTGACAGAACTACCCCCTTAACAGGAATCTCGTCCCAAGATTCAGGAGTAAGGTTAGCAAGAAAAAGAAAGATTATGGGTTCATTGCTTCACATATTCATGTCTTGCTCCTCGTGCCTACGTATGATGCGTGTTGGCGGTTCTTGAATCCTTTATTGCTAATCCATCGTTAAGTAATCCATGGAGCCTTCCCGGACGTACCACCATGGGATGATCCTATAGAGAACCTTGGTATAAGTTTGTTGAAGTTTCTCAATCACACTTCTCTCTTACTTCATGCCATAGTCTTCCTTCTTTCTCATGTGATTCCAGGGATGTTCATGAACTTCCTTCTTAAAGTGATTTGAGTAGAGCTGAATTGATTGTCCCATTACTCTCTTAGGCTTTACTGGCTGGTCTGATGTTGACCCCTTTCTTCAACCGTCATCAATGCTACTGTTCTTCTCGCTTTAACTCCTTATCTATGTCAGTTCTACCCTCCTTAGCAGGTTCTTTCTATGTTCAAATTGAGCTTGGTAAGGGTGAGCTTCTTCCCTTATCTCATTTCACTACTTTGCTTCCTGGGTCTCCTGGCCTTCCAGGGTTGAAATTCTTTGACAGGCGTACTCCAATCCACGAGGATCATAGTCTAAGTTCTGCCCTAATCTTGGGTAACTCTTCCTCAGACTGATCCCCTTTTTTTGCGAACACCTTATGCTCTTGTTGATAACCGAACGGTATCGGTGTAACGCCTCAGCTTTCATTAGACCGGCTCACTCTGGGGCATGGAGGCCATGGTATTCACAACAGTGACATCCCATGAATGCTTAACATCCTCGTGTCGTAGTTGCACCTCTAGCTCTGACACTCTACAACTTCTATTATTCCTTTGACTGTTCCATGCTTCAACAACCTGCCTTTTACTGGTCCCGGGTGAACGTTACCTTTGTCGTCTCCATAGTGGGAGGGGACGAATAATTCACATTGCATCCTTCCTTGTCGGCCTCAGCTTGTAGGGCTAAGAGTTCCTCGTAGTTGAATGGTGGCGGGGACGGGGATGTTGTAATCAAGACTACTGATTTTCTTCGTTGTAGTTGTTGAGGAGTGGGGCTTGTTCCATCATAACTTGTTTGATTTTCTTCATAATTTGAGCCATTGTGTGCAACGCCTAACTCTGTACTTCATAAGCTATGTCTTCTTAAGATGGAATGAAATAGCTGGCGCATCGTCTCCACGGGCACTTTGGCATTGCCCCCGATGGGGTTTCTCATCTTCAGCCTCTAGTGTGAAGCTGTGTAGAATCTTCGTCTTCATCTTTCTCATTTCTAGCAGCGTCCTTTGAAGAGAGGTAGATGGGAGAAAAGCCAAGAAATAGGGTGGAACAAGAATTATGTAGGGCCTTCTTTCTTAGACTTTCCTGGGTGTTGAGGATTGTAGACGCTTGTCGTTGATGTTGGTGTGTCTTTATCTTTCTTTCCTCTTCGTCTTTCTCTTCTACCTTCAGTTGGTTCAAGAGAAAGAAAGGGAGATGACGAGGATGTGGGAGATACAAAAGAAGAACCCAGCTAGGCAGCTGATGTTATTGCAGGTAGAAGACCCACAATACACCAATAATCAATACAAAGAAGCAAATCAAACAAGATCACAAAACAAAGCATTATCATGCAAACATAGAACAGTCAACAATTGTCAGTCGGTGCTAGTGTTGTTAGTAAGGCTTCCAAGGGGTACTCCTAACTCCTAAGCAGGGCTCTAACGTCATGCTTGAACTAGCTTAAGATAGATTGTGTGGATCATCGAAAGAGATTTTTTGAATCAGAAAGGACACTTTGGAATCCAAAAGACCAAGGAGGGATTCCAAAGAGAATAAATAAGTCTAAATAAAGACAAACAAACATTCTAGAGAATATCTAGGAGGAGATGAATAGACAAGAATGAATAAAAGGCAAGGAAGTATCAACGGAAGTTGAATAAATAAGGATACAAGGAGAGATAGAGATTTCAAGGAAGCATCGATTGATTAAGGGCAAGGATTTAAACATGGAAGGCTTGCAACTGTCACCGACAAATTAAGGGGGGTGAGGTGCAAGAGATAGATAAAACATATCCATCAAGGTGGACAGGTATTCAACATCAAGTAGTCAAGGATTTGCAGAGGTAAGGAGCAAGGGAGCAAAGGGTGCGGGTAAAAGACCAAAGATCAAGGATAAGAAGTAAGAGACCAAGGTGTGGATAGTGGTTACGAAGTAAGAAGAGTTAACATAGGGGCCAAGGATATATAGAGGGAGTTTATATGATAAAGAGGACCTTAGAAAACGACCATTTCTGTCTAGGCTGTGATCCTACAGTCAGCACGGCTCTGATATCAATCTGTCACACCCGTTTTCAAACAGAAACCCGAATGCTACCATATGTGTGCCTAGGAAGTCCACACAACACATATTGTGGGGACCATCCTTCGATGTCCTTTAATCACCTGTACCAGTCCCCTAGATCAGTACGCTAATACAGGTTTTACACAGGGTTAGAATCAGAAGCAATAAAGCGCAGTAAATGAGAGTAACTACCTTTGCCTTAGCGGAGAGTGGCATTATGACCCATTCCATGGAGGGAATGACCGAGGTGCCCTACGTGTCCATGTACCTGTACAATTGAAAGCAAGGCTGAGTACACCTATGATTGGTACTCAGCAAGCCTGGGGCGAAGAATATAATGCATGCAAGGGAGTGAGGTGTAAGGGTTATATTTAGTGGAAATACAAAGTAAAGTTATGTTTATAAACAGGGGGTGGGAAAGAGGATTAAATAGTTGGTTGGCCCTGGAGGGGAATTCTCATCCCTGCCATTCCCATATTTACTTCCATCCCAGAGACCGTCAGGGTCCTTCTGGGCCGGCTATGCCTTGCTCTCTTCTAGGGCCTCTGCCCATCTCACCATCTCATATTTTATTAACAGGTGAATTCTAATCAACGGGGGCTTTGACTATATGGGCTCATGACCGTGAGCCACGGCCATCCGGATAAGTTGATTAACTCTGCAGTGCTTGTACCCTATGCCATACGTCGGTAAACGCCTACCTCCGCGAAAGGCAGTGCTGACCTACGAGACCCTTACCCGCCAGTGTCTATCTCCAGACAGCATTCCCTAGGTCCAGCCACAGGTAATACTGGGGGTCTACTCAGGGGTCCCATATTTGTCCACGAGGGGACCTTCCCGAGGAACTGCATGCATTAAGGATGGCAATCCTGCCATCGGGCCCTACCAGCCCAGTCACCTGTGACCCGTGCTGACCAGTCCTAGCCCTCTATCTAGGGCTGTCTCTAGTATACTTGTTTCCCGACTTGGCAACCGGACACGACCAGGCACCGTTAGCTACTCGGTCTCTGCCTCGGTTGGTCTCCGTACCAATCATGCGGCTCCTTGGGATGGATTGGCTAGGATATGCTAGCGGGGTGTGGATCAAGGCCTCACATTACAGGTCATTCCCGAAGGCCATGTCCTTTTTGGCTCGTACGACGGTACTGGCATTAGAAAGACTCTCCCGTGAACCAATCCTTATATGACCAGAGTAAGCCTTTGGGACAGGATCCTCTGCCGAGGCTGCCTCCCTTACTCGCAAGTCCATCCTTACAGGGTTTCTATTAGTTGGTTCATTTTATATTAAACTCCAATTTCACTCTCTTATCCCAGAAGCTCTATAAAATAACGAAATGTTCAGAAGTTTCTAAGAAATCTACTTCTAAATAACACTCGGTCATCGACGGTCATGACCGGGTTATCAATGGGTTGTTTGGCTAGAAATGACTCTAAACCAGGTGGGGGTGGAATGTAGAGGGCTTTCCTTAGGATTTAATAAAATATGCAGGTCATATTATTAACTTGGTTGATTTTATTATGCAGGAACTGGACTGGCATGACCAAGGAGTTGGTTGCCAGGACTTGCCTTCATGAATGGTACTTGAACGTCCGCTAATGCGTACGTACGTTCGATGCCGACCAGGCTTGGCTTCTGGGCCTTCTAGAGCTTTGGCATCTTGATCGGGGCCTGGTCATGGCCATCGACCTATTGATCAATAAAACATGGAAAATAACATTCAGTATATAATACACCAATTAATTCCTATAAAATAGAAAGAGAGGATAAAAGGGGATATTATGATTATTGGGAGATAATCCATTAATTACGATAAATAATTAATGGACTCAAGGAACGGAACTTCCAGGAAGTTGATGAATAATTTCCTCGGAATGATTGAATGGTCGGGGAGTTATATGGATTCTAAGGAATAACTCCGGATGACGGTGGTTTCTAGGAAGGGCTTGGAGTAACGGGGTTGGGGATTATTGGACAGCTAAGCAGTAATCCCAGAATAATTAGTGGATGATCATATTAATTATTTAGAAATAAGTTTCTAAATAATTAATGGGATGGAACGGAATTGGGTAGCACAACGGTTGGGGTTTACCAAAACCCAGGGTTTTGATCGGACGGGGAAACGGCGCCCGCGGGGCTTTGGACGAGGTTTCGGTGGGGTACTAAGAGAGTGCGACTGGGATTTGGAGCTGGGGTATAAATCCTAGGGAAACAAGCATATGTAAATGCTTAGAATAATCCCTAGTATTTGTGGAAATTCATGGGGATTTTATGGGGCTTTGGAATAGGATTGGCAATATTTGGGGTGCATTAAAGGGGCTTTTCCATTGGATGAGAGATACTCTTTTGGGATTTGGGGTCAGAATATCTTAAAATGGTTTAAATGGCTCTAATAGGTTTAGAAATAATTCTAGTATTTTTGGAGAATTTTGGGGAATTTTTGGAGTGGAAGAAGTGCTCTAAATAGAATTTGGTGTGCACTTACTGGGTGTACCTAGCAATTTGGAAAGGGTTGGCGTCAACGTGGGTCCGCTGGCGTACTGTTCCGTGCGCTGGCTTGGTGGGCGCGGTGGACTGCGTACGACGCGGTCTGCGGTTCAGTGAACCGCGTCCACGCGCCTGGACGCGTGACAGTCGTCGGGTGGCGTCACGCGTGGTCCACCGGGCAGCGACAGAAGGAGGGAGACGGCGTCGGCACAGTTGACAGCGTTGGCACGGGCCCGCGTGGCAGAGAGTGAAAGCGGGGATGGCGTCTCGGCCGTCTGGCCTTCTTCATCCAGCTGCTCCTCTGCTTCTTTCCACGCCGAGCAGGGGAGGAAGGGGAAGGGGCCGGTGGCTGGCTGGATCTCGCCGGCGGCCGGTGAGGAGTGGCGGTCGGCGCACGGTGGTGGCGCGTGCGCGGTGTTGCGCATCGCAGCGCGGGGCAGTGGTGGCGCAAGGCATGGTGCAGCACGGAGTGGGGCCTGCGGCGTGGTGGCGCGTTGAGGCGGGCAGCGCCGGCGGCGGCGCGAGGCACTCGCGCTACATGCGCGCAGCGGCGCGAAGCGCATGGCATGGTAAGGCGCGGCGCGGTGCAAGGTGCGCGGCCGTGCATGGCTTGCCGGCGCGGCGGTGTACGGCCGGGCACGGTGGCAGCGACGACGGCGGCTTGATTGGGTGGGTGGCGACGGTGTGGTTGGGTGGGTGGCGACGGCCGTTGGCAGCGGCGGCAGGGCGGAGCTCCAGGCACGGAGTAGATGAGGGAGGGTGGTGGGGCGGCGTGGCCAGGCAGAGGAGGAGCTAGAGCTTGGCTCCCGTCGGGGTGCTGTTCCATGGCGGGCTCCGGTCCTATTTATAGGCGGAGGAGGGGGTGCGGGTGCCGGCCACGTCGCGGGTGGCAAGGCAGGAGGGCAGAGCAAGTCCGCCGCGTGGCGCCGGGCGGGGGAATGCTTGAGCTTGGCGGATGGCGGCGGCGACGAGCAGTGCTCCTGGCTCCGTGGTTTCAACCCGGCCGTGCAGGGCATGATCGATTGGTGAGGGCGAGCTAGCGGGGAAAGGCGTGGGTGGTTGGGTGCCGGTATGGGTGCGACAATGGCCATCAATGCCGGCGGTCAGGGGGATAGGAGATGATGGCAGCGGCGGCTTCGGCCGGCGGGGTGGTCGGCGCCGCTATTCTTGTGCTGTGGCACGTGGTGACGTCGACGCGCGTCGCGCACGGCCGCCGGGGGTGGATCCTGGCCAGTGGCCGGGGATCAGTGGGCGGCGAGCGGTGATGGAGCTGCTGGGAGGAAAGGGGAAGGAAGGAGGAAGAGGAGCGTGACGTCACGCTGACGTCGGCGTGCGCGAGCCAGGCCGGAGAGGGGAAAGGAGGAGTGGCCCAAGCGGGTGCGTGCTGGGCCAAGCAGAGCGGGCTGGAGGGGGATGTGAGGAGTGGGCCGTGGGGAAGGGGAAAGGAGGGATGGGCCGCAAGCCGGCCAGAGAAGGGGAGAAGGCGAGCAGGACCGGAAGTTGAAGGGGAGAAAGTGGACTTCAGCGACGGGCCGCGAAGGTGGTTTGGGCCGGATGTTAGAATTCGGCCCACTAATCAAATAAAAGGCTTTTCTATTTATTTGATTAGGGTTTTGAGTTTAAATTTGAATGAGGATTTAAATTTAAATAGAATCTGAGTGTGAAGCTTGAGATGGGCATTATCTTGGGGGTATTTTGGTGGGGTTTGGTATTGAAAATAAATATTCAAATTATATTTGAATATTAAACCTAGAGGATTAGAGAGAGAGGAATTTTGGAGGGATCTCTATCACTTGGAATCTAAAGCAAGGGGAAGAGTTTCTAAGCATTCAAATGCAACACATATGTTTGATTCGATGCATGATTTATTTAAAGAATATATTTTGGGTATTGTTAGAAAATAAGTTAGGTTTAATTAAAGAAAATTTTAGAAAGCTCATATTTTTAAATGCCTTAAAAAAGCAGGGTGTTACAGGGCTACCCCACTTAAGGGAAATCTCATCCCGAGATTTAGGGTTAGAAAGAAAGCAAGGGTTATCCTATCTTTTCCTCAACGAATGCAGGGATCAGAGTTTCCTTTATTTATCAAAAGGAATTCCTTTCTCCTTTTGAAGTCTGGGAGTATTTCTCCCTGTAACTTATTTACTCTTTATTTCCATGTATGGGAATATTGATACTGATGCTTTCGTCCGTTATTCCCTGAATATGTACAATAATTTCTGGTCAGTACCCGGAATATCTTGAGGATAATCTCTTTTCTGTGTTGTTTTAATCCTCAAGTTCTTGAGGCCAGATCTCCTTTCTTTCTTTCGGGTTACTACCCTACTTAAGGAGAACTAACTTGTCACTTTCATACATTACCTTGGAATTTTCTATTTTCTAGTAGATATCCTGGATTCTTGGGGTTTCTGTCTAGACTCCTTATCCAGGATTTTCTTTTATCTCGATATATCCATGTCGAGTCCTGGTACCTCCAGGATAACTCATTCCTGATCGCAGGGTCATTCCCGTACCAGTTTATCTCCTATGATTCTTCATCCTACTTAAGGAAAATTAACTCAGATCTTCCTTAAGTTTAGTTCATAGGTCCTTAATTAGCTCTCGGATTTTCTTTATCCTCGAGAGTATTGTGTCTTCATCCAAGTTCCCGTTTGTCGGGGGTATTTCGCCGTTCCTTGGGCGTATCTGTCTTCAGATGTACTACTTCACGGTTCCTTATTCTTGAGATACTGCTTGGACACATCATCTCCATACCATTCATCTCTTAATAATTTTATTCCGCTTTAAGAGGTGAGGCTTGGATGGGTGTTGGTTGCAGCCGGGGCACATCCATTCGGACTTGGCAAAACCTTCTGGGTTATTTGACAGAACCAGGGTCGGTGTGAACCTTGGGTGACCACTTCTCATCTTAAACTTGGTATGATGATTCTTTTGGGTAATTGAGAAGTGTCTCCTTCCGGTATGACAGGATGGTCGGAAGATTTCCTGACCATTCTAGTGGAATATTGCCACCATATTTTATATGGTGATTCTCTTATCACATCACCCAATTTATTCCACTAGGATCCATCCCTTAAGTTTCCTTTTATCCAGATGGTTTGCCTTGAACGCTCGAAGGAATGAGCATGGTTCAATCACTCCTTCAATGGGATGATTCCATGGAATGTTCAGGAATACGCCCCCTTCCGAAGGATGCCATTAGAAATCCCAGGACTGTAGGGATGTATCTTAGGCATCACTTTGGGTAGGTAACCTTGATAGTTGAGATTAGATGGTTACCGTCATCGGGAGTACGATGGGTTGGTTTCCCCGGGATGGTTTGGAGGTTCAGGTTACGAAGGGCTGAAGACGTGATTGAGGAGCATTTTTCTTAAAGAAACTTGCATACCTCACTGATCTGTAGGGTTTGAGGGATTTCCTCATTAGAAGAGGGTTCTTGCTTCGTGGGAGGTTGTGTGTATCTCGGAAGGGTTGGAGATGGAGTATTGGATTGGTTTAAGAGTGGCGTATCGTCGGGAGGAATGGATACGCGTGTATTGATCTCATGGGGCATTTAGGGTTACGATACCTGGAGTATGTATGGGCTTCGGAAAGGACAATGTACGGAATTTAGGGATGTGTGCTGCTGAGGGGGAGCAATAAGGGTATGTTGGTTTCTAGTGGTACTGACGGTGAGGAAAAAAATTCCATGATTCGAGGATATTACAAGACAAGAAATCAAATTGAAAATAAATTAGGGAATATGAATTAGAAAATAGGGCTTGTTTACATTGATTTGAGTTGGAGGAGAAATATTAGGAGAAGGATTGTCAACCGGAGGAAATAGGGCTTGTTTACATTGATGCTCACCATGTGTTGACAATTAGGTAGTACAAAAAAGTCATTTTGTTGGGGGTGGCCATGGCCGCCGCTGGCCACCCCCCAGCTCCACCACTGAGTCTACCGTGCATCTGCACTTGCCTGTTCGATTTCTTGCGCCATATATTAATCTCATGCTACTGGGCGCTCCTTCCTGCCTCCTGCACTTGTTCCATCCCCATGCGTTATCGAGTGCTCTAGACTCTGAACCGTCGCCGCCTATCGTGTAGTCTTCGCTCCCCTACCGGCCACGCCTCGGCAACTAACGCCACACACTATCACTGCGTGCGGGGCCAGGCTGAGATGGGGCCAGCCGGCCAGTGGTGCCTCTTCCTGTGCGTCCCATCGTTGTAAATTTAGGGCAGTACCTCAGGGCACCTCGCCGGCGACGCGCGATAACGAGGAAGCATATTCCAATCGAGCGCGTTCGGTCGTGTGGCAGATACGTGGGACCCACATGTCGGCGCCGATTCGCAAATTCGCATAGCATGAGTTCAAATTCGCAAAGAAAACATTCAAATTCGCCAAAAATGCACCTTTTATTGTTCACAAACTTATAACTCCCCAATTTACGTGTACGTGTTATTGCAATGTGTTGTTTGTGTGTAAGCACAACCTACACCTCCATCCACACAATAGTAAATTCGCACGTTAACATGGATTCCACAGTTGTGTATGATGGTCTACCCTTTAGTTTGACTTGAGTGACCATGTATATGTTGTTGAGATGGTAGCTAGTGCTCCCACCCACACACTCATGAATACAATTCACTATAATTTGTACAAGCGGTTTGCATATGTAGGTTGGATTTGTAAAATAACTCAATCACACCAAAGCATAGGTTCAAATTCGCCAAAAATGCAAAAAATATCACTTCTTGTGTCATCTCTGTATGAAAGTGTAAAGCTTTGTGCCTCCGACGGGTGGGACCAGCGGACCTGTGGACCGGCGGTTTCCTCCACCGGCGGCACCTCGCGCGCGACGCGTGATAATGAGGAAGCGTATTCCAATCGAGCGCGTTCGGTCGTGTGGCACACGGGTGGGACCCACATGTCGGCACCGATCCCATGATCAGTTGTTGCTCAGATCTTCATTCATCTTCTATTTTTGTATTTAAATTCTAAATAAAAACTTTCAACATGTATAGATTTCACATATGGTGTCTAAATCTGGTGTTTTTTTTCCCGAATTCGTACGAAAACAATACCTACCACGTGCACTCAATTGCATCGTCGTAATAGAATCTGATTTTCCAGCGTTTTACAAACTCATGTACCTTTAATTGTTCACAAACTTATAACTCCTGAATTTACCTGTATTATTGCAATGTGTTGTTTGTGTGTAAGCACAACCTACACCTGCATCCACACAAGAGTTAAGTTGTAACACCCTCCAAATTAAGTAGAATTAATTTAGGATTGATCACTAGATTTATTAGGAGAATTATAGAAGTAAAAAGAAATAAATATTGAAAATAAACTAAAAATAACTATGGGAAAATAAAAGGGATGTCTTAACTCGAGTGCTTGACTAAGACCAAAATGAATCTCTAAAACCCCAGAATAAGATTAGAGAAGTTTTGGTTTGAATTCGAAATCAATTTCCTTTTAAAACCCCTTTCAGATAAATAGGAAAATGATGTAAACATCCATTGGGCCGAAATCTCAATTCTGGCCCAACCATTTCTCGCAACCCAGCTTCAAAGTTTGGTATTCCTCCCCCAACTCCCGGCCTCACACGCTCTCCCTCCCTCTCCTTCTGCCGGGCCGAACTCCCCGCGGCCCAGTCCACCCCCTGGCCGGCCGCTCGGCCCACGCGGCACGGCCCGTTCCCGCTCGGGGTGACGTCGGATGACGTTACCGTCCCCTTCCTCCCTCCTTCGCCTTCCTCCCGCGCTACTGCAATCGATCGCCGCCGCTCAATCCGCGCTCCGTGGCCACTGATGCTGTTCCGGGAGGCACCAGCGCCGCGTGTCCGCACCCCCGCGCTCCACCGCGACACTAGTGCGGCGCCGACCAGCCTCCAAGCGCCCAGGCCGAGCTCGCCGTCGCCGCCGTGACGCAACTCCCGGCTGCCACGTGCCGGCACCTCGACGGACGCCCTCGTCCGCCCGGCGCAAAGTGTCGAGCTCCGCCGGTCCCTCGCCGCCTATAAATAGGAGGCCCGCCCTTCGTTTCCCCGGCGCAAGCACGAGCCGAGCTCGAGCTCTCCTCCCCGCCACCATCACGGCCACACCGCCCTCCCTGCATCCTGCTGCACCGAGCATCGTCGCCGGGCTGCGCTGGCAAGCACGCCGCTGGCGGTGCTTTGCGGCCGCTAACCCACGCCTGCGCCGCTACCGCACCAAGTCGCCGACGCCGGGCGACCCCACACAGCCGTGCCGCGCCCTGCGCCGTCGCCTGCCACCACCTTGCCAGGCCATCGCCGGTGCCGCTGCTACGCCCGATCCCACCGCCGTCGCACCAGCAACTTCGCGCCGCCCCTTCCTACGCCGTGCCGACGCCACCGCGTGCCGCACCACGCCGGCGCCGCCGCGGCCCTGCGTCGCGCCACGCCGCGCCTTGCGCTGCCGTGCTGCGCGCTCCACGCCGTCGCGCGCGTGCAGAACGTGTGCCCGCGCGTCGCCCGCCGCCGCACGCCGACCGCCGCCCCTCACCGGCCGCCGGCGGATCCAGCCGGCCGCTGGCCCCTCTCCCGTTCCTCCCCTGCTCAATGGAGAAAAGAGCAGAGGAGTAGACGGGAGGGGAAGAAGGCCGGGCGGCCATACGCCGTCCCCTCCCCCGGCCGTTGCTAGGTGGGCCCAAGCCGACGCCGTCAACTATGCTGACGCCGTCTCCTCTCCTTCCACCCACTGACCGGTGGGTCCCACGTGACGCCACCGAACAGCCGTCCCCGTCCCACCTGACGGCCGTTGGCCGTTCCACCGCATGGACACGGTCCACATGGACCGTGAGGTTCCACCCTCGGTCCACCGCGCCCACGACGCCGGCCCACGAAACAGTACCGAGGCGGACGCCACACCCCTGCGTCAGCCGGCACTAAACTGCTACGTGCACAACGGTAAGTGTACACGAACTTTTAGTTAGAGCCTTTCCCAACTTCCATAAATTTCCCAAAAATACCCAAAAATCCTAGGAATATTTCTAAGCCTATTAGTGTCATCCAATCCTTTTTAGCACATCATTAGAGCCTAAATCCAACTAGGCTAAGTTCTAGCCTATAGAAGGCCGCCATTAGTGTACCCAGGAAATTCCCCGTTCCCTGTCCTAGCCCAATAAATCCCTAGAAAATTCCCATAAATATTAGGGATTATTCTTTGCATTTCCATATGCTTACTTCCCTAATATTTATGTCCTAATCCTAGCCTAGCCATTAAACCACCTGAAACCCCGTCGGTACATCGTCCGTATAAACCCTAAACCCCGTCTAAAACCCCGTCATCGTACCGTTCGTCCACAAACCCCTAGATATCCATAAAACCCTAGCCGTCATGCTACCCAAGGAACATATACGGATTATCTAGAAATCCATATCGGTTATTCGGGATTTATCCATAAAACCCCTGTTATACTGATTGTTATTTTATGTGTTTTATCGATAGCATGACCGGGGCCGACGAGATGCCGAAGCTCCAGAAGACCCGAAGCCCAGCCCGGTCAACATATGGTATACGCCCGCGTAAGGACGTCTAAGGACTGACAATGAAGGCAAGTCTCACCAATAATATCACCCAAATCACTAAAGCTTACCATTCCTGCAGCTTAAGCTATGAGGAGGTATCATGTGGGTGAATGCCCGGCCTCGCTGTAGCTATTGGATGCTTTAAGATTGGGAGTGGAAGGATGGCCTCGTTAGGAGGATCCTAAGAGCCACTCTGATCCCAGCTAAGGACCGGTTCATGGGAGAGTCTTTCTAATGCCCAGTACAACCCCGCATGCCAAAAAGGCACAGCCTACGGGAGTGCCTATTTATGTGAGGCCTTGATTCACACCCCACCAGCTGAACCTAGTAATCCATCCCAAGGAGCCGTATGATTGGCGCAGAGTGCTGATCGGCGAACTGGGTAGCGCCTGGTGCCGGGTCAGGCACGCGCCAAGTCAGGAAACGGGTATACTGGAGACAGCCCCAGACAGAGGGCTGGGACCGGGCGGCACGGGTTGACTAGGATACAGGGTCAGAGACCCTGAGGGCCAGAGGCCCGATGAGCTCATTAAATAAAACCCGGGTTGATAAGTACGACCTCTGTAGAGTGTAGAATCTATCTTGATAGCCGTGACTCCGGAATGAGTCCACTTAGTCAAAGCCCCCACTGATTAGATTTACTTTTATTGCATGGGGAACCTGAGATGGTGAAGGTACCGTTGGTCAGGTTCGGGATAGCACATCGGGACTCCCAGGGAGGAAGTGCCCCTCCAGGACCGACCTTTATATTTAATTTAATTCATATAATATATTATTTGTGGGATTTGCTGGGTATTCTCTTCAGAATACTCACCCTTGCTTTCATTGTCATACAGGTTTAGGACTCCAGGGCGAGAAGGCGCTACAGCCCATTCCGGCGGAGGAATGAAGTGCCTACCGCTCTTCGTTAGCTAAAAACGGTGTTAAATCTATTTAAAATATACGTTATTTACCACTTCTGATACTAACCTGTGATAAGATCTGTATCAGCGGCCGATCCAGGACCTGATACAGGTAATCAGGGAACCTCTGAGAAAGAGGTCCCCACATAAGTTGCGCATTAACACTAGATTCTATTACGAGGAGTCAACCAATTAAAACTTTGACTAAAGTTATGCTAAAACATTGCTAACATTCATAATACAAAATAAGTATCATTAGATTAGTTATAGAATATACTTTCATAACAAATTTATCTGGAGACAAGATAGCTAATACCATTTGATATAAATTTGGTCAAATTTGAACTCGTTTGACTGACACGGATCTCATAGTTGCATTCTTTTGTGGATGGAGGGGGTAGCAAAGCTCAACATAGAAACTACCTATGGACATCATGGGTTGGGACTGCCCTAACTCCCCAATTTACCTGTATTATTGCAATGTGTTGTTTGTGTGTAAGCACAACCTACACCTCCATCCACATAAGAGTAAAGTTGCACGTTAACATGGATTATTCCACAGTTGTGTATGATGGTCTGCCCTATAGTTTCACTTGAGTGATGACCATGTATATGTTCTTGAGATTGTAGCTAGTGTTCCCACCCACACACTCATGAATACAATAATTCACTATAATTTATACAAGGGGTGTGTATATGCAGGTTGGATTTGTAAAATAACTCAATGTCACCAAAGCATGAGTTCAAATTCGTAGCCCTAGCAAAGCTGCCTAGCACAGGCAGCGATCTCATGCGCTCGATTTCGTCGGCCTAGTGCAGATCACTGCCTGGCGATCTCATGCGCTCGATTTCGTCGGCCTGGGGTGGTGATCGTGGCCTGGGCGCTGCATCTGCCTGCCACCCCATCTCATTTGTTGTGCCATATATAAATCTCATACTACTGGGTGCTCCTTCCTGCCTCCTGCACTTGTTCCATCCCCATGCGTCGTTGAGTGCTCTAGACTCTGAACTGTCACCTCCTATTGCGTAGTCTTTGCTCCCCCTCCCGGCCACTGCCTCGGCAACTAACACCACACACTATCACTGCGTGCGGGGCCAGGCTGAGATGGGGCCAACCGGCTAGCGGCTGCAAGTAACTGAACATGCGGTGCCTCTTCATGTGCCGCTGTGCGTCCCATCGTTATAAATTTAGGTCAGTTGCCCTCCTTCTCCCATTCACATTTCCTCTTCCTCTACACCTCCATCCCCGGCCTTCTCCCCGCTTCCTCTGCACTCGCCGCCGTCACCGACCGATCGACTCCAAGGCAATATGTCCCCCCAAGCTCCCCTCCTCGCATCACCAGCGAATGCGTGCCACCACCAGCGACAGCCCCAGACAGAGGGCTAGGACTGGGCGACACGGGTTGACTAGGATACAGGGTCAGAGACCCTGAGGGCCAGAGGCCCGATGAGCTCATTAAATAAAACCCGGGTTGATATCCGCGAGGCGGATGATTAGTAGCCCCTGCTTAGCCCCCAGTATGCACGTGGCTGGACCTAGGGAATGCTGACCAGCGATGGTCACCGGTGGGTATGAGTCTCGTAGGGCAGTACCTGCCTTGACGAAGGTAGGGACTGACCGAATGCGGGGTAGATAAGTACGACCTCTGCAGAGTGTAGAATCTATCTTGATAGCCGTGACTCCGGAATGAGTCCACTTAGTCAAAGCCCCCACTGATTAGATTTACTTTTATTGCATGGGGAACCTGAGACGGCGAAGGTACCGTTGGTCAGGTTCGGGATAGCACATCGGGCCTGGCAGGAAGGAAGTGCCCCTCCAGGACCGACCTTTATATTTAATTTAATTCATATAATATATTATTTGTGGGATTTGCTGGGTATTGTCTTCAGAATACTCACCCTTGCTTTCATTGTCATACAGGTTTAGGACTCCAGGGCGAGAAGGCGCTACAGCCCATTCCGGCGGAGGAATGAAGTGCCTACCCGCTCTCCGCTAGCTAAAAACGGTGTTAAATCTATTTAAAATATACGTTATTTACCACTTCTGATACTAATCTGTGATAAGATCTGTATCAGCGGCCGATCCAGGACCTGATACAGGTAATCAGGGAACCTCTGAGAAAGGGTCCCCACAGGGTTGGTATCAGAGCCGTAAATAAATTCTTAACACCATATAAAATAGCCCATACATATTAAGAAGCCCTAAGCCCTCTGTTCTGCTCCTATTTTTCGAGATTTCTCGAAAAATCCTTCTTCTGTGCCCCAAATTCCCCTTATCTCATGCTTAACTCCAAATGTTACTCTGACAGGTATGGATCATGAGAATGAAGTTTGAAAGATGATCCAGAATATGGAAATTAAGGGATGAAGACTTGCCGAAGAGCAAATGCTGCCGGAGTAACTAGAGGTCTAGTTGTAGAGTTCTCTATAGGAAATAAGCCTATGACCTTACAGTAACGTACTTTTGATTAAATAATGTTTGATTAAGCCTCGGATAATAGATTTCCCTTTTCCATATAATAGATATGGATTTGATTGGTAGTTGATTGCAGAAATGCGTGGATAGAACCACTCTTTCCTCAAAACCTAAGGAATACCTATAGATCTTGTCCTTCTCACATAACCAGCTCAAGCAGATGTTCAGAGATGAAGGGAAATTTTCGAAAGATAGTTTTAAATGTCTGATATGGAATACAGAGTCTAGTCCTCTTAAGTGGGTAGATTCTGAAGTCATTAAGACATTTAATTTGAAAAATTTTAGGGAGTAACCAAGAAGAACTCATACGTCACAAATCTCAGGAAAACACGAAATAATCACAGGAATAGTATAATGCAAGTTTATACTATGAATGTGACAAGGTTTGAATTCCTGAATAAATCCTAGAAAAGGAGACTTGTGGAAGCTGAAGAAACCAATAAGCAAGATATAAGGATTTTCCTTAGAAACCCTAACCCATCAGTTCGGAGACCCATAAACCATTAGCCAAAAAGGCCTACTCTTTTCCCTACCAAAGTCGACTTTATCCATCGCAAATATTTTCCGGATTAGCTGGCAATTTCCTTGAATTAGGACTAGCTATATCCGTAAAACCTCGAAACCCCTATCAATCCCTGTACCACCCTCACCCACAGTCTTCCAGAGAATCTTATCCCTAAACACCAATCTCAAAGGAAGTTGAAGAGATAGCCAAAACTCCATTTATTCCTGGAAACATACAAGTCTCTTCATGAAATTAACCTTCCTTCACCATCATCATCCCCGAACGAAACCATCATTGATTCCTTGGAAGATTCGCCTTGATCCGATCCTACCGAGGTAATCAAACCCCAATCCACAAAGCATACAAACCGCGGACAAGCCGATACTTTGTTCAGCAAAGCTTCGTCATCCCCGACCTCTGAGATAATCCCGTACGTCTTTCCCAAATAAACCTATCTGGATTCCCGACTCGTCTTAGCCTCCGAGATCTTACGCATATCACCTTAGCCATTCATTCCAACATACACTTATTTCCGCAATACTTCAGAGAACCTCCCGTCAATCGCCTTCCTTCCCATAGCACCACTAAAACCCAACCAATACTCTATCAAAATACCCTGACCCTCCCACGAATCTCAAAGCTCTTCCTTAGCAGGGGATCATCCTGTTTCCTGACAGATCATTGAGGCATGCAAGCTCCTCAAAGCCTGCCCCTCAATCGTCATCCAACCGCAAAAACCTCCGAACTGTCCTGAGGGTATCGCTCCATCACAACTTCTCGACAACCGTCACCATCCGACCATCTATTTCTTGCCACCCAGGAGTAAACTACCCGAAGTCATGCTCAGGCGAACCCCTTGCAGTTCTGAGCACAGCCATGACCGTCACCTTACTCCAGAAGGAAACACATCTTCCGATACCTAGTAAAACCATCCCGTCATATCTTAGCGGAGAAATGGCTAAACCAGGACTGTCTTCTAGGAGCAACCACTCTAGTAGGATACCCGAGAAGCAGACTCTCCAAATCTCAGGAATTACCCGTAACCATTCTCACGACCTACGAAGAGATCGCCCGACTCCCGCCAGCCTCCTCTGAAGAATCCAAGCCTGGCAATCCAAGAAATGAAGGATATAAGGAATAGGAGTAAGACAAGGATGGATCATGGTATAAGATTAAAACAACTTGGTGATTTAACAGAAGACTCACCATACAAAGATTCAGGAACCCGTGATCAACGACAACACGGGGTAAGTAACTATGATCCAAAGGTGTGATTAACCATCAAGCAGCAACCTAGCCCCATCAGAATAGTCAGCAGGTTATCAAACAAAAACTACCCTGCACTCCAGAAAGAGACACTTCTCAAAGTATCCAGAAGAATCACCATACCAAATCTTCTGCTGAGAAGTGGCTACCTAAGTTCCCCACCTTGGATTCCTCTCCTCCATCCGGCAACCCCAGAGGTTCTGCCAAACTCTCTGCAGGAAAGACCAGAACGGCTATAACTTCAACGACAAGTTAAAACCTTTCGTGAGGCCGGAAGATAAAAGCATCAGAAGAAAGGACAGAGCAAAGATGGCACTTACCATCTAGGAATTAGCTATCCCAGAGGTAGCACAGACTTCAAAACTAAAGGGAAACTTGAGTCGAAGATTAATACTTCCGTGAATAAGGAAAACTTGAGAGTTCATTAAA
This sequence comes from Urochloa ruziziensis, assembly GCA_015476505.1. Classification (NCBI taxonomy): domain Eukaryota; kingdom Viridiplantae; phylum Streptophyta; class Magnoliopsida; order Poales; family Poaceae; genus Urochloa; species Urochloa ruziziensis. Next base: position 10,318,861 of record CM027125.1, on the reverse strand, counting down.
GGAAAATTTGGAAAAAAAGAAATAATACTCTCGAAGAAATTCGGGAGTTGAAAAGAAGAAAGCCGCGACATAGTTAACCCTGATGATCAAGAATAGGACATTAAAGGAGTAGTAAAACCAAACAGGAACATATCCAAGTAAAGGAAAACTTGAATAAGAAGCCTAGGCAGGAACCCCAAAAGGATATGGAAATCCAAGACTCCTGTTCAAAAGGACACAGAAATTTGAGCAATCCATTTGGGGAAAAGGAAATCTCAGATTGAGATCGAGGAAATCCCGAGTTGATTTTTTTAAGTGGGGTAGTAACCCATGAGAAGAAAAGGTACTTAACCTCAAGAACTTGAGGATTAAAACAACTCCGGGAAAAGTATTCCATCAAGTCACTCTAAGTACGACAGAAATTAATTGGATATGCTCAGGGAATAATGGAAACAAGCATCAGTAATAACATTCCCGTCTACAGAAATGAGAAACAAATAGTTATGAGAAGAAAGAACTCAAGAATTTAAAAGGAAGAAGAAATTTCTTTTAATAAATATTGGAAACCCTAGTCGACACCGTAAATTAGAAAGATGTTAGGAGAAAATCCTAGGCCTTCTTTCTAGCCCTAAATCTCGGGACGAGATTTCCTTAAGTGGGGTAGATCTGTAACACCCTCCAAATTAAGTAGAATTAATTTAGGATTGATCACTAGATTTATTAGGAGAATTATAGAAGTAAAAAGAAATAAATATAGAAAATAAACTAAAAATAACTATGGGAAAATAAAAGGGATGTTCTTAACTCGAGTGCTCGACTAAGACGAAAATGAATCTCTAAAACCCCAGAATAAGATTAGAGAAGTTTTGGTTTGAATTCGAAATCAATTTCCTTTTAAAACCCCTTTCAAATAAATAGGAAAATGATGTAAACGTCCATTGGGCCGAAACCTCAATTCTGGCCCAACCATTTCTCGCAGCCCAGCTTCAAAGTTTGGTATTCCTCCCCCAACTCCCGGCCTCACCCGCTCTCCCTCCCTCTCCTTCTGCCGGGCCGAACTCCCCGTGGCCCAGTCCACCCCCTGGCCGGCCGCTCGGCCCACGCGGCGCGGCCCGTTCCCGCTCAGGGTGACGTCGGATGATGTCACCGTCCCCTTCCTCGCTCCTTCGCCTTCCTCCCGCGCTGCCGCAATCGATCGCCGCCGCTCAATCCGCGCTCCGTGGCCACGATGCTGTCCCGGGAGGCACCAGCGCCGCGTGTCCGCACCCCCGCGCTCCACCGCGACACCAGTGCGGCGCCGACCAGCCTCCAAGCGCCCAGGGCCGAGCTCGCCGCCGCCGCCGTGACGCAACTCCCGGCTGCCACGTGCCGGCACCTCGATGGACGCCCTCGTCTGCCCGGCACAACGTGTCGAGCTCCGCCGGTCCCTTGCCGCCTATAAATAGGAGGCTCGCCCTTCCTTTCCCCGGCGCAAGCACGAGCCGAGCTCGATCTCTCCTCCCCGCCACCATCACGGCCACACCGCCCTCCCTGCATCCTGTTGCGCCGAGCATCGTCGCCGGGCTGCGCTGGCAAGCACGCCGCTGGCGGTGCTTCGCCGCTCGGCCGCTAACCCACGCCTGCGCCGCTGCCGCACCAAGTCGCCGACGCCGGGCGACCCCACACCGCCGTGCCGCGTCCTGCGCCGTCGCTTGCCACCACCACGCCAGGCCATCGCTGGTGCCGCTGCTACGCCCGATCCCACCGCCGTCGCACCAGCAACTTCACGCCGCCCCTTCCTACGCCGTGCCGACGCCACGGCGTGCCGCACCACGCCGGCGCCGCTGCGGCCCTGCGTCGCGCCACGCCGCGCCTTGCGCTGCCGTGCTGCGCGCTCCACGACGTCGCGCGCGTGTAGAACGTGTGCCCACGCGTCACCCGCCGCCGCACGCCTGCCGCCGCCCCTAACCGGCCACCGGCGGATCCAGCCGGTCGCTGGCCCCTCTCCCCTTCCTCCCCTGCTCAATGGAGAAAAGAGCAGAGGAGTAGACGGGAGGGGAAGAAGGCCGGGCGGCCATACGCCGTCCCCTCCCTCGGCCGCTGCTAGGTAGGCCCAAGCCGACGCCGTCAACTACGCTGACGCCATCTCCTCTCCTTCCACCCACTGACCGGTGGGTCCCACGTGACGCCAACGAACGGCTGTCCCCGTCCCACCTGACGGCCGTTGGCCGTTCCACCGCATGGACACGGTCTACATGGACCGTGATGTTCCACCCTCGGTCCACCGCGCCCACGACGCCGGCCCATGGAACAGTACCAAGGCAGACCCCACACCCCTGCGTCAGCCGGCACTAAACTGCTACGTGCACCCCGGTAAGTGTACACGAACTTTTAGTTAGATCCTTTCCCCTCTTCCATAAATTTCCCAAAAATACCCAAAAATCCTAGGAATATTTCTATTCCTATTAGTGTCATCCAATCCTTTTTAGCACATCATTAGAGCCTAAATCTAATTAGGCTAAGTTCTAGCCTATAGAAGGCCGCCATTAGTGTACCCAGGAAATTCCCCTTTCCCTGTCCTAGCCTGATAAATCCCTAGAAAATTCCCATAAATATTAGGGATTATTCTAAGCATTTTCGTATGCTTACTTCCCTAATATATATGTCCTAAGCCTAGCCTAGCCATTAAACCACCCGAAACCCCGTCGGTACACCGCCCGTATAAACCCTAAACCCCGTCTAAAACCCTGTCGTCGTACCGTCTGTCCACAAACCCCTAGATATCCATAAAACCCTAGCAGTCATGCTACCCAAGGAACATATAAGGATTCAATAAATCCATATCGGTTATTCGGGATTTATTCATAGAAATCCTTATAATTCTCGAAATACCGATAATCACCGTTCCAACCATCTTCCAGGGAATTGTTTAATAATTCTCTTCAAAATCCCTATCCTTTAATCCATTAATTATTTCATATAATTAATGGGTTATTAATCCAATCTCTAGTCATCAACCCTTAGGCAAATCCTTCGAATCCCTGCCTCCCTTTCCATTCTTCTTTTCCTTTTACGAATTGATTGGTGTACTGTTATACTAATTGTTATTTTATGTGTTTTATCGATAGCATGACCGGGGCCGACGAGATGCCGAAGCTCCAGAAGACCCGAAGCCCAGCCCGGTCAACATATGGTATACGCCCGCGTAAGGACGTCTAAGGACTGACAATGAAGGCAAGTCTGACCAATAATATCACCCAAATCACTAAAGCTTACCATTCCTGCAGCTTAAGCTATGAGGAGGTATCATGTGGGTGAATGCCCGGCCTCGCTGTAGCTATTGGATGCTTTAAGATTGGGAGTGGAAGGATGGCCTCGTTAGGAGGATCCTAAGAGCCACTCTGATCCCAGCTAAGGACCGGTTCATGGGAGAGTCTTTCTAGTGCCCAGTACAACCCCGCATGCCAAAAAGGCACAACCTACGGGAGTGCCTATTTATGTGAGGCCTTGATTCACACCCCACCAGCTGAACCTAGTAATCCATCCCAAGGAGCCGTATGATTGGCGCAGAGTGCTGATCGGCGAACTGGGTAGCGCCTGGTGCCGGGTCAGGCACGCGCCAAGTCGGGAAACGGGTATACTGGAGACAGCCCCAGACAGAGGGCTGGGACTGGGCGGCACGGGTTGACTAGGATACAGGGTCAGAGACCCTGAGGGCCAGAGGCCCGATGAGCTCATTAAATAAAACCCGGGTTGATAAGTACGACCTCTGCAGAGTGTAGAATCTATCTTGATAGCCGTGACTCCAGAATGAGTCCACTTAGTCAAAGCCCCCACTGATTAGATTTACTTTTATTGCATGGGGAACCTGAGATGGTGAAGGTACCGTTGGTCAGGTTCGGGATAGCACATCGGGACTCCCAGGGAGGAAGTGCCCCTCCAGGACCGACCTTTATATTTAATTTAATTCATATAATATATTATTTGTGGGATTTGCTGGGTATTCTCTTCAGAATACTCACCCTTGCTTTCATTGTCATACAGGTTTAGGACTCCAGGGCGAGAAGGCGCTACAGCCCATTCCGGCGGAGGAATGAAGTGCCTACCGCTCTTCGTTAGCTAAAACGGTGTTAAATCTATTTAAAATATATGTTATTTACCACTTCTGATACTAACCTGTGATAAGATCTGTATCAGCGGCCGATCCAGGACCTGATACAGGTAATCAGGGAACCTCTGAGAAAGAGGTCCCCACATAAGTTGCGCATTAACACTAGATTCTATTACGAGGAGTCAACCAATTAAAACTTTGACTAAAGTTATGCTAAAACATTGCTAACATTCATAATACAAAATAAGTATCATTAGATTAGTTATAGAATATACTTTCATAACAAATTTATCTGGAGACAAGATAGCTAATACCATTTGATATAGATTTGGTCAAATTTGAACTCGTTTGACTGACACGGATCTCATAGTTGCATTCTTTTGTGGATGGAGGGGGTAGCAAAGCTCAACATAGAAACTACCTATGGACATCATGGGTTGGGACTGCCCTAACTCCCCAATTTACCTGTATTATTGCAATGTGTTGTTTGTGTGTAAGCACAACCTACACCTCCATCCACATAAGAGTAAAGTTGCACGTTAACATGGATTATTCCACAGTTGTGTATGATGGTCTGCCCTATAGTTTCACTTGAGTGATGACCATGTATATGTTCTTGAGATTGTAGCTAGTGTTCCCACCCACACACTCATGAATACAATAATTCACTATAATTTATACAAGGGGTGTGTATATGCAGGTTGGATTTATAAAATAACTCAATGTCACCAAAGCATGAGTTCAAATTCGTAGCCCTAGCAAAGCTGCCTAGCACAGGCAGCGATCTCATGCGCTCGATTTCGTCGGCCTAGTGCAGATCACTGCCTGGCGATCTCATGCGCTCGATTTCGTCGGCCTGGGGTGGTGATCGTGGCCTGGGCGCTGCATCTGCCTGCCACCCCATCTCATTTGTTGTGCCATATGTAAATCTCATACTACTGGGTGCTCCTTCCTGCCTCCTGCACTTGTTCCATCCCCATGCGTCGTTGAGTGCTCTAGACTCTGAACTGTCACCTCCTATCGCGTAGTCTCCGCTCCCCCTCCCGGCCACTGCCTCGGCAACTAACGCCACACACTATCACTGCGTGCGGGGCCAGGCTGAGATGGGGCCAACCGGCTAGCGACTGCAAGTAACTGAACACGCGGTGCCTCTTCCTGTGCCGCTGTGCGTCCCATCGTTATAAATTTAGGTCAGTTGCCCTCCTTCTCCCATTCACATTTCCTCTTCCTCTACACCTCCATCCCCGGCCTTCTCCCCGCTTCCTCTGCACTCGCTGCCGTCACCGACCGATCGACTCCAAGGCAATATGTCCCCCCCAAGCTCCCCTCCTCGCATCACCAGCGAATGCGTGCCACCACCGGCGATCGACTCCAGGTGGTGGCAAAGGCATTATGTCCCCCCCCCCCCCCAATCTCTCCTTCTGTTCTTGACACACTGTTCATTGTTCTTATTTACTGTTCACTGTTTGGTTGTAGTCAAGCGAAGGCGCGTCACCAGCGTTGTCGTATGCACGGCGCAGCGGGTCTTCCTCGCCCCTGGTGAAGCGCCATTGCGGTGGCACCGACCCGGCGTCCTCATCGGTGGTTCCGCTGCCGTCACCACCACAGGGTGGTGAAGGCACCGGCTCCAGCCGTTGGTCACCCTCGCCTCCGCCGCAGGGACCAGCAGAGGATAAGCCCCTGTGAGTCTTGTGTAGGACGATGCCGAGCGGCAAAATGTGGTGGTGATGCCCCCTATGCCCTCTCTTCGTGGAAGTGGACACCAGAATCAAGGTGATCCTGCATGCCATGAGCACCCCTGAGGAGCAGCATCAAAGGCTTCTTCGCGAGGAGGAGGAGGAGGAGGAGAAGGAGGAGGACGATGACGACGACGACGACGAGAGGAGGAGGAAGACGAGGAGGAGGAGGAGGACGAGGAGGAGGAGGAGTAGGCTGATGGTGCCGGCGAGTACTCCCAGCACAAGTGATGTTGTTTGTTGATGATGTTTTGTGGTCGGTAATGTTGGAAACATTGAAATCTTTTGCTAGCCTTGTGCTTTGCCAATCTCGGCAAGAATCAAATGGATGTATATATATCTAGCTGTTTGTGTTTATGCATGCCTGAACTAGTACTACTTTGATTTAGTTAATGCTGTGATCGCCTTCTCCATAGCCGCCGCCACCGAATCATCCACCTTCCCCAGAATCCACCGGTCAATATGGGCAAGAGATTGGAACGGCCTCATCTCGCTTTTGCTCTGCGAGAAATTTAGAACGTAAAAGTGCAATTTTTTGCATTTTTGGTGAACCTATATATGCACACACCTTTTTACAAATTTTAGTGAATTGTACACCTCCGGTTCATAATATTTGACGTTTTAGACATCTCATTTAGCCTGCGGGCAGTTCATTTTACTTGTCAGAAACGTCAAATAAAAAGAACCAAAGGTAGTATTCATGAGTGTGGGTGGGAGCAGTACCATCTCAACATATACATGGTCACTCAAGTCAAACTAAAGGGTAGACCATCAATACACAAATCCATGTCCACTGTCGTGGACCCACTGAACACACCACGATATATATAACGTATTTGCCTCTGAAAAGTTTTCGCTGCTACAGGTTCTCGCGTGCCTACGTCAGGCGGGAACCACTGCATGCCGCCACTTTGTGCCTCAAATTCTAGTACTAGCACAATGTTCCCTCCAAAGGTTTTTCCTCATACCTCAATTTTCTCAGCATCGTCCCCAGTTGCCCCCAAAACTGCAGCATCAGGAGCGAAGGAGACCTTTTGTCTACGCCCAAGCGACTCATCCATGGTGACTCCATCTACTTCCATGTCGACTCCTCCCATGGCCGGCGAAGGAGACGACAGCTCGCGAGAACCAGAGATGCCGGTTGAAGTGTTGGATGCCTGCATTGAGGACAACAGGTACGCATCCACCTGTATCGCCTTTTAGGTCTATGTCAGATCCATTTGCTCTTGCCTCCATTCAATCTATTTGCATCTTGGAGTCTTTTGGGGATGCGCTAGTCTTTTCTTTGTTTGCTGTTGTATTTTTCTCCCCTTGTGCGCACGCTTGCCGATCATCTCATGTATTCTCCTCGGTCTTTCAAGATGAACTCTGTAAAGGTCCTGTACCTGCCCCTGTTCGGGGTCTTTTGATCAATGAAATTTGCATCCGGTCCAAAAGTCGATGTTACATATATTTGCTCGGGGTCTTTTCACTTATTATTTTAGTGCACAACACTAGTTCGTTTTTCTCATAGCACTAGTACATATCAGTGGCGAACGCAGCAATAGAGCAACTCCAACAGCCTCCATACACACCGAAGTGTGGGTCCCATCCGTCATCCACTTCTGGCCCCTTCCTTGTCCTCCCCGTCCCCTCTGCTCTCTCCGGTCTCCACCCTCTCCCTCTCCTCTCTGTTCTCTCAATGACGACGGCTGGCACCTTCCTCCCCTCCCCCTCCCTGTCCATCCTCCGCTTCTCTCCCTCCCCGGCCTCCCCTCTCCTCCCCCCTCCACTCGCCCCTCACCTCATGCCTATGGTGAGGAGCAGCGGCGGGGTGAGTGTCACACCCGGTTTTCCACAGAAACCCGAATGCTGCCATATTTGTGCTCAGGAAGTCAACACAACACATATAGCTTACAAATACGGTATTACAAAGAACACAATGCTCGAATAAAACAATTTACATCAGAGTTTACAAAGGACACATGCCTTAACACAGCAGAAGACTAATTTATTAACTATCATCTGGTAGAGCCTCAAGTCCACAGGGACACCGACTGGCTGACCACAGCTTAGATGTATGGAAGGTCTTCTGATAAATCTTCAGTCACTGCCTCAAACGCTGCACCATCTGATTACCCGTCTGGGATTTTGTTGATAGAATGCAAGTGTAAGTATTTCATCATACTTAGCAAGTATAACACGGAGGTATGAAAGGCTTAAAAGGCTTGACACGGCTGAACTGCATTTAGCACTTTTAGTTGGTTCGTTTTAGCATTCTCCAAATTACTACAAGTGTTAGAGCTCCCAATTGTAACCCCATTAATAAGATGTAAGTACCATTAGAACAGTAGAGCATCATCATCATCATCATCATCTTCTAATAAAAAAGGATCAAGGCCGCTCGTGACCGAGAGCACGGCTATCATGATAGATTTACACTCTACACAGGTTTCACCCTTTAACCACCGGTCGTGTAAAAGCTCAAAGGAGCTTTGCACCCAACCACGCACGACTCAGACTTCCGAGGTGTGAAGGCATAGGGACGCTACGAGGTTTTTCCCAAGACACCCTAACAAGCACAGTAGCCGTTTTGGTCCAACTAGCAGCGCATGACCCTAAGGCATTGAGATTGACCGTCGCTCAAGGTGCAGTGTGAGGGTGGTCAATGGCGTTCGGAGCGCGGGCATCGCCCTTTCGGCGCAACGTTTGGAGTATCGGGGCGCAGCGTAAACACTCTTACACGGGACTGTGCCTAACGAGACATAGCCAACGGATCTCAGAGCGCAGGTGAGACCATCCCCGATGGATTAAAAGCCATACTTGAACTGTAGCTTACGCCTTTTGGTAACCACTGGCGAGCTAGAGACGTACAAGATACTTGACCAGGACCAGAGCCATAATAGTTCCGATGGTGGCGACCGGTTCCTGGGTTGCCGCTTTAAGAACCGGACCTTAAGGAGAGACACTAGAGCAAAACATGAAGCAGATGCTCTAGCTCCCTGAACCAAGTTGTTAAAAAGCAAGTTTTAACCATAAGTTGAAGTGAACCTTTAAGTCATGATTAACAGTTAAATAAGGTGATATTAGCGGCGCATAGCAAAGATCTACCCATATGCATAAACCCGGGATATCAAGGTACATGGTAAAGGACTAGGAGCAACCTTAAGGTAATCAATTTAAGACACATGCATATGTATGAATTAATTAGAGATGAATAGGTAACAAGGATTGTCCATGCTATACTTGCCACAATTCCAGATAACTGCTCAGAATCTTCTGCTCTTGCTCTTCAAACTCTTGTTCTTCGAGATCCTCAAACGGCGTTCCTTCTACTCATAGCAGACAATGGCACAAGCATACAAATAGACAAACAAGCACAAATAAGAATATTACACCAATCAAAGAGAAAAGCTTTTAAAAGAACGTACTAAGCGGAAAGGCTCGATCGAAGGACACACGATCGCAAGGAAACGCTTAAGACGGAACAACGGATGAGAAGAAACAACTATCGAAAAGTTTTCTGATTACAAGGCAAAAGACTAAGTGCTGGATGTATTTTAATTAGATAAAATCATGCGAATAGGTTATTCAATGAAACACCCTATTTATAATTAACACAAGTTATATTTGTATTTAAAACGCGGATATAGACTTAGTCAAATTTTATTTATAATTGTTTATGTACCAATTATACAAATTCAACATTTACTTTCGGAAAGAGAGATACATGAACATCTAATTGAATAACTTTGTTCTTTGTGTTCAACTAACAAAATTATTATTTAGAAAGCAATTTGAGGTAGTGTTAATCATATTAGCTTTATTCATAAAACCGAGGTATAGCCTATATAGCTTTTACATAGAAAACAAATGAAATATATATTAATCAAGTTAACATTTAATTCAGGAACACCGAGGTATAGCTCTAATTGGCTTTTAGTTTAGAAAACACAATTCAATAGTATTAGTCAAATTAATATTAGTTATGGAAACCGATTGTGAAGCCTAGTTTGATTTTATTATGGAAAGGAATTCTAGTAGATGTTAATCAAATTAATCTTGGAAATAAATTATAAAAGCACAAGTTGGGTTAAACATCATCACTAATGTTCTGTTTACGTCGGCATGAATGTAACACAACAAAAAGGGATTAAAACGGAGCTAAAACGTAGAAACTAGGGCTTAAAGCAAGGCCGTAGGGACCTATACGTAATTAAACATAGACTTCGAGGGCAAGCAGAGAGGTCTGTCCAGACTCAGTGAATAGTCACTGCGAATAGATGATTTCTCGAGGTTAGATCCGCAAAAGATCAGGGCTAGGGCTGGGCTGAGAGCATCTAATCTGTTGAAGGGGTTTTCGGCAAGATCGCCAAGACTTAAGGAAAACTTTATTTATTACACTTTTAGCTAGGGGCCTGAACGTGAAAGCGCAGGGGCCTCCTTCTTCCTCCAGCTACAGCCGGCGAGGGGGTCATGGGGATGTGCTCACCATCGGCGGAGGAGGACGGGGACGGCGGGAGTCCGGCCGGCGGCGGATGGAAGGTGGCTGGCTCGGTTGGCACGGGATGGCGGCGCTCCGGCGATGGCGGGGCATCGAGGTCGGGCGGAGGGGATGCGGCTCGGCACGTCGGAGCTCCTGGCGGGGTCAACTCGGCGCGGCAGGCAACGGGGGCGGCGGTCAGGGCGGCGAATGCCGGTGGCTGCGCTCTGGCTCGTCGGCTGCTGCAGGCGGCGAGGTGGGGACCCAGTCCGATTGACTTTTTCTCTTTTTTCAGAAATGATTTTCCTGTGTAAAGTTAAATAGAAAAAAAGTCGAGATAACTGATTTAAGCCACGAAAAATACTCTGAAACCCCTAAAAATTCTAGGAAAATTCCTAGAGGTAGATTGGGGCAAGAGGAGTCCGAATAAAACATCCAAAGCTCATGAAAAGGATTTTAGAGCCTTCTAATAAATAGAAAGGGCTCCATGGAAAAGAGAATTAAATTCCGGAAAAGCCCAGAAAATTCTCAGAAGAACCTAGACGTTACGGGGACACATTTTAAAAGATCTGCACTCATGAAACACCAATATGCATCAGCATGAATGCAACATGCGTAACAAGTTTATTTTATTCCAAAAGAACAATCAATCCTTTTTCCTACACTAAATTCCCTATAAAGTAAACAAATATTGGAAAAGTTTTAAAAATTATGAGACTTTGTTGTTTAATTTTTGTTTTTAATCACATCCTAAAATCCAACAATTTTAGGGTGTGACAGTGAGGCACGGCGGCGGCATCCATCGAGAGCGGCAGGGAGAGGCACAGTGGCAGCGGCGGTGGCGTGAGGATCCCTGACAGGACTCTCCTGTCACAGATCCGGGTATGCCTCCCTCCTCCTTTCTTTTGGACTCTGAGACATGCGAGGTGGCGCCCTGGCCATGGGGATGCTGGCGCGGGGGTGCTGGCGAGGTGGCAGCGGCGCCAGGTGCAGGGGAGGAAGCGGTGGGCTCTCCCCGCCGATGCTCTACAGGCACATGGGGCTCACGTTTGGCAAGCCATTTTGGCAACCGGACTGGATTGCCAAGTCTGGCAAGCGGGAGACTCAATTTGGGGAGTCTGATGGGATAGCAAGGAGGATGGAGAGCCTGTTGGAGCCCAATTTTGACATTCAGTTGCCAAATTTTGGCTTAGCAAGTCATTTGGCAACTCTCTTGGAGTTGTCCAGATTGGGTGTTCATAGGTATTAAACAGATCAATTGACTATAGCATATACTCCTAAGAACATCTCCAGGAGGGATAAAGGGGATTGAGAAAAAATTATAGGAAAAGGGGATCGTTTTCTCAATCTGCTGGAGCATGATTTGCACATAGCATATAGTTCCTCAATGCTATTATTCTGCTTTCCACAGTTTGCAAAATTGTTGTGGAGTCACAAGCTGTAGAGGATTTTTTTTGGGGGGGGGGGGGGGAGGGTGGGGTGGGGGGGTGGGCTTGTGCGTTTGTGCAAAGGAATTACCGATAGGCTGGGGTGGGCTGGTGCTTGATATTTGGGCCAAACCAGCTGAGGCCCAAGTTAACTCCTACGAAAGCCATTTATGGTTTTTGAGCTCAAATGCAGACAGTTTGACCCAATTAGCAGTATAGTTATATGTATATACATACATGCTTTATTTTTCCCCAAAATTATTGGGTGTTCAGCCGAACACCCACGAACCTGTACTACGTCCGCCCCTGCTACATATCCATTCATTGGTGCGGGCCTGTTGATATCTGTGTGCACGTGCAGGCATATCGTCCTAACAGGTGATCTGTGGAAGGTACACATCGACTGCTGGGGGGCAAATGGCAACATTGAGCGCAAGATTGAGTTTAGTCTTGACCAAGCACAAATAAACTTTTTCACCCTGTTTACTCTGAAAGATCAGCTTGGATATTGTGCGCAAGACTTCTTGTACTACAAGAAGAGAAGAGGAGATGATGGTGAAGCCAGTGCTGAAAAAATTGGTTTCAACAGAGATGCAACAACCATGCTTCAGTATTTGGGTTCATGTCAAGAAAGGAAACTAAGATTGATTATGTCAAAACAAGAAACAGTGAACATCACACCCCTAAAACGCTCAAGGTTTATTGAGCATGTTGAATGTGCACACGACGACGACGATGTTGATTTTGACTCAATTAGTCAATACAAATTATGGATTCAAGACCAAGACAAAGATTGTGGTGAGTCTGACGATGATTGTACTACACTATCCACATTACATTATAACATTGTACTCACATAGTACTGTTCCTCATATTGCAGGTCTACATGATGAGTTCAGGCAAGAGACAATAAGAGCGTACACTGCATGGTTAAGGAGCCGGAACCGACTGAGAGACCTTTGTAATTTGTTATCCATCTGAGCTAGTTCTTATTTGTGATTTTAAATTACTAACTGCATTGTGCATCCACTAATTGCACTTTTTTAATTTTTTCAGTGGCTTATGACAGAAATCAAGCTAAGCCTACTGAAGCACGTGCTAAGAGCAATGGTAGTAGTGACACGCCGCCATCAGAATCGCCAGGCCATGCTAGGAAACTGAAGCAAATACAAGGTTGTACAAGATTCACACCTGCAGTTTTATTGTGCATGACTTAATAATGTAAGCTTCCATTTATGTTTGTAAGTAGATGGCAAGAAAAAGGGGCGTGGGGTCTCGAAAGGGTTAGCTGCGGTGGCCAAGAGGACAAAGGCTAAGACAGATAAACTGAAAATTGAATTTTCTGTCAATACGGGTGGTGTTTGTGGAGAAAACAGACGTACCTTTATCGATGAGGTTGTTCTGCTTACAAAGCAGAAGGCTCCATTGATTGGAGTTAGACATTGGAGTGATGTGGCTAGACATGTCAAGGAGGACATAGCAGAATGTATAATGGTATGGCACTGACCACCTCATCCTGCATTCTAATGTTATGCATTATTCTTGTTCCCTCTTTCATTTTTGAAATCACAAATAGTTTGAATGATGCATACATAACAAGAATTCTTTGTCCCTAGGAACAATGGGACCTAGAGTTCACTCGAAGTAACAAGAAAAAGATATGGAAGATTGCGAGTGAACGTTACAAAGGCTGGCGATCCGCCTTGCATTCTAAATTCAAGGCATACAACAGTTACGATGAGAGAATGGAACATAAGCCTGAAGAGTTGGACATAGTGGAGTGGCACTACTTGAACTTGTACTTTTCAACAAGGAAGTTCATGGTACGACATCTTTTCTAAGTATAAGAAAACAATCATCAGTTCAACTTTTCTTATTTACCATTTCTCCCTTGTATGCCTTTCTGCAGGATAGGAGCAAGGCAAACTCTTTTAATCGAGGCCAAATGAGAAGAAATCATTCGGGGGGTTCCAAACCTTTCTCACAGTGGAGTTGGAAAAGGTGAACATTTTTTTCGCTTTTGACAACTTTTCAGTACCTGACACAGTGGTATATTAATTGTGTTTAACTAATGATGCAATCATAGAGAGATCAATTAACCGGTGAGGAGCCACGCCTTATGGAACTTTGGAAGACTACACACTTTACTCTGGGCGGAATGTGGACAGATCGCGTTGCTGCAAGTATTTATGACACAACAACCTCTATTTTATGGGGTCAGCATGAAGATGAGGGTGACCAATGCTCCCCAACAAGTCGCGCTTCTCGAGTTGCTAAGGAAGACCAATTATTGCAGGAAGTTTACAAGAAGACTACTGGAGTCAAATACTCAAGGTCGCGTGGCCATGGTTATATGTCCAATCCAAAACTAACTACTTGAGGAGAGAATGTTTCAGGAGAGACTAGAGAGGCTCGAACAACAGGAGAGACAGATGCAGGAAATGATGCAAAAAAATGAAGCTGAAAGGAAGCATAGAGGGAACAACTTAAAGCTGCAATTAGAGAAGAGTTGATGGGGGAAGTTCAAACAATGATGGCACCTTATCGTTAGGCGTTGACGACAGAGCTAACCAGAACATAATTTATGCATGTTCTTATTTTGTTATTAACTTCTATAATATCCCTAATATCTGGTCATCCCTCTTTAATTTCAAATGCTTCGACTACCCCAGTAACCAACATTGGTATAGCTGCAGTCGATGCTAGGCCCACCGAGGTTCAAGCTGAAGATCCGTCAGGGCAGCTCTGCCAAGGCACAAGTGACCAGGTATCGACAATAATTGGTTGTGAATCAAACTAAATATATATAGCTTTTAGAAATGATTGTAGGATCCCCAATTGTTTGGAAAAGCATAAGGAGGATAATCCGAGAAATGTGGCTTAGGAACAAGGCATTGACCCCGGCACAGCAGAGGATTTTCCATCTTTAGATACTGATAACTCTGGTAGAATGAGACAGTTAGAATTTAGTGAAATTATAAATAGTTTCAAATGATAGGGATGTTTTGGAATATTAGAGGCATGGGGCTTACCAGGAATAGTCCCAGCTCTGGCTAGCAGGCTCTGCTGGCGGATTTTTGATAGAATCACAATAAATATATGTTGGTAATCTCTTTGCACGGTCCCTTTTTAATTGTGCAGCATAACCCTGAAACCACCAATAATGGAACTGAAGATGTAGAAGGGCGCACTGAGCACCACGTTGCTGCAACACCAATAGTGGAAACTCAAGAAAAACAGAATTAGGTAACAACTTTGGTCAAGCATTCCAATAATCATTATCATTTTGGGCATCAAATTGAAGATAATATTGTTCCAATTATTAATTTCATTATGATCCAGATTGCAAAGAATAATGGTACTTCAGTTGCAAAGAAACTGTTCAATGAGACTCGTGGTAGAGGTGCAGGAGGTGCTCCAGCACAGAAATATATTTCTGCACAATAACTTAAAGCTACAACATGGCTGGCCATTAGAAACAAGGCACGACAGCTACAATAGGAGGCCAATGACGAAGGTGACCTTGACGGATTAATATAGATGCTTCAATAGCTGCAAAATTTGTTACTGTCAGTGAATAATGATTTATTTTCCGATGCTATTAATGATAATATTGTAGTGACATTTATTTCTATTGTCGATGTATCGTTGCATTTAATAATTAGCATATGGCGACGATTTATTTTCCGTTGCGATATCCATTGAGCGTACAACCACGACATAGATTGTGTTGCAATACCAAGTACGCATATAGCTACGACATGTTTTGTTGCGATACCACTAATCCATACAGCAACGACGCCAAACTCGTTGCACTACCCTCTAGGCATATAGCCACAATATGTGTCCTCGCCATAGGACTGAACCATATAGCCACGCCACATATCTCGTTGCGATACCTTGGCAGCATATTGCGACGCTTGCTCGACGTTGCGGTATCCATAGCGCCTAAAGCAACGACACACCATCCGTTGTGCTACCCTGTACGTGTACCGCAATGACATATTGCGTTGTAATATGATTGACCCATATAGCCACAACTAGCATGTCGTTGGGATAGCCTTCCAGCATGTTGCAACGCCATAGTTCGTTGGAATATGGATGACGTATATAGCAACGAGTCGTATTTCATTGTGATATCATGTGAGCATATTGCAACAACATAAGTCACGTATTGCAACAATGTTCTTGCGTTGTAATTCCGCTTTTTTGCAACATCACAAAGTTGTCGCAATACCACGCTATGGCAATGAGGCCTATCGTTGCAATAACAAATACTACAACGACAATGGACGTTGCAATTGCCACTAATGGCAACAACGATCGTCGTTGCAACAACTAGCACGTATGGCAACGACAACCTTAGTCGTTGCGATACCCTATTGCAACGCGGTTTTAAGCAACGACCAGATTTTGTATTGTAACTATTTTGAGTCGTCGCAATTCCACACTATTGCCATGAATTTACACATATTGCAACGATTTGGTGCCGTTGCAGCAGGGGAAAAATGTTATAGTGTATGAACTCTATGTATATATGTGTATATATAATATTAATGTGATATCGTCCTAATATACTTGCAATGAAAATATTACAAGTGCGTCGCATTCGGTACAAATACGTATAAAAACAAAAAACAAAAAGAAAATAGGAAAAAGAAAAAAAAGAAAATACCAACCGGCACTAAACTGCCTGCTTGGCCCCGCGTGGGGTCGCGCAGTTTAGTATCGGCTGGTGTTACCAACTGGCAGTAAACTGCGCACATTAGTACCGGTCACGCTGACCGACAATAACATGTTGCCGCCCAATTAGTACCGGTCACAGGGACTGGCACTAACGTGCCCAGAAAACCGGTACTGATGAGGGATTTCAATTGAATGTCACGGTGCCACTATTAGTATTAGGGTTACCACTTACCTACAGACAGTACTTGGTAATAGAGGCATTAGCTTGCTAGTACTTTTCTATGCTACGACTAGAAGAGGAATTGCCGATTAGCTTTGCTTTGTAATCTTGACATTGTGTACTACAGTATGCAAATAGTATAGGGACTATGAATGGTCACTGACTTAGAAATCAGAGGTGAACAGATGACAGATTGCCCTAACAACTAAAAACAACAATTTTTTCTCTCTAATAATTAATAAACAGTTAAACACATCTGGTCTATTTTCAGTAGCAATGTTTCATGCATAAGCAGTTAAACACATCTGGTCTATTTTCAGTAGCAATGTTTCATGAACAAGCAGTTTCTGAATTTTCAATAGCAATATTAGAAATGCTTATTCCTTTTTTTTCAATTCATTCATTTTAGTTGAATGTTGTTTAATATATCACTGAAATTTGCAGGATGTCTTATGCTGCATCAACTCCTTCCACCAACAATGCCATGGCTAGCCTCAAGAGGAATTCTGATGATATTGGGTGGGATTACAGAGTGCTTGCAGATTCAAACAATTTGAATGTGATCAAGTGCAAGTTGTGTGGAGCTGTTGTGAGAGCTGGAATATATAGGCTGAAGCAACACATTGCTAGGATTCGTGGTGGGGTTAAGCCTCGTCCTAAATCGACACGTGAGGACATAGAGAAGTGCAAGAAAGCTATCAATGACTGAAAGAAAGCTAAGAGGGACAAGGAAGAGCAGCAAGAAGAGGTTAGAGATACTGTGGACATTGATGGTGCACCGGCTGATGATGAAGAAACCACCAATGGTGAAGGTGTTGATGAGGTTCAAGGTTTGGTAGCACGTAAAGCTGGTTCTATTGATAGGTTCACATTGCCACTTGATCATGCCTCATTGAGCAGCACAAAGGTGGTACGACAACAAAAAATTAGTGAAACAATATGCAAAGAGAGGATGCATACCTTGAAGAGATACATTGCAAAGTGGGTGTATGTACATGGTAATGGGCTAACCTTGAGTTCTTTATCTGTAATCTTTGCTGAATTCTATATTTCTAACCTTTAATTGCTTGTTGCGTGCCTTCAATGTTTCTAACCATGAATTATTTCAGTTTTAGGAATATCTTTCAGCTCCATCAACAATGAAGAATTTGACCAATTGATAGAAGCAGCTGGCCGCTTTGGCCTTGGTGGAAGGAAACCTAATCAACATGATTTGAGGGATAAGTTGTGGTATGAGGAAGTGGAGGATACAAAGAAGCTGCTGAAAATGCAAGAGGAAGAATGGGCTAAGAATGGTTGTTCCCTCATGATAGATGCATGGACTGATCAAAAGAGGAGAAGCATCATGACTCTTTGGTTGCATTGCAGCATTGGCTCTAGCTTCCTTGAGTCACAAGAGGTCTCAGATGAGAGACATACTGGAAAGATGATATTCAAGTATGTGGATGCAGCCATTGAGCAAGTGGTGCTAAAAATGCTGTGCAAGTTTTACTGATAATGCTTCAAACAATATGGCAGCGAAGGACTTGTTGTTTGTGAAGAGGCCCAACATATTTTGGAGCTCATGTGCAACACACACCCTCAATTTGATGCTTGAAGGAATTGGAAAGATGAAGAAATTTAAAGGCATCATAGATCAAGCGAAGGCAATGACCATCTTCATCTATGCACACCACAGAACATTGGCTTTGATGAGGAAGTACACAAAGAAGAGAGATATTGTGAGGCTAGGTGCAACAAGATTTGCTTCCTCTTTCCTCACATTACAGAGCCTGTATGAGAAGTAGGATCGGCTAAGGATGATGTCTGGATGTGATGAATGGGAGAAATTCTTGCATCAGCCAAGCATGAGGAAAAACACCAAAGCTGTCAATGCCACTGCTACAATGGTGAAACCGGCCTTTTGGGGTGGAGTTGGTCTTTGCTTGAGGGTGTTTGAGCCATTGATCAAGGTACTTCGCATGGTTGATAGTGATATAAAGCCATCAATGGCCTTTCTGTATGATGACATTCTAAAAGCAAAGGAGGAATCATGGCAGCCATTGGGAATGTTGACAAGGTTGCGAATGCCAGTCTGTACATGAGTATCATGGATATCATTGAGGAGAAGATGAAGGGCAGGCTTGACACTCCTTTGCACTTAGCTGCATATTTCTTGAATCCATATTTTAGCTACAATGATTCATCCATCTTCACAAATGAGATTGTCATGGATGGGATGATCTCTGCAGTTGAAACATTTTACCATGGTGACTATGACAAGCAAAACAAAGTGTTCAATGAGGAGCTGAACAAATTCAAAGATAAACAAGGTCACTTTACAAAACCTGTGGCAATGGCTGGCTGCAAGGATTATGATTTCAATCCAGGTAATTAAGTTCTAGTTCAGCTATAATATTTATTTCAAATTGGTTGCCTGATCGTGTGCTAATTAAGCACTGCATGGTTGCAATGTAATATTTGTGGAGAACTAATTTGATATCTCTATGCACTTGCAGCCAAGTGGTGGGGCAATTATGGAACACAGGTTCCTGTTTTGCAAAGGATGGCTACAAGAATTCTATCTTTGACTTCTAGTTCTTCTGGTTGTGAAAGGAACTAGAGCTGTTTTGAAGGGGTAAGCATTTAACTTTTTTTGATTCTAAACATGTTAATTGCTCACCTCAACAAGATAATGTGTGATTTTGTTAACTGAAATTAAATTGGTATTTGTAGATCCACACAAAAAAAAAAGAAACAAGTTAACTACCGAGCGCCTCAATCAACTTGTCTTTGTTCAGTGCAATGTCAAGATGAATGGAAAGAAACAAAAGGCCAATAAGAATAAGAAAATGGATCCCTTGTAGCAACTGATGCAACTCACGCTCAAGCATGGATGGCTAAAGGTGGTGATGATGACATAGATGTTGAACCTGTTGCTGGTCTAACCTGGAAATTGATTGAAGAGCCATGCAGTACTGAGGATGTTACAAAGCTTCGTAGGAGTGCAAGGTTGTCACAAATGAGAAATGGTGATGAGGATATCAACTCACAACCTGAAGAACCACTCTAAATGGTGCTTGACCGAACGACTACCATTTAGCGTTTAGGCTAACATTTGTGCGTGATAGTGATGATGAGACTCATGATCCAGCTATCGCTGTAACACCCTAGAATTTAAAGAGCATTTAAAAAGAACTTAGGAAGAAGATCTAATAATTTAAAACTAGATTTGTTTAATAGGACAATGCACTAGAAAATATAATGCATTAGATTATTTCTGAAATAAACATATGCTTGTTCTAACCCTAGAATAATTCTAGATTCTAAGTCCTAGATAAAAACTCAAGTTGGATTTGAAATGGAATTTAAATCCAAATTCAAACCTAAAATAGAAAAGAAAAGAGGAAATAAGAAAAAGAAAAGAACAAAACCTCTCTCCGGGCTGAAACCCACCGGACGGCCCAATCCTCCCCGTCTTCCCTCGCGGCCCAAGCCCAGCCTCGCCTCCCTTTCCTGAGGTCCGATCCACCCCCTCCAATTCCCACGCGCGCGCGGCCCACCTCCCTGGTGACGTCACGCTGACATCACCATCCATCCCCCCTTCTTCCTCCTTCCGCCGCCGCGCCCACGCCTCCGCCGTCGCCGCCCGATCTGCCTCCACCGGCGTGGATCGAGCCTGGGGGGATGAGCACGCTGCGTGTCGTCCCCACGGCCATCCACCGCACCATGGGTGCGGCGCCGACCACGCCCCGCGGCTCCGCGCGGAGCTCGCTGCCGGGGGCACGCGTCACCGCCCGAGCTTCCTCTCCGCCACGCGTCTGGCTATGGAGGCCGCCGGGGGAGCTCCAGGAGCTCACCTCTGGGCTATAAATAGGCCCCCGCGCCCCTCCTAGCCCTCATCCCTGTCTCCACTCACCACATACACACACCACATACCGCTCGCCGGCGCCGGCCGAAGCGCGAGCTCCACCGCCGACGCGTGTGGCTGGCCGAGGCCACGCCGGAAGTCCCTGCCGCCGTACTCCGGTGAGTATTCCCCCACCAAAGCCTTGCCGCCGCCCCTCTCCTCCTTTACAAGCGCCTACCGGCCGAAAAGCCGCCGGCCGCCGTGCGCAGCCGCCGGCCGCCGTGCGCAGCCGCAGTCCGACGAGCCGCCGGCCGGTCCTAGCCACCCTCCTCCACGCCTGAGCACGCTGGTGCACCGCAGATGCCCCAGTTGCACTCCCGCCGCTCCTAGGCGCCCAGACACACCCTCACCCGTGCTTTCCTCTTTCGCGTCGCCCACCGCCCGAGCTCCAGCGAGCTCGAGCCACCGCCTCACACCCTGCCGCCGCGCCAGATCATGCTCCACCACCTCGCCGTGCCGCCCTCTGCTCCCACGCCAAGTTCTAGCCCTTCCGGTGGCCTAGAATGGCCAGCGCGCCCAACTCCGGTGAGCCCCCTATTTCCGCCGCCGCACGCCGCCGTACCCCACTATTGACGGCCATTACAACCTAGTTTTGACCGTCAACAATTCGGTGAAATGAGGATGATCATACCATATTCCATGCATAAATGTGTTTATAGTAACAAATTCCATAAGTTTTGGATGAGTTATGGTTGCAGGATGAAACAGGTGAAACAAGGGCCAAACCTGGCACAGAGCCAGGCCGGCCGGCCTAGCCCAGGCCGACCGGCCTCCCCTGGCCAGGTCTGGCCACGTCACTGATCAAGGAGCTCAAGCAAACACCTAGGATGATCCAGCACCATGCAATCAACATCGGTTTGATCCAAGTACCCGAAAGGCTTAGATGGGAAACACATGGATTGACGGGCCCACCGACCTTGGATTCTTGGACAGCCTCAACTGAACGCAACCGTTACCGACCTCAGGAAGCAATCAGGAGCGTCCACGACGAAGGCGGTGGCCAGGGGCGCCAGGTGTAGGCCGATCGGCCTACACCAGGCCGGCCGGCCTGCTGCTGCCTCCTCACGCGACCAACTTCAGCGTGGAGGTTAAGCAGGCCGGTGGCGTGACGGTTAAGCTGGCTACCGACCTTGGGAGGCTATAAAAGGCCACCTCCTCTTCACCCCAAGACACACACCACACTTCTCAAGTCTTTACTTGAACGGAGCTCTTGTATCTTTTCCATTTCTTAGATTAGGATTAGAGTTGGGAGTAGTGTCGAGTCGAGCTTCGCTCGAATCTTCGGAGTCTTCGGAGTTATGGTAAAGCACTAGTATCCTTTTCTTCTTTTGAAGAGTTTATCATAACAATACTATCTTATTCAGAGCTTAAGTTATCTTCATATTTATTTCTTGCTCTTACTTAGAGTAAAGTTCTTAGCTCTTTTCAGAGTTAAGTTTTGTCTTCCGTTAGTTTTAGTGTAGAGTTTAGTTTTAGCTCTAACGGGTTTTATCTCGCGGGTTTGCTCGCCTTGACCGGGCCGTAAGACGCCATAGGGAAGACGGGGATTTCTCTTAACAGGCCTCAAGAGAAATCTTAATCTTCGAGTGTAGACGTGGTGTCTGGCTTGTTGATTAACTAGGAAGTGTGTTGCACCCCACGGAACTGCAGTGGTAGGCGGCAGGTGGTGACAGCCCTGTCCGTCCTTCGTAGTCCACCACGTTCGGGTGTATTCATAACAGTAGTGCTGAGCCCGGAGAACCCCCTCTCTCACCCCGTTCTGAGGTTCTCCCGTTCTAGCCGTCGAAGCGAGCTCTGTTCCCGGTATCTATGCTAGAGTCTAGGCTAAGGCTAGAGTGTCTTCTGCTCCGAGTTAGGAAGTATCTAAGTCCGGTCTCTCCCAACATCTTTCCTTTTCTACAGACTTAGGAGCTTCTGTGTGTCATTGGTCTTTCAGACCTTCTATCCGGTCATTCATTTGAGCATTATCCCTCAAATCTAGAGTTTGTACCCTTGGGTTTTTGGCTTGATATTTCTGGCAAGATTTATCATATCATTCTTCAATACACTTTAACCATCTGCTTCCCTGCGGAAATATAAATACGATACCCTGAGATAACTCCCGAGGTGAAGTGCTACAACGAGATATATTCTGTGCGCTTGCATAATCCATTTTGTATACAACGACATATATCTTCGCGCTCTTGAGCGTTGCTAAAAACGTGACGCCAAGGAGTGCCAACAAGCATTTATGGCGCCGTTGTCGGGGAAGCAATTGGCTAAAGTTATTGTTGAATTATCTGATAATCTTTACAGATTTACCAAACCACTAACCCTAGTGACCTCACCACTGCAACATTCGTCTATTTTTATGTGTTTGCAGGGTAGTGCATGACTGGTTTCAACCTACCGTCAAACTTTGATCCAAATCCAGAACGCATTGGAAGAGTAGTGCGCAAAAGAGTCGTACCTCCTCAGATTTGACTCAGCTCAAGCAACATTCTCGAGTCGTCATCTGACTCCGAGTCTGAACCAGACACAGGTCCATTGTATTCTTCGGCCCCAAAATCACCAGAGATGGCTCAGCCGAAGAAGACACTCCGTGAGTTCTCAGCCCCGTCAAGCAGCAACTTTCCGGGACTGTCGAACGCACAGGAAGGGGGATTTGAGCTGAGGTCTGGCCTAGTCAACGTGGTCCAGGCCAGTCCTTTCTGCAGAAAGGCAATTGAGGATGCCAACGCTCACCTTCGGAATTTTCTGGAGGTGTGTAGTACTATCAACCCCAATGGCACACCGATCAACAACATCCGCCTACAGCTCTTTCCATTTTCTTTACTTGGGAAAGCCAAGGAGTGGTTCTATGCCAACAAAGCATCCTTTGAAGGACACTGGCAGACATGCGCTGACGCATTTCTGACCAAGTATTTTCCGGTGGGCAAGACCAACGCCCTCCGAGGAAAAATCACTAGCTCTCAGCAGCTAGACGGAGAGTCAGTCCCAGAAGCTTGGGAGCGACTGCAAGAGTACATTGCAGCCTGCCCCCACCATGGTGTGGAAGTGTGGTTGATCACTCAAAACTTCTTCCACAGCCTGAGCCGCCGATCGCAAGAGCACTTAGGATGCAGCTGCGGGAGGAGCTTTCCTCTCGCTAGATGTAGACGCTACAAAGGCACTAATTGAGAAAATATCCTCTCACCAAAGTTGGGTGGGAGAGAGACAAGCTCCCCGCACCAAGGGAGTACACCAGATTGACTCCGTCGACATGCTGACCACTAACATGGACCTTCTCTTGAAGAAGATTGAATCTCCTAGAAAGGAGATGAGTCAGATTGTGGAAGACCGAATCACATGTGAAACATGTGGAGAAACAAGACACTCGGGTACCAGCTGCCCGATGACACAGGAGGAAGCCTGCTTCATTGGAAACAACAACAATCCAGGCTTCCGTCCTCAGCAAGGTTGGAATTCCAAGCCCAACTTTCCCTTCGGCCAACAGCAAGGTAATACTTCTAACAACGGTTTTCAACCGTCGTTAAAAGATATCTGGTATAGCCAAAAACAAATTAACGATAGCATTAGCAAGAAATTTCTTGCTAATGATAAAGTTATGGAGTCGATGGCCTCCCAGATCGAAGCTTTCAATTCTGTTGTTAAGAACCAGCTGAGCTTCAATAAGATGATTGAAACTCAAGTAGCTCAGCTGGCCGCATCTTGTCCTAACCCAAATGTGGGGAAGTTACCCAGGCAACCGGAGGTCCCTTTTAAGGAAAATGTTAGTGCAGTGACCACGCGGGCTGGTAAGTCAACGTGGGATCCACACAACCCCCAAGATGCAGGTACCCAACAAAAGGAAGCTAGCAACACCGAGCCAGCCGCCGAAGAGGAAGACGACGAGGAATCTATCCCTGTCTCAAAGGAGGGAAACGAGGCACCAAAGGCCTCTAGCGAAAACCGTGATCCAACTTTCCTCCCGTTCCCCGAACGTAGGAGAAGACCACGAGCAATTTGAAAAGTTCGTCGAGGTAATCAAGAAGGTATACATCAATATGCCACTTCTTGATGCTTTGCAGGTCCCGACAGTATGCCAAATATATCAAAGACATACTTAGCAACAAGAGGACTCTACCCACAAGGGAGACGGTACAGCTGACTGAGGAATGCAGCTCTGCCATACTCGGTCCCCGCCTTAAGAAGAAGAAAGATCCTGGTTGCCCCACAATCTCATGCTCAATTGGAGGCCATGATTTCGACAATGCCCTATGTGACTTGGGGGCGAGCGTCAGCGTAATGCCAAAGGTAGTTTTTGACCACCTTAAGCATATTTCGCTTGTCTCTACACCCATATGTTTGCAGCTAGCGGATCAATCGATTCGCTACCCACACGGAGTCGCGGAAAATGTCCCAGTCAAGATCAGGGATTTCTTCGTCCCTGTGGATTTCGTCGTCCTTGACATGGAAGCTGAAGCCAAGAACTCTCTCATTCTTGGGAGACCATTCTTGAGTACCGCGAATGCAAACATCGATGTGGGGAAAGGGACTATTCAACTCAGGATCAATGGGGAAACCGAGAATTTCTCCTTCCGTCCTAAGGAGACCCCTAAACAAGTCAATATGGTCAGAGAAATCACACCCAGAAATCCCAGGATGCCAACCATAGAAACACTCATGAAGATGGTGGAAGCCCTCGCCGCAAAAGAAAAGAAAAGACATGACCGCTATCATGCGCGGCGAAGGATATCACGAGCCAAAGCGCTGGAAGAGCAAGCAAAGCGCGACAAGGAAGTTGAAACCAAGCCCCGTCCAAACCGAAAGGAATGGCGGGTGAAATCAGCCCCGAATGAAGAATCGGAGAGTTCCGCTCAGGACGTAAAACTCGAGCCCTCGCCATAAGGTATATCGTACGTATCCATGCATTGCATATGGTATAGGTTTCCTTTCCTAAATCTTTCTTTCAAATCAGCATGTTTAATTTTCGAAACTTGCATTCATATTTTATTTATGCATCACTTAGCATATAAAAAAAATTCGGCCAAATCCCAGGCTGACCGGCCCCACCTAGGCTGGCCGGCCCCACTTGTCATTTTCTATGGCCAGATCACAGCAGCAAGCAACAAACAATCGTGTATGGACCCAACACGAGCAGTATGGAGCAAAGTGGAGCTCAAACCAGGCTGAGCGGCCCCATGCAGGCTGGCCGGCCGCCCTCCACCGTCGCTGTCCCATCCTCACCTACCAGAGCACGAAGCACAAGAAAGAGACCACCGACGCAAGGGATGGGCACCAGCCGTGCCATGTGCAGGCCGATCGGCCTCGCACAGGCCGGCCGGCCTCCCCCTGTCTCGCCTCGATAAAAGCCGGTGCTCAGCTCTTGAGAAGATCGCCCCAAGCACAGGTATGCAAGCATCCTGAGCACTTCCCTTCTCCCTCATGCTAAATTTCGAAAATCTCTAAGCAAGGTTAGAATTTGAACCACAAGAAAATTCTGCTAAAATCCATCCTTGAAATCTTGTGAGAATGAACCCCTGCTGGTAAAATGAGAACGTTTGTGGTGGTTCTTACCCCACAAGAATGATTAACCAAGTTGTGGTGATTAATCTCCCACAAGAACGCCTAACTTCTGACTGCCTAACCCTTGATTTCCTTCGGGTATTGTGAGACTAACCTTTTGCAGGAATCATGTGGTCAAGGGCACGTCAGACAGCACGTGGAGTCGTGACCAAGCTCAGCTCTTCAAGCTCCTACCGTTCTCAGTGATCGTCTGCCTCCCGAGACACTATGTCTGTTGACTCAACTCAACAAGACACAGAGTCTCAGGAGATGGAGAGGCAAGAAGTGCCCCGGAACAGGCTCCGCACCCGGATCATGACCCGGATTGAGCACATCATCGCTCGGTCCGAAGAAGAGAGAACGATGCTTGCCAAGCTCCAGACCTGTGACTACACGCATGCCAAGTACTTCGACCCCATGCTGCTGATCAGAACCAGTCTCGGAGGAGACATGGAACGGGCTTTCAACAACGCCTGATGGCAAAACTTCTACCCCATCTCGAAAACAGGTTCGCACTTTCTTACCATGGAGTTTTTGATGAGCTTAAAAGTTGAAGTTCTTCCCAACGAGACGAACATTTGCTTTCAGTTTTTCAACGAGGATTTTACCTTGACTCTGAAACAGCTCAGTGAGGCTCTTGGTTTTAACAAGAGATGCATCATTGACGCTGACCTTTTGGTGACTAACCACCGGTACAACCGTGCCGCATGGTGGGATATCATCACAGGTGAGCCATCCTCGGGGAAAAATAGCATCACTGCCATCCAAAATCCC
Organism: Urochloa ruziziensis; assembly: GCA_015476505.1. Taxonomy (NCBI): domain Eukaryota; kingdom Viridiplantae; phylum Streptophyta; class Magnoliopsida; order Poales; family Poaceae; genus Urochloa; species Urochloa ruziziensis. The sequence continues at coordinate 10,292,072 of CM027125.1, read as the reverse complement.
ACTCTTCGTTTTCTGGCGAAGTGGATCGCTATGGTGGTTCACCCACGAGCTGATTTGTGTCTTTGCCTTTTGCCTGATTTGGAGTGCCTTTATGCCATGGTCAAGAAAATTCGTTTCTCGCCTGTCATGAGCATGCTTGATGATTGGCAGAGGTTAGTCACTGGCCAAGCCACAATTGACATAACCTCGCTAGTCACCCGCATTGCCACCCACGTTGGTGCTTTGCAGGGCGCTCAAGTCACTTTCCTTCCTGCTACACAAAAGTATCAGTCTTGCATTGGTATAGACCATTTTATCCAGGGACACTTGATGCGCGAGGGCCCTGGCCATACTCTTTTCATGTGTTATCCTGGTTTCCTCGACGAAGTCGAGCTTCCATGCCCGGCTTTGTCGTTGAGATCGGCGAAAAGTCTAACCATGCAGCTCAGAAGGAGGGAACCCGCTCGCCACAGTGTTGCAGGCCCTGTGACACGTGGTAGGCGAACCAGGCATGACAGTGAAGCCGGAACTTCTACCGCACCTCAGCCCGAGTACCACCAGCAGCAGCCCGAGTACCCCACTGCCCATATGAGTTTCGAGGAGGCGTTCGACTACCATCAAGGGACGGCAGGATACGGCCCGCAAGTCGGACCATCTACCTCCGCCAGGTATGACTACGAAAACCCGGTCTCCCGGGGGATCGCTGATCTTAGTACCAGGTTGGAGACGGTAACTCTGCAACAACAGCAGCTCAGAGATGAAGTCGCACACAACACTGACCTCACCCAGCAGAACTGGGGGATGACCACATCCCTCCAGACCGACATGCACGGCTTCTTCGACTACATGCACTACGACCCCAACCAGTACTACCAGTGAGCTTCAGCGAAGCTTGGGGGAGTCTCAGGTATGTTCGAAAGTGCCTTGCCTTGCCTTGCCTTGCCTTGCTATGATATAATAATAATAATAAAATATATTTAAAAGAAACAAAACAAAAACAATGTTGAATAAAAAGCTCCTTATGTATGGAATATGGTTGATAACCTTGGAATGATGAATAGTTGCTCTGTTTATGCCCTTTAAGTGCCTCATGCTTAATCCCTTACTTTCCAAGTATTTGAGTTCGTTGGCATTTAAGGATCCACCATGTTTATCTGTGGAAGGAGAGCACTTGTTCATTGTTTAAGTTATTGTGAGTTTTGATATGGTCTGTTTCGAGGTATAACGGCATGCCTAGTAAGGAACCTCTCGGAAGTTTTTATAAAATATTACTTGGTGAATCTTCCCCAATGGTTTAAATGTCCTATCCAGAGCCTAAAGAGTTATACATTTTATGAACTACCATATGCTATCTTGAATTGCTTTGAGTCTTGTCGAATGGTGAAGTCCGCTTGCAGAAGGCACTTGTCATTTACCGGTCTTCCCATCCACCTCAGCCTCAAAATGTCCGACTAGTCAAAGTCCTGTCCCGGGGTTGACGTCCACCGTCGATGACATATACTCACCTCACCACAAAGCTCACCCCAAAGGTCCTCAATCACTCCATACAAAGTTGAATTCCTCTCTGTTACCAAACTAAGAGAAGAGATGTATTCGAAAAAGAAAAAGAAAAAAAAGAGAGTTGGAGACAATGCTCCATTCGAAAAAAGAGAGAAGAAAGAAGAAGAGAGAAACATCTCAAAAATATGAGAGAGAGAAAATAAGGAGTCCCAAGACCTTTGAGCATCACACCTTATCCCTCTCCACTTGAACCCATGAATTCCAAAGACCGGAATTTGATGAGTGTCATCGCTCGCGAACCACTCTTCGACTCGACAACAGAAGTAACCAAGGTATGCCACTCTTACCCTACCTACAACTCCACTTCAGCTTTAGTGTAGGGAAAAGTTGGTCAATCTGACCATGAGTGAGGTTTAAACACCTTGAGTGACTCGAGAGTACCAACGGGAAATGATTTAACCATCTTTTTGAAAAAAGAATTCATATCTCCGAGATGGAACCTGAAAAGTTGCAGGAAATACTTTGAAAATGACTGTTCAGGCTCTCAACAGCCCAAGGCATGAACCGTGCAGCCCCACGTTGAACCATGGTATGAGTTCTCTTTTATGCCAACTTATTCAAATGATCTGTTGAGTTTTGGCTTAAGCACAGGGTACTTAGAGAGTATACACATTGAAGCAACTCCTGACCTACCGAACCTAGAGTTTAGCCTTGCTCGAGGATGAGCAAGAGTCTAAGCTTGGGGGCGTGTTGACGGCCATTACAACCTAGTTTTGACCGTCAACAATTCGGTGAAATGAGGATGATCATACCATATTCCATGCATAAATGTGTTTATAGTAACAAATTCCATAAGTTTTGGATGAGTTATGGTTGCAGGATGAAACAGGTGAAACAAGGGCCAAACCTGGCACAATGCCAGGCCGGCCGGCCTAGCCTAGGCCGACCGGCCTCCCCTGGCCAGGTCTGGCCACGTCACTGATCCAGGAGCTCAAGCAAACACCTAGGATGATCAAGCACCATGCAATCAACGTCGGTTTGATCCAAGGACCCGAAAGGATTAGATGGGAAACACATGGATTGAAGGGCCCACGGACCTCGGATTCTTGGACAGCCTCAACTGAACGCAACCGTTACCGACCTCAGCAAGCAATCAGGAGCGTCCACGACGAAGGCGGTGGCCAGGGGCGCCAGGTGTAGGCCGATCGGCCTACACCAGGCCGGCTGGCCTGCTGCTGCCTCCTCACGCGACCAACTTCAGTGTGGAGGTTAAGCAGGCCGGTGGCGTGACAGTTAAGCTGGCTACCGACCTTGGGAGGCTATAAAAGGCCACCTCCTCTTCACCCCAAGACACACACCACACTTCTCAAGTCTTTACTTGAAGGGAGCTCTTGTATCTTTTCCATTTCTTAGATTAGGATTAGAGTTGAGAGTAGAGTCGAGTCGAGCTTCGCTCGGATCTTTGGAGTCTTCGGAGTTCTGGTAAAGCTCTTGTATCCTTTTCTTCTTTTGAAGAGTTTATCATAACAATACTATCTTATTCAGAACTTAAGTTATCTTCATATTTATTTCTTGCTCTTTCTTAGAGTAAAGTTCTTAGCTCTTTTCAGAGTTAAGTTTTGTCTTCCTTTAGTTTTATTGTAGAGTTTAGTTTTAGCTCTACCGGGTTTTATCTCGCGAGTTTGCTCGCCTTGACCGGGCCATAAGACGCCTTAGGGAAGACGGGGATTTCTCTTGACAGGCCTCAAGAGAAATCTTAATCTTCGAGTGTAGACGTGGTGTCTGGCTTGTTGATTAACTAGGAAGTGTGTTGCTGCCCACGGAACTGCAGTGGTAGGCGGCAGGTGGTGACAGCCCTGTCCATCCTTCGTAGTCCACCATGTTCGGGTGTATTCATAATAGTAGTGCTGAGCCCGGAGAACCCCCTCTCTCACCACGTTCTGAGGTTCTCCCGTTCTAGCCATCGAAGCGAGCTCTGTTCCCGGTATCTAAGCTAGAGTCTAGGCTAAGGCTAGAGTGTCTTCTGCTCTGAGTTAGGAAGTATCTAAGTCCGGTCTCTCCCAACATCTTTCCTTTTCTATAGACTTAGGAGCTTCTGTGTGTCGCTGGTCTTTCAGACCTTCTATCCGGTCATTCATTTGACCATTATCCCTCAAACCTAGAGTTTGTACCCTTGGGTTTTTAGCTTGATATTTCTGGCAAGATTTATCATATCATTCTTCAATACACTTTAACCATCTGCTTCCCTGCAGAAATATAAATACGATACCCTGGGATAACTCTAGAGGTGAAGTGCTACAACGAGATATATTCTGTGCGCTTGCAGAATCCATTTTGCATACAACGACATATATCTTCGTGCTCTTGAGCGTTGCTAAAAACGTGACGCTAAGGAGTGCCAACACCCACCGCCGCGTCCCAAGCTAGCGCTGGCGTGGCGCCTACGCGGCCGCCACATTGGCCGTGGGCCCGCAGGCCAGCGGCTCAGCCGTGCCAGCGCGGCCGCCACCTTCCCCTCTCCCCTCTCCCTACACCCGGTTCTCGTAGACCGCAGACCCAGCGGGCCGTTGGTGCACGGGCCGTGGTCCATGGGTCCACGAAACTATATCCCGCGCGGGACCGCGCCCCCTGGCCCGCCTGTCTGTCTGTCTCTCCCCTAGGAAATTGCTAGGTACACCCGGCTTACTGCACATAAAAAGTTAGTTTTCCACCTTAGAGCTTTCCAAAAATTCCCAAAAATTCACCAAAAATCTTAAAATAATTTCTAAGCCTAGAAATACCTTTCTTTCCCAAAAAACTTACCCACAACCCCTAGAATAATTTATCCCCCCTTCTAGGTTTAAATCCATTTAATAGTAAAGCCACCCTTTTTAACCAATGATTGGTGTATTGATCTGTGTGACTAACTCACAGACTCTGACCCCAAAAACAATGCTGAAGACCCGGACTACGAAGAGGAAGCAGGGGACGACCCCGACGCTGGACAAGGCAAGTTCCACCAACAATAATAATTATTAAAATTACCTTTACTGTATAAGCATGCAATAATGATTAGCCTTGGAAACTGGCACTCAAATTGCACTGTTTACTTTAGACCGGGGAGTGGAAGGACGATCCCAAGGAGGGGATTCTGTCCTAAGATCCACTTCGGGTCGCCACTAAGGACTAGTTCGCGGGAGAATCTTTCCATTGCCTAGTACAGTCCCGCATGCCAAAAAAGCACAGCCTTCGGGAGTGCTTATTTATGTGAGACCTTGATCCACATCCCACTAGCCAGCCTTAGTAAACTGTCCCAAGGGGCCACGGATGGGCAACAGGACTATTGGAGACAGACCCTGACAGAGGGCTGGGTCTGGCCGGTACGAGTCGCAGGTGCCATGGTCGTTAGGACCCGGTGGCAGGATGCCACGATAAATTAATGATGCATCAAATTTCCCCAGGAAGGTCCTTTTGTGGACGTGCGCGACTCCTACTTAGGCCCCAACAGCTTTCGTGGACAGAGCTAGGGAAGGGCTATCTAGAGATAGACGCTAGTGGGAACGGGTCTCGTAGGGCAGTACCGCCTAAGTACACGGTACGGGCTAACCAAATGCGGGACAGAGAAGTACGACCTCTGCAGAGCGACAAATCTATCTGGATAGCCGTGACTCCGGAAAGAGTCCAATTGGTCAAAGTCCCTGACGATTAGATCACTAAATTGAACACGACCCGCGGACTTTCCTTACCGCAGGTTGGTAAATACCTTTACTCACCAACCGGGACTGGCTGGGAGGTTATGCCCCTCCAGGACCAAACTTATTAAATTTGTCAAACTACTTTGGAACTTGCTGAGTACCCCTGTCAGGAGTGCTCACCCTTGCTTCCACTTCATACCAGAGGATTTCACCGAAGACGGAGCAGACGACGAAGGTCCAGAATGGTGACGTACTCCACCGCGACGCTGAGGCTCTACATAGTACTGGTAGTATTGTACTCTCTGAATAAAGCGGAGGCTTTGAGGCCCGCTTGTAAACCCTTGTGCAGACTTTAAGTTGTACATTGATGTAAATTATCAATAAAAATTACCCGATGATGGTTTCGATACCCCTTGTGCGGAAATTACTTGCATTGGGATTACTCCAGGACTAATGCATGTACATCGGGAGTCCCGTAACGCGGGCGCTCCCCACAGGAGTGGTATCAGAGCCAGCTGGACCCTAGTGCCCTATAAGGTGGCCTAAAAAGAGAGCTAGCAACTCTTTTAAAAGCTTTTCCCTGTGCTACTAAGTTGAGTAGAATGATTTCTGAATGATCCCTTAATCTTTTGGGATAGGAACATGGAAGGAGATACGTGGACTGACGAGAAGGGTTGGTTGCACTCCGACTGCAACAGAAACATCGGCTTTCCAAGCCTCTTAGGAAATGCGCTTAGGGAATTAGGCTTCCCCAACACTCCTCAATATAAAGGGCGAGAGTATGTGTAACACCCCTGTGTTTTAAAGACTCTAATGACCAAGTTCAACTTCTAATGAGGAGTTTTGTGTTGTTATTGAGCTCATGATGACAAGGGTCAACTTATTTTACAGTATGGTCAAAAGAGAAGTAAGTTCAAATTTAAAATTTCAATATGAGAAATTTTGGCCAAATATGTAAGTTGGATATCTGAATATGTTTGACATGATGGGAGAAGGCTAGTATAAAAGTTTGAGCCAAACATTATTTTGTTTGATGGTTCAAATCATTGGAACCAGTCAGACCTTGGGTACTTAGAAAATTTTCGAAGTCTGACAATGTGTTCAATTTACCAAGTTGAAGTGCTGATATCTTTTGATTTCTCTAAAGTGCTATTCTTTGGACCAATACGAAAGTGGAAGATTGAAGTGTGAATATTCCAATGATCATCTTGACATTGTATGTATTTAGGCACAAGCAGGACAAATCAAGCATCAAAGAACACCAAATGCTGAGATTTCAGCCTTTCAGCAGAAAAATTTCCTAAGTCTGAAACTGTTAATGGAGGTCCATGTTCAGATAGAGATTTCTTCAATTTTCGTATATGAAGTATATAGCTATAAGATACAAAATGGAATCTTGGATATATGTACATGCACCATGCCAGATATCAAAGGAAATAAATTTTGTTTTCTATTTATTTGGAGCATCCCAAGATGGATCAATGCAACTGAGTTTAGAGATTGAACTGTCAAACCGACAGGCCTCAAATGACAGTGAATGGACCGATACTCAGAGCTTTACATCTCTTGATTTGTTGATCTTTTGATATGGCACTAAAAACAAAAGTGGAAGCCCTTCTATACAGCTACAAGTTTGTTTAAACAAGATTGGAAAGTTTATGCACGAAATTTGGAGAATTGTCGAAGAGAAGGCAGCTGGTTTGGAAAGACTTGAAGAAAGAACAGAGCAGAACGCCGGCAGCTGTCTGCCTACTTGCCGCCGACGAAGGACGTCGGTTTCTGGCCATTCCACGTGTCGATGTGCTGTGAGAACTACGCAGAGAAGTCAAGCATGAGGTGGCCGAGCTGATGGCGGTTTGGATCGCTACAAATAGTGCTTCGTCGGTCATCGTCATCCTCTCTTCCCCACCGCCGTCATCTCGTCGTCGTCCTCGCGCCGCTGGCGTTTTTCGCCGCCGTACGACCACCGCCGACCAAACCCCTCCGCTCAAAGCTGCGCCTTGATGTTCTTTTTGACCTGTGCAAGTTCTTGTTCGAAATAGTCCGCCACACAGCATGAACGGCTTCATCTTCCTCAGGGACGGTAAGTCCTCTGTTCTTTGTAAGGCCTCACCGTGGAAGTCTATGTTGTCGTGGTTTTGATCAAGGTTTGAGGGCATGAATGGGTTGAGTACGAGCCATAGAGGGTCCAGGAGTTGTTGGTCAGGCTTGGGAGGCTCTGGTTCGATCGGCGCAGCCATGCCGCCGCGGGCGCTACCGAGTTCGTGGCCGTCGCCATGGGATTCATAGTTTTGGGCACCAAGCAAGGAAACCGTGAGAAGCACTAGGTGTTCTAGGTTGTGGTGAAGGTGCTGGGCATGATCTCCGCCGGTTTATCGCCATCGTTGAGCTGGTAGGGCGGCGCCGCCGCCGCAAACCCTAGCCGGTCGCCGCCGCCTTGCGCCGCTGCTCCGCCGCCCAAGCTTTCACCTCCAGCGTGTGCGCCTCGCGTAGGGGGTCCGATTCCGAGCCGTTTCTTGGCCGGAGGGCCCTCGCCGGAGGGTCGGCCGCCGGTCAAAGCCGGCGGGTCGAGGTCAAGGCCGCTCGGCCTTTTGTCTCAGCGCCAGGGACCTCGGGGGGAGAAGACAGAGAAGACTAGGGGGTTTTGGGTAAAATGTCCATTTAGATTTAGAATTAGATTTAAATTTCAGTTTCCACTCTCAAATTCATAGTAAATTGTAGAAGTGTCCAAAAATAGTGAGACCAATTTCTTTAGAACTTTCTTATTTTCTTTTATGCATTAAAATTCTTAAACCCTAGGTAAATTAATAAAAATAATTAGGTATTTATTTGTTTGCCTTCTTTAAGGTATTCAAATAAATACTTAATCATTTCTAAAATGTTTAATAACTCTGGATAATGATTTCTAATTAGAAATTATTAATAAATAGGCTTTTATTTAGTTATTTATTCTTTTTAGAATTAGAAATTAATTAGTAATTTTTTTATATAAATTAAAAATGCTTAAGGGCTAGTTAACTTAGGAAAAACATGTGGGTTAGTTTGCTAAAAAGGGTAGTTAGTGTTGGCTTGCAACTTTATCATGAAGATAAGTTGTATGCCTTTGTTTTCAGATTTTTGCATAAGTTAATCTCTAGCTTGCATCATACCATAGAAGCAGAAGCTCCGGAGCCCGAGTCCGTGGAGTTTGCCGAGGAGGAGCATCAATTCGAGGAGGTGTTCGTGATTGCTCCAGAAGCCGAAGGATCCTTTGCCAAAACTAACCTTGCTGTTACTGAAGGCAAGCCCCGGTGCATCTACCCGATTACTTTCAGAATTTTATTATATCATGCGTCCAAGCTTTTGATGTCATTTTATGCATTACGTATTGGAGTTGGTTGGAACCTTAGTTTTATGCACAATCCAACCTTGATATTAGGGACATCTTTACCACCTGTTCAGTATGCTTAGTAATAACCTTTGCTTAGTCATGCTTAGAGATGCTTCTGGTGAGTAACTCTGTTGCTCAGCCACTTAAGGTAATTATGATCTTGTTCTAGAATCATGAAAATGGTTGTTTTACAAATGTGGACAGAAGCTTGGGATGGAATCAAGATGGAGCTTGATTCTATAGTTCTGTCTACTTTGAATAATTTTGCTAAGGCCCGTCCGTTTCCTTAACCTCTGGTCAAGTGATTTTACCTGGTAACTTACTGGGATTGGGAACCGGCAAGCCCGGTAGGTTGGTTGGCTCTTTGAGTGGAAATATATTTTACCTGTGCTTGCTGAGTCGGAGAAGGGCGGGGGCGTAGCCTGAAACTCACATGGTGGTCAGGCTAGACGTGGGACCTCTTGTGGGGGTACGTTCCTGGGTTCGGGTAATTATATTTCCAGTCTTTGAGTATGGCCAGTCGAAAGGATTGTTGCGTACAGCCCGAACAACTGTGCGTGGCTGGGAACTAGGTCTCTCCTGCAGGATGTAAATCGGTCCGGATCGCCACAATTCTTGGTTATGAATGCACTTGATCACTGTTGAGCATCGTAACTAAAACAAGTGGAATGTGAAATTTTTCTTGATTCAATATGCTGATTGATCTAGTTACCACTTGTATGAAAAATACTTTATAATCTAGATACTATAGGTAAAAACTAAACTTGAGCTAAAACATGAAAAATATAAGGTTCCAGTTCTAGTAAAGCTTTTATGCAAAAAGTTGAGTCAACCAGTCCACTTAAAAGCTTTGCATACTCCTTGATGTCTAGATAATAGTTTTTTTCTGAATAGACGGGTCAGTCTTGCTGAGTACCTTTGTACTCAGGGGATCCTCTGTTGTTGTTTTTCAGAAGCACCGTGGCCAGACGTTGAAGACGAAGTCCCGAGGAACTAGAACATCGATGGGTCTCGGATGTTCTGGTGTCGGCCTTAGTGGTGTAATTGGCCTTGTCACAATAAGTACCTTGGCTTGTTTGTTTTAAACTCTTAGAATGGTTTGACTTGCATCTAAGTTTATTTCAACTTATGGTTTGTAATAATTCGCATCTTGAGTTATTTTGTAAAAAGGTAATGCTTATTGATGCTTTCCCTTCACGAAAGTGATCCTGATGTATGGTTGAGATAAAAGTTGTTCGTGGATGATTCGGGTTGTCCCCGGGACACTCGACGGACTACCGGATTTATACTGTTTCAAATGCATTGAGTTTAATTACTGTTGTGACAGTGATTGGGCGCACTTGAGCCAGTTTAAATTGGGCGGTTCCGCCATAGTATGTGGCCATAGGGCCAGCTCCTATACCTTCCGTGGGAAAGTGTGGACAATCAGTGCCTATGGCTCACGATTCTCGGATACCCTGCAACTAGTGGCCAAGAAAGCGGTGATAGCAATCTGTCGGGACAAAATGACTGGCACCGTGAACACCTCGCTTCGCTACCTTCCAATCGGAAACACTAACCAGATGGCCTGGAACTACCGCCTGAAAGTTCTCTTTACTGAATCCATAGTCCCCGACCAAGCCACCCTAGTCACTACCTTAGACTACCTTCTGAGCCTAGAGAATCTGTTCGAGAATCTCAGCATACGTTGCCGAGAAGCTAGACGTCGTGCCGAGATATTAGAAGACCGTCTTAACATAACTAAGGATTGCATGACCGAACTGGTAGACTATGTTGAGGCAACGGAGAAAAGGGCATTAATGGCCGAACAATTGGTAGAAGGAGCCAAAGACGACCTAAACTGGGAATTGCGAATGATAACCAGAAAGGCAAGGGGAAAGAATCCAACCAATACTTCGAAGGACACTAAGCCGCAAGCGAAGGCAAACCCTAAAATCGCCAAAACTGCTTCCCTTTCTCCCATAGTCGAACTTCCAGAAATAGAAGTTGAAGCTTCGAGCCAACCGATTCCCATGGATACGCATCCTGAAGATGGAGGATCGAACCAAACCAGGAAAGGTAAGGAACCCATGGCCGAAAAGGATTTGGGAGAAAAGAGTGGCAGCATGGGCCCTGCCCAAGAGGGATGTGGTGAAACTTCTGGCATGATCGGACAAGCAATAGACGGTTATGGGATAGATATTCCCATACAATCACCCATGCTATCAGCTGCACCTATTCCGACATCTGAGCTAAACACGGAAATTGTGGAACTCCTTAACCAAGTCGACTTCATGGATAATTGGGGAGCAACCCAAGTAACGACCGAATCCTTTGTAGGCTCCATGTGGGATGCGTCAACATCTGGAGGCCAAGACTTCTGGGAAAACTACACCTAAGAAGGAGTCAGGAAGAGAGGAACCTCCACTTCTAGATTAGCTACCTATAGTGTGTAGTGACCCTGTTTGTATACCTAGTCACATATGGTGTATTGCATGCAAGGGACTTCGAGATCCCCCCAGAAATAAATAAAAAATCCATGTGTTTGCACATGGCATAAAGCATTACTTCTTGAATTTATCACTTCTGGTAGGAATTTTGCCTAGACGATCCTACCCCTTTCTGTTGATGTACCATCCTTCTTGATATGGAATCTAACATGCAGATGAAGCCCAAAAGGTCGGTCAGGATACAGGAACGATGAAGCCGTCAAGCCAGAAGCTCTGAATGTCAGCAAAGCCAGGGACAGTCCAAAGAAGAGAGCGTGCATGGCAGGGCACGCATACGGAAGAGGCAAGACCCCTCCGCCGACTCCCAAGAAGGACTTCATGAAGATGCAATGGATATCTCGGAAGACGAGGAGGGAGACGCTGAAGAGCAACAAGAAGCTCGGGATCCGCCACCCCCACCGATGGTTGATCTAGTGGCGGTTATGGCCAATCAAACCCGCCTAATGGAAACTATTGTTCAAGGCATGGGCCATACCCAAAACCCTCGTCCGGGAAATGAGCTGGGACAACCCCGCAAGATCATAGAGTTTATACGAACCAACCCACCCACCTTCGTCAGTACCGATGAACTCCTCGAAGCCGACGATTGGCTAAAGACCATTACTAAAAAGCTGGAAGCTATTCATGCTGAAGGTAGGGATAGAGTGTTACTAGCAGCCCATCAACTGCAAGGATCCGCCAGTGAGTGGTGGGATAACTACTGCATGGCAGCAAGCAATGCCGCTGATATTACCTGGGAAGAATTTCACGAGGAACTGGCGCTATCATATTCCAGAAGGAGCCATGGATCGTAAGGCCAATGAGTTTAAGGCACTCCGTCAAGGTGGTATGACGGTATCCTAGTACCATAGGAAATTCATGAAGCTAGCCCGATATGCCCCTGATGAGATCCGCTCAGATAAGAAGAAGCAAGGCCGGTTTAAGAAAGGTCTCATAGCATCTTCCGGCAACAGATGACCTCGCATATATACCCAGACTTCAACATTCTAGTTAGTCAGACTATCTCAGCCGAGACTGCGCATGATGAGGAAGACCGAAAAAGGAAATACCAAACTCAACATAGCCAGCAGCGAAACATGCGATTAACAAACTTCTCAGCACAACGAACCCGTTTCAATCCAAGCTATACACCCCGGGGAGCATCTGGCCGCAGCGCCACTGCACCACCAGCCACTTCTGGTCGTAGTTACAACTCAGGACAATCTCCTCATACCAAAGTCGTTACTACCCCCGCCGCTAACGTGGGAGACAAACTTGCTTCCACTGCCGCGAACTTGGCCACTTCATAGCTAATTGCCCCTATAAGAACAAAGCATCCGAACCAGCTGCCTCGGTGGGAAGCTCGTGCCCAACTTCAAATGGGCGAAATGGCCAATAGAACAAAAAGCCTGTATCTTCCTATTCTCAGGGACGCCTAAATTACGTGGATACTGAGGAAGCCCAAGCCGCCCCCGATGTTGCCCTTGGTAAGTTCCCAATCAACTCCCATCCCACAAATATTCTCTTTGATTCCGGAGCATCACATACCTTTATTACCCTGAAATTCGTTAAAGAAAATCGATTGCCTACCACCCCACTAGAAAATCCTATTCTCGCAACAACTCCTGGAGCCAAAATACCTTATCGACTGCAAAGCCCAGGAATTCGAATCCTCTTAAGTGGGGTACAGGTTTTAGCAGATCCGATAGTACTAAACTCTAAGGGTATAGACTTAATTCTGCGAATGGATTGGTTAAAGAAGCATGATGGGCAAATAGATTGCGGAAAAGGAATAGTTACCCTTACCAGCCCTGATCACCGGGTGATACAACGCCAGGTACAAAATAAGAGTGTTTCGACTATGATATACCAAGTGGATACTACCATAAATGAACAAGTACCGGTGGTTAGAGAATACCCTGATGTTTTCTTGGAAGAATTGCCTGGACTACCGCCGGACCGAGATGTATTTGTTATAGATCTTCTATCAGGCACCGTCCCGATAGCCAAGAGGCCATATAGAATGGCTATTGACGAATTGGACGAGTTGAAGAAGCAACTTAAAGATTTGTTGGAAAAGGGAATTTATACGCCCTAGCTCCTCACCCTGGGGGTCACCAGTTTTGTTTGTGAAAAAGAAGGATGGAACTCTAAGAATGTGCGTCAACTACCGATCTCTTAACGAGGTCACTATCAAAAATAAGTACCCGCTACCACGAATTGATGATCTATTCGATCAACTGAAATGGGCCAAATATTTCTCCAAAATAGACCTAAGATCGGGATATTACCAACTAAAACTCCGGTTGGATGATATACCCAAGACAGCCTTTGTTACAAGATATGGACAATACGAGTATATTGTTCTCCCGTTTGGCCTAACTAACGCCCCGGCATACTTTATGAACCTGATGAATAAAGTGTTTATGGGAGAATTGGATAAATTTGTGGTGGTATTCATAGATAACATTCTGATCTACTCCAAAACGGCCGAAGAACACGAAAGACACCTCAGAATTGTCCTGGAAAGACTACGAGAACACCAACTATATGCTAAGTTCAGCAAGTGTGAGTTTTGGCTAGAGAAAATCGCTTTCCTCGGACACGTCATAACCCAACGAGGTGTTGAAGTAGACCCCTCAAAAGTAAAAGCGGTTTTGGAATGGCAACAACCAAGAAACGTACATGAGGTACGAAGCTTCCTCGGATTAGCCAGATACTATCGAAGATTTATCGAGGGATTCTCCAGTTTAGCCAAGCCCATGATAGAGCTAACCAAGGATAAGGTAAAATTTAAATGGACAGTGGCTTGCGAAAATAGTTTTTAGAACAAAAGAAAAGGTTGGTAACCGCCCCAGTACTAGCTCTGCCAGATATATATCAAAACTTTGTGATATAATGCGACGCCTCTCACAGGGGGCTGGGAGCAGTCCTAATGCAGAATGAAAGAGTAATAGCCTATGCGTCGCGACAATTAAAGGTCCATGAGGTGAATTACCCTACCCATGATTTGGAACTAGCTTTAGTAGTTCATGCCTTAAAAATTTGGAGACATTATCTACTGGGCAAAAGATGCGACATCTACACGGATCATAAAATCCTCAAATACATCTTTACCCAAAAGGAATTGAACCTAAGACAGAGAAGATGGCTGGAACTGATGAAAGATTACGATCTACAGCTACGTTATCACCCCGGAAGGGCCAACACTGTGGCCGATGCCCTAAGTCGAAAGTCCATCTATACATCGGTAAAATTAGCCCAAGAGATGCGGGCTTTAAACCTGCAAGTAATACCCTTTGGATACCTTGCGAACATCCATCTACAACCCCTACTTCAAGTACAAATTAAGGAAGCTCAAAGGAGAAGTAAGGAAATCATGTTACTTCAGGATTCTATTGGACTAGGAAAAGGTCCGGAATTCAGAATAGACAAGGAAGGCACCCTTTATTTCTGAAATAGAATCTGCGTACCACCTCAGGATGATCTGAGAAAAACAATCATGAGTGAAGCTCATAACTCGGCCTACTCCATACACCCTGGATCGACCAAAATGTATCAAGATTTGAAAGAATCTTACTGGTGGCCATGCATGAAAAGAGACAGCCGAATTCGTAACCAACTGCCATGTTTGCAAAACCGTCAAAGCGGAACACCAAAAGCCCGCTGGGTTACTGCAACCACTACCCATACCCGAGTGGAAATGGGAAGAGATTAGTATGGATTTCGTTGTTGGCCTACCCAGAACAGCAAAAGGAAATGATTCAATCTGGGTAATTGTGGATCACCTGACTAAGATTGCCCACTTCATTCCCGTGAAAGCAACATACGGAGGCGATAAATTAGCCTAGCTATACATTGATAATATTTTGAAACTTCATGGAGTACCTAAGAGAATAGTAACGGATCGAGGGCCACAATTTACTTCCACCTTCTAGAGAACCATGCACCGAAGCTTAGGCTCTGCCCTGGATTATAGCTCGGCATATCACCCCCAAACCGATGGACAAACCAAACGAGTAAACCAGATATTGGAAGATATGCTACGAGCTTGTGTCCTGACGTATGGAAAAGATTGGGAAGAAAGTTTAGCCTATGCAGAATTCTCGTACGATAACAATTACCAAGCCAGTTTGCAAATGTCGCCCTTCGAAGCCTTGTATGGCAGAAAATGTAGGACTCCATTAATATGGTTAGAGACAGGGGAAAGAGCACCGTTTGGACCAGCTATTCTACGGGACGTCGAGGAGAAAACCAAACAAGTCCAAGAAAACTTAAAGATAGCACAAAATCGACAGAAAAGCTACGCAGATACCCAAAGAAAAGAGTTGACATTTCAAGTCGATGAATTCGTATACCTAAAGGTAGCCCCCATTCGAGGAACGTGAAGATTTCAAATCAAAGGAAAATTAGCTCCTCGATACATAGGGCCCTACCGGATATTAAACAGAACCAGGAAAGTAGCCTATCAACTGGAAATACCGAAAGAACTAGGGGACATGCACCCGGTATTTCATGTATCTCAATTAAGGAAATGTCTGAGAATACCCGAAGAACAAACCACTCCAGAAGTGGTAGATCTACAAACAGACCTACGGTATTAGGAAAGACCCACACGAATATTGGATACAGCCATTAGGCAGACCCGGAGAACAGCAGCCAAATTTTGCCGAGTACAATAGAGCAATCACACGGAGGCAGAAGCGACATGGGAAAAAGAAGAAAATCTAAGAAAGGAATTCCCATACCTATTCAAGGAGCCGAATGAATCTCGACGACGAGATTCACTTTAAGTGGGGTAGGTCTGTAACACCCTAGAATTTAAAGAGAATTTAAAAAGAACTTAGGAAGAAGATCTAATAATTTAAAACTAGATTTGTTTAATAGGACAATGCACTAGAAAATATAATGCATTAGATTATTTCTGAAATAAACCATATGCATATGCTTGTTCTAACCCTAGAATAATTCTAGATTCTAAATCCTAGCTAAAAACTCAAGTTGGATTTGAAACGGAATTCAAATCCAAATTCAAACCTAAAATAGAAAAGAAAAGAGGAAATAAGAAAAAGAAAAGAACAAAACCTCTATCCGGGCCGAAACCCACCGGCCGGCCCAATCCTCCCCGCCTTCCCTCGTGGCCCAAGCCCATCCTCGCCTCCCTTTCCTAAGGTCCGATCCACCCCCTCCAATTCCCACACGCGCGCAGCCCACCTCCCTGGTGATGTCACGCTGACGTCACCATCCATCCCCCCTTCTTCCTCCTTCCGCCGCCGCGCCCACGCCTCCGCCGTCGCCGCCCGATCTGCCTCCACCGGCGCGGATCGAGCCTGGGGGGACGAGCATGCCGCGTGTCGTCCCCACGGCCATCCACCGCACCATGGGTGCGGCGCCGACCACGCCCCGTGGCTCCGCGCGGAGCTCACCGCCGGGGGCACGCGTCGCCGCCCGAGCTTCCTCTCCGCCATGCGTCTACTATGGAGGCCACCGGGGGAGCTCCGGGAGCTCACCTCCGGGCTATAAATAGGCCCCCGCGCCCCTCCTAGCCCTCATCCCCGTCTCCACTCGCCACACACACACCACACACCGCCCGTCGGCGCCGGCCGAGCGCGAGCTCCACCGCCGCCGCGTGTGACTGGCCGAGGCCACGCCGGAAGTCCCTGCCGCCGAACTCCGGTGAGTATTCCCTCCCAAAGCCTTGCCGCCGCCCCTCTCCTCCTTTACAAGTGCCACCGGCCGAAAGCCGCCGGCCGCCTTGCGCAGCCCCAGTCCGGCGAGCCGCCGGACGGTCCTAGCCACCCTCCTCCACGCCTGAGCACGCCGGTGCACCCCAGATGCCCCGGTTGCACTCCCGCCGCTCCTAGGCTCCCAGACACACCCCCACCCGTGCTTTCCCCTTTCACGCCGCCCGCCGCCTGAGCTCCGGCGAGCTCGAGCCACCGCCTCACACCCCGCCGCCGCGCCAGATCATGCTCCACCACCCCGCCTTGCCGCCCTCTGCTCCCACGCCAAGTTCTAGCCCTTCCGGTGGCCTAGAATGCCCAGCGTGCCCAACTCCGGCGAGCCCCCTGTTTCCGCCGCCGCGCGCCGCAGTACCCCGCCGCCGCGTCCACAGCTGGCGCTGGCGTGGCGCCTACGCGGCCGCCACCTTCCCCTCTCCCCTCTCCCTACACCCGGTTCTCGTGGACCGCAGACCCAGCGGGCCGCTGGTCCACGGGTCCATGAAACTGTATCCCGCGCGGGACCGCGCCCCCTGGGCCCGCCTGTCTGTCTCTCTCTCCCCTAGGAAATTGCTAGATACATCCGGCTTAGTGCACATAAAAAGTTAGTTTTCCACCTTAGAGCTTTCCAAAAATTCCTAAAAATTCACCAAAAATCTTAGAATAATTTCTAAGCCTAGAAATACCTTTCTTTCCCAAAAACCTTACGCACAACCCCTAGAATAATTTATCTCCCCTTCTAGGTGTATTGGTGTATTGATCTGTGTGACTAACTCGCAGACTCTGACCCCGAAAACAACGCCGAAGACCCGGACTATGAAGAGGAAGCAGGGGACGACCCCGATGCTGGACAAGGCAAGTTTCACCAACAATAATAATTATGAAAAATTACCTTTACTATATAAGCATGCAATACTGATTAGCCTTGGAAACTGGCACTCAAATTACACTATTTACTTTAGACCGGGGAGCGGAAGGTATGATTCCAAGGAGGGGATTCTGTCCTAAGAGCCACTTCGGGTCGCCACTAAGGACCGATTCGCGGGAGAATCTTTCCATTGCCTAGTACAGTCCCGCATGCCAAAAAAGCACAGCCTTCGGGAGTGCTTATTTATGTGAGGCCTTGATCCTCATCCCACTAGCCAGCGTTAGTAAACTGTCCCAAGGGGCCACGGATGGGCAACGGGAATATTGGAGACAGACCCCGACAGAGGGCTAGGTCTGGCCGGTACGAGTTGCAGGTGACAGGGTCGGTAGGACCTGGTGGCAGGATGCCACGATAAATTAATGATGCATCAAATTTCCCCGGGAAGGTCCTTTTGTGGACGTGCATGACTCCTACTTATGCCCCAACAGCTTCCGTGGACAGAGCTAGGGAAGGGCTGTCTAGAGATAGACGCTGGTGGGAACGGGTCTCGTAGGGCAGTACCGCCTAAGTACACGGTACGGGCTGACCGAATGCGGGACAGAGAAGTACGACCTCTGCAGAGCGACAAGTCTATCTGGATAGCCGTGACTCCGGCAAGAGTCCAATTGGTCAAAGTCCCCGACGATTAGATCAGTAAATTGAACACGACCCGTGGACTTTCCTTACCGCAGGTTGGTAAATACCTTTACTCACCAACCGGGACTGGCAGAGAGGTTATGCCCCTCCAGGACCAAACTTATTAGACTTGTCAAACTACTTTGGAACTTGCTGAGTACCCCTGTCAGGAGTGCTCACCCTTGCTTCCACTTCATACCAGAGGATTTCACCGAAGACGGAGCAGACGATGAAGGTCCAGAATGGTGATGTACTCCACCGCGACGCTGAGGCTCTACATAGTACTGGTAGTATTGTACTCTCTGAATAAAGCAGAGGCTTTGAGGCCCGCTTGTAAACCCTTGTGCAGACTTTAAGCTGTACATTGATGTAAATTATCAATAAAAATTACCCGATGACGGTTTTGATACCCCTTGTGCGGAAATTACTTGCATTGGGATTACTCCAGGACTAATGCAAGGACTTCGGGAGTCCCGTAACGCGGGTGCTCCCCACAATTGCCACATGGAAAACTAGCTGTCCCAAACAATAACGATAACAATATAGACCCAAAAACATATGATGGAGAGTTCTTCCATGAAGATGGACTAGAAGGGTCTTTTGATATAGAGTTAACCAGACTCATTGGAATGGAACTAGATGATAATGAAATGGTTGTTGACGAGGGTGATGAAACAAATGATGATGAGGCAGACGCAAGAGATGAGGTTCGTAATGCGAAGGATACTATTGCTTGAGCGATTACACTTAGGGATTGATGACAACGACATTCCTCCGCCGGAGCATGTGCCTGATTTTGCACTCGAGATGCGTTATAGTGATCATGAGACTCATTATCCAGCTATTTGCGATCACGATGATTATTTCTAACACATGTATGTTCTGTACTAATTGAATTATTATTTGTCTTCTTTATTTTGCTACTCTTTCTAATTAGGTTTGTTTATACATGTTGATTGCTTAATTGTTATTATTTGCAGGTGATTGAACGAAGATGATGGACGGTGGAGTGTGTGATGCTTGTGAACTTGTGGTACTTGTTTAAATGTGTGTGAACCTAATTGTGAATGTATGCACTTGTGAAGGCATGTTGTGGTTATATTATGTTGTGATGCATATATATGATGCTTGTTGTGATATATATTATGCATGTGATGTTTGTTTGATTAGGGAACATTAACCATGAAACAAAAAAAACAGAAATTATTTGGTCACTTTGCCGTGTGTGGCACATGACAAAGTGACCATTTCTGTCATTCTGGCTGTTGCTTTGCCGTGTGCCAGGGTGGGGCACACGGCAAAGCAACCGTACCTGTTCACCCTCGACAAAACTTTGCCATGCGCCAGGGCGCGACACACGGCATTCTGACCATGCTTTGCCGTGTGCTAGGGCAATAGGCACACGGCAAACTCTCTATCTATGTCGTGTAGACAGCTACAAGGCACACGGTGTTGGAGGTACGACCATGGGCCCATAGGGACGCATGGATTGTCTCCAGACAGAGTCGTACCAGGCGTGAAGAACACGAGTAGAGTACTGCAAGGACTCTTCTCGATATGGAAACTAGTCGTATGACTTGTAAACTACTCGGATTGCCTTGAAAAGCACTCTCCGAGTAGTAATTGGTTAGGATTCTATCTGAACCCAAACTTGTAACCCTGCCCGCCGTGTATATAAGGCTGGGCAGGGACCCTCTCCAAAGAACACAATCCCAAGTCTCCAACAAAGAGGCAGACAATCAATACCAATCACCACACAGGACGTAGGGTATTACGCCTTCTAAGCGGCCCGAACCTGTCTAAATCCTGAGTCTCTTTGCCTTTGCATTCCTGATCTCGGCGAAGCCCACCTGAAACTCTACTACCTCGGGATACCCCTCGGTAGGATCGACGGTAGAACACCGACATATGGCGCGCCAGGTAGGGGTTTTCCTCGAAGATCCCGTGGAGAACGCAATGGTGACCTACATTCAAGCTGAAGCGCCTCAGGAGGGCACAACATTCCGCTTTGGCTCGTGGGTCTACGTCGCCGATGGCTCGGGTGGCTTCTACAGCCACTACGAGACACCTGTCGAGTTGAAGCAGGAGCAAGCGCCCATCGTGGAAGATTTGGCCGAACAACTCGGCGAGATCGCACTCGCGGACCTCATCCGCGGGCAAGAGTCCGTCAAAGACTCGAAGCAGGACATCCCAGTCTGAGTCATGGCAGGACACGCCAACTCTCTGAGCCAAGCGGTCCCCGATTGCCACTCGGACTCGGACAAGTCGATCACGACTACGGAGAAGCGAACATCCCTCCCACCCCAATTCCCGTTTGGACTCCGTAATTCGACCCACGCATATTGTGAGGCGTTACGGAGCCAGTTCGAGTCCGCAAAGGACTCGAGGCGGGACATCCCAATTCGAGTCATGGTAGGACACACCAACTCTTTGAGCCAAGCGGTCCCCAATTGCCACTCGGACTCGGACGAGTCGATCACGACTACGGAGAAGCAAACATCCCTCCCACCCCAATTCCCGTTTGGACTCCGTAATTTGACCCACGCATACTGTGAAGCGTTACGGAGCCAGTTCGAGTCCGCAAAGGACTCGAGGCGGGATGTCCCAGTCCGAGTCATGGCAGGACACGCCAACTCTCTGAGCCAAGCGGCCCCCGAATGCCACTCGAACTTGGACGAGGAGACACTACAAGACGATGGCGAACACAACATTGTGATCTACGCCACGACTGAAGGAAGATCAGAGTACCAAAGAGACAGGATCCCATGGGACGTCTACGAGTCCCGCCAGATCTTTGTACTCTTTCGGCCTGAAGCTACTGACGACCTGCCGTTCCAGTATGGCACACCACTGCTGCCAGAAGAGGAAAGCTCTACAGAGCTCATCACCCCAAGCTCCAGCGACTCTGTCGAGTTCAATCGACAAGTCTTCATGGCTGGCGCAGCAGCAGCTGGCGACGTCGACAACGACCCGCGCTACACTTTTGAGCTAGAAGGAGACATCTCCGCAAATGAAGACGCACCTGCTGGCGAATCCACTCAAGCGGCCACGGACAGAGAAATCCGGAACAACAAGAGGGCTCAGCGCCGCCTAAATGCTCGCAATCGCGTCATGGCTGGGCGCAACCTCGCTCAAGAGTTCGCGCGAGTGGCACGCTACGACTCTCCTATGGCTAACGCCATGGAGATTGCCTATCACATCCGTAGTCTGCCAAGAACCCCAGAGATGGCAGCTGCACTCTAAAGGATCAACGACATGATCCGCACTCTCGACAAGGCCATCGCCGCCGCACCATCGCGCAGCGGCCGAGCAGCTCCAAGCGAAGCAGTCGAGAGCAGCGGACGCCAACCTCCCCGCGACAAGCATCGTCCCCCAAACCTTTGAGTACTTATTTGAAAGTACTACAGAGTCTACTCCACAAGGCGATTAGTTATATCAAATCTCTGAGTACTTATTTGAAAGTACTCCAGAGTCTAGTCAACAAGACGAGTAGTAATTTCAAATCTCTGAGTACTTATTTGAAAGTACTACAGAGTCTACTCCACAAAGCGAGTAGTAATCTCAAATCTTTGAGTACTTATTTGAAAGTACTACAGAGTCTACTCGGCAAGAAGAGTAGTTATTTCAAATCTTTGAGTACTTTTTTGAAAGTACTACAGAGTCTACTCCACAAGGCGAGTGGTAACTTCAAATCTCTGAGTACTCATTTGAAAGTACTACAGAGTCTACTCGGCAAGAAGAGTAGTAATTTCAAATCTCTGAGTACCTATTTGAAAGTACAAGGAAGAAGACGACGAGTACCCAATGTTCTCCAGCGACATCCGGATGGCGGTTTACCCGCAACCATTCAAACCAGTCGGCTTCGAGAAGTACGACGGCAAGACCTCCCCCGAGTTGTGGCTGCGCATCTACTCTACGGCTATCGAGAGCGCGGGTGGCAACACTGCCATCAAGTGCAGACACTTCCCAATGGCACTCGAGCCCGCTCCACTCACATGGTTTGAAAACCTGCCACGACGCTCCATCGACTCCTGGGGACACCTGAAGAAGATCTTCGTGTCAAATTTCCAAGGCACATACAGTCGCCCCAAGACTCGACACGACCTCGCCATGTGCAAACAGCACAAAGGCGAAAGCGCGCGCGACTACATGCGCCGCTTCATGGAAATCAAGACTTTGGTGGTGGATGTTTCTGATCGCGACTGCATCGACTTATTTCAGAACGGCATCACCAACAGGTTCTTTGACAGGCAATTTGGCCTGCATCGACCAAGGACTCTGGACATCCTGCGTGACCAAGTCGAGACGTGGTTTGAACAAGAAGACCGCGACCTCAAGAAATATGGCCCTCCCAAAGGCCAGCAGGGCTCCCAGAACAACAAGCGCAAGCCAGACGACACAGTCACAACTCTGGAGACTGGCATGCGAAGCCAAAAGAAGAACTACCCCGGCAAGAGCGACGTTGAGAAGATCATGGACAGGCCGTGCCCAATGCACCCGAAGCATAAGCACACTATGGGCCAATGCTACGATCTCCAATGCATATACGCCGAGAAGGATCAAGAGAACAAGGCCAAGAAAAAATGGCAAGGGAACCACTCGATCCTGAAGCCAAGAACAAGGAAAGGACCGACGACGAAGATGACGAAGACGAGGAGGACCAGACGAACAAGTTCCAGAAGCCCAAAAACGTACTCATGGTCATCATGGGTGGCGACTATGGATTCCCCACTCGGAGGAAGCATAAGATCGCTCTACGGCACATAATGGCAATTGAGCCAGCCGTCCCAAGATACCTAAAGTACTCGGAGGTTCCAATCACCTTCTCCAGGGCAGATCAGTGGAACAGCTACGACGAACCAAGGCAATTGCCACTCGTCCTGGACCCCACGGTGGCAGGATCACAACTCACCAAGGTGCTCATCGACGGCGGGGCAGGGCTGAACGTGCTATTCTCTGGCACCCTGAAGAGGATGGGACTCGACATTGAAAAAATGTTGACTCCCACCGATTCCCCGTTCTACGGCATTGTCCCTGGTAATGGCAGTCTTCCCCTCGGCCAAGTCACATTACCAGCCACATTCGGCACGCAGGAGAACTACAGGACAGAATACATCAAGTTCGAGGTGGCGGACTTCGAGACTTCGTATCAAGCGATACTCGGACGTCCTGGCTTTGGCCAAGTTCATGGCCATACCACACTATGTCTACCTCGTCCTCAAGATGCCAGGACCCAAAGGCGTTATCTCTATCCGCGGCGACTTGCGGCGATCATACAACTGCGACAGAGAGGCTGTGGAGTTTGCGGCTACCGCTCAAGTACCCAACGCCATGGCCCAGATCTTCGCAGCGGCTCAGAAGCTGAAGCAGACAGAGTATGAGGTCCCCAGCAAGGAGCCCGGACCACACAAGGCAGCTGTCCCTGAAGACGTGGTGACCAAGGACGCACCACTACTGGAAGGAGACCAGTCGAAGACCACCAAAATCGGGGCCGACTTAACCCCGAAATAAGAAGGCGAGCTCGTCAGGATTCTGCAAGCCAACCGCGACATCTTTGCGTGGAAACCTGCAGATATGTCAGGAGTGCCAAGGAACCTGATCAAGCACAGCCTTAACGTCGATCCCAAAGCTACACCCAGGAGGCAACGGTTGCGACGGATCGCAACCGACAAGCGAGAGGTGATCAAGACGGAGCTGGCGAAACTACTCGCCGCATGATTCATCAAGGAAGTCTTCCACCCGACTGGTTGGCAAATCCAGTTTTGGTGAGAAAGAAGAATAACAACAAGTGGCGCATGAGCGTCGACTACACTCGTGCAGAAGTTCCGAAGTTCCCTTTGATACTTGTTGATTCAACAAAGTATACATCGGTCAAAATCCAAAGAGTAGATCACATGACTACTTTCCAGGATCCCTAAGTACTTAGATATAACTAAGACCAGGCTGAACACCTGTAGAGGCCAGCTAGCCTTATAAAGCAACTACCCACAAGTGGTAATTTCAAATCTTTGAGTACTTATTTGAAAGTACTACAGAGTCTACTCGGCAAGAAGAGTAGTGATTTCAAATCTTTGAGTACTTAAAAGTACTACAGAGTCTACTCGGCAAGAAGTAGAGTGATTTCAAATCTTTGAGTACTTCAAAGTACTACAGAGTCTACTCGGCAAGAAGAGTAGTGATTCCAAATCTTTGAGTACTTGAAAGTACTACAGAGTCTACTCCACAAGGCGAGTAGTAACTTCAAATCTCTGAGTACTCATTTGAAAGTACTACAGAGTCTACTCCACAAGGCGAGTAGTAACTTCAAATCTCTGAGTACTCATTTGACACTAGTACAGAGTCTACTCCACAAGGCGAGTAGTAATTTCAAATCTCTGAGTACTTATTTGAAAGTACTACAGAGTCTACTCCACAATAAGAGTAGTGATTTCAAAATCTCTGAGTACTTATTTGAAAGTACTCTAGAGTCTACTCCACAGTATGAGTAGTGATCTTCAAGTACCAATTATTAAGTGCTTTGAAGTATAACTCGCACAATGAGTACAACTTGCTGGGGGCTTCCTGAATACACTACAAGAGTGGTTTGGATGACTCTTCGGGCGCCTCATGATCAATGGAATTCATCAATGTGGTGGTCGCCTCAACCTGTTGCAAGTTATCAAGTAAAAGTTCAACTTCAGCTTGTGCCGCGGTACTGCCGCATCAGCAATATGCTCGTGATGAACTCAAACTAGTCGGAATCAACTCTGACTAAGTCTGCTTCATCGACAAACGGCAACAAACAAGCTAAGTTACTTATTTCAATTATTTTTATTTTATTCTAACAAAATTGGCCAAGCGCCGAGTACTTTGTTTGGATGACAACTTTCTAGGCCGCACAGCTTGCTATCACATCTTCGCCAGCTTCCAGGCTCGGGGGCTGACGCTAAAATTACAACTCAGTTAGCCATCAGGCTTACCTTGTTGTCTTTCTCCAGCATATTTGAGTCGCCAAGTACCAATGATGGAGCCACGACTACATTGGCACCTGACTCCTGTTTCTGGGGAGATCGCGGCGTGACAAGTCAACCACGACCTCCTCTGTTTCGCTACTCTATTGATGGTGGCTATTTCGACTACATACTACTCGATGCATCTCCGCTGGCTCCTATGCTCGGGGGCTGGGTACAAGAAAACCACTCGGATGATGATCTCCAAGATGATTCGATGTGACCACTATTTCTGGGTGCAAATTACCACTCGGATGATGATCTCCAAGATAATTTGAAGAACCCTAAAGCTCGCTGGACCCTTGAATTGATCATTCTGAATCGTTTCAAGGCTCGGGGGCTGATAGGCGATATACATCGACTGCTGATTTTATTTTTTCTGAAGACTGAAGATTTAAATCAAGACCCTCGGCTTGATTCTTTGATTCAACCCAAGGCTCGGGGGCTACTTGATATCAAGTGCAATTTTTCCAAAATTGCACATTTCAAGAACAAGATGAAGATTCAAGATTCTGTGGACCCTCAACCTGATTCTTCGATTCAACTTAAGGCTCGGGGGCTACTCCATATGGAGTGCGATTTTTATCGCACACCATATAATATTTTGAAGACTACTGATTTAATCAGAATAAACGGGGCTTAAGCACTTCATGGCCTCGAGACAACCAAGACCTGTCCAATACTGATCAAGCACTCGAAGAACTCGAAAAAGCACTCGATTGGCTTGGCAAGCACTCGGTTGATGATACTCGACGATGAAGCGCTTGGGGGCTTGTTGGAGGTACGACCATGGGCCCACAGGGACGCATGGATTGTCTCCAGACAGAGTCGTACCAGGCGTGAAGAACACGAGTAGAGTACTGCAAGGACGCTTCTCGATATGGAAACTAGTCGTATGACTTGTAAACTACTCGGATTGCCTTGAAAAGCACTCTCCGAGTAGTAATTGGTTAGGATTCTATCTGAAACCAAACTTGTAACCCTGCCCGCCGTGTATATAAGGCTGGGCAGGGACCCTCTCCAAAGAACACAATCCCAAGTCTCCCAACAAAGAGGCAGACAATCAATACCAATCACCACACAGGACGTAGGGTATTACGCCTTCTAAGCGGCCCGAACCTGTCTAAATCCTGAGTCTCTTTACCTTTGCGTTCCTGATCTCGGCGAAACCCACCTGAAACTCTACTACCTCGGGATACCCCTCGGTAGGATCGACGGTAGAACACCGACACACGGCAAAGCTCGCCCTCACTGTCTCAGTGGCCGTCCGCTCCGTCTTTTACTTTATGTTGCCATGTTCCTCATATAACACACGACAAACAGCTCTTTGCCATCATGTCTGTTCGCTATTGGGTCATCGCCGTGAGCTACAAACGACAAACACTTTGTCATGTGTCGTGTGTAATTGGGTCTTTGTCATGTGTAATTGGGCACACGGCACAGACACAGGCTCCCGTAGTGCAAGCAACATATATAAGCTGAGATCTGACCATAGCTTATTTAAGCAGGCAGTAGATTGATTATTTTTTTTCTTCTCGCCTTTCTTAAGTGCGTCGTTGAGCTGCCTGCGTCACTTCCAGTCTCCGAATTTCAAGAGGACCGCCAATCAGCCATGGCTGGCCTAGACAACAAAGAAATATGAATCAATACTGACATTCTTTGCAAAGAATAATGTGGTTATATTTCATCAGTATCAAAAAGGAAAGCGGGAACAGTTCAACAACGGAAGTCAATTCGATCTGAAATTCGTATTCGACTATGTCTAGCAGAAGTTGTGGAGGATCCTTCACATCATATGGATAGTTCTAAGTGTAATGTCCCACCTCCCCGAGGCCAGGCCCGCTTACATCTGGCAGCTCTCTAGGACATCTAGAATCTCTCACAGACCAACACACGTCTTTTCTGTGCACTTTGTCCTCACTCATGCGCAACTGGGAAACGACTTCCCGGTCGGTCACCCATCCTGAAATTACTCCGGGACAACCACGCTTAACCCTGGAGTTCTTTCGAGATGAGGTTCCGAAAAAGAAGTTGCAACTTGTTGGTATGAGTATTCTATCAATCCTATTAAGCCGTGTGGTGTCACAATCTCACCCCCTTAGGAGACCGACACCCTCATCGGTCAACCCCAGTCCAGGAACGTCCTATCTTGGCCACGTCCGTGTGCCCAGTGCCAGCGCAACTGTGACCCCACACGCCCGTGAAACCGCGAGAGTCGGCTCTGATACCAATTGTAACGTCCCACCTCCCCGAGGCCAGGCCCGCTGAGGACCCGGTGTGTCCGAGGACCGGTGGATGGTCGCTCCCTTGGTGTGATGAGTGATTGACAACGTGGAGTGGATTGACGTTTCCCTTGGCTCAAGTATTGCAGGTGTAGAATGCAGCTTGGTTGCATTGGTGCAGGTGAAGAACAGACGCGAAAGGTCTTAGCCATGGCGGCCTCCGAGGAGCGGAGAGACAAGTAGGCTTGGTTCGAGGGACCCGGTGGCCGGATGGATCAAGTGTGGTTCACATGCTGGCAAGAACGAGCAAGGGGACGTGGTTCCGGTGCGAGGTAGCGGCTCACAACCGAAGCTCGTACGCGGACGAGAAGCCGACGCAAGGTAGCGGCTAACAACCGAAGTTTGCGCGCGGGGTTTGGTGATTTGGCCACAAAATCATCGGTGGACGGTTTCCCTTGGTTTGGGCCTCAAAACCAAGGACCGAGGACTCGACGTGGCGAAGATGGGCTGCTGGGCCAAGTGTGGCTGGCAGGGGCGGTTTAACCGCCCCCCAGGGCCGATTTAACCGCCCCCCTGGGCAGGCCCAAAAACGGCGTCGAGGAGCTTCAATCCGGAGGACACGCGGCGTGACTGCAAGGCTTGCGTCGGAGGGAAGCTAGCGTGCAGTCGAAGGTGTCCCAGCCGGAAAAATCTGATCCAAAAGTCAAATTTGCCCCTGAGGGGTATGTATCTCATTAAGGGTAGTTTAGTCTTTAGAGCACCACCACTTGACTACTAATAGGGCCCTTAGGCCTTGGTGGCTGCCATCCTTTAGGGATCCTTTCATTTTCTCTTGGACTTGTAGTTTTCCCTTTATCCCTTCCACCTAGAACTACTTCGAATCGTTCCTAGTTTGTATAGGTGAATTCATGGTTTGTTGATTGAGTTTGTGCTGCTCATCTTTGTGCCATGATTTGAATCCACGAGCTCCCTTTTCTTTTTCTATTTTCGGAGGTATTTTCGGAGCTATTTTTGGGGGATTTTCGTTCTTCTCTTCCTAGGGCGTTTTCTCTCGGATTTCTTTGGGGATTCACGTATGAGTGCCTTGTGCCTCTTTTGATGGTGATCCTTTGCCCCCAAACGCCGGAAATCGCTCTGGATTTGAGATTTTCGGGATGAACTCGAGGTCATGATGTTCTTCACAAGATCTGAGATTCCGGGAGTTGTAGTGAGTTAGAGGCCGAGATTTTTGGGAAAACACTCCACTGGAGGTCTAGATTATCTGACCAAAATCTCGCCTCAAGAGCTCAAGCGGTTTGGGAGATCCACTTTCGGTTTGACTTTTTCCCGAGCTTCCCAGGCCTGGGCGGTTTAACCGCCCCCTGACCCGGTTTAACCGCCCCCCCGGGTGTGTTGGATCGAGTCTTGTTTCGGGTCGTTTTGTGTTCTTTCGTTCGATTCGAGTTCCGCTGCGTATTTCTTGTTCCTAGGGTGAATAGCTTGACAGTGGCTACGTGATCTTGGCAAGATCGCTTTCGGAGGAATCGGAGTTGATTTGGGAAAATAGCTGGATTGGTTGGAAAGAATTTTTATCGGCTCCCATTCACTCCCCCCCCCCCTCTTGATCGCCGTTTCGGTCCTTCAATTGGTATCAGAGCTGGTTACGGGTCTTTGCGACTCTAACCAGTCTAAGATCCAAAGATGGCGTACCAAGATCGGGGTTCCGGGCCTCCGCACTTCGATGGGAAGAACTACCCGAACTGGGTTGCGCGTATGGGCGCTTTCTTGCGAGGCAAAGGAAAGTTGCTGTGGGATGTGACCAAAGATGAAAACTATGTCAATCCCACCAACTTAGATGCCCAGGATGCAAAGGATAAGTTTGAGGCGAATGCTAGAGCTGTTGACTACTTGTTCCGTGCTTTGTCTGCCGAGGAGTTTGAGCGTGTTTTGGGTGAGGACCTAGCTAGCCAGATCTGGCAGAAGCTCAAGGTAGCCCACGGTGGTGATAGCCATGTCAAGGCTAGGCTTTTCTCGATGTATCGATAGAGAATATGAGAATTTTGCTCATTTGCCACGAGAGTCTGTTGATGCTTTGTTTCAGCGTTTCACTTCCATTGTCAACAACATAAAAGCCAACATTACCGTGCTCCCATACTCGGATCATGACCGAGCTATCAAGCTCCTGCAAGCACTTGATAGATCCGTGTGGGGTGCCAAGGTTGAGGCGATCATGGAGTCGGCAAACTATGAAACTTTGTCTGTCGATGAGCTTTTCTCGAAGTTGAAGTCTTCTGAGGTTGACAGACAGCTGCTTGCCAAGGCTAAGAGTCCGACTGATCCCCATAGTCTGGCTCTAGTCGGTGGCTCTGGATATGGACATGCTAACACTCCTATACACTTTGCTTTGTCTTCTCTTGTGTCTCTTCCAGATGAAGAATATGAGGTGTTGAGCGAGGAGGATCTCGCGTTGCTCACGAGGAGGTTCGAGCGGATGTACCAGAACCGGAAGGGTTCGAGGTGTGCCGGGAGTACGTGCTACAGATGCGGGAAGATGGGCCACTTCATCGCCGAGTGCCCCGAGGAGATCAAGAACGACTACAACCGCAAGCACCGCCCGCGAGACGACCACAAGCACCGTCCCAAGGACGAGTACCGCTCCAAGCACAAGAACAAGGACGAGAGAAGGTCGAAGAACAAGCACGGTGGACACAAGAAGAACAGATCTCGAGCGATGGTGGCAGATGCGAGCGACATCGACACAAGCTCCACCAACACGTCGTCAAGCTCAAGCAGTGAAGATGAAGACCGCGGCCACCGCAAGGAGAAGAAGAGCTTGAACCGCAACTTCAACGGCATCTCCTTTGCCGCCGTCGACTACTGCACCATGGCACACGACTCCGTGAAGAGCAAGGACGACTCCGACTCTGACTCCGAGGATGAGGTATTGACCGATCCCACCTCTTTGCGTCAGGAGATTGCTAGATTAGAGCAGTTGGTCGATAACCGCGATGATGTGCTTAGGAAGACCAACAAGGAGAAGAGGGAGTTTAGGTCTTTGCTAGGAGAGTCCAATGATAGAGTGGCTGAGCTTGAGACCTTGCTTTCTGAGACTGGAAAGAAGGCGATGGAGTTTGAGTCTTTGCTTTGCGAGTCTAGGGAGAGAGCAGCTAAGCTTGAGTTAGAGATTGTTGTGTTGAAAGATGCTCCTCTTGTGTCTGATGAAGTTGAATGCTCGTTCTGTGATGTGCATATTGCTGATCTGGTTGTGCTTAAGGAGAAACACATGACTTGCTTAGATGAACTAGAGGGTGCTAGGGTTGAGCTTGCTGAGTTGAAGTCTAGATCATCCTTGCTAGGTGCTTGTACTTCTTGTCCTATTTTACATGCTCAGTTGCTTGAATCTCGTACCATGATCAGTTTGCTTGAAGCTCAATTGAAATCTCCTATTGCAAACTCTTGTTCGGCTTGCGATGTTGTTGCTTTGAGGAATGTTGAGCTGGCGCAATCTGTTGATCGTTTACAAGATGAAAATGATGAGTTGCGTCAATGTTTGGGTTGGTTGTCGGCTCGCGAGCCACAGCTTAAGATGTTGATTGCTGGGTTCAAGAGAGCTGATGGTCGTGGTCTGGGTTCTGAGAAAGTTGGTGAGTGTAGTGGTGAGAAAGAGAGAGAGCAAACTAGTTCCACCACAAGTACCCCAACACCACCAGAGAAAACTCCACCAAAGAACAGCTTCACACCTAAACCCAACCACCTGTTGAACAAGCTTGACACCACTCCAGATCCTCCCAAGTTTCCCCCAAAGACAAGCGACTTCCAAAAGAGAGTGACCTTTGTGAAGAGTGGGGTTTACCAGCCGAGAGAGAAGCCACAGCCGAGAGAAACCCCAAAGCCAAAGCCAGTCCGCTTCCATTGTGATCATTGTGGAAGGGATGGTCACCTAGAGGAGTTTTGCTGGAGGAAGAAGAGGGAGGTGAGACGAGAGAAGGAGATGGGGAACAGGGACAGGTACCACTCTTCCCGTAGTGTGCCTGTGTCTCGTTCACCCTTGCCTAGGAGAGAGGGCTTTGTGCGTACAGCTCCTTCGTTTGGTAGTCGTGGTGTTCCAGCTAGTCGTGAGTTTGCTAGGCGGCCTCCGGTTCGTGGTCAGTTTGGTTCAGGGAGGTTCGACCGTAGCTTCGAGGCGAGGAGAGAGTCTAGGCCACGTTTTCTCCCGCGTGGTGCTAGAGGTCCGATGGTGAGAGACGAGAGGGTACCACGTAGTGACGTTGATTTTGCTAACCCCTCTTTTGAGCAGATGGCCCGACACTGGTTTAACTCCTTCTGTGCTAACCCCAGTGTTGAGTCATTCGCTCGTTCTCATTCTCGCTTTTGATTGTGCAGGTGTGAGGTATGGAGAACATGAGCTTGGTGACTCTTGGTCTTTTGCATGATCAAGGTTTGATGGTTCTCCACACCTTTTTTGGATGGCCCCGATGTGGCCCTTGTACACTATGTATTGTGAGTATATCCCTTGTACACTCTTGTGTTCATCTGTGTATATTTAGCTTGCTTTGTGCCTGTATCATAATTTTTATGTTTTCTGTAGCATATTGTACATTTGTTTATCTGGTATCATTTTAGTTGGTATCTTTTGTTGCATTTTGCTCATTTGAGATTTCTCTTCCTTTTATGATGGAGCTTTCCATTTGCTTTTGTACACCTTTTCTAGTTTTTCTAGGTGTCTTTAATTGAGGGGGAGCTCGGCTTTATTTAATGGGGAGTATTTGCTCGACATGATTTGGAAAGGAGAGGATCTTGCTTAGAGCTTTTGGATAGCATGAGTTTGTGAGGTTGCTGAGTTGGCATTTTGGTTGTGCATTTCATGGGTGTTTGAAATTTGAACCTGAACCTTGGATCATTTTGATTGCACATTCCAGGGGGAGCTTTGTATTTGTGCTTTGATCGCGCTTGTGTTTTGAGTTTGAGCTTGCCCATGTTTCTACCCAAAACCAGCTTGCAGACATTTTTACTAAGCCACTTGACCAAGTTACCTTCACCCGCTTGCGAGGAGAACTTGGTGTGTGTGCATTTTTCTGAGCTGAGTTTTGGAGGCTTCTCTTGTAGCATATGTATACTATTGTACCATCTTTGTATCTTGATGTACATTTTTCTGTTCTTGTATCTTGATGTCTAGTTTTTCATCTTTGCATCTTGTGATATATCATGCTGCATTTGTATCATATCTTAGGATGAGCTTCTCCTATATGTAGTGATTGCTACAACTTGCTACATTTTAGAGTCTAGGCAGGCTGGCTAGGGATTGATTGTATGGATGGCTATGCTCTTGATGGTTTTGATATATATTCTATTGAGATAGTCTCTTTTTGAATTAAAATGACAAACTGAACTTAAACTCTTTCACCCATGAGTAAATGCCTTTGCATGTCTTGTTTGAGCCGAAATGGCTATATCTTGCTTAAGATCATGCTAGGATGTGATATTCTTTTCAATTGGGTCAAAGACCTTTGTCATTGTAAATGTTTAGCCCATGCTTTATCTTGTGGAGGAGCATAAGCTTCTTTTTGTCGCAAAGACATTTCATGTACCATGCTTAACTTGAAAAACTTGAAACATGAGATGTCTATGCATGAAAGAAGAAAGATAAAAAAAGATATATTTGCAGAAAATTATGCTCATGTCTCTATGCTTTCACCATTGCACACACTTGCACACATGGGTGCTAAGCGGTTGCATGTTGTTTGCCGGAGAAGTCTCCCATGAGAAGTGAACACATGGCTCCGTGCTTTGACATGACATGAGGTAGAGTTTGGGCATTTATGATGATCTTTTGTCAAGAATGCTTATCCTTCCATGTTTTTGGTGAGATGAAGTTCATTTTTGCTTGAACAATCCATGGTTAGGACTTTGCTCATGTGGTGACATTTTTGATAAAACTACACAACTTGCTCATGGCTTTGTCAATTGGATATATGTCTTTACCTTCTTGATGGCAATGCCCGTGTCACGTGATGAACTACCTTGTTTGCCTCTTCTCTAACCTGTAGCACTTTGTATTGCTCATTGTATATTTGAGAAGCTTGTAGTTGCATTTGGTACATTTTTTCCTTGATTTGTGCATTGTCAACAAGGGGGAGAATTTCTGGAGCATTTTGCTTTTGGGGGAGAAATTGCTAGATTTATGAAGCTTTGGCCAAGGGGGAGAATTTTTGTGAGATTGTGGAAAGTTTATGGCAAAGTTGCTTGGGGAGAATTTGTGAAGTTTCTGATGGGTTTCTGAAGGAAAAACATTGCTGGATGTTATTGAAAGCTTTTGAGATCGAAATGGAATTTTTCTGAGATTTTTGTGCAAGTTTTGCACTTTTGAATTTGGTCATCTGCCAGGGGCGGTTTAACCGCCCCTGTGCTGTGTGCACAAGTTTTGTGAAGTTTTGAGCCATTTCGAGTCTTTTTCGCACGCACAAGTTCACTTGTTCAGGGGGAGTTGCATATTTGCAGGGGCAGTGCTTTGAGTATCCTGAAAAGTGATTTGGAGATTTGTGACTTGTGCTTTGTGCTTTGCTCTTTTGCCGATGGTGTTGAGTCCTTTTCGCTTCTTATTGAAGGGTCGGCATTTTCTGGAGCTTTCTCTTGCAAGTGATTTTGTTCTCGGCTAGTTCATGCTTTTAGTTACTTGTTTGAGTCTTGTTTTTCGATTTCTTTTCTTTTTCTTTTGTTACCTATAGTTACTAAGTGTGTGTTGTCAATGCACTCATCAAGGGAGAGATTGAGCACCCGGTGTGTCCGAGGACCGGTGGATGGTCGCTCCCTTGGTGTGATGAGTGATTGACAACGTGGAGTGGATTGACGTTTCCCTTGGCTCAAGTATTACAGGTGTAGAATGCGGCTTGGTTGCATTGGTGCAGGTGAAGAACAGGCGCGAAAGGTCTTAGCCATGGCGGCCTCCGAGGAGCGGAGAGACAAGTAGGCTTGGTTCGAGGGACCCGGTGGCCGGATGGATCAAGTGCGGTTCACATGCTGGCAAGAACGAGCAAGGGGACATGGTTTCGGTGCGAGGTAGCGGCTCACAACCGAAGCTCGTACACGGACGAGAAGCCGGCGCAAGGTAGCGGCTAACAACCGAAGTTTGCGCGCGGGGTTTGGTGATTTGGCCACAAAATCATCGATGGACGGTTTCCCTTGGTTTGGGCCTCAAAACCAAGGACCGAGGACTCGGCGTGGCGAAGATGGGCTGCTGGGCCAAGTGTGGCTGGCAGGTGCGGTTTAACCGCCCCCCAGGGCCGGTTTAACCGCCCGCCTGGGCAGGCCCAAAAACGGCGTTGAGGAGCTTCAATCCGGAGGACACGCGGCGTGACTGCAAGGCTTGCGTCGGAGGGAAGCTAGCGTGCAGTGGAAGGTGTCCCAGCAGGAAAAATCTGATCCAAAAGTCAAATTTGCCCCTGAGGGGTATGTATCTCATTAAGGGTAGTTTAGTCTTTAGAGCACCACCACTTGGACTACTAATAGGGCCCTTAGGCCTTGGTGGCTGCCATCCTTTAGGGATCCTTTCATTTTCTCTTGGACTTGTAGTTTTCCCTTTATCCCTTCCACCTAGAACTACTTCGAATCGTTCCTAGTTTGTATAGGTGAATTCATGGTTTGTTGATTGAGTTTGTGCTGCTCATCTTTGTGCCATGATTTGAATCCACGAGCTCCCTTTTCTTTTTCTATTTTCAGATGTATTTTCGGAGCTATTTTTGGGGGATTTTCGTTCTTCTCTTCCTAGGGTGTTTTCTCTCAGATTTCTTTGGGGGATTCACGTATGAGTGCCTTGTGCCTCTTTTGCTGGTGATCCTTTGCCCCCAAACGCCGGGAATCACTCTGGATTTGAGATTTTCGGGATGAACTCGAGGTCATGATGTTCTTCACAAGATCTGAGATTCCGGGAGTTGTAGTGAGTTAGAGGCCGAGATTTTTTGGGAAAACACTCCACTGCAGGTCTAGATTATCTGACCAAAATCTCGCCTTTAGAGCTCAAGCGGTTTGGGAGATCCACATTCGGTTTGACTTTTTCCCGAGCTTCCCAGGCCTGGGCGGTTTAACCGCCCCCTGACCTGGTTTAACCGCCCCCCCTGGGTGTGTTGGATCGAGTCTTGTTTCGGGTCGTTTTGTGTTCCTTTCGTTCGATTCGAGTTCCTCTGCGTATTTCTTGTTCCTAGGGTCAGTAGCTTGACATTGGCTACGTGATCTTGGCAAGATCGCTTTCGGAGGAATTGGAGTTGATTTGGGAAAATAGCCGGATTGGTTGGAAAGAATTTTTATCGGCTCCCATTCACTCCCCCCCCCCCCCCCTCTCTGGTCGCCGTTTCGGTCCTTCACCCGCTTACACCTGGCAGCTCTCTAGGACATCTAGAATCCCTCACAGACCAACACATGTCTTTTCTGCGCACTTTGTCCTCACTCATGCGCAACCTGGAATGACTTTCCGGTCGGTCACCCATCCTGAAATTACTCCGAGCCAAAAACGCTTAACCCTGGAGTTCTTTCGAGATGAGCTTCCGGAAAAGAAGTTGCAACTTGTTGGTATGAGTATTCTATCAATCCTATTAAGCCGTGTGGTGTCACACTAAGGACAACAAAAGCCCAATTGGCACTGTTAGTGTAGGCGGAGTCCGACGTTCCTGTTCTCTTTCTAACACCCTCCACCATTGTTTGTCGCCTAGATCCGGATATTACAATAGCAAAAGCAGATGTTATACTACTACTAACTATTTGTCACCTTTGACTTTTGATCATGACGTTTGACCATTCATCTTATTCAAAAAATTATACGAATATCATTTATTTTGTCTGTGACTTACTTTATTATCAAATGAATTTTGAGTTTGAATTATCTTTTCGTACATGTTACAATAAAATGTCAACGGCAACAAATATTTCGATACGGAGAGAGTAGTTCCGAAGGCTGATAACTATTTGTAACCACCTACAGCCGGCAATTAGATCAGTTCACCAACATGAGCAAATCACAACAAGAAATCAGTGAGGGAGAACACATACACAGGAGGCGGGGCAACAAACTCAAAACCTCGAGTTCACCATTTTGGTTTCAGGAATAACTTTTCTGTTTTTAGTTTACAACATCAGCATATAATGCCCACAGAGACCACTCTCTGGCCATTGGGCCCACATTACAGACTCTACATGATTACTGAGTAGCAATTAAGTACTTGAGAGAAATGTTAACCCCTTGCTGAAATTTGAGCATTGTGTCTCCTCTTGAAAACAGCTTGCCTGAACAGCTTGGTTTCAGCCGTCAGGTCCAAGGAGGGCTTCTGCCATATAGTCTCCTTCTCACTCTCCAGCAATCTCTTTTGCTCTGTGAGGGCCTTTATCACAGCAGCATCCTTATTCTGCAGCCACTCCTGATCCGCATCCTCTGTTGTCAGCACATACTGTTATTAAGTAACAAAAATATAAGTTATGTTAGTGCTAACAAGTTACAAATAATGCACCAAATTGTGACAGCCATTTCCTGGCAAATTGACAAGACAAATATAAATGATGTCTTATTTACCTCAAGGTCATGAATGAGGGAGTTAAGGGACTTGATTTTCCGGTGAGGCCAGCGAGGTATCCCATATTTCCTGCACTTCCCCTTCAGTGCGCTTACACCAATCTCAAGAGCCTTTGATGCTTCTTTGATCGGAAGATGGAAGTACTGAGCTATATCAACTAAAGCAATGCTATGTACACGCTTCCGGTTGGCTCTTGGCTGCTTCTGAACGGATGGCGCAAGCTCTGCATACACCATATAGATAACATTAAACATATTCAAATAGCAAAACAGGGGGCATGAGAAATGAAATAACCCAAACATGACACTTCAAAATACCAAAATTACTCTACTTCTTGATATTATGAATTTATTCCTATAGTTGTAGTTACCAAACGGGGATGGTGGAAAAACCACATATAGAAGACTGGGTTTTCAATATGTGGGTGAAACACCTTCTGCACGCAAAAGAGAGTAAACTAGCTTTCAATATGTCATGTGGGGATTACAGTACAGTCGTCCGCTTGAAGCAAAAGAACCAGCAGTCGTCTCTTTGACATATACAGCAAATATCTACTCCAAGTATTACTGACGGGAGCTTAAGCAGGCACTAGATTGGTTATTTATTTTCTCATTGCCCTAAAAGTAAAGATCCAGGAAAACTGAATCTAGTACACCCTGTGTTAATAACCCGCCAAAGCTGCCTATCAAATTTATGATTCTACCTATCCACAGCTAGCTGCAACAAACTTGCTGAATTATCAATATAACTATTTCGGTATTAAATTTCTTGATTTTGAGAAAATTAGAAGACGCACTGACTTTCAATTAGAAGAAAAAAGTGGTACCTCAAAGCCCCTAACGAGCAGGTTGGGAGCTTTACCAACAGAGATTTATAAAATGACACATCTGTTCTCAATTCCCACTGATAAAAAATCCTGATGGTTATACATTACACTATTACAGCCATAACAAGAAGCAAAAGGGCCAGCAGCGGTGTCTTCACACATATTCAGGTAGTATCTATTCCAAGTATCCCGGCCATAAGATACTTAGAATAGATTTAAATAAAGTCTGTTAGGGATGTTTGTGCCTGGGCTCAAGCATCTTATAAGCTGAGACCTGACCATAGCTTATGCAGGCAGTAGATTGGTTATTTCTCTTTGTCATCACCCTAGCTCCTAAGTGAGCCATTGCGCTGCTGCTACGGCTCCGCCATGCCATCGAGGTCCAGGGCCACATCCTATAACCACATTCAAATACAATCTATACGCCATAATACTTCCTCAAATCTCCCTGCCTGTGACATAGATGAAGGAGAGGAGGAAGAAAAGAGAGACGAGGAGGAAGAGAAAGATGAGAGGAGGAAGAAGGATGGAGTTGATGAGCTCATCCCGCTTGGCTGCGTCCATCAGTGGCCGCAAGCAAGGCAATGTAGCCGCCCCTTCAGTGCTGTCATCCTCTGAGGAGCAGAGTAGCAGGAGCTTTGTGCAGTTGCTCCCATGCAATCGCCAAACATCATCCATCAACCATAACCGTATCGCCTGTCACTCGTCTTGTGTTCAACCTACGTCCCCACACAAACTAGCAAGAAGGAGGTGATAGCATCTCTGTTCCACTCCACAAGTTTTTTTCTTTCTAGTAAACACCATTACTTAGGCTGAATAGATTATTCTTAGTTTATCTATGACATGAGCAAAGCTGATGTGTTTAGGCATAGGGTTTAAGCATTCCCTCCTATTTGAAAACATGGTGGCTAAACTTGATTTCTTTTAGTATATCCACAGCATTAATTGTGTTCTCATACTATCCTGCTATAAAATCTTTCACCTACAAGCTGTAGTACTAGTAGTTACTAAACTTTGTTAGCTTTGGATTTTTACAAGGGATAGACTAAAAACAGTGTTGTACATAACATGCTATCGTGTTTAGCAGAGGCCATCCAAAATGCTACGACCTTAGCGGCTAAATAGAATAGCGGGTTTAAAAGAAGTCCAGTATATATATGGCCAAAAAAGAGTAGATCTAGCAGACATTTCAATATATAGATGACAAATGTATATTACCAAATTCTTGTCCAGGGCATAAGCAGATAGCCAAACACCAACACAAAAGAACTTTATAAATTACTAATAAACACATGAAGGACAGCTCAGAAATTAGGTTCTTGGAACACAAGTGGTTGGGTAATACAACTTTATATGAGCAATATTTATTTTTGTAACGAGCGACACTGGGCTGGTGGATTCTGGAGTGCTCTCTCAGGCAGCCACCCCGGGTTCAAGTCTCGCCTTCTTCTTAAATCAAAGCTGGGGCATGTGTGCCCCTTCCCATCTAGTTTTTAGTATCCAAGTTTGTATAACATGAGACACAAACATACAGCATGGCAGAGGTCCTAGAGACACCACCTGCATCTCCTGGCACAAAGATCTAATTGGCCAAAATTAGTAACCTGGACTACTTTGCTCAAAGGGTCACTAATATAGCACTTATTCCAAAGTAGATGAGTTTTGGTGGAACTTGCACCTAAATGGGCAGGTCAAGCTGGCATCTCATTAACTTGTTGTCCCAAAAATTAATAAACATTTGTTGAAACTAAAGGAACCTCTCAAAGTTATAATTTTCTTATGGTACTTATGACGTGGCATATACCGCAGACTAAGAATAATCTTGCTAAGCGCACCTGAAATGATAGTAAGAATTGTTGCTCTCCCATAATAGATAATTAAGCACATTTTTTACTGCTATTTTGAGCATTCTATGTTGAATATTATACATGAGGCTTCAGTATATCTACACGCCTGTCTGTATCTTCACATAATTGAAATCCAACTATGGGCAACAAAAAACACTTGAAACTGTTGTCCTGTAGGGCAGCTGCTATACCATAACAGCTATGGTTAATTATATAGGAATGATTTGATTTTTTATTAAAAATATATACCTTTTTTCCTTTACATGTTATGTACTTGGTTATCAAGGATTTAGTTATGACAGTGTGCAGTGTTAGCACTTCAATCAGGTGGGCAAGAAATTGTTTACATAGTCACATGGTTTGAAGCGTGTCCGTGCTTGGAGTAGGTGGCTAGGGACGAATTCTTTTACCTGACATGTGGGTGGCCATCAATAGTCTTTAGGTTGCCTATAATGCCTTCATTTCTGAAAACTTGAGGGTTGTATGCATAACTTGGATATGAAGAGGTAGGAAGTGATCTCAAAATGATTATCACCTTGATTTTGTTTGCAATAAGGCTTCTTTTGTTAGCGCTCTGCATAACTTGTGTTCAGCTCTTTGTTTTTTGTTGTCGAGTTTGTTTTATTTCCTCCTTAGCTTTGAACTCAGCTGATAGCTTATTCAGGCTACCTGTCCTTTTTTTTTGCTGAGTAAGACACCCCACACCAAGCGGCGGAGCCAGCGTGGGAGCTGGGGGGGGGCTCAAGCCCCCCTACCCCTAGGAACTCCATTGAAGTATAGAGGAGGAGGGAGAAGAAGGAAGAAGAAGAAGAAGAAGAAGAAGAGGGGGGGGGGGGGGGGGGGGTGGAGGGAGGGGAAGAAGCCCCCACCCCTCCAAACCTGCCTCCGCCACTGGCCACACTAATGTCGACGTGTCCTAAATAAACTGCCGAATCGGATACTCGCATTGAGTCGGACACCAACACCCGCACCTATGCCCATGTAACACTGCTGAGACATGTCGGTCCACGTTGTAGCCGCAGCGCGACGCACGACCCGATGTGCCCACAAGCTGGTTCATCATTGCACTTTCCTTATAAATAAGAGATTCAAAAATAGAAAAGGTTAAGTTATTACATAGCACCCTTCTCTCACTCTCTCTCTCTCCAACTCTCTTCTTGGTTTTGTGTCGGTGAGCTCGAGTTCAAGCACATCGCCGGCGTGAGTCCGGCTCACATCCTTTATATACAGAAACAGACATGAGCAAATATGTGACAGAACACTGCCATAATTCCATCGGCAATAAGCCCTCAAAAAAATTCCATCGGCAATAATTCAGCCAGTGAACGAATTCGACACCCAAGAAGAAAAACAAGTGGAGCGGAGAGAGAACTTGCCGGCCGCAGTTGGCTCGGTTGCCACTGGCTGTGACATCTCCTGGGGACGATGAACCACGGAACCAGCCGCCGACGGATGGTCGCAGCCTCTACTAGAGTAGTAGCCAAGCCACACCGCCCGTCGATCGGAGTCCACCAGGTGAAGTAGTCGCGCGCCGGCCGCCAGTCGCAGCCTCCGGCGAGGTAGCTAGTCGCCCCCGAGCGAGATGGAGCCGCCGCGACGGAGCCGAGCCGAGCCGCCGCAGGAGCGTCTGGTGACTGGTGGTGGGTGGGGTGGGGAATAGCCGATAGCGAGAGGGCTAGGGTTCTGGACTTCCAGTGCTCGGACGGAGTGGGGCCACACACACGTCGTTTCCACTTCCTTCAGTTGTGTATGTGCATTCACGGACCGGGAGTTTGGGCCGGCTCGTCAGCCCAACAGGCCGTTTTAAAAGTCGTCGTTGTTTACACTAATTTGGGCCAAGATGGGTGTGGCTAAAATAAGGTGAGGTCCTTCTCAAAATGAAAAAATTCTTATTTCTTAGTATTTTATTTTAGAAAAGTTTCTTTTTATTCTTCACCCTCTTTCTTCCTCCTCCTCCCCCCCCCACCCCCCGCCTCCCCTCCCCGGCTCCGGCGGCTCCCGCCACCTCCGTCGCCGCAGGCCAACACGGCCCACGCAAAACCCACCAGCCTTTCTCCGGCTCGCGGCCGGCGACTCCCACTGCCGTCGCCCCGTCGACCTCTACGGCCGGCACTAATCCCACGTCGGCTGCCCAAGCTCCACCAGATCCGCCGCTGACAACACCACCCAACCGCCATCGAGCCGCACCCGATCGGCGGCGCGGGCCACACCACCACCTCCGACGGGCCGACCGCCACCCCCACCCCTCCCCTCTAAGTCCGGGAGGAAGACATGGAACCCCCGACAACCCAGATCCCTAAAGGCCGCCCTCTTCCACCGCCTCTTCGCGCCCATCGGCGTCCCCGCCGTCACCCACCCCCCACCCGGAACCCTAACCCTAACTGGTCGTCTCCTCCGGTGGCGGCGCCCTTGCTCCCGACGAGCGGAGGGAGAAGGGGAAGGGCCTCGGCGACTGGAGGTAGGAGGAGGGGGTTCTCGCGATGCGACTATCGGGAGTCCCATTATATGAGTATTTAGTTGATGACAGCCAAGAGAAAAAAAAATCAAAGAAGGCGGAATTTTACGTGGGTTAGTTATTTGGCAGCATTGCATCAAAGTGATAAATAGGAACCCGTACTTGTATTGGACTTGAGCTGATATATCCATCCGTATTTACATCGGCAAATAAAGGAAGGATTAAAACTATTTTGTTAATTTTGCATGCATGCAAGCAGGTTGCTTTATGCGTTTAAAGGAGTCCTATTCTTGGTTATTTACTTATTTGGCAGCATTGCATTGACACGAATTTTGCCGGGGCTCATGTGAGCCCTGAATTGCACCGCCTTCGCCGCTGCCCGCCCGCATGTTAGCGTCGCAATTCCTCTCACCTGTCACCGGCGTCGACCCATCCTCTCTCCCCTCGCCTGGCCGCCGGCGCCCTCGCTGGCCGGCCCTCCCCCCCACCGCCCGCTACCTTCCCCAAACCTCGAGCCGGGAGCTCGAGCCCACCCCCAACCCCGAACCCTAAAGAGCGCGGTGGCGGCGGCTTGGGGCCCACCTGGCAGCGGCAGCGGCGCAATTTGGGGCTCACATGAGCACCGGCTCCTTACGACATTTTCGAGCATTGCATCAAGTGATAAATAGGAAGCCGTACTTGTATTGGACTTCAGCTGATATCTCCGACCAACATCCGTTAGTTACATCGGCAAATCTATACTATAAGGATCCAAAACAATTGGTAAAAAACTGCTTTTCTAAAACCTCCCGTACCCCTCACAGCGTCCCCACTTGACAGGGTTCCACCTAAACCCACCTAAAATGTTTGGCCATCAACCAATTCAAATGAAGGCCATGTGGGCGTCCGTGGCCGATCCAACGCATCAGGGATAGTTTAGGCGGCATTATTTCAGGAAAACCGAAAAATTTCACTCACCACCGCCCAATCTACCCGCCCCCTGCACCCACCGCGCCATAGATGGAATTGTTAGGTGATTTACCGCGCCATAGATGCAATTGTTAGGTGATTTCGAACCGAAATCGTTCTTTCCATAAACTTTATTTCCATAACAGCCACAATACATCATATCGATTAATTACCATAGTCGTGGGCGTCCAGGTTAATCTCCT
The DNA here is from genome assembly GCA_015476505.1 of Urochloa ruziziensis. Classification (NCBI taxonomy): domain Eukaryota; kingdom Viridiplantae; phylum Streptophyta; class Magnoliopsida; order Poales; family Poaceae; genus Urochloa; species Urochloa ruziziensis. Next base: position 10,248,792 of record CM027125.1, on the reverse strand, counting down.
TAGCCCTCCTGCCCCCTATATAAGGCGCCCCTCCTTATTCTCAAAGCACACAATCTCTCCCTTCATTCTCATCATCTATTCAGAGTTCATTTCTTTGCAAGGGCGTCGGCGTCGAGCGCGGCGCAAGGGTGGCCACGACGCTCGTCGTGTCCAAGCTCGCCAGGTAGAAGCGGAACGTGCTCCGCGTTGTGACGGTGTCCGGTGCCGTCGAGTGCGTGGCGTCGTTGCTCCACGACACCGGCGACGAGGAGAGCAACCTTCTCGGCCTCCCCGTCATCAAAAAGCTGGCTACGGTGTCGAGTTGCTCATGGATACATGTATCGTGAATTTCCTTCTATTTCCGCCGGAGGCCCAAGCTTTCAATGTATGAATATATAATTTTTAATATAAGATACTATTGAATAATTTTAATATGCGAACTAAAGGCAATCCGAGTGCTTTTCAAGGCAATCCGAGTAGTTTACAAGTCATACGACTAATTTCCATATCGAGAAGAGTCCTTGCAGTACTCTACTCTTGTTCTTCACGTCGAGTATCATCAACCGAGTGCTTGCCAAGCCAATCGAGTGCTTTTTCGAGTTCTTGATCAGTCTTCGACAGGTCTTGGTTGTCACGAGGCCATGAGGTGCTTAAGCCCCGTTTATTCTGATTAAATCAGTAGTCTTCAAAATATTATATGGTGTGCGATAAGAATCGCACTCCATATGGAGTAGCCCCCGAGCCTTAAGTTGAATCGAAAAATCAGGTTGAGGGTCCACAGAATCTTGAATCTTCATCTTGTTCTTGAAATGTGCAATTTTACACGGCCAGCTACGTTTCCTTTTACACGGCCAGTAAAGTTTCCTATCAACGTACTCCTTGCATGAAATACACGGCCAGCAAAGTTTCCTTTGAATGAGTTCCTTGCATGAAATTACACCTTTCCACAAAAAACATTCACGACTTCGGTTCCTCTTGAGAGGGTCCCTGCCCAGCCTTATATTCACGGCGGGCAGGAGGTTGGTTTCGAGTAGAATCCTAACCAATTACTACTCGGAGAGTGCTTTTTAAGGCAATCCGAGTAGTTTACAAGTCATACGACTAATTTCCATATCGAGAAGAGTCCTTGCAGTACTCTACTCTTGTTCTTCACGCCTGGTACAACTCTGTCTGGAGAGAATCCATGTGTCCCTTATATTCACGGCGGGCAGGGTTACAAGGTTGGTTTCGAGTAGAATCCTAACCAATTACTACTCGGAGAGTGCTTTTCAAGGCAATCCGAGTAGTTTACAAGTCATACGACTAATTTCCATATCGAGAAGAGTCCTTGCAGTACTCTACTCTTGTTCTTCACGCCTGGTATGACTCTATCTGGAGAGAATCCATGTGTCCCTTATATTCACGGCGGGCAGGGTTACAAGGTTGGTTTCGAGTAGAATCCTAACCAATTACTACTCGGAGAGTGCTTTTCAAGGCAATCTGAGTAGTTTACAAGTCATACGACTAATTTCCATATCGAGAAGAGTCCTTGCAGTACTCTACTCTTGTTCTTCACGCCCGGTACGACTCTGTCTAGAGAGAATCCATGTGTCCCTTATATTCACGGCGGACAGAGTTACAAGGTTGGTTTCGAGTAGAATCCTAACCAATTACTACTCGGAGAGTGCTTTTCAAGGCAATCCGAGTAGTTTACATGTCTTACGACTAATTTCTATATCGAGAAGAGTCCTTGCAGTACTCTACTCTTGTTCTTCACGCCTGGTACAACTCTGTCTGGAGAGAATCCATGTGTCCCTGTGGGCCCATGGTCGTACCTCCAACAAGCCCCTAAGCGCTTCATCGTCGAGTATCATCAACCGATTGCTTGCCAAGCCAATCGAGTGCTTTTTCGAGTTCTTGATCAGTCTTGGACAGGTCTTGGTTGTCACGAGGCCATGAGGTGCTTAAGCCCCGTTTATTCTGATTAAATCAGTAGTCTTCAAAATATTATATGGTGTGCGATAAGAATCGCACTCCATATGGAGTAGCCCCTGAGCCTTAAGTTGAATCGAAGAATCAGGTTGAGGGTCCACAGAATCTTGAATCTTCATCTTGTTCTTTAAATGTGCAATTTTACACGGCCAGCTACGTTTCCTTTTACACGGCCAGCAAAGTTTCCTATCAACGTACTCCTTGCATGAAATACACGGCCAGCAAAGTTTCCTTTTACAAGGCCAGCAAAGTTTCCTTTGAATTAGCTCCTTGCATGAAATTACACCTTTCCATATAAAACATTCACGACTTCGGTTCCTCTTGAGAGGGTCCCTGCCCAGCTTTATATTCACGGCGGGCATGGTTACAAGGTTGGTTTCGAGTATAATCCTAACCAATTACTACTCGAAGAGTGCTTTTCAAGGCAATCCGAGTAGTTCACAAGTCATACGACTAATTTCCATATCGAGAAGAGTCCTTGCAGTACTCTACTCTTGTTCTTCATGCCTGGTACGACTCTGTCTGGAGAGAATCCATGTGTCCCTTATATTCACGGCGGGCAGGGTTACAAGGTTGGTTTCGAGTAGAATCCTAACCAATTACTACTCGGAGAGTGCTTTTCAAGGAAATTCGAGTAGTTTACAATTCATACGACTAATTTCCATATCGAGAAGAGTCCTTGCAGTACTCTACTCTTGTTCTTCATGCCTGGTACGACTCTGTCTGGAGAGAATCCATGTGTCCCTGTGGGCCCATGGTCGTACCTCCAACAAGCCCCCAAGCGCTTCATCGTCGAGTATCATCAACCGAGTGCTTGCCAAGCCAGAGTAGTGCTTTTTCGAGTTCTTGATCAGTCTTCGACAGGTCTTGGTTGTCACGAGGCCATGAGGTGCTTAAGCCCCGTTTATTCTGATTAAATCAGTAGTCTTCAAAATATTATATGGTGTGCGATAAGAATCGCACTCCATATGGAGTAGCCCCCGAGCCTTAAGTTGAATCGAAGAATCAGGTTGAGGGTCCACAGAATCTTGAATCTTCATCTTGTTCTTGAAATGTGAAATTTTGGAAAAATTGCACTTGATATCAAGTAGCCCCCGAGCCTTGGGTTGAATCAAAGAATCAAGCCGAGGGTCTTGATTTAAGTCATCAGTCTTCAGAAAAAATAAAATCAGCAGTCGATGTATATCGCCTATCAGCCCTCGAGCCTTGAAACGATTCAGAATGATCAATTCAAGGGTCCAGCGAGCTTTAGGATTCTTCAAATCATCTTGGAAATCATCATCCGAGTGGTAATTTGAACCCAGAATTAGTAGTCACATCGAATCATCTTGGAGATGTTCATCCGATTGGTTTTCTTGTACCCAGCCCCCGAGCATAGGAGCCAGTGGGGATGCATCGAGTAGTATGTAGTCAAAATAGCCACCATCAATAGAGTAGTGAAACAGAGGAGGTCGTGGTTGACTTGTCATGCCGCGATCTCCCCAGAAACAGGAGTCAGGTGCCAATGTAGTCGAAGCCCCATCATTGGTACTTGGCGACTCAAATATACTGGAGAAAGACAACTAGGTAAGCCTCATGGCAAACCGAGTTGTAATTTTAGCGTCAGCCCCCGAGCCTGGAAGCTGGTGAAGATGTGATAGCACGCTGTGCGGCCTAGAAAGTAGTCATCCAAACAAAGTACTCGGCGCTTGGCCAATCTTGTTAGAATAAAATAAAAAATAATTGAAATAAGTAACTTAGCTTGTTTGTTGCCGTTTGTCGATTAAGCAGACTTAGTCAGAGTTGATTCCGACTAGCTTGAGTTCATCACAAGCATATTGGCGATGCGGCAGTACCACGGCACAAGCTGAAGTCGAGCTTTGACTTGATAACTTGGAACGGGTTGAGGCGACCACACATTGATGAATTCCATTGATCATGAGGCGCCCGAAAAGTCATCCAAACCACTCTTGCAGTGTATTCAGGAAGCCCCCGGCAAGTTGTACTCATTTGGCGAGTTATACTTCAAAGCACTTGATAACTGGTACTTGAAGATCACTACTCATACTGTGGAGTAGACTCTAGAGTACTTTCAAATAAGTACTCAGAGATTTGAAATCACTACTCGCCTTGTGGAGTAGACTCTGTAGTACTTTCAAATAAGTACTCAGAGATTTGAAGTTACTACTCGCCTTGTGGAGTAGACACTGTAGTACTTTCAAATGAGTACTCAGAGATTTGAAGTTACTACTCGCCTCGTGGAGTAGACTCTGTAGTACTTTCAAATGAGTACTCAGAGGTTTGAAGTTACTACTCGCCTTGTGGAGTAGACTCTGTAGTAAATTCAAATAAGTACTCAGAGATTTTGAAATCACTACTCTTATTATGGAGTAGACTATGTAGTACTTTCAAATAAGTACTCAGAGATTTTGAAAACACTACTCTTATTATGGAGTAGACTCTGTAGTACTTTCAAATAAGTACTCAAAGATTTGAAATCACTACTCTTCTTGCCGAGTAGACTCTGTAGTACTTTCAAATAAGTACTCAAAGATTTGAAATTACCACCCCGTCCTGTCACCGGCCGCCGCCGAGCACCATCACACCGATCACCGGCCATCCCATTCTCGAGGTCGTCACCGCCGCGCCACCTTGTCCCATCACCGGCCGCGCCGCGGATCGCCAGCCATCCCATCGATTGAACGCTCTAGATTAATATAAAGAGTTCATGTTGACTACATCTCTAATTTAGTAATTTTTTTGAAACACGTGCCTGTGGCAGGTGCCCTTTTGCTAGTAAAGGAATGATTAGAACTATTTTGTAAATTTTGCATGCATGCAAGCAGGTTGCTTTATGTGTGTAAAGGAGTCCTATTCCGTTTTAATTTATGGAGTAGTCACTACAAGAAAAATGACCTTTGGTCCCTTGTCATTTAGTACCGGTTGTCTAAAACCCGGTAGTAAAATGGTCACCGACCCATTTAGTACCGGTTTGTAACATTGGAAGCCTCGGAGACCCATTTAGTCCCGGTTTGTAACACAAACCGGTACTAAATGGCGCGTTTTAGTACCAGCTAGTGTTACAATCCGGTACTAAAATGGCGTGCCACTTTAGTCCCGGTTTGTAACACTAGCCGGTACTAAAACGTGCCATTTAGTACCGGTTTGTGTTACAAACCGGGCCTAAATGGGTCTCCACGGGTTACTTTAAAAGGAATGCATCTCCCACTCAATCATAAATGATGCATAGGTGGGATGGTAAGGAAGCTACGCGTGAGGCCGGAGGTCGTGGGTTCGAATCCTCACGGCCGCGTTCACGCATTTACGCGTGGCTTGTGACTTGAGACGTTGCGCGTGTGTGGGCCACTTGGCACTTTAAAATATTTTTTCCCCTTTTTTGGGCGTAAAGTTATTTAGTACTGGCTGGTGTTACCAGCCGGTACTAAACTGCCGCAATGCCAATTTTACAGCCGACCGTTACTTTTCATCGGTGCGCTCGGCGTCTGACCCCCGGCTGCAGCTCCGCGCTCCACGTGCGTGGGCCCGCCACGGTGGAGTAAATTAAGCCGCGTGACCCCGAGTCCCTGTCTCTCTCGGCTTCCAACCTTCCTTCCTCATTCTTTCTATCGTTCTTTTCTTTTCATTCTCAGATCCAGTCCATGGTGAAGCGCAGACCGCGCTTTTTGATGCCCCCATGGTGACCGGCAGCTCTACGCTGGGGGCGAGCTCCCCCGCCGCTGCTCAGTGCTTTGTGCGCCGTTCTCCTCCCTGTTGCTGCACGCGAGCCGGCAGCGGGAGCTCACCATTGCTGGTGTGGGGCGTCCGACGGGCATGGCGGGCCCGTCGAGCCCCGGCGGGCGGTGGCCCCAGCCGACTCCGGCGAGCGACAGCGGGGGCTGCGAGGGTTTGTGCAGCGGCGAGCCCCGACGACCGGTGCCGGCGAGGCGCTAACGTCTCGGAGAGGAGGATGACGCGCGATACCCAGGTATATTTTTTTTGTTTTTTCCTTTTCTGTGGAAAAATTTTTTGTTGCAAAAATTGTTCAAGATTTTTGTTGCAAAAGTTTGCTCACAAGTTTTTTTATGGGACAGGACAAAACTTTGTTGCAAAAGTTTGCTGAAATTTTTGATGAAATTTTTTTCGCAATATTTTTTCTTGACAACAAATTTTTTCCTAATAATTTTTTAGACAATTTTTCTTGAAAACAAACTTTTGCTCTCTCGATTTTTTCCTTCTAAACTTTTGCGCAAACATTTTTCCTTCCAAATTTACAGACAAACTTTTCTCCAAATATTTTTTCTTTGTAAAAGTTTGTTAAAGATTTTGTTGCAAAATATTTTGTCCGGTAAAATTTTTCTTGACAATTTTTTATGAAAACTTTTCGAGAGCAGAGGCGCACGGCCGTGCGTATGGGGCCGCGTGCATATGTCGTGGGTGGGGCCCGCCCGCTTTGGACCGATGCGCGAGCGCACGGGAGCCGCCGTGCGGGCGAGCGCAATTTAGCTACGTCCCTAAACTGCGCCGTTTAGTACCGGTTGTGAAACCGGTACTAAATGATGAGACAACCGGTATTAAACTTGGCTTTCCAACCGGTACTGAAAGTCGTTTCTGTAGTAGTGAGTATGTACATACGGACTGTCTCTCTCTGGCAATCGACACAATTCATCTAATACTAGCGCCGGTGACACCAGCCCACCAAGGTTGCCATAGACAGATCTGCAATCCCAGCGCACGCTGTGACAAGCAAAGGAGAGAAAGGTTTCGATGGCAGGCAACCGTCGCGTGTTCTTGGAGGTGAGCATTGACGGCGTGGACAAGGCCCAGATCGTGATAGAGCTGTTCGACAAGGAGGCCCCGAAGACGGCGGAGAACTTCCGCGCGCTCTGCACGGAGGAGAAAGGCAAGCCGCTGCACTACAAAGGGTCCCTCTTCCGCCGCGTCATCCCCGATTTCATGTGCTGCGGCGGCGAGGACATCGGCTGCACCATCGAAGGCAGCAAGTTCCCGGTGGCGGAGCGCTCGGATCCGAACCGAAGATTCACGGTAGGGGGCCTCCTCTGCACGGCCCACGGGGTGCCCGAGGCCGATGCGCCCTACACCTGTGGTTCCGGCTTCTTCATCACCGACGGGCCGACCCCTTGGCTTGAAGGCATGCACACCATCTTCGGCAGATGGGCACGCGCAGCGGGACACCCAAGAAGGAGGTCAGGATCACCGACAGCGGCGAGTTGTTAATCTAGTTAGTTTATGCGCTTTGTTCGCTGGTGGTGGACAGTTGCACGAATTGAGTTTCTCTACTATGCTTATGTGTAATTGACTGGCTGCCAATTGACAAAACCTCGCTTTCCAGTTCAAGTTTGGTATTAATATTGTCCGTCCTATTAATTGTGCAAAAAATCATCTCTTCTTTTTTGATAATAAGGGTTAGCTCATTTATTCAAACAAAGATTCAATTCGGAGTTTTACAAGTTCATGTATACGTACAACTAGTGATACATGAGCCAGCCTATTAGCACTTACAGTTAATATGAACAAAAGTACCCATATCAGCTGCATCGGATTTTCAGGTTTCCACATACCAAGTTGTTTCCATAATCTATGCAATTTCCGAAGGGCAAAAAGGAATGGCAATGGCAGAAGAGATGATTTTTTGCACAGCGCTATTGTCAGGTTCCATCCGTTGCCTGAAGGTGTTGCTCCCTGAACCCGCCCAGCGCTATTGTCAGGTTCCATCCGTTGCCTCCTCTTCCTCTTCCTCCTTCATGGAGCTCTCTTGTTTGGATTTCCACCATGGATTTGTTTTCTCCTATCGAGTTCGGATTCTTTTGGGTTCTTCAGTCGCAACTTCCCTGGATCCAGCAAGAAATGGCTTTCACTTGCTGGTTTATTTTAATCGAAATCGTTTCAGACTGGATGCTTCTTCAGTTGCTCTCTGTCTGCAAGCTCTTTTAGGTGGTATTGCAAAGGATTTCAATGTGTGACAGTTACAAAATCAAGTCTTCGACTTCTCAGTCTCCTCCAAGCGTGTTGGCTTCCTCATCATGGGGCTAAAATCTTTTGTCTGTGATTCCTTCAAGTTGTCATTTTTCCTGCATAATGAGGCAGGCTTACATGCTGCCACTTTGTTCTCAAAGCAAGACTCTGGACCTCAATTCCAGTGGGAGGAAGTTCGTTCAAAGAACTCTCGATCCTCCTTTGTTGAAGCTGTCAAAAGCCATTTGCCCCCCTCTCGGGTGCCAAGCAGTCTCTCCCAGTTCATCACAACTCCAAAACTCTGATGAACAATCTTCATTGGAAAAGGAAGCAAACCTGCAATCCACTCTCTGGGGCTAATTGTACTCCGCTTGGTAATCAGGCTTCATCTTCAAATTTTGCTAGGGAACATCAATCTGCAAATTTCAATCTGGATAATCATTCACAACCAAGAATTTCGGTTTTTTAGAGATTGGAAGTTCCTCTGATTTCAGTTTTTGAGCGTTTGAATTTTGAAAATGGTCGTGCTCCAGCTCAATTTCACAAGGGTCAACGGGCTACATTGGTTCCCGAGGTACAAGGCCCAGCTACTTTGAGGCCCAACACTGTTACAGGGGCTAGGTTTTTCTGCCCAAGGTGCCTTTCTCCCAACCACTCAAGAGCACGCTGCAAAAGCCTTATTAAGTGTTGGCATTGCAAAAATTGGGGGCATGTTTTGGCAAGTTGCCCAAGCTTTCACAGTAACCCAAAATCATCAAAGTTCTTTGTGGCTGCCATTAATTGTAATTTTTCACCGCTGTTCCCAACCACAAACTTGCCCCCCGACTCTTGGAATTCTTCGTTCAGAACCAAACCGTCTATGACTGATGGGGCCAGCTCAAGTGGCCCACCTCGCTTTGCCAGTTTTAGGGATTATAATCGAGCAGTGCTGGGCATTCAAGAACCCTCGACCTCCTCGGCCTCTCCCCCACCTCCACTCGTCGCAGAAAACCCCAGTGAGACTCCCCTTCCGAGTGCAACAGTAGAAGCCGGCGTCACCCTCCCATCGGAGATGGCGTTCCTGAACATCAACCCGGAGCCAATGATGCTTGCGGGCTTCAATCGGGTCCTGATCGAAGGGAGGCAGAAGTATGTTCGTGTCGTTAAGAGGAGGTCGGCACCAAGCAGTGAAGACCTCGCCATTGTTACGGTCTCCAATCTTCCCCCTGGTGAGATCTCCTATGAGGCCCTCGTAGCCGCATTGTTGACCTGCTGGTTCAGGAATATGGTCTAGCCTTGAGAGACATTCAGAGATGCCCTTTTGGTAGGGGTTAGGCTTTTGTTTGTTGTTCTTGAATTTCAGATAGGGATGCACTGGTCAATAATAGTCCTCACCATCTAAATGGTTTGACTTTTGATTTTGTCAATCATAACCGAGGGGCAAATGCTAGAAGGGTCCTTTTCAATAGGGAATGTTGGCTTATGTTGATTGGATACCCTACGGGTGATCGTAATGTTGATGATATTAGTGATGCTATCAAGTCATTTGGCAGACTCCTTTTCTGGCAGAAAGATAATGTGCTGGCTAGAATCATCATCAAGGCTAGAGTCACTGATCTTGTTGACATACCACACTATCTAGTTATCTCTGATGGTGATGACTTTGAAGGAATTTCCCTCACTGTCCAATGTGAAATTATGCATCAGAACATGCTGGGAGGCCTTTTACAGGATGAGGACATTCTACCATGAGGCCCAAATGATGATTTTGTTTTTCCAGGGCTTGAGAATAACCAACCAGGATCTCAGAACCCAGTATTAGTCCCTTTTCCCCTCCACTGCCATTGGAGTTGGAACAACAGATAGAACAAGAAGCTGAGTTGCCTAACTTAAATGTGAATCCTGCAGAGGATCAGCAGAACCCTTTCCTAGATGTGCACATGGATGAAGCTGTAGTCCAACCAGAACCGCAACAGGAAGAAATGGACTTGGATCTGCAGTTACCTGAACCTCCAATCTCAAGCTCTGAATCAGCCAGTAACAGCCCAAGCAGGAAGGGTGATGATGAAGAGGGGCAACAAATGGAAACTGAGCTTCAAAATAATTCACAACAGCAGGATGAACCTGGGGATCATGGAGATCATCAACCACAGGAAGAAACTAAAGGATCATCTAAACCTCTGGAGTCACCTCCTTCACCCAGCTTGGAGGTAGTACTTGGCCTTTCTGCTATACCACCAGAAGAAGCAAAGATTGCTGAAGATGTTCCCAAGGAGTCAGCCCTGAACACCCAACCAGCTACAAACCCCAAGCACTCTATAGAACAAGGATCAGTCCCTATGATTCAGATGCAAACTGAACCTCTGAATACAAGGAATGACACTGTATCTGCCCTCACTATGAAACATATGCTTGATCCAGTGATACCTCATCAAGGAATCACCCTTCCCCTCATTGAAAGCAACTTTGAAGGCATGGACTCAGGGTTACCCAATAACCTTGACCTGCAAGCCCACATTCTGAATGAGCAGACCTTTTCCCCTCCTGCAAAACAGCTTGGACATGGCTTCAACCTAAACTTGAACATCAACTTGGGGGTTGCCAACCTGACTAGATGTGATGATATGCATCCTGATCTGGCAAGTTACTGCAATGGAAAAAGGTTCAAAACCCATAAGCCCAATCCTGACATGTATAGGTTATGGGCTAAGCACTTCAATCCTGTGGGCTGTCCAGAACAAGTTGTCAACATCCCTCAAGAGTGGCCCCTTTTTTCACCACTCTGTTACTTTCTCCTGCTCACTTTGAATGGGCTAAAGGTTTTCTAGCTTCTCAGGCTGGGAATATGATAGTCACACAGGCTGGAACCTCTGCCATGATGGCATTTGCCATCCCCTCAGAATGCCCCAGAAATGCTGAAGTCCAATGCACTCTACTTAGTGAGACTGGAGAAAATATTGTGGTAGTTCTGGACAACATCACTGCTGATAATGAAAATCACAACTCCTCTCCTCTGCCAGCTAAAAAAAGACCAAGACAGGCTCCTGAAGTTTACACTGATACCAGAAGGAGCATCAGGCTTAAGGAAAAGGCTAAGGGTTTCAAAAAAGACACCTGCACTGATAAAAACTGCTTTGCGTGCTCTGCCATACCCCCTGTCATTTCCACAGATCTCATCAAGAAAACTGGAAACAATATTTGCAAGTCCTCGTCTGAATCACTCTCAGACAGTGCACTCATGAACAAGGAAAAGAACAAGACTGCAATTGGGGACAAGAAAATGAAGAAAGCGAGCCACACCACCAAGCAGAAGACCCTCAAGATCAGCAAGAAGAAGGTTGCTGAGGGGACATCTGAAGCTTAGAACAAAAGCAAGAAGAGGCTCTGCTCACAAGCCGTCCTTTATTTTGTTGAAAGGTTATCAAACCATGACGTCTATGGCTTTTGGCTCGTTCATGAGAAATGCTCAATCAGGGGCTGTCAAACTTTTGTCTTTTATTTCAGTTATGAACCTTGTTCCTTTAGTCTCCAAAACTTCTTTCTTAATTGGTTGTTATTATGGTTGGCTTGTTGATCTTCATGATGAATGGTATGATGTTCAAGTTCAACTTGTTTGCTTGGAGGTATGCTGTGCATACGCTCTGTTGTTCTCACTGCAATCTTTGGGTTAACAATGAATCACAACTCCAACAAAAGGTTATGGAACATCTTATGCTGGAACATTAGGGGAATAAATTCTGATGGCAAATGGGATGTAGTAAGGAGCAAGATCCTAGAATCCAAATGTGATGTGGTCTGTTTGCAGGAAACCAAAAAGCAATTCTTTGATGACCTCTATATCAAAAATTTTTGCCCTACATCTCTTAACGAATTTGTTTTCCTACCATCAACTGGTGCCTCTGGAGGTACCATCATCATCTGGAATTCTAAAAAAATCACAGGCAATTTGATCTTCCAGAATGAATACGCCCAATCAGTAGAATTCCACTGCCAGCTCTCTGGGGAACAATGTATCCTAACCAATATTTATGCACCATGCACTACAGAAGGTAAAGCAAATTTCTTGAACTGGTTTAAGCATCTAAACATGCCAAGGGAGATGAAATGGCTAGTGGTGGGCGATTTTAACCTCATCAGATCTCCAGAAAATAGAAACAAACCGGGTGGAAGTATCAATGAAATGTTGGCTTTCAATGAGGCAATCAGTAGACTGAGATTAGTGGAAATTCCCCTCAAAGGTTGTAAGTATACCTGGACAAACAAACAGGCAAATCCTCTTTTAGAGAGACTAGATTGGTTTTTCTCTTCCAATTCTTGGACCACTATAATGCCCAACACCTTTGCTACTGCTCTCTCAAGAGACACTTCTGATCATACCCCTTGTCTGATCTCAGCTTCAACCAACATCCCAAGGCCTTCTATCTTTAGGTTTGAAAATTACTGGCTAAGGCATGACAGCTTCCAACCAGTCCTCCAACTGTGTTGGAACATGGAAATCCCTGAAACAGACAAGGCTAAAAGGGTAAGCTTCAAATTCAAAAGTCTAAGAAAAGCACTCAAAACATGGAAAGCACAATTACCCAATCTGGCCTCAACAATAAAAAAACAAAGGAATTTATACAGTTCTTAGACATTCTTGAAGAAACAAGAGACCTCAGCCTTGAAGAATGGAACTTTAGAGGAATTTTGCTAGAACACCTTCAAGACCTCCTGCACAAGCAAAACATTTATTGGAAGCAAAGGGGCACAATTAAATGGGTCAAATTCGGAGATGAGTGCACTGAGTTCTTTCATGCAAATGCCTCAATCAGAAATAGGAAAAAACACAATCTCCACCCTCCTTGATGATAATGGACATAGTCATTCAGACCATGAATCAAAAGCAATATATCTTGTGGCTGGCTTTTAAGGAGAGAATGGGAACCTCTGAATTCTCTCACATGTACATAGATCTCCCCTCCATGATTACAATAGACAGCAATCTCACTTGGCTCTAGGATCCTTTCACTAAAGAAGAAATTGACAGGATCATAGCAGACCTACCCAACAATAAATCACCAGGGCCTGATGGTTTCAATGGGGAATTCTTAAAACATTGCTGGAGTTTGGTCTCCCAGGATTTGTATGATCTCTGTGAAGGTTTCTTTGAAGGGAACATCTTCCTCCAAAGCATCAATAGTTCCTTTGTCACCTTGATCCCAAAGAAAGAATGTCCTTTGACGGTGGGAGACTACAGACCAATCTCTCTGCTTAACTCTTCCATCAAGCTGATAACAAAGCTACTGGCAGAGAGACTACAACAAGTGATACTGAGACGTGTCCATGCCAACCAATATGGCTTCCTCAAAACAAGGTCCATTCAAGACTGCCTAGCCTGGGCATTTGAGTACATTCACATGTGCAAGATATCAAGGAAAGAATTGGTAATAATCAAATTGGACTTCAAAAAAGCCTTTGACAAAATTGAACACCAAGCTATTCTGGAAATTCTCAGACATAAGGGTTTCGGGACCAGATGGATATCATGGATCAAAGAAATGCTAGGATCGGGCACCTCTTCTATTCTCCTCAATGGTGTGCCAGGGAAAGTCTTTCACTGTAAAAGCGGTGTCAGGCAAGGGGACCCTCTCTCTCCACTCCTCTTCGTCTTAGCTGCAGACCTACTCCAATCACTAGTCAACGTAGCCAAGAACATGGGGGTGTTTAATTTACCCTTACATGAAAAAGCTGGACCAGACTTCCCAATCATACAATACGCAGATGACACTCTGATAATCATGGAAGCATGCCCCCGGCAGCTTACATCTCTCAAGGATCTACTCCAAAACTTTGCTGCCTCAACGGGACTCAAGGTTAACTACAACAAATCAATCATGCTCCCACTCAATATTTCAGAAGCAAGGCTAGATGAACTCTCTGTAGTCTTTGTTTGCCAAAAAGGTTCCCTACCTTTCACCTATCTCGGCCTTCCCTTAGGGACTACAAAGCCAACAAGAGAAGACTTCTTGCCAATCATACAAAAGGTTGAGAGAAGGCTCTGCTGCACATCATCCTTTCTCTCTCAAGGAGGAAAACTAGAAATGGTGAAATCAGTCTTTTCATCATCAGCAGTGTTTTACACCTCCATTATGAAATTGCATAAAGGAGTAATCAGCCAGCTTGACAAGTATAGGAAACACTATCTCTGGAGAGGGTCTGACCTACATTCAAAAAAGCCATCTAAGGCAGCTTGGCCAATGGTCTGTTTTCCTAAAAAACAAGGTGGTCTTGGGGTGGTTAATTTGGCCACTCACAATGATGCCATGCTACTCAAGTTCCTCCACAAATTCTATTCTAGAGCAAACATACCGTGGGTCCATCTAGTGTGGGAAAACTACTACTCAAATGGCAAACTTCTAGGACAAGCTAAGAAAGGTTCATTTTGGTGGTGCGATATTGTCAAATTACTAAGCACCTACAAAGATATGGCCTCTGCCTCTGTAGCTGATGGATCATCAACCCTATTCTGGCTGGACAAGTGGAATGATCTTCAGCCTGCCTCGGATTTTCCAGAGCTCTTCTCATATGCTAGGAATAAATTTGCTTCCTGCAAGATTGTTCTCAGTAAAACAAGGCTTATACAAAACTTCCATCTCCCACTATCGGCTGAAGCCTACCAACAGCTCACAACATTGGAGCAAAGGATTTCCTCTCTAACATTTCCACAGGGGCAGGACCGTTGGACTTATCTTTGGGGCAACAACAACTTCTCAGCAGCCAAGGCTTACAAAATCATAATCGGAGATAGAGCAGTCCACCCAGTTTTCCATTGGATATGGAAATCAAAATGTCAAATGAAACACAAAGTCTTCTTTTGGTTACTGCTCAAGAATAGACTCAGTACAAGGGACTTACTCAAAAGAAGAAACATGAGCCTGGAATCATATACACGTGATCTCTGTATACTACAGAAAGTTGAATCCGCTGTGCACTTATTCCTCAGATGTAACTTCGCAAAAGCATGCTGGGCTTCAATTGGAATCACCTACAGAGCAACAAGAACAACACTGCAGATCTTTAGGCAAATTAAAAATTTGCTAAATTTGCCCTTCTCCATGGAAGTGATCATTTTAATGGCATGGTCTATTTGGAACTCAAGGAATGATTGGGTATTCAGTAACATTCACCCCTCAGTTGAGCGCTGCAAGGCTTCCTTCAAGAAAGAATTTTCCCTTTACTTCTAAGGGTGAAAACTGCCTCAGAGCAACCAATGTCCAATTGGCTAGATAATTTGTAATTTTTTCGTTTTTTCCTTTTTGTTTACCCCCTGGGTTGTTGCTTCAGACTTTGTACCCTTTTGTTTTTTCCTTTCCTTTAATAATATCTCAGTAGGGGCCCGCCCCTCCTGTCTTCTTCAAAAAAAATATGAACAAAAGTAAAGCGAGACACCAGAACCCGCAATGGATCTATCTCTGGCAGCATCATTCAAATTCTTGATCAAGGCCAAACACGATCGAATTCAAAAATCAAGTTGTGGAAACCTTCCTCCCGAGCAAGCTTGACAACACTTCTCAACGCTAATAATGCTTCAGCAACTCCGTGAAATGACCAACGAGCGTCAGGGGAAAGGTTGGGGAGGAGGCGTGTAGGCAAGAGGATGGCCGGCAAGGGAGGAACAGTAACTTGAGGGGAGAGAGGGGGCTGTAGAAGCTAGGGCAAGATTGGATTAAACCTTTCTTGCTTGATCAAAATAGATTACATCCTTTTGTTTTATAGTCCGGACGGACTTGACTCCCAAGCTAACTAGAGATAGATCCTTCCATCTTTACAATTCAACCTTACTAATTTAACTAAGATTCCTAATCAACTACTAGACTCTTGATGGAAGGAGGAGGAGGGGAAGGCGGCAGGCGCCCAGCCAGGGAGGGGGCGCCTGGGCCTCCTCTGGCCCACTAACGGGCCTTTGGGCCTCCTCAACCCGCTATGCCACTTATGCCGGTGACAGAGAGGCTATCAGACACATACTTCTATGGTCTCGAATCACCACACACCACGTGCTGAGCTTGAGGAAAAAACCGCAGCATCAACTTTATTCACGCAAACCAATCCAAACCGGTGGTGGAAATCCACTTTTGAGGCTGCTTTAAGGTTGCACACCTTAATGGTCCGTATGGATGAAGACAATGCATAACGATCATATCCATATCCACATAAGCATGTATCTTCTGAATAAGTGATTTTGGGGCAAACTTTAGTTTCATGAGTAGTTCCTAACATCATTGCGAGCCTCCCATATATGCTAGCAAACAAGTGCGACAACAATAGCTTGAATTTCTTTCCATCTATCCAGAAGATCAAATAACCATTGTCTTGCATTTCTCATATTCTTTCTATGCATATGTAAGTCCTATTGATGCTTTATAGGATCCCAAATAGCTGAGACGAATTGGCACATCAAAAGGCTGTGTCAACTTTCTCCGTCTTGCCACAGAAACAACAAAAGGAACAAGCTGAAATGTTTCTATGTTGCAATTGAAGTCCCGCTGCTAAACAGTCATATGCAAAACGCCACAAAATGGTTTTCATTTTACTTGCCTTGATCGACCAGATTTTTGTTGTGTTAATTGAATCAAATGTTTCTATGTTGATCGAGCGAAATTATAAGTAGACTTAACTGAGCATGTGCTGCTCTTTGTATACGGCCAAGTAACAAAATCATCACAATCAATATTACTAAACGCTGTTTGCAAGATCTTCTCGCTTTTGTATTTGGTGCAAAGAAAGCATTAACTGTATGATCTCCCATCAACCAGAAGCATGATCAATCAAAGCATCAACATTTTAGTAATCAGGTAATGGAAAGATGGGTTTCGCCAAGCCAAACAAATCATCTTTAACCCACTTATCTCGAGAAATCTAGACAGACTTGTCATTCCCAATACCCCATGCGCACATCACTCCTTATTCCAGTAATTCTTTTCCATACAAAGTATATGAAGCTGAACGAGAAATGCTAGTATCTTCTTCTGTGAGGAGGCACCAACCGGTCTAACATGGCTTTTGGTTAAACACTTCTAATATCACTCTTTGCAAAGAAAATACTATCATTTGCAAATAATAAGACACGGGAGGACCAAATTTGCCATTACACAACCCCTTCAACTGACCATCAACCTCTTTCTTCTTTAACAAACAGGAGAGACCTTTGGTGCATAGCAAGAACAGGTAAGGACTGATGGAATAGCTGTGTCAGTTAAAACACCATTACCTTTATAGCATACCTTACTTTAGTCACACATCTCATAACCCTGTCAATCGAGGAAGAAGCAAAACCGAGTTTTGATAGACAGACCCTGAGATAGACCACTCTACCCGATCATAAGCCTTCATCATGTCAATCTTCGTAGCAAAGTAAGGTTTCTTTGTATCTTGTCTTCGTATTGTATGCAAACATTCATAAGCAACTAGTGCATTTATCAGTAACGTCCAGGCACAAATGCACTTTGGCACTCAGACACAATTTCATTGAGGAACATCTTCAAGCGGTTAGCCAGGACCTTTTGAAGCAATTTTATACAGCATTTTGCCAAGCTGATTGGGCAAAAATTGGTCCCTGTTATCCTCCTCTCATGTCGTTGTGGTCTGAAACGGTTCCCACGGAACAGCATCGTCTTATTTATTTATTTATTTCCTTTTAAATATTCAGTTCAGTTATAAAAGTGCAAATTGTGTTGGCCCCAAACAAAAAAAGGTGTCGTTAATCTCTCATCCCCATCAGAGTAGACTGACTGTACTTGTGGTTGGAACTGAAAGGTATCATTAATCTTTTTTTTTACCGAAGTTAGTAGAGGAAGCCCCAACCTATTTTTTTTCTCATATTCTTTTTCATTCCAAACCCATTTAACTCGCTCATACAAGAAGTCGAACCTGGGTCTACTAGATGCTACTCAGGTGCTCTAACCACTAGATTAGACACCCTTTCACCGGTATCATTAATCTTGTTTGTCTATGAGGAGACGTTGGAAATTAAAGAAATATATACGTGCAAATTGGTAGAAATGCATTTTGCCCAGTGGTGTGGCAGCTCAGTGACCTGCAATTTTACAGATTTAAACAGTGGAGAGAAGGTATATTGGGCTCCCACGCCCCCGCCGTAAGCAGCGGCTACCATATCCTCCACCATCCAGCCTGGTGGCTCCATCACCTCCGCCACTGCCACCAGGCCAGCTGCCTCCCCCGGTCCTCCCTCTAGTCTCACAACGAAGAGACCATCTCCCAACCCCAAAACCCCAAACTCTGTTGGAGCGCCATCGTTGTTGGACATTGTCTCCGATGAGCTTCTTCAAAGTAGGGGTGGGAGTTAATAGGGAGGAGAGAATTTGTTTTTTTATTTGTTGTTATTGGTTTGCTCAAAACTTTACAGAGAGGCTCTCAATCTCTAAAGAACGAAATCAGCACCATGAGCTCTGGCCTTCTATTGAGCCACGTCACCTCGTATTTCCCTCCGTCTGATCTTGATCGAGCATTCAAAAGCAAGCACTTCAGCCACCGTTTCGAGAACCTTCATCGTAACTCCGGAGCGCAGCCGGCAACGCCTCTGTCGCACCCTGAAATTGATGTAAATTTTAAGAAAATTAATACAATGATTTTCGCTCAATTTTAAAATTTTTCCAACATTTATTTATTTTATAGATAATTTAGCGTAGAAAAAACAATTATTTGATTTCTAAAATTAAATAAGTTATTCTGTGTGTGTTGCATTCATGCTGATGCATCTTTATGTTTCATGAATGCAAAGGTTTTGAAAACGCGTTTATCCAATGCCTAGGTTCTTTCGAGAATTTTTCAGGCCTTTTCTGTAAATTATTCTTATTTTTCTAGAGCTAAATTCTTTTTCCTAGCTGTAGAAAAGCTGGTGTAAAGCCGAGCTCCAAATATACGTAGAAAAGCTACCTTTGAGCCATCGACAAGCTCCGTCTACTTCTGGATCAAGCCGAGCACCGACACCGGTCTTCGACACCCAGTTGCTCCCCGTCCTCGTTTTGTTGCCAAGGGAGCATCCATGTGCCTTGCGTCCCCTGCTGCCCTTGCCGCCTCGCCCCGCCTTGCGCAGTACCGCCATGAACTTCGCGCCGCTGAGCTGCACGTGCCGCCGTAGGTGATCTTCTCTAACTCCAAGGATTGCTGTCGTGTATCAATGACCCGATCTGTCGCTGCCTCGAGTTCGTTCAAAGAAGCTCCTATTTTTCCTTTGTCCATCAGCGTGGTTAAAGACAAGCTAAATTTTTCTCCATACCGTGAGATCAATTACCACTTCAATTTCTCTTGCAACGTCATTTTATTGCCTAATACCTTAATGATGTCATGCGTACATCATACTTCTTGATCAATGTTACCTCGGTGCAAAGCTGGTCTAGGTCAGCGTATTCTTTTTCCTAGCTGTAGACGGACACGTATTGAGCTTGACCCGAGAGTTTGTTTCGTCGTGGCTGCATTTCGGTCTATGCCACGCACGATCAGGAATCGATGGGGCCCAACGTGTGCCTTATAAACAGCACAAGCTAACAACCTCTGGACTCTCTTTTCCATATCTTCACAATTCTCTCGTGCGCCCTAGGTGCCATAGGTTCCTTCGCAATGCAGCCGCCGCCGACCTGATCATCCAAAACCTAGCGCTGCGCTGCTGCCGCCACTGCCGACCACCACGACGACATGGTTGCGAGAGTTGTCGATGCCGCCATATGAGCATCACAGCGGCGCCGGGAAGTCCGTCTGCAGGATGTCGCCGAGGATCAACTACTCACTACTGCATGCAGCTGCTGTGAGAAAAAGCACGTCCGAGCAGCCATCGTCTTCTCCAAACCCGGCAGGCCGGCCAGTTCCATGATCCGCCCGTAGTGCCTTTGTCCTGCTTCTTCCTCCTCTAGCAACCAGGATGTGTGTGCTACGCGTCAGGCATCCATGCCAGGAGGGAAGTTCCGGCTGTGGATCGAGTTCAGAGCCAGATGCTGTTATTGCAAAGGAAGCCACACGCACGTACGTAAGGATCAAGAAAGACCTGTACCACGCAAGTGAAGACATCAAGGTGACATCATGCCTATGCAGTAACTAGGATCATCTTTCCTTTAGCAAAGTAATTAGAACGTTTTCTGTACACTTCATCACTTTATTCAAACATGATTTACCTTGTGGTCTCTTTATATCACAATTCTTGACTTAGCTAATACAACCCTTGGCAGCATCCTAACTCATTTCATTTTATTTTCTTTTTCCTTGTTATCATATTAATATTGCTCTCGTACAATAATTCCTCGGTACCAATTATTTCTTATGTCACAAACATGTCCTTTATATATAAGCTTTTGATCGTCGGCAGCCTTATACTACATACTCATATCTGTCTCATTTTAAATCCAATCTCAGCGATTCCTGCGTTCATGTGACCATATCAGCGAGTCCTATTGTTTAGTACACTCTTTAAAAGCTTTTATTTTGATTGATGTACTGTTCTTAGTTGTCCTTGTTTGCTTTTACTTGGATGATTGCTGCGAGTAGAAGGAACGCTACCAGAGAGCTTTCAAGGTGAAGAGTTTGAAGAATATTCTGAGCAGCTATTCTCTGGATTTAAGGCAAGTGTGTCCTTGTGCTTTTATCCCAATAACTATATTTAATCACCTTTGCATGTGCTTGCATTTAATATTGATGGGTCCTATTAAGGAGTGCCTAGTCTTTTATGCTTATTCCTTGTCTGCCTGGGTTTATCTTTATGTTGGGTAGCTATGCTAGTTGCTATACTTGGGTTATGGTGGTTCTAATGAACTTTAATGATAAACCTGCTTTACTTTATGTTATACCTCTGGTTAATACAAGATCATATGATTTAATCGGAACATGGAGAACCACCCGAGAAAACAGTACAACCATAAGACTAATGAGCTCTGGTCTTGGCTGAATAATTAGAGACTCTAGTTTGTTGTAGCTTTACTCGCAAGAGGCAAGAGGGGGAGACTGTAGTTGGTGTATAACCTGGCCCCTATTTGGGAGGAAGCCTTTGCTAAGGTGTGCCCATTGGAGAGGTTTATACATCACGCTGATCATGAATCCTTAGCGAGCTATCCTTACTAGGGAATCTTTGTAAAGGCCTCGTAGCGTCCCTATGCAGTCACACCTCGGTAGTGTGTGATATGCGCCTGTGTGGTGCCGCATGGTTGGGTTTAAAGTTCTATTGAACTTTTACGCGACTTACGGTGAAAGTGTACAAACTCTGCAGAGTGTAAAACTGTTATAACAGCTGTGCTCGTGGTCAAGAGCGGCCTGGACCCTCACATGATAATTGAACTTGAAGATGGACTTAAATCGTGGTTATAGTTGTGCCATATGCTTGTGGTGCTATGTTTTTATTAATGTGGGTTGGTATATATTTATATCATAATAAATAGATGCTAATAAAAGTTTGACCAACTAAAATTGCTTATCGCTTTAAACCCTCAGCCTCTCCTTGATTCAGCCTTGCATTCATACTTTCCCCACACTTGCGGAGTACGACAAGTGCTCTCCCTTGCTATAAACAATGTTGCTCAGAAGAAGGAAGAAGCTGATTAAAGTTTGTTGAAGATGTTGTTGAGTTCTAGGCGCACGCAACCCCCGGTCGTCTGCTTATGGAGTTGGAGCCTCCGTTTCTAGAATTAAGCTGTGTAATACTCTGATAGTCTCTTTGTTTATTTTCTCTTACATGATACTGTCTCTATTATTCACTTTTCGTTTGCTGTATGTGTGAAACTTGATCCTGGCACACATACGGTGTGCCCTCGGTTTTGTTTTTCAGAACTGGGTGTGACAAAGTGGTATCAGAGCTGTATCGACTGTAGGACGTAAGCCACCGCCTCCTCTTCTCGGCCGTAGCTAAGCTCGCGCGCGGCGCCGGCCCAAGTCAACTCCGACGCCGCCGGCGCCCATGCCGCGCTCCGCGACGCCGCTCGCACCCACGCCGCGCTCCGCGCCGCGCGCGCCATGGAGGAGCGTGCATGGAGGTGGGGGTGGACGAGGAGCAGGGGCTCGCGCCGCAGGGATCCCGCGCCCACGCCGGCGGCCGGATCCCACCCCGCTCCTGCTGCTTCCTCCCTCGCCTTCTTCATCACGCCCTCCGCCGCCGGCCACCGCGAGCCCCTGGCCCTCATCGTCGCCTTCTCCGCGCCAGGTCCGCGTCCTCCTCGCCGGGCCGCCTCCACCGTCGCGCGGGCGAGCTCCGCCCGTGCTGCGTCTAGGCCCCTGGATCATGGATCCGCCCGCCATCTGCAATGACGGTGGCTGCTGCCAAGAAGGGCATGGGAGCTCTGGCCGGCCGCGCATGGGAGCTCCGCCAGCCGCCGTCTCGAGTTGCAGCTGCTGCTTCCGGCCACGGCTCCTCAATTCCTCCACCGCAGGGGCCGCCATGCATGGGGAGGAGAAGGGCGCGGGGAGGAAGAGATGTCGCCGCTCCTCCTCCTCCTCCTCTGGATGCGGATGGAGCCCCGTCGGCCGCAGATCGAGCCCGCATCTCCTTCTCCTCCTCCTCGGGACGCGGTGAGAGGGTGGTGACAGGGAGGGGGGAAGGGGACGGCGAGAGGCAGTTGGCGGCGAGGGTGACGGGGAGGCGGCGATTTGGAGGAGAAGAAGTCGTCCTCGAGATTTGGGGGAGGGGGCGTCGGTCCTGGAGAGTGGGGGAGGACATAGAGGACGCCGTTGTAGCTCGTTTTTTGAGAAAAAAAACCGGTAAAGTGACGGTTCAGGAGCTTTTACGGTGAACCGTTGCACATAGTCTAAGGTGTTCGATGAAATAAACATTTGGAGCGCTGTGATTTGAAATGCTAAAGGGCATGCTGTGCTCCACCAGCGGCGCGGGCGTCCATGACCTCACCAAGCTCGCCACGCTCATAACCACTCTGTTGACGTGCTCATCGAAGGACATAAGTAGAGAGCGATTGTACCCGACTACCCGTTGGTCAACCCGCGTCTCTCTCGCCAAGTTGGGTACAAACTCACATAGCGCACTGTTGTTTGCTTTCCTGATTGCCTCGTCCTCTTCTTGATCCCAAATAAAGGTGGGCGTGGTGCGGATCGACCCAAGGGATCACCGACCCGACCCATCAAAATGATCCTAATGGGGCCCTTTTGGATCAGAGGCCGAGAACCAGGTAACCGATGGGTCGAAGGGGTCGACCCACCCCCACACACGTCAGCTCGTGCTCTCCCGAAGGCGTCGCCGCCGCCGTCATCAGCGTAGCGTTGCGCAGCCATTGAGTTATCCACTCGCCGTCTTCCCCTGCCCGCGTCCTCGAGCCATGTCGTAGCCGCCTGTGCCCCTCGAGGTGCTCTTGTTCCTGGCTTCTTTCGTCTTCCTCATGCTAGCACTATAAATCCACCCAGCCATGGCCTGATCTTGAGGAAGGCAACGGCTCCAGCACTACACAAGCACCCAGGATAGTTCCCATTACATTCGTACATGGACTGATTTGGATGAATTGGCTCGTATGTTTAGCAATTGGTTGATTTGTTCTCAATCAAGGAAATCCAACATTCAAGGAGCAGTCGTTGCCATGTTGGAGAGCGCTGGCGAGACCTCATGTGGTGTAGGCATGCTCTTCGGTCTTCACTGCTTGGACTGGTGCTCCGCGACGGCAGGCTGCTTCACTTCCTCGCTGTGCAGGTGCCCATCGATGCCGCCGCCAAGCGGAGGGCGGCACAGTGCCGAGGCACGCAGGGAGCGTTGCTCGCCACATGCTACGTGGAGTCCTGCTGCTGGTAGATTGAAAAGCGGTTCGACCCACTAGAACCATTGGTGCAACTATGAATCGCGTGGTGCTCCTTGCCTCCCTGGATGGATCTTTGGATAGTTTTAGGGTCGCTCCACGGAGCACCTACGCCCACCTTTAATCCCAAAATTATTACACATGTTTCCGCAGTCCACTACCATGCTCTTTCTCACTGCTGGTTGATGAAAGCAAGCTGACGGCCTGATGCTGTGCACAAGCTGATCAATACAATATAGAAGAACAATGTTGTTCGATGATTTCAGTATGACCAATATCATGCTGGAATTTTGGGCTTGGCCCATGAACAAATTTTAGAATTCCTAATAAATCGCAACGGCCCATGTGTGCATGAGGAAGTGGTGGAAGTGGTGCAACTCTTTAGTCCCACATTGCTAGTGGAAGAGTGGGATGGCCAACATAAATATGGAGACTGTCTCTACTCCTCCAAGCTATGAGTGTGGAGAGAGAAGGAAAGCTCCACACGAGCGCGCTCACTCGCCTCGCCTCGCCGGGCGGGGCGGGGCGGGGCGATGGGAGCACGACGTCCGTGTGAATGGTCCGCCGAAATCCGGCCCCTCGCCTTGTGGGGGCGCGGCTTCCTTTTGAAGTTTTAGTTTTTGGTTACTTGGGTCTGCGAAATATCAGGAATCGATCGCGACGTGAGATCGTGGGCTTCCCTATATATGCGACCTATCGGCCTCTACCAGAGATACATCTATTCGAGCTAGGGTTTTGCCTCTTCTCGCTGCTGCACCGCTACCATAGTCTACTCCATCCCGAGCGCCGGCGTGCACCGGCGAACAGGAGAGCAGGTCTCCGGAACCGCTCGTCCTTTTGATCCTGCACCGGGAGAGGGCGAATAAGGTTTTTGTGAAGCGCTCTGCGCGACTGCTCAATGTCTTCGTCACAGCTCGTCCTCCGTCCAACCTTCGCGCCGGGGCGTACTGTCGTCTTCATCGCCAGAGCGGGGGCGCGGCTTCCTTTTGAAGTTTTAGTTTTTGGTTACTTGGGTCTGCGAAATATCAGGAATCGATCGTGACGTGAGATCGTGGGCTTCCCTATATATGCGACCTATCGGCCTCTACCAGAGATACATCTATTCGAGCTAGGGTTTTGCCTCTTCTCGCTGCTGCACCGCTACCATAGTCTACTCCATCCCGAGCGCCGGCGTGCACCGGCGAACAGGAGAGCAGGTCTCCGGAACCGCTCGTCCTTTTGATCCTGCACCGGGAGAGGGCGAATAAGGTTTTTGTGAAGCGCTCTGCGCGACTGCTCAATGTCTTCGTCACAGCTCGTCCTCCGTCCAACCTTCGCGCTGGGGCGTACTGTCGTCTTCGTCGCCGGCTGCTGCGCTCCGTCAGCAACATCATCGTCATCCCGTCTCCACCGCTCGTCCTCACGTCTATGATCGCTCAGTACGTATTCTGTGATCCGGTCGGTTAGTTCATCATGTTTTCTAAGAGCGTGATGATGTGCTTGATATTTGCTAGTATGTTAGAGATCTGCATGCTAGGTTTTGTTCCTGTCATGTTTAATCTAGTTCGGAATTTAATCATGCGATTGCTTATATTTCCAACAATCTGAAAACCTTATTATAGGCAATCTACTGTTGATTTTGGTATGGCTGGCTTTGTCGATTCGATGAAACCTGAGAAGTTCACTGGTGTGAACTTTAAGAGATGACAGACAAAGGTATGTCTGTGGTTTAATGCTATGGGCATCTGGGACACGAGGAATGTCAAAGCTGAGGGTGAACTTACTGCTGAAGAGCAGAAAAAGTGGACCGATGCCAATAACCTCTTCGTGGGATGTCTCATTAGTGTTATCTCTGACCGCATTGTCGATGTCTACCTAGACGCGATAGATGCAAAGGTGTTGTGGGATGCTCTGGTTGCGAGGTATGATGCAGCAGATGCAGACAGTGAACTGTACCTCATGGAGAGTTTCCATGATTACAGGATGGTTAACAACCGTTCTGTAATTGAACAGGCGCATGAGGTTCAGTGCATTGTGAAGGATCTTGAACTCCTTAAGTGCGTAATTCCGGACAAGTTTGTAGCTGGGTGCATTATTGCAAAGTTGCCCTCCTCATGGAGGAATTTCACCACAACTCTGAAACACAGGAGACAGGAAATATCAGTTGAAAACCTGATAGCATCTCTTGATGTTGGGGAGAAGGCTCGGAAGGACACTGGTGATAAGGGAGATGCAGGTCAATCCAGCGCCAACGTGGTTTCAGAAGTTCTCACGTAAGAACAATGGGAAGAACAAAGGGAACAACAACAACAACAAGGTCTCCAAGACTACTACCTTCAAGAAGAAGAGGAACAACAAGGCTGAGATGAACTGCTTCACTTGTGGTGAGCCTGGGCACTTCTCTAAGGATTGTCCAGACCGTGCAGACCGTAAGGGAAAGAAGCATGGTGGTTCAAAGGATGTCAACATGACGACCATAGGCAACACTGGAGATGGGTACGGTAATCTACTTACTGTCTTATCAGTATTTCAACCCACGAGTTGGTGGTTTGATACAGGTGCTAATGTTCATGTGTGTGCTGATATCTCTATGTTTTCCTCTTACCAGGCCGCTCGGGGTTCTTCCATGCTAATGGGGAATGGGTCACATGCTTCTTTTCATGGCATTGGTACGGTGGATCTGAAGTTTACTTCGGGAAAGATCGTGCAGCTGAGGAACGTGCATCATGTCCCTACTATCAACAAGAATCTTGTGAGCGGGTCGATCCTTTGTAAGGACGGGTTTAAGGTAGTGTTAGAGTCCAATAAATTAGTCGTATCAAAACATGAACAATTCATTGGTAAAGGCTATGATTGCGGAGGCTTGTTCCGCTTTTCCCTTTCGGATTTTTGTAATAAATCAGTGAACCATATTTGTGGCAATGGTAGTGATGATGCGAGTACTTGGCATTCACGGTTGTGTCATATTAATTTTGGTTTGATGTCTCGACTTTCCAGCTTGTGTTTAATTCCGAACTTCACCATTGCCAAAGGTTCTAAGTGCCATAGCTGTGTGCAATCAAAGCAACCTCGGAAGCCTCACAAGGCAGCTGAGGAGAGACACTTGGCACCTCTAGAACTCATACATTCAGATTTGTGCGAGATGAATGGTGTGTTGACAAAAGGTGGAAAAAGATATTCATGACATTGATTGATGATGCGGCTAGATTTTGCTATGTTTACTTGTTGCAAACTAAAGATGAAGCGTTAGACCACTTTAAAATTTATAAGGCTGACGTTGAGAATCAACTAGAGAGAAAGATGAGGCGTCTAAGGTCTGATCGTGGTGGTGAATATTTTCCTAAAATATTTGATGAGTTCTGTGAGGAACATGGCATTATTCATGAAAGGACGCCTCCCTATTCGCCCGAGTCAAACGGGATTGCCGAGAGGAAGAACCGCACGCTGACTGACTTGGTTAATTCCATGTTAGACACTGCTGGTTTGTCTAAGGCATGGTGGGGGAGGCTTTATTGACTTCATGTCATGTCCTAAATAGAGTTCCAAACAAGAATAAAGATCAAACTTCATATGAGATGTGGATCGAGAGAAAACTATCACTTTCTTATTTGCACACATGGGGGTTGTTGGGGAAAAGGTGCGGGGCCCACCCGCCAGGACCAGACCCTGAAAGGGGGGGGGACCAGGCCCGCCGGTCAGGCCCAACCTCCAGAGAAGTTCCGGGAGGATCAGAACTCCCCCGAGGAAAATGACTGCCGCCACAGGGACGCAGGGGCCTATCGGGAGAACAAGAACGGGAGGAGGCCTCCAGCGGGAGGCACGCGACAAGTCGGAGGAGCCCCGGAACCGCCGGAGCTCCCCCGGAGGGGCGGGCGCCCCCCATAAGGTGGGACAAGGACCCAAGGAGGACGTCATCGAAGCCACGGGGTCCCCAAGCCGCTTTTCCCGGAGATGACCTCAACAAGAGGGGCGGCGGCGGGTCCCCTCCCACCTCATCTACTTCGGCATACGGAGAAGCTCGTGGCCCCTTTGCGCCCCTAGGCCATGGTGGGCCCAGGGGAGGCCCCGGTACCGTACCAGGGGCAAGACGGTCTTTCCTTAGTCCCGGACGAGTTCCCAATTGTTATAAATAGAGCCTCAATGGCTTCAGCCAGAGGCAGGATAACTTGTAAGATCACCTAGCCACTCACTCCCCTAAAAGCCCTCTTAGGCATCGATCTTGCCTTAGGGCCCAAAACGTACTATTTGGGCTTTCGTAACCACCAACAGTTGGCACCGTCCGTGGGGACGAGTAGTGACTGAGAGCCACAATGGCCCCCGGAAAGGGCCGCAAAGGAAACAAGACAGCACCGGGGGATGGCCCCCTGGCCGCGGCGGAGGCCGCCGTCGCTACACTTCTGACCCTCATTGAAACCCCCGGAGAATCGGGAGGTCAACCGGCCACGAGCGGGAGCGAGGCTCGCCCGGAGCGCGTGGACCTCGGGCCGCCCAGCTGCGACGCAGCCGAGAGCGAAGAAGGACAGGACGACCCCCATGCTTGCAGGGAAAGAGCCACGGGAGAAGTCACCGGGCCAGGGCACCGACCGACCACCGGCGAACAGCAAGCCAAGGACGCCGAGGAAGAAACCAGCCAGCTCTAGGCGCGCCTTGAATAGGCACAAAAGAATGAGGAAGCCCGGGAGGCCGCCAGCCGGCAGGCCATCGAAGAAGAAGCCCATCGGCGGGAGTAAGACTACCTGTGCCGGAGGGCAGACGCCATGCGCCGGTCCCGCGAGCTCCGGGCCGAGCTGGAAGCCCTCGAATTCTCCTGGGAACAGGAGCACCGGGGCGAGAGGGGGAGCGGCGAGAGATAGCACAGCCATCCGTGCCCCGGCAGCCCCGACCTCAGCGAGCGTTTCTCCCGAAGACCCCCCCCCCCCGCCCCCCCGCCTAGGACCCCAAATCGCCCCTGTCTCAAGGGCTGTAGGCCGTGAGCTGGTCTCGCGGTTTCAAGATGCCGCAGATTCCTCCATACGACGGGAAAACCGACCTCGCGGCCTTCGTCATGAGCTTCGAAGCCGCCATCCAATCGGTGGGCGGGGACGAGACCACCATGGCCAAAAGCTTCGTCATGGCCATCACCGGGATCGCTCGCACCTGGTATACCACCCTCGAGCCCGGGAGAACCTTCTCATGGGAGCAGCTCCGAGAGGCCATGCTGGAGAACTTCCAGGGAAATTATGAGGATCCGGTGACGTCAGGCCACCTGTTCGCCGTGAAGCAGGGCCACAACAAGACCCTGAGGAGTTTCATCAAGCGCTTCATTCACGTCAAGTGCCAGGTGGTCGGACTCAGCGACAGGTCCATCATCGACGCCGCCCGGGAGGGCCTCCTGAATGGCCCACTGCGGGCCAAGCTCTGACAGCGCGAGCCGAAGACCGTTTTGGAACTCATGAGGAAGCTGGAGGAATATGCGCGCACGGAGGACGATGAGCTCTGGGGGCAGGCCCAGAGGAGAGGTGAGGAGCACCGACCAACCAAGGAGCAAAGGCCCCGGGAGTCACATTCATCCTGAACCAGGGAGTGTGAGGATTCCCGGAGGAGGCGAGACCCTTCTTCCCGACGCTCGTATCGGGAGGTTCATCACGTGGAGAGCTCCCGAGGCGCCGAGGACTCCAGAGATGACCGAAGGAGGGAGAAGTGATCAGATGATCGCAAGCCTTCGTCCCGCAACACCAGACCCCGCCACGACTCGTCGGCCAAGGGTGAATCCTCTCGTCCATACTGCATCATCCACGAACACCGGGGGGCATGTTACCCTGAGTGCCCCACCATCGAAGCCGCCAAGGCCGAATCACGAAAGGACGGAGGCGCCCCAGGAAGGGCAGTCATGCACACCACTCCGTCTCCAGCGCCGGAATGGGCAGGACCACCGCTGCTCACGCTATACCCGGCACCATGGCCGCATGCCATGCCATTCCCTGCGCCCCTCCTCCCGGGGCGATCGCGCCGTCACATCCGGCAGAGCCGAAACAAGATCCCCGCGAGGTGCAACACGTCGTCGAGAGCCATCACGTGGTGCTCCCCATCACGGGTGGGTCCCTGCAACACCTCGACTCCAAGCGGGAACGACGCACCTATGTGCGGGAGGTGCAGCATGTCTCGTAAACGTACACGCCCACCCTCATCACGTTCAGCGCTGAGGACTGCAACACCCCCATCTACCCGCACGACGATGCCTTCGTGATCGCCGCCAACATCGCCGGATCGAAAGTACAACGGATACTCATCGACGGGGGATGCTCCGCCGACCAGCTATTCGTCAATGCCTTCGAGCAGATGGGACTCTTCCGGTCCCAGCTCACCATCGCCATTACACCCCGTAAAGGGTTCGGGGGAAGCGCTGTCGCCGCACTAGGGCAGATCAGCCTCCCGATCACCTTCGGCTCTGGCAGGTATGCTCGCACCAATGACATCATCTTCGACGTTGTGAACCTCCCCTACCAATACAACGCCATCTTCAGGCGACGCCTCATCAACGCCTTCCACACCGTCTCACATCACGGTTTCCTATGCATGAAGATGCCGGGCCCCCGAAGTGTTATCAAGGTGCTAGGGGACCAGAACAAGGCGTGCCTCATCGACGTCGGGCGAGCCCCGGGCCAGCGGGGGGTCAACGAGCTCATGCCGGGGGGAGAGGACGATCCCGTGGGGCCAAGCGCAACACATTTCGTCCCCCGAGTGACGCTGGAAGGAGCCACCAAGACCATCCCGCTCTGGCCAGAATGTCCAGAATGCACCGTCCAAGTCACGGCAGACCTCCCCAACCAGCTAGCAACGTCCCTGATCGGGCTCATCCGGGAGTATGAGGATGTGTTTGCATGGACGCCAGTGGACCTCCAGGGCATCGACTGGGACATCATCGAGCACCACCTCCGTGTCGACCCCAAGAAGAAGCCACGGAAGCAGAAGGTGCGGAAGATGTCCGCAGAATGAAAGGAGGCGGCCAAGGCAGAAGTCTGAAAGCTGCTCGACGCCTAGGTGATTCGGGAGGTGCTGTATACTGACTGGTTGGCCAACCCCGTGCTGGTAAAGAAAAGCAACGGGAAGTGGCGCATGTGTGTCACACCCGGATTTACACAAAACCCGAATGTTGCCATATGTGTGCCCAAGAAGTCCACACAACACATATAGCTTACAAATATGGTATTACAGAGAACACAATGCTCGAATAAAGCAATTTACATCAGAGTTTACAAAGGACACAGCGGAAGACTAATTTATTAACGATCATCTAGTAGAGCCACAAGTCCACAGGGACACCGACTGGTTGACCACAGCTTAGATGCACGGAAGGTCTTCTGATAAGTCTTCAACCACTGCCTCAAACGCTGCTCCATCTGTTACCCGTCCGGGATTTTGTTGATTGTATTCAAGTGTAAGTAATCCATCTTACTTAGCAAGTATAACAGGAATGCATGAAGGCTTAAGAAAGGCTTGACACGGCTGAACTGCATTTAGCACTTTTAGTTGGTTCGTTTTAGCATTCTCCAAATTCCTACAAGTGTAAGAGCTCCCATTTGTAACCCCATTATATAAGGTGTATGTACAATTAGAACAGTAGATCATCATCGTCATCATTTTCTAATCAAAAAGGATCCAGGCCGCTCGTGACCGTGAGCACGGCTATCAAGATAGATTTACACTCTGCAGAGGTTTCACCCTTTAACCACCGGTCGTGTAAAAGCTCAAAGGAGCTTTGCACCCAACCACGCTCAACCCACACTTCCGAGGTGTGAGAGCATAGGGACGCTACGAGGTTTTTCCCAAGACACCATAACAAAACACAGTAGCCGCATTGGTACAATATGGGCAGCATGACCCTCGGCACCGAGATTGACTTAGCCCACGGATCGAACACCATAGGGGTTCAATGGCGTCCGGAGCGCAAAGCACAACATGCGCAACGTGCGGAGCTCCCAGAGCGTAGGTAAGGCGCTCCCAACACGGGACTGTGCCTAACGAGGCATAGCCAACGGACCCCAGAGCGTAAGGGAGACCGTCCTCGGTGGATCAAACCATACTCGCTCCCATATTCCCCAATACGCCTAAGGTAACCACTGGTAAGCTAGAGACGTACGAGATACTTGACCAAGAACAAAGCCATAATAGTTCCGGTGGTGGCGACAGGTTCCTGGGTTGCCGCTTTAAGAACCGGCCCTTACGGAGAGACACTAGAGCATACACGAAGCAAGGCTCTAGCTCCCTGAACCATGTTGCTAAAAAGCAGGTTTTATCATTAAGTTTAAGTGAACCATTAAGTCATGATTAACAGTTGAATAAAGTGATGTAGCTGCGCTTAGCAAGAGACTACACATATGCATAAACCAGGGATATAACAAGGACAGGATAAAAGTACTAGGAATAGCCTTAAGGTAAACAAGTTAAGACACATGCATATGTATAGATGATTGCAATAGTGTATAGGTATCAAGGATGTTCCATGCTATACTTGCCTTAAATCCAGATGATAACTGCTCAGTGTCTTCAGTTCTTGTTCTTCGAGATCCTTGAACGAAGTTCCTTCTCCAACTCGTAGCAATCATCCGAAGCAATCAGTCTAAACATACAAGCAACAAATAGAGACAACTAAGAACAGTACATCTATCAAACCAAAAGCTTTAAAAGAGCGTTCTAAACGATAGGGCTCGAACGCACGACGCAGGAAACACTGAGAACGGAACTACGGTAGAAAGGGAGCCACTATTGAATGATTTATGATTACCAGACAAAAGACTATATGCTAGATATGTTTTATTTAAATAAAATCATGTATATAGGTTATTCCAGAGAAACACCCTATTTAGAATTAACACAAGTTATATTTGCATTTGAAAAGCGGAAGTAAACTTAGTCAAATTTTATTTATAATTGTTTATGTACCGATTATACAAATTCAACATTTAACTTTAAAAAAGAGAGGTACATGAACATCTAATCGGATAACTTTATTATTCGTGTTCTACTAATCAAATTATTATCAGAAAACAATTGTAATAGCATTAATCATATTAGTTTTATTCATAAAAGCGGGGTATGACCTACTTAACTTTTATTTAGAAAGCCATATGAAATATATATTAATCAAGTTACGTTTAATTTAGAAACACCGAGGTATAGCTCTAATTGGCTTTTATTTAGAAAACACAATTCAATAGTATTAGTCAAATTAATATTGGTTATGAAAACCGACATGTACCCCTAATTTGCTTTTATGAGCGAAAAGACATTTGAATACACATTTATCAAATTTATTTGGAAATAATTTATAAAAGCACGAGTTGGGATAAACATCACCACTAGCATGTACTTTATGTTAAAACGAACCTAATGCAACTTGAACGGATCGAAACGGAGCTAAAACATGGATTCTACGGGGTAAACAAGGCTGTAGGGACCTATTCACGATTAACCGTAGACTTTAGGGGCTAGCAGAGAAGTTTGTCTAGACTCAGTGAATAGTCACCGTGAATAGATAATTTCTCGGGGTCAGATTTGTAAAAGTTCAGGCCTTGGGCTGGATTGATAGAACCTAATAGTTCTAAGGGGCTTTCCGCAAGATCTGCAAGACACAGGAAAAAGACTAAAGATTATAGGATTCCTCAGGGGCCCATCTGTAAAAGGGGCTGGACCTTCTTCTTCCTCTAGCAGTCACGGCCGGCGGCACTGGCGATCCGGCGGGGCTAGGGCTCTGGCGAGGTGGAGAATAGATCGAGGAGGACGAGGGGGTCTCAGTGGTGTGCTCACCGGCGGCGGAGGACGACGGAGGCGGCGGGAATTTCGCCCGGCGCGGAGGACGGCGGCGGCTCGGGTGCCTCGCGTGGGCGGCGGCGCTCCGGTGGCAAGGGGCGACGAGTACCGGTGGTGGAGGTGCGGCTCGGCTCCGCGAAGGTCCTGGCGGCGACGGCTCTGTCCGGCGGCCATCAGGCGCGGCGTAGGCCGCCGGCGACGCTCTGCTCCGGCGGCGGCGCTACGCACGGGAGGGAGAGGGCGGCGGCGGAAGGGAGCAGCAGGGGCGTGCGGCTAGGGCTCCTGCCCTTTATAGGGGCACGACGCCCTAGGGCGATCGGGCGCGCACGCCGAGGGCGGCGTCGTGGCGGCGGCGGCCGGGCCTAGATGGGCCTGTGCGGGCCGGCGGCTGGGCTGGAGGAGAGAGGCCGGGGCGGGTTGACCGGCGGGTCAGGTCATGTCTGGATCCGGCCCGATCCGTTAGGAAATGGAGTTTTCTTTTTATTATTTCCAGGAATATTTTCCAATACAAAAACAAATCCATATAAAGCTAGATATTGTTTTTAAAGCACAAAAATACCCAGAAAATTCCAAAAATTTTAGAAAAATTTCTAGAGGTAGATTGGGACACGAGGAGTCCAAATAAAATATCAGGAGCTCATGAAAAGGACTTTAGTGCCTTCCAATAAATAGAAAGAGCCCTAGAAGAAGGAGAATTAAATTCCAGAAAAGTCCAGAAAATTCTGAGAAGAACCTAAACGTTGATTAAACGCATTTTAAAACCTGAGCACTCATGAAACACTGAAATGCATCAGCATGAATGCAATACACATAACAAACGTATTTAATTTTAAAAGAACAACCTCTTGTTTTTCCTACACTAAATTCCCTGTAAAACAAACAAATGCTGGAAAAGTTTTAAAATTATGAGAAATCGTTGTTAAATTTTCCTTTTCAATCTCATCCAGAAATCCAACAATTTCAGGGTGTGACAATGTGCGTCGACTTCACTGACCTCAACAAAGCATGCTCCAAGGATGACTTCCCCTTGTCACGCATTGACCAGATCGTGGACTCCACGGCAGTCTGCGAGCGCCTCTGCTTCCTCGACGCTTACTCCGGATACCACCAAGTGTGGATGGCGGTAGAAGACGAGGTCCACACCAGCTTCATCACTCCGTTCGGGACCTACTACTACATTTGCATGCCCTTCGGCCTCCGGGACACAGGCGCCACCTTCACCAGGCTCGTGCATATCGTGTTCGAGGCACAGACCTGCCGCAACGTCTAAGCGTACGTGGACGACATAGTCGTCAAAAGCCGCCAAGAGCAAGACCTCTATTCCGACCTCCAAGAAACGTTCGGGAACCTACGGCGCACGGGCATGCGCCTCAACCCCGAGAAATGCACTTTTGGTGTCCGCTCGGGAAAACTCCTCGGATACCTCGTATCACAACGAGGAATCGAAGCCAACCCCGACAAGATACGAGCAATCCGGGAGATGGAGCCACCGAAGACCACGAGTGAAGCGCAACGACTCACCGGCAGGCTTGCCGCGCTGAGCAGATTCATCGCCCGTTCCGTGGAGCGCAGCATCCCTTTCTTCAAGGTGCTGAAGGGTTCGGACCCATTCCGGTGGACCGAGGAACAACAGCAGGCCTTCCGCGACCTCAAGAAGTATCTAGAGCACCCCGAGACCCTGGCTAGCTCACGCCAGGAGCACCACTGCTGTTGTACATCGCCGCAGTAGACGGTGCCGTGAGCGCGGTACTCATTGAAGGACGCAAAGTCCAAGGGATCGAGACCCAAGCCCCGGTGTACTACGTGTCGGAAGCCCTGAGCGGAGCCAGAAGCCGTTGCACTGAGATCGAGAAGATGGCGTACGCCGTTGTCATGGCATCGCGGAAGCTGAAGCATTATTTCACCGCCCACCCCATCATGATCCCAACGTCGCATCCCCTCCGCAACATCTTCAAGAATCGGGAGGCCATCGGGAGGATCGGCAAGTGGGCGGCAGAGATCGCCCCCTACGCTGTCACACCCTGAAATTGTTTAATTTCAGGATGTGATTTCTCATAATTTTAAAACTTTTCCAACATTTATTTGTTTTATAGGGAATTTAGTGTAGGAAAAAGGGTTGATTGTTTTTGAAAATTAAATAAGTTTGTTGTGTGTGTTGCATTCATACCGATGCATATCGGCGTTTCATGAGTGCAGAGCTTTTAAAATGCGCCCCCGTAACAATTAGGTTCCCTTGAGAATTTTCTAGGCTTTTCTAGAATTTTATTCTCCTTTCCAAGAGCTCTTTCTATTTATTAGAAGGCTCTATAATCATTTTTATGAGCTCTAGATATTTTATTTGGACTCATCTTATCTCAATCTACCTTTGGGAATTTTTCCTCGAAGTTTTGGGATATTCTGAATATTTTTCATGCTTTCAAAACACTTTCTGGAATTTTTCAGATTTGTTTTGCGCTGGAAAAATTTATTCAGAAAATAATGAACTCTAATCCTTAACGTATCGGGCCGGATCTAGTCGAACCAAACCCGGCCCGTTAACTAACCCGCCCCACTTCCTTTCCCTCGGACCGAGCCCGGCAAACTAGCTGCAAGTCCATCGTCGCCCCCTGATCTTTTCCCCCTCTTCCTCCCCCTCGAGCGGCCCACCAGTTTGCCTCCCCTAGGCCCAGCAGGCCGCCGCTCTAGCCCACCAGCCGGCCTGGCCCAGGACCCGCCTCCGTTTTCCCTTGGGCCGAGACCATCGACCGCCGCCGCCGCTCCTCGGCGTGCGCGCCGCACGCCGGCCATCCTAGGGCTGCGCGCCTATAAAGGCGACCGCCCAGTCTCGCGCGCCCCTGCTGCTCCCTTCTACCGCCGCCCTCTATTGCACGGCGCAGCGCCGCTAACCCCACCGGAGCCGAGCCGCCGCCAATTCGCCACGCCTCGTGACCGCCGAGCGAAGCCGCCGCCACCATCGTGAAGCCCTCGCCGAGCCGCACGCCTGCCACCGGTTTTCGTCGATGGGAGCGCCGCCACCACCACGCGAAGACTGCTGGCGCCCGGAGACCCGAGCCGCTGCCCGCCGCTCCTCCGATTCCGTCCACCCCGTCGATCCCCGCCGATGGTGAGCAGCTCCACGTGAGCCCCTCGTCCTCCTCCGCCTTTTCCCCACCTCGTCGGACCCCCTCGCCACCCGAATCGCCGGCGAGCCGAGCATCCAGCGCCACTGGCCGCCATGAAGAAGAAGACATGAGCTTTTGTGTTTAGGCCCCTGAAGAAACGCGTAAATAACTCCCGAGTTTCTATGTCTTGATAGTTTCGCAGAAAACCCCTTCAAACCAAAGATCCTCTCAACCCAGCCCTAGCACTGATCTTTGCAGATCGAACCCCCAAGTTTCTGCATATTCAGTGACTATTCACTGAGTCTTGTGAAACTTCTCTGCTAGCCCCTGTTGGCTATAGTTAATCGCGAATAGGTCCCTGCAGCCTTGCTTTTGCCCTAGATTCTACGTTTTAGCTCCGTTTCGATCTGTTCTTGTCGCGTTACATTCGTGTCGATGTAAACAATACGCTAGTGGTGCTGTTTAACCTAGATTGTGCTTTTATAATTTATTTCCAAATTAATTTGATTAAATTACTATGTCAATGCCTTTTCTAATAAAAGCAATTTAGGTTTACATATCGGTTTTCATAATTAATAGTAAGTTGACTAAAACTATCTCATGTGTTTCTAAATAAAATCCAGTTAGAGCTATACCTCGGTGTTTCTAAATTAAATATTAACTTGACTAATATATATTTCATTTGGTTTTGTAAATAAAAGTTAAATAGGTTATATCTCGCTTTCAATAAATAAAGCTAATATGATTAATACTACTATAATTGCTTTCTAATAATAATTTGATTAGTTGAACACGAATAATAAAGTTATTCGATTAGATGTTTCATACAACTGTCTTTTTCTAAACATAATTATTTAATTGGTCTAATCTCTACTTGAACGTTTATGATAAAACCAAACTAGGTTTAATTCGTGTTTCCAAATGCAAACATAAGTTATGTTAATTACGAATAGGGTATTTCTCTGAAATAACCTGTGCACATGATTTTACTGAATTAAAATATATCCAGCGTATAGTCTTTTGCCTTGTAATCAGAAATCATTCGATAGTGGTTTCCTTTTAACCGTAGTTCCGTCTTCAGTGCTTCTTGCGCCTTGTAATCATAGCAACGTGCCCTATCATTTAGAACGCTCTTTTAAAGATTTTCTTTTGATTGATGTACTGTTCTTAGTTGTCTCTATTTGTTGCTTGTATGTTTGCTTTAGAGTGATTGCTTCGGATGATTGCTACGAGTAGGAGAAGGAACTTCGTTTGAGGATCTCGAAGAACAAGAACTAAAGACCCCGAGCAGTTATTATCTGGACTATAGGCAAGTATAGCATGGACAATCCTTGCTTCCCACACACCATTAAATTCATTAATTCATACTTGCATGTGTCTAATTTTGATTACCCTAAGGTTGTACCTAGCCTTTATACCTTTCTCCTTGTTACCCGGGGTTTATACATATGGGTAGATCCGTGCTATGCGCTGTTGCTATCACCTTTATTTAATTGTTAACATTGATTTAATGGTTCACCTTAATATGATGGTAAAACTAGTTTTTTTTAGCAACATGGTTCAGGGAGCTAGAACCTCTGCTTCGTGCTTTGTTCTAGTGTCTCTCCGTAAGGTCCGGTTCTTAAAGCGGCAACCGAGGAACCTGTCGCCACCATCGGAACTATTATGGCTCTGGTCTTGGTCAAGTATCTTGTACGTCTCTAGCTTACCAGTGCTTACCGAAAGGCATACATGGGGAGTATGGGTGAGAGTATGGTTTGATCCATCGAGGACGGTCTCACCTGCACTCTGAGATCCGTTGGCTATGTCTCGTTAGGCACAGTCCCGTACTGGGAGTCCCTGTGTGATGGGAACTCCACACGTTGCACCGAAAGGGCGATGCCCGCGGTATGGACGTCATTGATTCCCCCTTGGTGTGTAATATCCTTGGGCTTAAGTCAATCTCGATGCCTTGGGTCATGCTGCCTATGTTGAACCAAAACGGCTACTGTGTTTGTTAGGGTGTCTTGTGAAAAACCTCGTAGCGTCCCTATGCAATCACACCTCGAAAGTGTGGTACGTGCCCGATCAGCACAGCATGGTTGGGTTTAAAGTTCCTTTGAGCTTTTACGCGACCGGTGGTTAAAGGGTGAAACCTCTACAGAGTGTATATCTATCATGATAGCCGTGCTCTCGGTCATGAGCGACCTGGATCCTTTTTCATTAGAAGATGATGATGATCCTCTATGGTTCTAATTATACTTATACTCTATTAATTGGGTTTACAATCGGGAGTTCCTTACACTTGTAGTAATTTGGATAATGATAAAATGAGTTAATTAAAAATGCTAAATGCAGTTCAGCCGTGCCAAGCCTTTTAAGCCTTTCATACCTCTGCGTTATACTTGCTAAGTAAGATGGATTACTTACACTTGCCAACAATAAACAAAATCCCGGATGGGTAACCAGATGGAGCAGCGTTTGAGGCAGTGGCTGAAGATTCATCAGAAGGCCTTCTGTACATCTAAGCTGTGGTCAACCAGTCGGTGTCCTGTGGACTTGAGGCTCTACCAGATGGTAGTTAATAAATTAGTGTTCCGCTGTGTTAAGGCATGTGTCCTTTGTAAACTCTGATGTAAATTGGTTTATTCGAGCATTGTGTTCTCTGTAATACCATATTTGTAAGCTATATGTGTTGTGTGGAATTCCTGGGCACACATATGGCAGCATTCGGTTTCTGTGGAAAACCGGGTGTGACATACGCGCTCGCATTCACCACCTGAACAGCAATCAAGTCCCAGGCCCAAGCAGACTTCGTCGCGGATTGGACGCCGACGCCGGGCGTCGATGTAACAGCAGCCCCGGAGCCATCATGGGTAGCGCACGTCGATGGAGCCTGGGGAGCTTCCGGCGCCGGCGCCGCCGCGAAACTGGTCTCTCCCTCGGGGAAAACCATGAGCTACGCTCTGCAGCTAGAGTTCCCCTGCACCAACAACATTGCGGAGTATGAGGGCCTGGTCCTCGCCCTACGCAAGGCCGCGGCGTCGGGGGCACGCCGCATCATCATCAAGAGTGACTCCCAGGTGGTCATTATGCAAGTGGAGAAAGAATTATACGCCTGGGAGCCGGAACTGGCACACTACCTCGCGCTCATCTGTTCCCTCGAGAAGAAATTCCAGGGCTTCACGGTGCTGCACATCCCCCAATTGGAGAACACGGCTGCCGACGCGCTGGCAAAAGCGGCAGCCCAGCAAGCAACTCTGCCCCCGGAGGTCTTCTACGCTGTCGCCTACGAGCCATCAACTGCGTCTAGGACAGAGCCCGCCAGCCCCAAGCTCGCGGCCATCACCAGCTGTTGGCACTCCTTAGACTAACTAAATCCGCAAGCGCACGGAGTACGATGTAGCCTTTCACTAGGGGAGTAGAAACCTGTATGTCAAATCCAAGGAACGGTAGACGCGACTAGCCTAGAAATATCTTAACCGGACCCACCAGGGTAGAAAAGGGTAAAGGGTGTAGAGAGCTTAACCTTAGTTAGCCACTCATTACCCCAGACAACCTATCTTAATCTAACATGATCTGCTTCGACGACTAGAACGGGAAGAACTCAGAACGGGGTGAGAGAGGGGTTCTTCCGGGCTCAGCACTACTGTTACGAGTACACCCGAACGTGGTGGAGTACAAAGGACGGACAGGGCTGTCACCACCTACCGCCTACCACTGCAGTTTCGTGGGGTGCAACACAACCTGAGGTGACTAGCCAGCACAGGCACCACGCCTAAGCTTTCAGCCACTGACCTCCACCCAACGCGAAGGGCTATAGAGGAAACCCCAAACAAGAGTCGCTGTCACTCGCGCAGACTCAGGTACCCGCAGATCATAGATAGACAAGATAAATTGCTGAAAGTAAAGAGTAAACTAGCGAGGTACTAAGGCAAGAGACCGAGGAACTTACTGAAGATATCTCTGAAGCTTTATTCCTCGGGGGCGGAACAATGTTGAGGGAAGGCCGAGATGACTCCCGAACTCCCTCTACACGCTTGGCTGTCACCCAAGCACTCACCCACTACTCTCTCTACTCTACTCTAAGATAATAGTGGACTACATCTTGAGCCTTCTCTTCTCTCCAATGGATGGTGTGTCTTGTGTGGAGGTGAAGGGCACCTTTTATAGCCCTCCAAGGGTGAAATCCTGCTTAGGAGTGACGCCAACTACTTGCTTAACTTCCTACGAAAGAGGAAGCGTAGAGGCCACGGTGGGAGGCCGGCCGGCCTCATCTAGGCCGGCCGGCCTGGCCCTGGTGCCAAGTGGCACCGACTTTTGCAGGGACGGCTTGGATGATGTCCTGAAGTCGGTAACGGTTGCGTTCGGTTGAAGCTGTCCAAGAATCCTAGGTTGTGGGCCCTTCAATCCATGTTTATCCCATCCTAGGCCTTCCGGGTCCTTTGATCAAACCGACATCAAATGCACGGCTCATGATCATCCTTGATACATTAGTAAACTTGTGGATCAATGTCGTGGCCAGAAGAGGAAAAAGTGGGCGGCCGGCCTAGGCTAGGCCGCCGGCCTGGCCCTGAGCCCAAATGGCCTCCCGTTTTCCTGTTTGCTCCTTCACTCACAAATTGTACAAAACTTGTGGAACTCATTAGTATAAATGATATTAGCATGATTATCACTATATGAGCATGAAATCTGGAGAAATGTTGGCGGTAAAAGTCATGGATATCGACCGCCAACACGCCCCCACACCTAGACTTTGCTCGTCCCGAGCAAAGGGTTGAGTTAGATCCAGAGGATCAAGCAAAGCCTAGGGTCATGAAATCAAGAGTATGCATAAGAATTATTTCAAAGCTTTCCCTCATACCTTGGATTCCAGGTGGCTAACACCTTCACTTTCACCTATCGAACCTCAGAATAAATCAACGGAGAGCCTGATTCCTCCTTCTCAGTACTTGGAGATTTTTTTTTCAAAATATGGAGGCATACTCTCATTCTCTCAAGCCACTCAGTCGCTCGAAGTGTTTGATCCTCACAAAGGCTTTTCAAGTAGCCTCACCTACCTCTACAAGGTTATATGTGGGGCTCAAGGTAGGGATCGATAGAAATGCTTATCTCTTCCATCTATGTTGCGAGATCAAATAAGTTGTCTCCGAGAGATCATGTCAACCATGTACTTTGGTCAAGTGCAAGTGTATGTGGATGATCAATGATGAATGTCCTTGAGTGGTATTTGATTCTAGCTTCTTCCATCTTTCCCCTTCTTCTCTCTCTCTCTCTTCTTCTCTCTCTTTTTTTTTGCTCGAGTAGGACCTCCCACTCATCACTTTTTTTCTCTTTTTTTCAGGGGGATGAAGAGCTGCTTGAGAACCACTTTTGATGGACTTTTATTCTATGATGGACTTTATTTGATGAAACGTGTACGTGAATGACCAAAGTGCTAGGAAGAACATGCATGTCTCAGAAGGCACGATGTTTGATCAAGCTCAAAATGTAAAGATAGCTATGTGGAGTTTCAAAACTGTGTCATGTATGATATGGCTCTGGATAGGACTTGGTAAAGTTGAGCATGAATGAGAGTTGCCTCATTTTTTTTTCATTTTCAAAATGAAATTCTCCAAGACTTTGAATTAGAAAAGAACAAGCCTCTCATGTCATTATATCGTAAGGGTCAATAAGCGAAAGATCAAGTGATCCTATCACAAAGTTCCAAAGGCACATCGGTACTTGCTAAGGAAATAAAGCTTATGCACCTTTGATAAACATGTAGGATTTCCATCTCTTTCTAGGTGTTTCATTCAAATTTTAATTGTCGTGAACTCATGCTCGCATTTGAATTAAAACCAAGATAGGAAACGGGAAAAGGGTTTCAAACCTCCGTGCGTAGTTGAAT
Organism: Urochloa ruziziensis; assembly: GCA_015476505.1. NCBI lineage: Eukaryota > Viridiplantae > Streptophyta > Magnoliopsida > Poales > Poaceae > Urochloa > Urochloa ruziziensis. The sequence continues at coordinate 10,206,406 of CM027125.1, read as the reverse complement.
CTCAGCAGATGGCTGCCATGTAGTTATTTGGGCACGGGTGAAGACTGCTCGTTGATGTGTTGCTCGTCCTGTTTCCTGTGCACTTAGTGTAGAGTTAGAGCAGGGGTGTGGTTGGTACACAAGTGTGCACCAACCACTCAAGGCATGGTAGAACAAAGCAACATTTTATTCAAAAGGGAAATATGGGGGTGCTGTTGGAAAATAAACTTTGGGAAATCAAAAACAAAAAGGGAAATTTCAGCACCCAAACCTATACTAAGATAATGGCACATTTTAGGTCTGGCCATGACCATGGACTATGGTTGTAACTCGGATACTCATAGCAGTCCATAACTTCGAGTTCCGGGATGTCGGGCTCGAGGAATAGTTTCAACTGAAAACATCCCTGTCATTGTCCTCGAGGAGAAGTGTAAAGGAAAACCTTCCTTCTCCATCCTCCAATTCATCCATTTGATTTCATCATTTTGACTCTGGCTGATTGGGGGGTCTATGTTTCACCTTTTTGATCTCCTAATGGGAATGATGTTTCGTGTGCACAAAGTGCCTCGGGTGATTGCCCTTCCATCCCTCCTCCATATTCATGATTTCCGCTTGACTTGTCTAGGGATGGTCTGGACTGGCAACCCGGTGATTTCTCTCCAACCCGCTGATGCACTTCTAAGGATGGAGTGTGAGTCTCCATATCCTTACCACAATATGAAGTGCTTCAACCAATATGGACGTCTAGTCCATGATCACCAAGATGCTCGTCAGTCAAGTTAACTGAAGTTGACTCAATGAGTATAGCATCATGGCTCCGCAAAGACTCTTAGCGTGTTGTGCTTTGGTTAGCCAGGTGATCAGTCTGTCTAACCTTAGGCACAAGGTTTGTACGGAAAATAAAAATCCATAGTCATCCTATATGAGGAGTTCATTCTCTATGAGAGAAACAGAGACGCGCAACGAGTGTCCTCGACGGCGAGCTGCGATACGCAAGACACGCCGTCGAAGGACTTGGAGTCTTGCGGGTCTCATCACATGGTGGTTGTAGCGGTGGAGTAAACCAGTACGATAGAATCCCTTAGGTGGAATCTGGTAGGGTGAATGAATTTCTTCTCTCTGAGGGTGTAAATCCAAATCTGTAAAATGACCCTTGAGAGAGTATCATCTCATATGATTATTCTTATATCCTTGGAGATGATATGCCACTCATTTCCTTGCTCTCTTCCTTTTGTTTCTTGATTTGTGAATTCTTGAAGGAGCAAAAATCCAACGGATGAGTTGTGGCTTGTCATCCTTCTTGGTCAGGTGATATCTTGGTGTAGCATGGTCCGTGTGCTATCACTTTGACATCGACCAAGTAGGATCTGAACTTGTCATGGGTGAATACCACTACAGACAGTTCCTTCTCTGTTATTTGTCAAACTCTGGTCAATGCTTCTGATAATGATGCTTTCGTGCATTGATCCAGCTCTGCCCCAATTGTATGGTTACTAGCAGTTGCACATGATCTTGATAGGAAGAATCCAATCAGGAGGTTGTATGATGGGGGCCTTCTCAGTTGACACTTCTCCCAATTTGGGACAAGGTGGAGCCTTTGGGATTCTCACGAACTCTATCCATATCCGCGAGGCATAAACCAAAGGTTGTCCATGGACTGAGAAATCATCAAGGAATTCCTCCATGATGTTCTCGACAAGGACAAAGGATGTCCTTGATAATGGGAGAGAAGGCTGATATCATACACCTTTGTTGGTGCATTGCATAGACCCAACAATAAGGACAGGTGGAGGTAGATGAAAATTGACTAGTGCTTCTCCACTTGAAGTGGGTGCTTGCATAGGGTAAGTAATACCCACATGCAGGTGTGCCTACCTCCCTCATCGCATCATTCAGCCAAAAGGCTGTTTGTCCGGTTCAAAGCGATACGATGGGTGTTGGGGTTGATCCCCGTCTAGTCTGTAGAGAATACCTGAAAACGGACCGATACTTCTCTAGGACTGTTGCAGTCCTGCCGAGCCTCATTCTCTGTCAGTTTATCACTGATGATGACTGGCGTGCTACGATTGTCGTGAAGAGGTAAATATCTCTATTCCAAGTGGAAGAGAAACATGTCTCAATCCAAGTGGCAGCAATCAGCAACTCTAGTGGAGGAGGCTGCGGTTCTCCACCATGTCGAGCTTGACTGCCCGGTTCTGCCCCTGGGATTGGGTGAGCATCTGAAAAATATGCTCACTGATTCTTCACGGGGTCTGTCTAGCCCTTTGCGATACTGATCGTGCAAGGCTAAACTCACTGATCGTGCAAGGTCGATCAGGACGTTTCCTTTTGTCAACTCTGAGCTATAGCTCGATCGTGATTAAGTTGACAAATGCTCTATTGGCTGATCCAACAAGAAGATTTTGTCACCTTCGAGGATATCGAAGATGTGGAAATCCAAGATCACTCTGGTGCGCCCCTCAGGCACAACTCGAATAATTCCTTTGTTTTCCAACATCTGGTCGTTGATCCCTTTCAGGTGCTTACGAAAGATCATGGACAGCTTCTTGTGTGTCAGTCCCCTCAATAGGTGGAGGGCATTAAAGCTAGGGTCGACTAACTTTTGCTTCCTCCGTCATTCCTTGCTCGTAACCGCAGAGAGACCCTTGGTCCGCGGTCGTGACTTTCAGGAATGAATTACTCAGACCTTGAGCGTGCACACCTAACGTGGCAGATCCTTAAGGGTATTCTCTTGGTCTGGGGGCTTTTGTTCGCTCACGTCGTATGGTTGGAGGCGGTGGATCTAATGAAAGAGTGAGGATTTGCTGTTTGGTTCATGGGGAAGTCGGAGGGAGAATCAGAAAAACTGATCCTGAGGATGAGCACTATGTCTGCAATCTACCAACGAATCATTGTATGAGCACCATACCAAACTTCTCCCAGGTTGCTCCAAGTAACACATCACCTTGTTGATAAATCGTCAACACAGCTCTGAGCTTTGGGGATGGGATAGACAAACAGACAAACTTCAATCTTCACTTCGATCCAATCTCCTCCAACTCCTCTTGCACTCCGATTGTACCAAAACTTTGCTTCCCCCGTCAGAGAAAAACAGGAAGAGTTCCGTCTTGGTTCATCCTGGGAATGTTAGGAGAGCAGTTCTCCTCATCTATTGCAAGGAGTGTGAACAAATGATGGCAACGAGATTGGGGCAGATCACGAAGCCATCAGATAACGGGGTGGAAGGATGGTGGCAATTCCAAACACTCGCGAAATGGAACCGCCGGTTAACTAGGAGAAAACTCCATGTGGTAGATGGTTATGGGGATAAAGTGTACGGCTAAAAAGATCCTACACTAGTGTTGCTACCATTCCCCGGCAACGGCGCCAGAAAAGCTTGTTGGCACTCCTAAGCCTAACTAAATCCGTAAGCGCATGGAGTACGATGTAGCCTTTCACCAGGGGAGTAGAAACCTAGATGTCAAATCCAAGGAACGGTAGACGCGACTAGCCTAGAAATATCTTAACCGGACCCACCAGGGGATAAAAGGGTAAAGGGTGTAGAGAGCTTAACCTTAGTTAGCCACTCGTTACCCCCGACAACCTATCTTAATCTAACATGATCTGCTTCGACGGCTAGAACGGGAAGAACTCAAAACGGGGTAAGAGAGGAGTTTTTCCGGGCTCAGCACTACTGTTATGAGTACACCCGAACGTGGTGGAGTACAAAGGACGGACAGGGCTGTCACCACCTGCCGCCTACCACTGCAGTTCCGTGGGGTGCAACACAACCTGAGTGACTAGCTAGCACAGGCACCACGCCTAAGCTTTCAGCCACTGACCTCCACCCAACGCGAAGGGCTATAGTGGAAACCCCAAACAAGAGTCGCTGTCACTTGCGCAGACTCAAGTACCCGCAGATCATAGATAGACAAGATAAATTGCTGAAGGTAAAGAGTAAACTAGCGAGGTACTAAGGCAAGAGACCGAGGAACTTACTGAAGATATCTCTGAAGCTTTATTCCTCGGGGGCGGAACAATATTGAGGGAAGGCCGAGATAACTCCCGAACTCCCTCTACACGCTTGGCTGTCACCCAAACACTCACCCACTACTCTCTCTGCCCTACTCTAAGATAATAGTGGACTACATCTTGAGCCTTCTCTTCTCTCCAATGGATGGTGTGTCTTGTGTGGAGGTGAAGGGCACCTTTTATAGCCCTCCAAGGGTGAAATCCTGCTTAGGAGTGACGCCAGCTACTTGATTAAGTTCCACGCGAAAGAGGAAGCGTAGAGGCCATGGTGGGAGGCCGGCCGGCCTGGCCCTGGTGCCAAGTGGCACCGACTTTTGCAGGGACGGCTTGGATGATTTCCTGAAGTCGGTAACGGTTGCGTTCGGTTGAAGCTGTCCAAGAATCCTAGGCTGTGGGCCTTTCAATCCATGTTTATCCCATCCTAGGCCTTCCAGGTCCTTTGATCAAACCGACATCAAATGCACGACTCATGATCATCCTTGATACATTAGTAAACTTGTGGATCAATGTCGTGGCCAGAAGAGGAAAAGTGGGCCGGCCGGCCTGGTCCTGAGCCCAAATGGCCTCCTGTTTTCCCTGTTTGCTCCTTCACTCACAAATTGTACAAAACTTGTGGAACTCATTAGTATAAATGATATTAGCATGATTATCACTATATGAGCATGAAATCCGGAGAAATGTTGGCGGTAAAAGTCATGGATATCGACTGCCAACACCAGCGAGGATTGGCGATCGCCCATACTCACATTCATCGGGGGCAATACAGGCCCGAAGGGCAGACAGAGACCAGCTGCATGACGCAGCGCTGCCGGGGGTATAAGATCGTCGACGGCACCTTGTACAAGGAGGGGGTGCGCGCGCCGTTGCTAATGTGCATTGCCCGAAGCGAGGGGCAAGAGATTCTCCAAGAGATCCGTAGTGGCATATGCGGCGCACACTCCTCCGCTAGGTCCCTCGTTAGAAAGGCTTTCCGACAAGGCTTTTATTGGCCAATGGTGCTTAGAGATGCACAAGACTTGGTCCGAAGGTGCGAAGCGTGCCAATGCATGAGCAAAATGAGCCGCCTCCCCGCCACCGCCCTACATCCCATTGCGCCAGTATGGCCTCTGGCACATTGGGGGATCGACATCGTCGGCCCTCTGCCCACCGTCCCAGGAAGCTTCCGCTTCGCCGCCGTCGCAGTCGAGTACTTCTCCAAATGGGTGGAGGCCGAACCGCTAACCTCCATCAGATCAGCAAACCTGGTCAAGTTCCTTTGGAAAAACATCATCTGCCGTTTCGGCATCCCGAAGGAGATCACCGTGGACAACGGAAAACAGTTCGATTCGGAGCACTTCACCACCTACTGTGCAGAAATAGGCATCAAGGCTTGCTTCGCTTCCATCTACCACCCACAGTCGAACGACGCATGCGAGAGGGCCAATGGAAGCATCTTCTCCGCTCTCAGCAAGCGCATCTATGGCGAGCCCAAAGGAATTTGGGCGGAAGAGCACCCCAACATTCTATGGGCGCACCGCACCACGGTGGCGAGGCCGACCGGTTTCATTCCTTTCCGACTGCTATTCGGGGAGGAGGCCATGACGCCGGAGGAAGCCACACACTTATCCTTTCGGGCGACGAACCCGGCGGGACCGGAAGAGGAAAGCATCATGAAGGACACAGTGGAGGAGACAAGGATGCAGGTTGTGGCCAACTTGGAGCGCTATTAGAGGGAGACCAAGGTGTAGCGGGACAAACGGATGAAGCCCCGCGCTTTCCAAGCCGGGCACATGGTGCTACGCCGACGCCGCAACGCGGAAAACTTGGGAAAATTCGAAAGCAAATGGGAAGGTCCCTTCATCATCATCGGTAGCAACCGCGCAGGAAGCTACAGACTCGCGTCACCGGAGGGAGAAGAAGACCCGCACACATGGAATGCTGACCTGCTCATCCGCTACTTCCCTTGAAGGGGAGCGCCGTCAAGTATCACCAGCCGGGGATGCCCCATTTTTTAATTCTATGGTTGTTTTTTCCTTATTTCTTTTTTATCATGCATGCACTGATCGGCAGCAGGGCGGACGCCGCCCAACAAAGACTGCCACGGGCTCCGTGCACCCAGTTGTAACGTCTCTTTTTGCCCCGGGAAGCGGGCCGTTGGAAGGTTGCATCATCTCCTACCCCGGTGGGGCAACAAGACCAAGCAGGAACACGTACCCCCTCCCTTTCAATGGCTTGTCGTGCCAGAGCGAGGCGTAGCAGCGCACCCTCGCCTCAAAATCTCGACAGACGAAACACCCGTCACGAACAGAATGCGACGTCCCAAAAAGTATGGTGCACCACGTCTCCAAGGGCCAAGGGCTCCTTTGGTGAAGGGCGCGAGACATGGTAGGACTGCGACACGCTAACGAGCTACCCCCGTCGAGCGGCCTAAAGCCACGGGATGGGCTCCGAAGTAGCCAGGAATAACCGCGCGAATTGCGACATCGGGGGCAGAAACCCCCGAAGAGCCGACTCCCGGAGGGCCAAGGGCTATTGCCGCCACATGCGTCATGCGGCGCGCAACACAAGCACGGCTGCAACACACTAAGGGTTGCCCCCGTCGAGGCGGTGCGAAGCTCCGGGAGCGGCTACGTGATAGTCAAAAGTAATCGCGTGAATTACAATACCGGGAGTAAGGGCCCCCGAAGAGCCGGCCACAGAAAGGCCAAGGGCTACCGTAGCCACTCGCGTCAAATGGCGCACAACGAGAACACGGCTGCAATACGCTAAGGGCTACCCCTGTTGAGCGGAACGAAGCTCCAGGAGCGGCCGCGGGGCCGCCGAGAAGCATTCACGTGAGCCAAAATCTTGGGGGAAGAATCCCCCGAAGAGCCGGCCATAGAAAGGCCAAGGGCTACCGTAGCCGCTCGCGTCAGATGGCGCGCAAAGCGAACGCGAATGCAATATGCTAAGAGCTACCCCCGTTGAGCGGAACAAAGCTCCGAGAGCGGCCACAGGGCCGCCAAGAAGCATTCACGTGAGGCAAAATCCCGGGGGAAGAAGCCCCCGAAGAGCCGGCCACAGAAAGGCCAAGGGCTACCGTAGCCGCTCGCGTCAGACGGCGCGCAAAGCGAATGCAAACGCAATACGCTAAGGGCTACCCCCGTTGAGCGGAATGAAGCTCCGGGAGCAGCCGCGGGGCCACCAAGGAGCAGTCACGTGAGCCAAAATCCCGAGGGAAGAAGCCCCCGAAGAGCTGGCCGTGGAAAGGCTAAAGGCTACACCCCGCCGATCGGCGAAGACCCCGGGAGCGGGCGCAGGTTGACCACAATCCGCGACTTGTATATCGATTCTGGGGGCGAAACACCACGCAGAGCCGGTCACGCAGAGGCCAAAGGGCTACGTGATGACACGCAGCAAAGGGCTACGAACCAAGAACCACAATCATGGGGACCTTGCCAAGGAAAATCGACACACCCCCAGCCACACATCGAAATCAATAAAACTTTATTACGCAATGTTCCGTTCGGAACGAATTACAACGGGGTCTGCCAACAATTACAACGGAGTAACTACAGCGAGGGATACAAGTCGGTGCGATCGAGGTAATCAAGGAATCGGCGGCGGCGACGGCGACCACCGGAGCCCAAAGGACCGTGAGGCGCACGGGCAGGCATAGCGGTCGCAGGAGCACGCCGGGACGAGCTCGCCCGGGGACTAACGCGAACGGGGGAACCAAGATTCATGCGGAGCGCCTCCAGGACGGCCTACTGTATGCGCACTGGTTCTACATCAGACGCCCCGTCAGCCACACAAGCGGCCTCCTCCAGCGCCACCTGCCGGGCATACACAGCATCTTCGGCAACTCACGGGTCCTCTGACCACTGGGTCTCCGTGCCATCGTCACCAAAGGCGTCCAGTGGAAGGACGAGCCTGACGAATCAGACTCTTCTGACAACGCTTTCCCTTTCCCCCGGTCAAGGTCTGAACGAGATCTCTGGAGGACCTGCGGCAAACATAGCATAATGAGCACAAAGTTTTAATCCGGAAGGGCCAGGAGGGGAGGAAGGGGAGCGGGACAAGACGGTCACCGCCCCCCACGCTAAAGAAATCAACATGACCATCCCAGAGTAACACTTCTCGCTCCAAATTGATCGATCGAACAAAGATACACCTAAGGATCGCTAAGAGAAGGCTACAAGCTCACACCTCGGAGGCGGAGGGTGACGAGGAGGGAGAGTCCTCAGGATCGGTAGATTGGCCTCCCGTGGCGGGACCCTCAGTTTCGACAGGCGGCTCGCCCCCGGGATCAGCTGGCGACCCATCGGGCGCAGAGGCGAAACCCCGGGCGGAAGGGTCGGAACACGCGTTGGAGGAACGATCGGATGGATTCCCCTCCGGGCACCCTGGAAGATAAAGCACGTTGGGAGGCTGGAGCATGTCCGACAGCCGCCTACACTCCCGGACAAAGTCGGAGAACTCAACCTCCGGGTGGCGCTGAGGACCAACATGGGACAAGTGAGACTCCAACCACTCCGACCACTCCCGAAGGAATGATCCCTGAATCATCACCCCTTCCGACAGGGTGACCAAGGGAAAAACATCTAGCGATGACTCGCCCCGCCTCGGGTGGGCAAGACCCGCAGTTTTAGTCCGTGGAAAGCGGCGGGGGGGGGGGGGAGGCCTCACATCGCGGCAGCCTTCCGAAAGGGCCTCAACAGCTAGCATAGAAAGGAGGAACTTCAGAATTATATTCATTTAAGCCCCTCTCGGTAGTCCAAGCGGACGGGAGGGGAGCAAAAGGTTACGGGGCGGTTAAGGAGCCGGCCCATCCGCGCTCGAAAAGACATTAAAAGAAAAACTATAAAGCTAAGGCTGGAAGGCAACGAGGTCGACGAGGATCCCGGGGGTGAGGAGGAGAGCCGGCTCGAAGACATCACACCTGTGCCGATGGGCGCGCCCCGTCCTCGGCGCCGGTAGCACTTCCATCCCTCCTGTCTCCCCCTGCCGTAGCGGCCTGGGCATCGGGGCTGATGCCCTCAACTACCATTGCCACGGCCTCCGTCTTGACCCGAGCGATCTCTCGGGCCATGGCGTCACCCCAGGATAGCCAGAAATCCCCCATGACCCGAGAGGCGGCCTTCACGCTCTTAGCCTGATCGAGGAAGGCGGCAGGGTCGGAGGCGAGCTCCGAAATCTTCTTCCGGAGATCGCCCATCTTGGCCTTCACCTGCTCTGGGTCGGCCTCGAGGTAGGACACAGCCAGCAAGGTGCTCACCAAGCGGTCTGAGCATTGACCTGGGCCAGGCCTGTCGCCGCCGGCTCGACGCACTGAGTCCCGTGCAAGAGCCAGTCGAGGCTCCCACGCACGTCCGCCGGGGAATGAGCCGGAGGGGAAACGGCCACGCCCATGCCGGTTAACGCCCCCGATAGTAGACGCACCATCTGCCACCCCGCTTCGGCCTGAGCCCGGTTCCGCTCCTCCAGCTCCGCGACCCGAGCCCGGAGATCGACCCCCACCTGCTTCAAATCCTCCGCCTCCTTGGCAATCTCCACTCGGCGGTTCTCCGACGAGGCCGCTGACAGCTCCGCCGCCTCCTTGGCTTTGCTGGCCTCAGCAAGGGCGGCCTCCAGCTCTTCCACCCGAGACCCAAGCACGGGATCCTGGGAAGTCGATCCCTCCTTGGGAAGAGCCTGCGCTAGGAGGGCGACCTGAAATGAAAGCGATGAAGAATGAGAAGGTCGAAGAAACGCGAAGAGGAGGCCACGCACAGAAGAATCAGAGAGGGGATGCACCTGCACGCCAAGCGCCACGAGGCCCTCCTGGACATCCTCGGTCGAGAGCTGCTGTAGGACGCCCTCGACGGCGGGAAGGAGAAGGCGGGAGCTCATGTTGGCTAGCAACTCCTTGGGGGCCGGCAGGCCCAGAAGATCGTCAGAGCTCATAGGAGCCTACCCGAGGGGGGGGTGGGAGAACAACCCCCAGAACCTGCAAGATCATGGGTTGTCCGTCACCGCCACCGGCGAAGGAGATCGAGAAGGGGCACGCCCCGTCCGGAACCTGCAAGATCGAAGAATGGCCGTTCAGAAAGGACAGACGAGGAAAAGACACGAAGCGAGGAAGAGTGGTGGGAGAAGAAACCGAAGGGACCAACCGGGAGCGGCTCCTCCTCGTCGCTGTCAGACTCGACCAAGAGGCAGCGGAAGCTCGACAAGTTACCCCCCCCCCCCCCCCCGCCCCGGAGGCGGCGCCCTTCTGTGACGAACTCAGAGCGGAGGACGGGAACGCCGCCCAGAGAGGAGATGTCACGATAGGGGGAGGAGACACCGGGGATCGGGGGGGAGGAGAAGAAGGGGGCGCCCCGTCTCCGATGTCGGAGTCCTGGTCCTCCTCCGAGTCTTCCGCCTGGGCCGCGCGCCCGGGCGCGCTACCAGCGGCAGCCGCGGCGATCCTCCCACGGCGCTGCCCTTTCGGAGGCTTCTTGGCGGGGGCGACGCATTCCGGGACGGACATGCCCCGGAGGGCGAAGATGCGGTTGGTCCGGGGCCCCAACACCATTGCCGTCCAAGACTGGTGCTCCATGAGCTAATATGGCCCCAGCAACGCTACGGCCTTCGCCTCGACCTCCGCGAGAGACAAGTCTACCGGAAGCCAGAAAGAGGGGTCAGTGGAAAGACACAATAGCTCTCGGTCTTCGCAGCGTCCCAACTCACCCGGGAGAGTCCACTTAAAGGAGGCCCAGAAGGAGGTCTCTCCGGTGCTTGTCCTCCGAATCACCGAGTCCTTGGGGTCCCGCCGCTCCACAGGGAACTCCCAGCCCTTGGCCAAGGGCCAGACCCCAGCAGCCAGAAACTCCTCCGTGAGGTCTCGCATGATGAACCGCTGCGAGATCGACGCCATCAGATTGATGCGACTCTAGAGGGCGTTGTCCATCGTGATGATAGGGAGAGGAATCAGCTCCACCACTCGGCACTGTGATCGGAGGGGGCAGTTAGCCGGCGTTTCTGGTAGTACCAGTGCTCCAGCCACCAGGCCTCCCTCTTCTCCTTGTAGGCCTTCGTCGGGAGCACGGTCCCCCTCCCGGGGGTTGAGGAAGACGAGCCCATAACACACCTCCTTCTTCTCCCCGTCAAAGAGCCAGTACTTCTTCCGAACAACCGCCTGGTGGAGGTGGGCGAATGCTCGAGATGAGGGGACCACCCCTTCCACCCGGTACGTGCACTCGAACATGCTCAGGCAGACGAAGGAGTTGGGGGAGACGTGCTGGACCTCAAGGCGGAAGTGCCCCAGGGCTGAGACCAGGAAGTTGGAGCAAGGGAAGCGCAAGCCGCACTCCAGCTGCTCCATGAAGACCACCACCTCCCCGGCCTCGGGCGAGGGGACCGTCTCGGCTCCAGCTTGTGAAGGACGTCGAGGTACTCGCTGTCGATGGTGCTCCGCGGGAGTCGTCGCATCCGCGGGGCCTCCGAGCACGCCCGCTTGGGCTCGGTGGCCTCCGAAGCCGGAGGAACGCTGCGCTTCGGGGACATCGGGAGGAGAGGGACCGCGAGACGAACAGGAGAGGCCGTGGACGGGAAGGAGGAGAGCAACAGCGAGTTCACCTAAGGATGGCAAGGAGATGAGGAAACGAGAGGAGGAAGTGGCGACAGATGACTCGAACCCTAAAGGCAAGCGCGGCTCCCCCCTGCCCTCCTCCTTTCCTTTATATAGGGAAGGAAAGGGGTGTGTGGGCGCAGCGGGCGCCCCTAACCGACCTCGTTCCCTGCGTCGCGAGCGGCGGGCGCCCCTAACCACCCTCGATCCTCGCTCCGCGGCCGTTGGTAGGCCCGCAAGAGCCCACTGAGGAGTAGGCCACGTGTCGCCGCGTGGCGTCCAACGCGACGTCCTAAAATCACGAGAAGAATAATGGATGCGTCTGGCCCCTTTGAACTCCGCGCCGCCATTCTCGAAATCAATGTGCATCAAGGTGCAAGAAGAAAAGGGGGGTGGACGACCCGCGGACCCGAATCCACCCCCATCGACCCGGTGGATGCAAGTGGTCCCTTTTTCCCCCTTTCCTCGCTTCGGGATCTCTGATGGGCCTCCGCCTCTTGAAGACCCTCGCCTCGCTCCCACAGTTCTCGAAGGCCCGCGCCCCGGAAGGAAGGGCGCGCCCCTCCGAGAAAGGGCTACTGTTGGGGAAAAGGTGCAGGGCCCACCTGCTAGGACCAGACCCCGAAAGGGGGGACCCGGGCCCGCCGGTCGGGCCCAACCTCCGGAGATGTCCCGGGAGGATCGGAACTCCCCTGGGGAGAATGACTGCCGCCACAGGGACGCAGGGGTCTGTCAGGAGAACAAGAACGGGAGGAGGCCTCCAGCGGGAGGCACGCGACAAGTCGGAGGAGCCTCGGAACCGCCGAAGCTCCCCTGGAGGGGCAGGCGCCCCCCGGAAGGTGGGACAAGGACCCAAGGAGGACATCATCGAAGCCGTGGGGTCCCCAAGCCGCTTTTCCCAGAGATGACCTCAGCAAGAGGGGCGTCGGCAGGTCCCCTCCCACCTCATCTACTTCGGCGTACGGAGAAGCTTGTGGCCCCTTTGCACCCCTAGGCCAGGGTGGGCCCAGGGGGAGGCCCCGGTACCGTACCGGGGGCAAGACAGTCTTTCCTTAGTTCCGAACGAGTTCCCAGTTGTTATAAATAGAGCCTCAAGGGCTTCATCCATAGGCAGGATAACTCTTGTAAGATCACCTAGCCACTCAGTCCCCTAGAAGCCTTTTAGGCATTGATCTTGCCTTAGGGCCCAAAACGTATTGTTTGGGCTTTTGTAACCACCAACAGGGGTGTTTGGCGAAAGTCAATATACCTATTTCAAAGAAGCGCAAGTTGGGACCTAAGACAGTGGATTGTGTCTTTCTAGGATATGCTCAGAGGAGCATTGCATATAGATTTTTAGTGGCTAAATCTGAGGTACCTGATATGCATGTTGATACTATTATGGAATCTCGTGATGCAACATTTTTTGAGAACATATTTCCTTTGAAAGATATGCATAGCAAATCTAAATTTTCTAGTGAGATAATTCCTGAACCTGTTGCACCTGCTGAGTCTTCTGAACAATCCAATGAGCTTGAGCATTCGCCTGAGAATGTCCTAGAGAAGGATGACAATGAAGCTCCTAGAAGGAGCAAGAGACAGAGGGTTGAAAAATCCTTTGGTGATGATTTCATTGTGTACCTTGTGGACAATACTCCCACATCCATTGCAGATGACTGGAAAGAAGCTGTCCAGAGTGAGATGGACTCGATTCTTTCTAATAGGACATGGGAGCTAACTGAACGACCCTATGGTTGCAAACCAGTGGGTTGTAAATGGGTGTTCAAGAAGAAACTTAAGCCTGATGGTACAATTGATAAGTACAAGGCTCGGCTTGTGGCCAAAGGATACATACAAAAAGAAGGAGAAGACTTCTTTGACACTTACTCACCTGTTGCCAGATTGACTTCTATCCGAGCACTACTTTCGTTGGCAGCCTCATATGGTTTGATCATTCATCAGATGGATGTAAAGACATCTTTCCTTAACGGAGAGTTGGATGAGGAGATCTATATGGATCAGCCTGATGGTTTCATAGTGAAGGGTCAAGAGAGCAAGGTGTGTAAGTTGTTGAAATCTCTGTATGGCCTGAAGCAAGCACCTAAGCAATGGCATGATAAGTTTGACAGAACTTTAACTTCTGCAGGCTTTGTCATTAATGAGTCAGATAGATGTGTGTACTATCGCCATGGTGGGGGTGAAGGAGTTATATTATGCTTGTATGTGGACGACATACTAATCTTTGGCACAAACATTGATGTGATCAATGAAGTCAAGTATTTTCTATCAAAGAGCTTTGATATGAAAGATCTGGGAGAAGTTGATGTAATTCTGAACATCAAGCTAATCAAGAATGAGAATGGGATTACTCTGTCACAATCTCATTATGTGGAGAAGGTCTTGAGCCGCTTTGGCTATGTAGACAACAAGCCTTCTCCAACACCTTATGATCCTAGTGTGATGCTTAGAAAGAACAAGAAAATTGCTAGAGACCAACTGAGATATTCTCAGATAGTCGTCCTGTACTTAGCTAGCGCAACATGACCTGATATATCCTATGCTGTGAGCAAATTGAGCAGGTTCATGTCAAACCCGGGTTCTGATCATTGGCATGCACTTGAAAGGGTTATGCGCTACTTAGTGGGGACTATGAGTTATGGGATTCACTATTCGGGCACCCGGCTGTGCTTGAGGGATATAGTGACTCGAACTAGATTTAGATGCTGATGACATTTATGCCACGAGTGGGTATGTGTTTACCCTTGGAGGTGGTGCGATATCATGGAGGTCTTGTAGACAGACCATTTTGACGAGGTCAACCATGGAGGCAGAACTTACTGCTTTAGATACAGCCACTATTGAGGCAGGGTGGCTTCTTGATCTCTTGATGGACTTGCCGGTGGTTGACAAACCAATACCGGCTATCCTTATAAACTGTGACAATCAAACGGTGATAGTCAAAGTGAACAGTGCTAAGGATAATGCGAAGTCATCAAGACATGTCAAGAGACGATTGAAATCTGTCAGGAAGTTGAGAAACTCCGGAGTGATAAGTGTATCTTATATTCAAACAGACAAAAACCTGGCAAATTCCTTTACAAAAGGGCTATCACAAAATGTGATAGAAGGTGCATCGAGGGAGATGGGTATGAGACCCATTTGAGTTGCCGCAGTGGTAACCCAACCTTTGTGATCGGAGATCCCATGAATTAGGACTTGGGAAGAACAAGCTGTCGGTTGACTAAGGAGAGTAAACCTTTAAACCCTCTCTATGTGAAGATGCAATACTCTCAAATGCCGTAAGGCAGGTTAGCTATATGCTTTAATGTGTTCTATTGGCTTGATTAAGCAAAGATGCTGTCCTATAGAGCATTCTTGAAAGAACACACCTATATGAGTCCGACTGTAGAACATCGCAGTCTATGAGATTTGGGTGATCTCTAGTAAGCTCATGAAGAGACCAGGGAGTACGACGTATATGCTCCACCCGCAGGGTAGGCTACTGGCAGCCAGGTACTGGTTCTGACTTTGAGTGAAACTTGTCCGCACAAAACTTGCAATTCAAAGCCTAGTCCATTATCAAGTTGTGGAGGAATTTAGCTTGAAGCTCTAGGCGAGATTTCAACTTAACAGTCCTTGCTGAAACACTGGTATATAAACAGTAGTGAGAAACAGGCAAAATCTCTAATGGGCATTTGAGATCTGGTGGGGGATTGCTGGAATTTTGGGCTTGGCCTATGAACAAATTTCAGAATTCCTAATAAAGCTCAAAGGCCCATGTGTGCATGAGGAAGTGGTGGAAGTGGTGCAACTCTTTAGTCCCACATTGCAAGTGGAAGAGTGGGATGGCCAACATAAATATGGAGGTTGTCTCTACTCCTCCAAGCTATGAGTGTGGGGAGAGAAGGAAAGCTCCACACGCGTGCGCTCGCTCGCCTCGCCTCGCCGGGCCGGGCCGGGCCAGCCGGGGCAGGGCGATGGGCGTGGGCGCACGACGTCCGCGTGAATGGTCCACCGAAATCCCCCCCCCCCCCCCCCCCCCTTGCGGGGGCGCGGCTTCCTTTTGCAGTTTTAGTTTTTGGTTACTCGTAAGTCTGCGAAATATCTGGAATCCTAAACGGTTTAGATCACGATCGCGACGTGAGATCGTGGGCTTCCCTATATATGCGACCTATCGGCCTCTACCAGAGATACATCTATTCGAGCTAGGGTTTTGCCTCTTCTCGCTGCTGCGCCACCACCGTAGTCTACTCCATCCCGAGCGCAGGCGTGCACCGGCGAACGGGAGAGCAGGTCTCCAGAACCGCTCGTCCTTTTGATCCTGCACCGAGAGAGGGCGAATAAGGTTTATGGGAAGCGCTTTGCGCGACTGCTCAAGGTCTTCGCCACGGCTCGTCCTCTGTCCAACCTTCGCGCCAGGGCGTACCGTCGTCTTCGTCGCCGGCTGCTGCGCTCCGTCAGCAACATCGTCGTCATCCCGTCTCCACCGCTCGTCCTCACGTCATCCGGTCGGTTGGTTCATCATGTTTTCTGAGAGCGTGATGATGTGCTTGGTGTTTGCTAGTATGTTAGAGATCTGCATGCTAGGTTTTGTTCTTATCATGTTTAATCTAGTTCAGAATTTAATCATGCGATTGCTTATATTTCCAACATATCATAACAGAGGTTATATGAATTCATCCTCGCATTATAAGTACTATGATATGATTCTTCTGCAGCTCTATATCCTATATATCATATTATCATTGCTTTGTTGTGCTTGCAAGAAGTCTTAACTGATATAAAGACAAATTAGCACTAAACAGACTGAACTTTTCTTATCATAGATGTAAAAAAGTATATAATTCTCCCCGGCATGCATCCTAAAGTTAAGGTATATGCTGGTCACTTAACAGTGGCGCGGCAAAGCCGCGCCTCTATTTTTTCTACTTTTAGTCTAAATCGAGAGAGATTACACGTCGCAGGAAGCAGCTTAATTACTCAGCTTACTTATAATGTTGGAGCTTGTCTCGTATGCACTGCAAAGTGGAAGTGTAGGGAAAAACGTATAGTACAATACCTAACTTTTCCAAATAAAGTATGTGCTGTGGTTTTTTGAACGTGGAGAGACCTCAATTATTCAGAACGCCGAAAGAAGTACTCCCTCCATACTCACAATAGATGATGTTTAGGACAACGTTTTAGTCAAACATTGGGAATATAAATCACGAATAACTTTTAAGTCGTTGAGTTTGAAAATGTGAAAACCATATGAATAGATTTGTCTTGATAAGTATTTTTAAAAAAGTATACATATATTATTTTTTAATAAATATTTTTGTAAAAATAAGAAGTCAAAGTTACATTTTGGTGACCGTGTCGTTGTCCTAAACATCATCTAATACGAGTATTAAGGATGGAAATGTGGAAATGGAATCCGAATTATCTGATATCCGTATCCGCTAAAACGTAAATATGGATATCCGTATTCGTATTCGAATTCAAATGTGGTAATAAAATGGATACATCCGAATTCGTTTTCGTTGAATTTCTCTATCCGATTCCACATTCGTATTCGGCGATATCCGGCAGTATCCGTATTCGACCATATGAAACTGTTAGTTATTTCTATAACTAATGACAAATGATGTCCATTTAAATATTAATAATGGTAGTGTATAATTAAAAAAAGTTATCTCCATTACTAATGATTATGATATTGATTTTAATATAAAAAATATTGCATCCACAAATAAAATATGTATTTATTAATAGTTTTATTATTTATTATATGATTAATTATTAAAATAATTATGAATGAATGTGATATTATTAATGAGTGATCTTTGTTTAGACTTGTTATGTACTCATACTTTATTCTTTACTTTTATATAATAATTTTATAATATAAACTATTAATAAAGAAAATAAGTAAATATTGTTTTCCAACCGGTGTAAATATCCGATGCGTATTCGAATTCGAGACATCCGTTTTGTATTCGTATTCGAGAACATTCGAATCCGTATTCGTATTCGAGTTAAAATGTGGTAAAAGGTGATATCCGAATCCGATTCCATACGAATCCGATCCGTTTCCATCCATAACGAGTATGGAGGGAGTATAGGTACAATATTGTTGCAGAGTGCCATCTTGAATGCCACTTCCCATTTCCCAACAACAATAAAGGTTGACACTTCGACACGTGACAGAAAATTGAGAGACAACAAAGCTGGACCAGGATTTTGCTGCAGGACTATATTCATGTGTCATTGTCCAACCAAATCAGCTGGTCTTTACTTTTCTCCACCGCTGCCAAGCAGCTTTTTAGCTCTGGATTCTTTTAGAATAGTGCCAAAAAGTAGAACTCATAGCTGGAGTTATCAGTAATCTTGATTCTACTTTTCTTATGTATTGGAACTGTTAGCCAAAGCACCTTTTGGTGAAATAAATAGTCGTTCACAATGAAATTATGATGGCTACAAGCTTTCTGAAGTTTCTGAATTTGCAAACCCAGGTTTTATCCAGCAGAAGAAAAAAAATCAAGAATGTTTCTCTTACTGATTATTTTAATAAAAAACTAAAGAAAGTGTGTGGCAATAAACTGTGTCCTGGATAACTGATGATAGTGACACCAATCAAGAATTTCTTTTCAGGTCATTTGCAGGGTGTCAAAGAGTTTCAACTTTTGCCAAATCTTTTCTGGGGGTTTAATTGCATGATTAGGCTGCTTCTGTCCTTCCAATCATCTTTATCAGTTCACCCGTCATTTGACCCCTGCAGAGACAAAGATTCAGTGATGTCCACAGGAGTGTACCAAACCTTCACCAAATCGAAAAGAGAGCTGGATGCATGCCCCAGATGTACCATTTAATATAATCGGTGGAACTGACGGTCGATGAACACTGAACACGCACATCGATCGGGTTCGCGCGTACACACGTACGTGATGCCAATTACTACATCTCCATCCCCTTTTTCTGTTGCAACAGCTGCGAGCAATCAGCGGCAGCTAGGATAGTAGAACGATATAGATAGCCCATGCCAAGCGTGAGGGCCCAACATAAATTCGCCGAAAAGGTGGAAACTACTTTTTCTCGGTCTGTTGCATGCACGCCTTTTTCTCCTCCACACGCATCTTCTATCCATATCTAAGCTGCAACTACCGTACCTGGAGCTTCTTGATCGATTTACTTGCTATATATATAGGCAACTACGCATCTTCTTGATTTACCGTAACTAGAGTATATATATATACACTACATCTTTATATGTTGCTTGCGCACTTGCGAGATCCATCTAGGTTGTTTCTTGTGCGTGCGTGCTATCTACCATGGCGGTAGCTCACCTTCTTCTCCAACTCTCCGCCGCCGGCAATCCTCCTAGGAGGAACAGCATGGTCCCTCCTGCCATGCTCCTGATTCTTCAGCTTCTCTTCACAGGTTTATTATTTGGAATTCACTCTTTCCACAAAACCTTTAATTTTGCATCCTCATGTCGTCGTTCCTAATCTAGTTTTGTATCGATCAATAATATCATGTTCTTCTCAATGTTAATATGCGCCGTCGTTGATGTGATGCGCAGCTCTCGGCGGCGCTGAGGGCGCGGCGTCGTTCAGGTTCACGAACGCGTGCCAGCACCCGGTGTGGGTGGGCGCGCTCCACGGCGCGACGTCGCCGCCGCTGGCGCGCTCGGGCTTCTACCTGGCTCCCTCGGCCACGTCCCGCCTCGACGCGCCGTCGTCGGGGAGCTGGTCGGGCACGTTCTGGGCGCGCACTGGCTGCGCCGTCGACGCTGCCACGGGACGCTTCTCCTGCGCCACCGCCGACTGCGGCACGGGCGATGTCGCTTGCGAGGGACGTGGGCCGGCGCCGCCGGTCACGCTTGCCGAGATCACCCTCGCCGCGCCAGGCAGCGGCGGGCAGGACTTCTACGACGTCAGCCTCGTCGACGGCTTCAACGTGCCCGTGCGCATCGCGCCGTCCGGCGGCGGCGGAGGGGACTGCCGCCCCGCGGCGTGCGCCGGCGACGTGAACGCCATGTGCCCCGCCGACCTCCGCGTCCTGGCTGCGGCGTCGTCGTCGTCCGTCGTGGCGTGCAAGAGCGCGTGCAACGCCTACGGCAGCGCGCGATACTGCTGCACGGGGCAGTACGGCACGCCGGCGACGTGCGGGCCCACCAGCTACTCGCAGGTGTTCAAGAGCGCCTGCCCGGCGGCCTACAGCTACGCCTACGACGACGCCAGCAGCACCTTCACGTGCTCCGGCGCAACCGGCTATGACGTCACCTTCTGCCCTGGTAGTTAAGTTAACGCCGTGATTTGATAATATAATCAGAGTGAAAACTTGCCAGAGGTTTGGAGATTATTCCTTCATATGTTGGTAATAAAGAACGGTGTTTACTGTTTAGAGCCAGGCCTGGGAGATTATTCCTTCATATTTCCTCAAAAATTCCTACGGAAATACTTATACATGATTTAATTTATTCAATATGCATACTCTTCATGGAAAGAGGTGGTTCAACGACATCATGAAATGCTTTTTTTAATGTTTGGATGATGGTACACTTTAACATCATTTATCTGTCACTCCTAGGTAGAAGAGGGTGCTAGTTAGATTGGTTGGATCAAAATCAAATGGATCACATCCATATCGACTGAGAAAAGCCTTCATTTATTTCGCAAACCATACAATACAATACATTTTTGTTTGTGTAATCAGCAAACATACATATTGGCAGGCCCAAGCATGGGCGAGTTATTGAGCACTTTATTTTATATAAACTAGCCAAGACAGCCCCTGCTGTCTACGGAGTATCTCTTTATTTATATACGCTCTTTATTTATTTATATATATACTTACGCAAGGAAGGATTCCTACTCTTCACTCGCTTTCTTCGATGCCAAATTGTAGTTGTTTGCAAAAGGCATCAGCACCTGGGTTCAACGAACACTGCTGTTGTTCTTCTGGGCACGGTGAATCGACCTGTGCTGCCATCGAATGCAGATTGCCGGACCAAAGCATCTGATGAGTTCACCTGAATCGATTTGTAATGGCCGTCAGATATTCACAATGCCTCCTGGTTGTGACAGTTTGGATTCATGACTCATTGATGCCTACACATAATTTCTTAACGACAAAGTTGTTTCTCCCCAGCACAAATCAGTAATTATTCCACACAATTTACAGATAGAACAGTGTTTAGATTTTTTATCAGTAATTGTTCCACACAATTTGCAGACAGAATAGTGTTTAAATTTTTTTCCAGGGACACAGATATGCAAAGTGTAATCCAAGCAAGAAGGCACTTGAAACACCATATGAAAAAAACAATTGCTTTTGTATTCAACATACTACAAAAAGAAAATCACTTCTCAAACGCATTACTAGGTTCCGGGACTGGACTTAAAAGTACAATGGTAACAGGACAATGTTATGACAAATGCATTTGGCTAAGGAGGGGACAATTGGTGCAGCAAAAACAACTGAGAACGGTTAGTACCTGCACAGGATGCAGCTGAAGCCCCATTTTCGCAAGATCAGGAATTTCTATAGATACTTCGTGCGGACATGCATTGAAAACTGTAACGACACAAGAGAAGCTGCAGAAAGGGACACGCTGTTAGCTAGTGAAGAGAACATCAAAAAATCTCATAACATATATATGGAAATGCAGAGACAAAAAAGTGCTTTTAAATGTTTGTCAACTTTTCAGCCGATAAACAATTATGTGTCCAAAGACTATAATATCAATGCTACTTACTTTTCATCTAACTGGGCCATTTCATGCACATCATTCCGTGCATCTTCAATGCTCATGACAATAACTCCTGGAACCAAGGACGGTCCTGTGTTGTGAAAGTGAACCCGTTGCTGAAAATAATATAGGAATACAGTCAGCTATGAAAAAAGCAAAGGAGATCAAATATCGCTGAACAAGTTAGCTAAACAAAAATACCTAAACAAATTCAAGTAGTAGTTTTTTTTTTTAGCAATCACCTTCTACTAGTACATTTGTTGTACTTATAAGTGGATCCACAAATATCAGTATATAACAGCAGGATTTATTCTTCATTCTGTTTTTCAGGCAATTTATTTCCAACTGCAGGGTGTAGTTAACATACATTTTTGTCCCATTCACTAGTATATAGCTCCAGAGTGCACGAAATTCATAAGTTTTACATAATACATAGATTGAAATTTCCATTTTTGCTTTAATGGCAAGAAACATAAAAGGTGCTCATCTAAACGATATCACTACAGGTGAAAGTTCACGTTAACTTGCTGGCACAAAGAAATCATGTACCTCGACGTCAGTTGCTGTAGTTAGGCGAAAGAGTGGCGATGAGTATCTGATCTTCAGGATGTCAACAAAATTGTCTAAGGCGGCAAGAATGTGATCTTTTGTAGGTTTGAATGATGGGTTCTCCAATCTTGGTTTCATCCTGAAAAAATTCCAATTGTACAATAAAATGACCACTGAATTCTTTAATTCAAGGAAACAATGTAACATATAACAGAACGAGTATGTGTTCTCTGCAGCTGTGGTAACTTAAAGAGATGTCATATGAAGTGTCAAGAAGGATTCAGAACTTACAAAGGCCAACTCCCTTCATTCTTTTCCCTTGGTGGAAGCCCAACACCCCAATTGTTTGTTTCATAGGTAAAATCAAGCCTGCACACAAGGAAGAAAACAGAACATTTATCCTCCTCCTGCCTTGCTTTCAGACATGCTTGGGTAACTTTACTCAACTTAAAAATGTTCATATAGAATTAGAATTGAGAAGCTATGGTAGTAGCAAATGATTGTTCAAAGTTATTGAATAACTTTGGCTTCCTTGAAAGCAATTCGTTTTTCTTGTTAATGGGGAATTGATGTTTTTATTAAGGTCAAAAGGGCAGCGCATTACTTGTTAAACCAATCACCAGAGTTATATGAATCTCGATCGAGTGACTTAGATCGCAGTATCTCATCACCAGCATGGAAAAATGGTATTCCCTGGAAGTAGACATAACAATATCGAAATGAGAAACATGTTCCAAATGTTAAGTTATTATGGTCAATGCATGAAAACATTTTTTTTTAAAAAAAGGGGCAAACATCCCCAGCCTTCTTTGGAGGCTAAGTATGTGGGTGCCAAGGTTCGAACCCTGGCCGGTGGACTCCACCCTTGGAGTTTTTACCGACTGCACTACGGCAGCTTCCCCAATATACAAATGCATGAAAAGCAACAAATATAAAGTGAGCAGATCAGCAGAATATGCAAAGTGGTGAAAGCTGAAAAATATCAGGTCAGATCATGGTATAATGTGTTTCTGCTGGAATTTAGCTAGGACACGCATTATTTGAAGTCCCAATATTATAATACTAACATCCTAGCAAAAGAATTCTCATGTTTACTTGTCCTAATGAAACAATTTGCATCTCGTATTAGCAAATATGACCATTTAGTGACTCCATATCAAGAAGCAAGTTTAAGGTTCAGGCATTGAGCTGATTCGACTAGCACTAAACCTGATAGATCAGACATCCCATGACACACATTTTACTAAGCACATTATTTAGTGGAAACTCACGATTCAACTCCTATAATATGGAAAACAAATAATCAATAAAAAAGCTTCCATAAGTACCTGGGATAATGCAATCATGCTTGAGCATAAATGATTTATCCTGCATCTCTCGTCGATTGAGAGGCTCGTTGGGGTCTGCACAAGCAAACCAAAGAAAAGCTTCAGAGAGTACCAGATACTGCTGGAACCTGAGACTAAAACTGTTCTTGCAAAACTATATTGTCACAGGAATAAGATGCTTAGCTTATCAATAAAAAACATAATGTCCAGGGTAGCAAATACTGCTAGCAGCCAAAAAAGTGATTTTTTTTATTTTGAAGAAAGAAAAAGACATGATTGATTTGCGGACTGATAATGGATGAAGAAAATGTGATAGCAATTAATTTTCTGGGTATCATGATGCATTCCATACCTTTAGACTAATAATATCAAACAGTGTTTCATTGTCATGAGCAGAAGCATAGTTGATCTGAAAGACACAATGGTGTATTTCATTAATTAACTTATAGCAGAATTTAGTAAGCAAGATAAAGAAATAACTTATCCAATCAGGCCATGCAAATAAGAAAACAATAATGGGATTTTCTAGAATGTGAACTTTGACAATTTAACATGGGCTCGAGGAGATGCTTATCTCCTCGCCTCACTGCCTATTGCTCAGGGTGTTGAGTAGCTCTTGGTCAGGTCTTGTTTTTCTAGTTTTCTTGGTAACATCGGGTAGTGTGTGAGTGGGGTTCTTTTCTCAGGTTTTTTCTCCCCCGGCAAAGAAAAACCTTTGTACTAGTCGTGGGTTTTCTTTACCCTTTTCTCTTCTTAATATATTGATGCGCAGATCTCCTGCGTGTTTGAGAAAGAAAAAAAAAACATATATTGTTTAGCATGTTTTGGAAAGTTCAGAAAATCTACTGTCTCTATAGGGGAAGAAGTATAGCCGACTGGTGATCCATCAAAAGTGCGAACTTCAGATCCTTTCTTAGCTTCTCCAGTATGAGATATTAGTACATAGTCCTTCAGATTACCAGCTAATCCAATCTGTAAAAGGAAAATTAAATCAATAAGGATATCTTTATTTGTCTGAATATGGTTCCCATATGGTGAACAAGCAATAACAAAGTACATGCTGTTCACATAAGAAAGTTCCATAGTGACATCTCATATGAAATAAATTTAAAATTCCTCTGCCGATACAAGGTTTTGTTCATGGGCAAATTAGCAAATCCTTCTTATAGTTTGTTCTGGCTTCCTGGAGACGGAAGGCAAAACATGGAAGAAGTCAAGATAATTACTTGTTTTAAGACTTAAAATAAAATTAATTGAAACAGAAGAAACAAAAAAAAACATGGAAAATGAGAATTAAGGTACAAGTCACTTCAGGTGAATGCTCAAAACATACAGCAATGGGAATACCACTTTAGCATCAATATAAATACCTTAACTACATCTGAACTAACTACATTGCTGCATGCATTTTCATCCAAAATAGCAACTGATTAACTTCATTCAGATTTAGTACATTCAAATTTATAGTGCTAACATTTAACAAGACTACTGTATCGAGGAACTCCATTTATAGCGACAATAATGACTTCTTTTCATGAATAGTATCCAAATTGTTCCTAACAGGTTACTCCAAATTATTCTTTAACAGAGCTGTCACACGTGCAATTATCATGAACACTTGTATGCTGTTCAAGATACAACAGATAGTGAAGATCAGGCATACGCGACAAAATGTTGAATTCAAGTATACACTCTCTAGTCAACATAACTGTTTTCAATTAAATTGGTACACAGGTCAGTAACCAGTTGAAATTCAACCAGCAGGCATAACTTCTAGAAGGAAACGAATATTGATATCCAACCTGTATATGGTCAGTGTAAGTAGCAAGCGTGAGCCTGGTTTCTGTTTCATTCCCCTGAAAAAATCCATTTGGCTGCACAAAAGGATCAATACAAAATAATGAGAAAAAATGAAGTTTTAGGAGCTAATCTAAAAAGGTTTTCAGATGCAATTTGATAGAATATATCACAGGTTAGCATAAGAGCTTGAATACTAGAGAATTTTTAGTTCCATCAATGATAAAGAAGATAGTAGGTTGCTAACTGGTTCGATCAATGCCTAACAAAACTATGTATCTTACGAGTTAAGAGAGCATGTCAAACCATCTGACATAAGTGGCAAAGTACTACAACATAAAGCTTAAGCAGGAAAAGTTGTACAATCCATGGTTGACAACTTGACATACGAGGGCAAATGAGCACATGACCTAAACAGAGTTTTATGGGTAGCAATAAGAGCTCATAGGAAACTTCAGGAAATCCTTGATGCCTTCAGGAAAACTATTAAAGTTCAAAACGCATCACGGTCAAAATACTGCATTTTAGAAAGTATGACATGTAACTGCAATGTTCTTCTGGAATATAAATGCGGCAGCTTGTTACCAAAATGTCAAACAGTACCTGGCATTTGTGGAAAGGATACAATGATAAAAGGGCACAAAGATTACCTCTAAGAATAGACCAGTAGAAAAACCTTGCTGTAGTGGATTACCAAATGGACCTCCCCCATTAATAGCATCACGGATTCTATCATTGAAACTGCAAATATGGAAGTGTTTAGATATTATTATATGTATTATAAACAGAAGAAAGTAAATGCACAAGGTAAAGGAACACCAAAAGAAAGTTTCCAAGACTGGTGCTTTTAGTACATAAACTTCAGTTGGATGCTTTTTTAAAGAGTTGGAGAGTTTAACTTTTCTCTATATACCAGTTGCTGATTGTAAAAAAAGTAAACTATAAATTTGTTCTGCCTGTCCAAGAAGGACAGCTAGTTTGCAGGTAGGAATTGGATACTGCACATAAGGAGCTAGTTCAAATTAGACTTACCTACCAATCCCTGTGCCACTCATATTAAGCTGGGATCCATTTATGCCACGTTTATTTTGTGCAACTTCACCAAAGTCCCACCCTTCGCCATACCTGTTGTAGTGTTAATGTCTTATCAGTGATCAATACAAAGCAAAGATGTGCCAAAACTATGAAAACCGGTTGCTCTGAAACTGAGAAATTTCAGTGCTTACAGGTATATCTTTGAACCATCCACTCCATGTTCATCCATTGTAAGGCTCTGAAGAGCAGATTTTGCTCTCATCTGTATTCAGCAATCATAAGTGTTCTCAAACACATGGTACAACACACAAAATTATAAAAAGATGGAAATGACCTTAGTTTACTGAATACCACAAAAAATGACTTTTTCCCATCTCAATTTGCTATTTTCTTTTCAGTGGTGGTGGTAGACTGCCAGTAATCAGAAAGTAGCACAAGAAAACTGAAAACCCCAATTTTCAGAATAATATGTACTGTTGCATAGTTTAGCTTTTGGTATTAACATTCCACAGACCGAATGGTCAACTCTGGTTAATAGGGGTTTCGCGTGGGCTATGTCTGTTCTCCTTGCCTTTGGGCCTGACAGCGATCAATAGGAACTCTTTCCCTTTGTTTAGGTCGAGGATGTTCATTGTTTTAAAGGGCGCACATGTAATCTATTTCCTGTTGGGGTGTGTGGGTGTTTGTAAGGGTTCTTGTCCCTTTTCTTCTTGTTAATATAATGATACGTAGCTCTCCTGTCTTCGAGAAAAAGAAGAGTGTTCTCCAAATTAACTGACATGCTAAACATAGATTACTAAATGCCCTAAAGCCATGAAAAGACATAAATTCAGCAACCAAATGAAGCCTTATTCTCCACTTCTGTCTGAAATATACCTTTCAGATAGCGACTGAGGTGAGATTCAATAAATAATATTTATTAGGTTCAACTAGATGGACCGTTCCAGGACAGTTAATATGACAAAATAAGAGGTTGGAAGGAAACTAATTACAGTTTAATTTTTTTAGCTGCCAAAGAACACCTTTGGGAACCTGCTGTTACTAAAAGGAATTATCATGGGGGTCAAATGAAAAGGAGATACTGTTTTTAACCACCAAATCATCATGTTATTTAATACAGCCTGAAGGTGTCTTAACTTACCATTGTCTCTTTCATGAGATGTCCCATAAGATCAAATCTGAACCCATCAACCTATGGTGACAGTTATAAGATCATAAAGAATGGAGAAGAATTGAGTTGTGAAATTAAAAGACATGCAGGATGCAGCCACCAACATGAAACAGTTTAACCAAAAAGGAAAGAAAGAAACACCATATTGTCATTAGTGTATATTTCCTGTGATTTTAAGTGTTAACTGTTTTTAATCTCTGATGAACCAATAAGTCTTCAAAGAACAATATCATAATTATGCAATGCTAATAATTCCATAAATGTAATGTAACTATTACAACTCACTTTGTAATTTACTGCCCAGTTCAGAAGGTCATCCACTATTAATCTATCAACCATGAAATGCTCACTTGCTGTATTGTTCACGGCCGCGCTGTTCTCAATCTGGCCATTAGTGTCCCTTCTAAGGTAGTATCCCGGTACAATCTGTAAATATCCAGCACAAACAATAAGATAAATTAGGACCCATATGGAATGTCAAAAGAATAGGTGACTTTATTTTTTTCTGTGCTGAAATGGATAAACAACTTTGATTTTAATCAGCAAATGTATATATTTGGAAGAGTAAATTTCATGGCCGGTCCTTCAACTATTGGGCAGTTCTCGTCTAGGTCCACGAACTATAAAATTGCATTTTTGGGTCCCTAAACTATCTAACTGGGTCATCTAGGTCCAAATCTGCCACGGGACATCCAAGAGCTGACATGGCACGCTGATTGTGAAGCCTACGTGGAACCTGACATGTGGGGCCCATATGTGAGCCTCCTCCTCTCTCTCTCCCTTCTTCTCTCTCAACGATTCCCCACCAACCGAGCTCCAACCGTCGTCCAACTTCGGCGTCAGCGCTCCATCTCCACCCAATCCACCGGGAGATGGCCGCTGGGCGAGCGAAGCCGGGGTTGCTGCAGGGGAGACGGACAGGCGAGTGCGAGGCGAGACAGCCAAGGTTGCCAAGTAGAGACGGCCTAGGGAGCGCCGGTGACGACCGACATCACCAGGGGGAGAAGAAGGCCAGGCGAGCGATAGCGGGGCGAGCGGGGCTGGGATCGCCAGGGGGAGACCACCGGGGGAGTGCGGGGAGACGGCCCACGTCGCCAGGAGGTTGACATATGGGCCCCACGTGTCACGTTCCACGTAGGCTTCACAGTCAGCACACCATGTCAGATATTGGATGTCCCCATGGCAGATTTGGACCTAGATGACCCAGTTAGATAGTTTAGGGACCTAAAAATGCAATTTTATAGTTCGTGGACCTAGATGAGAACTGCCCAATAGTTTAAGGACTGGCCATGAAATTTACTCTGTACAAACATTTTGTGGACTAAGGAACAAAGAAATCAAGGGGCTGTTAATTCAATCACTGCATTTCCTAGATAAAACTATAGTTTACCTTTTGTTCCAATTGGTACACAAAAAAACAAATTAGTAAAACAGCTATCAGTACAATTTTTTTTAGAACAATGCAGGAGAGCTGTGTGTCATTTCATTAAGAAGAAGAAAGAACCAAAAGAGTCCGGCCAAGGACAACCCCTAATTTTCATTGATAAGCCAGTGAAACAATGTTCTGCATTTAATATATAATGGTCTAATTTTCTTCGGAACAAGTGTGAATAGATGGACAGTGATTCAAACTGATGGTTACAAATTTGGATTGCATAATTTTCAAACTGACTGATACATAAGTAAAGTCAAAACCTGTGAATCCTAAAATTAACACATGCACGATTTTCATCACAAAAAAAATGTGGCAATTCAAAAGAGTAATACTGTAGCAGGAATTCATGAAATTAAGCAATTAATCAATTTAATTCATGTAGTCCTTAGTATTGAGTTACAGCGTTAGTCCAAAAAACGTGAAGATATTGCTTGCCAACACAAATGCCAACAAAGGTGTCAGTTAACATATTAAGACATAACAACCAGATGAAGTTCTTCAAGATATATCAGGAAGATCCACTCAAAAAGGAATAAATTTAAGGAAGTGTGCTATTATAGAAATATGAGGAATTGCAGCTATATTTATGCATATTCAGGAATACTCTGACGTTCTTTCTTTATTGTTTTGCTCTAATATACATTGTTAAAAAGAAGACTTTGAAGAACTAGCTATAAGAAGTAACTTAGATCGGACATTGGTTCCATATGTTCTTCAGTTGACTAGTTTCAATTTTGCGCAAAAAATAGTTGACAAGTTTCAATGAAACAATATTATATTGAATTTAACTCTACAATGAGAAAGGACTTAGGTATTGTATATATAGAATAAACATCAACAGATAGTTTCTACTCGGGATGGCTAGAGGAAAAAAATGAATATAACTAAGCACCGAGTCAACCTTGTCAAGCACAGAAGTGATGGAAGAAGGGCCACTTGAGTATAAATGATTGTATACAACATCCATGACAACATGAAGACCTAAGCGATTCAGGGCCTGCAGTTCAAATTTATCAGAAAGGCACCTGTTATCCCACACAGAGCTGGTTAAATAAAGAACACCTGATCATTACACTACAGCAACAGGCTGGGTTCTGAAAGATGCTGCACATTTGTGTACAAAAGTTCAGGGTTAAAAACAAAAGCACACCTGGATCATCTGTCGGTATTCAATAATACGATTCGGACCATCTGGGTTACTTGCATAGCTTCCTTTTGGAACTCCCCAAAGCACAGGGTTATACCTTTAATTGTATGTGACCATGTGTTAGAATAGTTTATGACACATCAGTATATTGTGAATCTTTGACAGGAGAATGAAACAAAAAGGTGAAAAAATGAATACCCCCAGTTATAAGGGTCCTCTTCCTGAATAGCTACAACTGCATCTTGTTGTAAATCTGACCCTGGAGGGAGTTTCGACAGTTCAGCCTCATCTGCCAGAGTAGATGAAGTCCCCTAGTTAGTCAAAAAGGAATAATTAAATGAATTAACTAAAAAGCACATAAAATGGAAGTGATGGAGTTTAGTTTAATCAATTAATAACTTACTGATAATAATCACTGAAACATATCTGCTGGATAAGAAAAAAGAAAGATAGCTGGAACTACAGTAAACTCTAGAGATACGTCAACACATTTTTTACAAAATTATATTGTCCTTTTAAGCGAGAGGTTAATATTTTTTTTTACTAGTAAAACATACAGAAAAAATGGATCTTTACCAACACATTTCCAATTGTTCTTAATGTCATCAACACCTCCAAACTGAAAGCTTGGCAACAAATGCACATGAGTCAAACCAGCATCAGACAGTTTTCTTAGGTGACTTATTCCTGCTGTATCCTGCATCACAAGTTGCAGAATGCAGATAAGATACCTGTTCATCAAACAATTTCATGAAATATATTACTCTTCCAGTAAATCAGCTGTGAACAACCTGACATGTAAATGCGCAGAATCCTCCTCGAGAATGACAGTCCACCGTGCTATCATGGGCACTATAAATGAAAATGTCATAAAACATAGTGCTAAATTTATAAAAAATGAGCATGCATAAATCTCATCAAAGTTACTGCCAAACAGAACAGCTAACCTGAAGTCACGAACATGCAATTCATATATGCTTATGTCAGAAAAGGAATCAAGCTTTGGCTTTTCAGCCGCCAATGCATCCCACGAAGGTGGCTTCAATGTTTCACAGTTAATGTCTACCAGCCAAGTCCGTGTTCCGTTTGCAGAAAGCCTGGTCAAAGCAAGATAACATTAATGCCTTCAGCTTTCTGTATGACTAGTATTATATTATGCAGTAATCAAAATGCACTTACCCTCTAGCATAAGGATCATCAGCTAAACACTTTTCAACTTGTGATGTAGCTGGATGATATACTGTGACTTCATACAGATAATACCGGTTCTCCCAGTGTCTTGGACCAGTAACACCCCAAACACCATTAGACTCATTGAGTTGCACCGTCTCCAGTAAAGGCCCCACTGGACCATCATAGAAGCTCACACTCACATCCTGCAGAACTATTGAGAATTTCAGATACTTTCAATAGAAGTAGAAAATGTACAGGACTTGTGATAACATTACGATGCTAGAAGGGTTTCAAACCTGTGCTGTAGGAGCCCATAGATACAGACTCACAGCCTCCTCACTGAAAACTGGACCAAGTGGACCAGTGTAGGCAAACATGTCATCCAATACGCCAGGTAGTTGCAATCCAGTAACACCTTGGCTTTTCCCATGAGCTGCTTGTAACAATACACATTGTCCTCATGAACCTTTTGTTGAGGTCTTTAAGGAAAAGCAGCCTGGATTAAAGATTACCATCAAAAGAAGCAACAGCCAGTTGGCATTTTACAAGGCTGGCAACATCAACAGAGCCTGGAACTCTGAAGGCTCTATAGGAGCTGATAAAAGGGAATTTCTGGGTCACCTGATGTGAAGTGGCAGCCCAACATTAGAGTGCCACTTAAAAATCAGATACAAAGATGAACAAGCATAACAAACGCTGCAGAATAGAAATAATTACAATAACTCAATGATACTCGTACACAGGCTGGAAGGCCACCGTGTTCTGGTTGCAGCTGAATTTTGGAATCATAACCTACCAAATCAGCAAGAATTGTGACATGAATTAGACTGTTAACTCTCTATTACTATAATCAATCAGTGAAAAGAGTCCAAAAGTCTGGTTCACCTACCTTCAATAACCCCATTTGACATGTACAATGTAGCACTTCCGCTTGCATATAAGTACAGGGAGGCTTCTCGGTCGCTGACATCCCAGGCAATCAGGGAGCTTGTGACCCAGTAAGCTCTTGCGTCTGACAAGAACACCTGCAGAAGCAACACCACGGTTAGAATAGAACCACTACAAAACATGGTGTATAATAAAACAAATAAAATATTTGGAAATCCTTCACAAGATGGTGATGAACGAACTACAGTTATCTTTACACAGTAAGCCTGATTGCTAATAGTGGTATAGCTTATTTCTACTACATGCCGACAATGCATTAGGTAATGGCATGATCTCGAATATGGAAATTTGACAAATACTCTGGATTGTAATATATTTCCTGAACCTAGAAACAACACAATTAGATGAAGTGTTTGCAGTATCGGCGTGCTCACTGGCAGGGGGGTCCCAACACTATGAAGGGCCAGGGGCTGATGTGAAAATAATAAGAATCAGTCCGTTCGCATCGTCTCGCTGCCATGCGGGCCAAAAAAAAAAAGATGATGTGGAATAGCGACCGCTTGGTAACGGGATAATGTGAGGAGGAGGAGCAGCCACCGCACCTGGTTGGCCTCGGCGACGCCGGCGCCCTCCTTCGCCGCCGCCATGGGGATTCTCGGCGAGGCGGGAAGCACCCTGAGGGTCCCGCGAGCGGCAGCGCGCGCGGAATGCGCCGGCGGCGGAGAGGCCTGCGCTGCCCTCGATCTCCTCGGCGACGCTGACGACGGGGCGGCGGCGACGCGCTGGGGTGGCGCGACGGCGAAGGCGGAGCTGGCGTGGAGTAGCATTTGCATCCGCGTTTTGGATTCGAGGGAGGGAGACGATGGCGGAGAGGAGAGCTCGTAATAATTAATATTAATAATAATAACTGATTTATTCTTACTCCTATGTGATGTTATATATAGAAACATGAATGTGGGGAGAAGAAATGAAGAAATGGAGAGAAAAGGTTAGGAGTGTATGTTTGGCTAATGGCTACCGTGTTGCCATGGTTCGTGTTTTTCTCCGTGTTTTTTTTTTTTGGTCATTTCTCCCTTTCTGTTCTTCTGTTTTACTTTTATTTTCTTTTCATTTATTTATTTATATGCCTTTTCCTCTATAATCCACACGTTTGGATGATCCTTTGTTACTCCACACGTTTGGATAATCCATCTCCTTTGATTTTTTTTTTTGTCCAATTTCTTGCTTTCGTTAATCGGCATTTTGTGCTTTATATATATATATATATGAGTTTATGGCATCAAGCTTGGCCAAACAAGATCCAAATGCACGTGTTGCGTAGGGAAGAGAAATTATGTGCGTGCTCTAATATGCTTTCAAGCTGTTTTTTGTTCTGAATCTCTAGTACTATTGGGGGCAAGATGAGTTTGAAAAGGTTTTCTTATTTATGTATTGTGTGTTTATTTTTGATGCGTGTGGTTTTGATGTTTACAAAGCTTTAGTCATTTGTCATGCTCTAGCAATATGTATTGTTCGAGCATCATGATTGCTCTGTAATTGAAAAAAAAAAATTGTACCTTGTCACTAGCATCCTTTTTTTTGGCATCATTGAGGGTGAACACGGAGCTGGTGTGGCGTCCGTGTAATAATAGTTGATTTATTTATTTACATATGTGATTTTAGAGGGGGAGATGGAGGACCAGAAAGTGCAAGAGTATTTCTTTGGCTATTGTGTTACCACTTCTGTTCATTTCTCTCTTTTTGTTTTTTCTCCTTCATTTTTTCATTTTTGCATTTAAAATTTTCCTTAAATGTTAATCCACACGTATGGGTCAACCATTCCTTCTAAGGTTTTTCTTTTCAGTTTCTTACTTAATATATAATCATTTTGTGCTTTAATATAAGGTCACGGCATCAACTCCATGAAACATGAAAAACTATGTATTTGTGTAGTTCGGAAAGAGGAATTGTGTGTGCTTCAATATGCCTTCTAGCCCTTTTTCTTCTAATTCTCATACTTTTCTAGGTTCAAGAGGAGTGAAAAATAAATGGTGTGTTTATGTATGTCTTTTTTGTGTTGCGTGTGGTTTTTCGTGTTCTATTAAAGTTTTAGTCATTTGGACTTTCATAAAGTATTGTCACTAGCACTATGCTCTATACACTCGGAAACAAAAAAAATAGGTAGTTTTTTTTTCTTCTATTTTTTGCACTCGCTTGTGGACTAGGGGTAAAAACATTATTCTAGGCATTTCATTTTGGTGTTATGTGATGCATATTGTTGCACAAAATTTTACATGATGCTTTGCAATAATTCAAGCATCTCTAAGAGTCTCTCTAAAACTCACTTTCTAAATCATCATTTAGAGAGTCATTTGCATGAAAATTGTTTTCTATATCTTCTTATTTTCCAACAGCTTATATGTACCTTGCATGCACTCTAAAGAGCTATTCTTTCTCCTACAACTTAAAAGAAAATCTTGGGAAACGCCGTTTTCGCAGCGACAAATGGCCTCCACCCCAACGCCCCCCGCGGTGCGATCAGCACCATCTATACTATAAGGATCCAAAACAATTGGTAAAAAACTGCTTTTCTAAAACCTCCCGTACCCCTCACAGCGTCCCCACTTGACAGGGTTCCACCTAAACCCACCTAAAATGTTTGGCCATCAACCAATTCAAATGAAGGCCCTGTGGGCGTCCGTGGCCGATCCAACGCATGAGGGATAGTTTAGGCGGCAATATTTCAGGAAAACCGAAAAATTTCACTCACCACCGCCCAATCTACCCGCCCCTTGCACCCACCGCGCCATAGATGGAATTGTTAGGTGATTTCGAACCGAAATCGTTCTTTCCATAAACTTTATTTCCATAACAGCCACAATACATCATATCGATTACTTACCATAGTCGTGGGCGTCCAGGTTCATCTCCTTAGCCCTCCTGCCCCTATATAAGGCGCCCCTCCTTATTCTCAAAGCACACAATCTCTCCCTTCATTCTCATCATCTATTCAGAGTTCATATTTCTTTGCAAGGGCGTCGGCGTCGAGCGCGGCGCAAGGGTGGCCACGACGCTCGTCGTGTCCAAGCTCGCCAGGTAGAAGCGGAACGTGGTCCGCGTTGTGACGGTGTCCGGTGCTGTCGAGTGCGTGGCGTCGTTGCTCCACGACACCGGCGACGAGGAGAGCAACCTTCTCGGCCTCCCCGTCAACAAAAAGCTGGCTGCGGTGCCGAGTTGCTCATGGATAGATGTATCGTGAATTTCCTTCTGTTTCCGCCGGAGGCCCAAGCTTTCGATGTATGAATATATAATTTTTAATATGAGATGCTATTGAATAATTTTAATATGCGATCTAAACGAGTGCTTTTCAAGGCAACCCGAATAGTTTACAAGTCATACGACTAATTTCCATATCGAGAAGAGTCCTTGCAGTACTCTACTCTTGTTCTTCATGCCTGGTACGACTCTGTCTGGAGAGAATCCATGTGTCCCTGTGGGCCCATGGTCGTACCTCCAACAAGCCCCCAAGCGCTTCATCGTCGAGTATCATCAACCGAGTGCTTGCCAAGCCAATCGAGTGCTTTTTCGAGTTCTTGATCAGTCTTGGACAGGTCTTGGTTGTCACGAGGCCATGAGGTGCTTAAGCCCCGTTTATTCTGATTAAATCAGTAGTCTTCAAAATATTATATGGTGTGTGTTAAGAATCGCACTCCATATGGAGTAGCCCCCGAGCTTTAAGTTGAATCGAAGAATCAGGTTGAGGGTCCACAGAATCTTGGTTACAAGGTTGGTTTCGAGTAGAATCCTAACCAATTACTACTCGGAGAGTGCTTTTCAAGGCAATCCGAGTAGTTTACAAGTCATACGACTAATTTCATATCGAGAAGAGTCCTTGCAGTACTCTACTCTTGTTCTTCACGCCTGGTACGACTCTGTCTGGAGAGAATCCATGTGTCCCTTAAATTCACGGCGGGCAGGGTTACAAGGTTGGTTTCGAGTAGAATCCTAACCAATTACTACTTGGAGAGTGCTTTTCAAGGCAATCCGAGTAGTTTACAAGTCATATGACTAATTTCCATATCGAGAAGAGTCCTTGCAGTAATCTACTCTTGTTCTTCACGCCTGGTACGACTCTGTCTGGAGAGAATCCATGTGTCCCTTATATTCACGGCGGGTTGGGTTACAAGGTTGGTTTCGAGTAGAATCCTAACCAATTACTACTCGGAGAGTGCTTTTGAAGGCAATCCGAGTAGTTTACAAGTCATACGACTAATTTCCATATCGAGAAGAGTCCTTGCAGTACTCTACTCTTGTTCTTCACGCCTGGTACGACTCTGTCTGGAGAGAATCCATGTTTCCCTTATATTCACGGCGGGCAGGGTTACAAGGTTGGTTTCGAGTAGAATCCTAACCAATTACTACTCGGAGAGTGCTTTTCAAGGCAATCCGAGTAGTTTACAAGTCATACGATTAATTTCCATATCGAGAAGAGTCCTTGCAGTACTCTACTCTTGTTCTTCACGCCTGGTACGACTCTGTCTGGAGAGAATCCATGTGTTCCTTATATTCACGGCGGGCAGGGTTACAAGGTTGGTTTCGAGTAGAATCCTAACCAATTACTACTCGGAGAGTGCTTTTCAAGGCAATCCGAGTAGTTTACAAGTCATACGACTAATTTCCATATCGAGAAGAGTCCTTGCAGTACTCTACTCTTGTTCTTCACGCCTGGTACGACTCTGTATGGAGACAATCCATGTGTCCCTTAAATTCACGGCAGGCAGGGTTACAAGGTTAGTTTCGAGTAGAATCCTAACCAATTACTACTCGGAGAGTGATTTTCAAGGCAATCCGAGTAGTTTACAAGTCATACGACTAATTTCCATATCGAGAAGAGTCCTTGCAGTACTCTACTCTTGTTCTTCACGCCTGGTACGACTCTGTGTGGAGAGAATCCATGTGTCCCTTATATTCACGGCGGGTAGGGTTACAAGGTTGGTTTCGAGTAGAATCCTAACCAATTACTACTCGGAGAGTGCTTTTGAAGGCAATCCGAGTAGTTTACAAGTCATACGACTAATTTCCATATCGAGAAGAGTCCTTGCAGTACTCTACTCTTGTTCTTCACGCCTGGTACGACTCTGTCTGGGGAGAATCCATGTTTGCCTTATATTCACGGCGGGCAGGGTAACAAGGTTGGTTTCGAGTAGAATCCTAACCAATTACTACTCGGAGAGTGCTTTTCAAGGCAATCCAAGTAGTTTACAAGTCATACGACTAATTTCCATATCGAGAAGAGTCCTTGCAGTACTCTACTCTTGTTCTTCACGCCTGGTACGACTCTGTCTGGAGAGAATCCATGTGTCCCTTATATTCACGGCGGGCAGGGTTAAAAGGTTGGTTTCGAGTAGAATCCTAACCAATTACTACTCGGAGAGTGCTTTTCAAGGTAATCCGAGTAGTTTACACTTCATACGACTAATTTCCATATCGAAAAGAGTCCTTGCAGTACTCTACTCTTGTTCTTCACGCCTGGTACGACTCTGTCTGGAGAGAATCCATGTGTCCCTGTGGGCCCATGGTCGTACCTCCAACAAGCCCCCAAGCGCTTTATCGTCGAGTACCATCAACCGAGTGCTTGCCAAGTCAATCGAGTGCTTTTTCGAGTTCTTGATCAGTCTTGGACAGGTCTTGGTTGTCACGAGGCCATGAGGTGCTTAAGCCCCGTTTATTCTGATTAAATCAGTAGTCTTCAAAATATTATATGGTGTGCGATATGAATCGCACTCCATATGGAGTAGCCCCCGAGCCTTAAGTTGAATCGAAGAATCAGGTTGAGGGTCCACAGAATCTTGAATCTTCATCTTGTTCTTGAAATGTGCAATTTTACACGGCCAGCTACGTTTCCTTTTACACGGCCAGCAAAGTTTCCTATCAACGTACTCTTTGCATGAAATACACGGCCAGCAAAGTTTCCTTTTACAAGGCCAGCAAAGTTTCCTTTGAATTAGCTCCTTGCATGAAATTACACCTTTCCACAAAAAACATTCACGACTTCGGTTCCTCTTGAGAGGGTCCCTGCCCAGCCTTATATTCACGGCGGGCATGGTTACAAGGTTGGTTTCGAGTAGAATCCTAACCAATTACTACTCGGAGAGTGCTTTTCAAGGCAATCCGAGTAGTTTACAAGTCATACGACTAATTTCCTTATCAAGAAGAGTCCTTGCAGTACTCTACTCTTGTTCTTCATGCCAGGTACGACTCTGTCTGGAGAGAATCCATGTGTCCCTTATATTCACGGCGGGCATGGTTACAAGGTTGGTTTCGAGTAGAATCCTAACCAATTACTACCCGGAGAGTGCTTTTCAAGGCAATCCGAGTAGTTTACAATTCATACGACTAATTTCCATATAGAGAAGAGTCCTTGCAGTACTCTACTCTTGTTCTTCACGCCTGGTACGACTCTGTCTGGAGAGAATCCATGTGTCCCTGTGGGCCCATGGTCGTACCTCCAACAAGCCCCCAAGCGCTTCATCGTCGAGTATCATCAACCGAGTGCTTGCCAAGCCAATCGAGTGCTTTTTCGAGTTCTTGATCAGTCTTCGAGAGGTCTTGGTTGTCACGAGGCCATGAGGTGCTTAAGCCCCGTTTATTCTGATTAAATCAGTAGTCTTCAAAATATTATATGGTGTGCGATAAGAATCGCACTCCATATGGAGTAGCCCCCGAGCCTTAAGTTGAATCGAAGAATCAGGTTGAGGATCCACAGAATCTTGAATCTTTATCTTGTTCTTGAAATGTGCATTTTTGGAAAAATTGCAATTGACATCAAGTAGCTCTCGAGCCTTGGGTTGAATCAAAGAATCAAGCCGAGGGTCTTGATTTAAGTCATTAGTCTTCAGAAAAAATGAAATCAGCAGTCGATGTATATCGCCTATCAGCCCCCGAGCCTTCAAACGATTCAGAATGATCAATTCAAGGGTCCAGCGAGCTTTAGGGTTCTTCAAATCATCTTGGAAATCATCATCCGAGTGGTAATTTGAACCCAGAATTAGTAGTCACATCGAATCATCTTGGAGATCTTCATCCGAGTGGTTTTTCTTGTACCCAGCCCCTGAGTATAGGAGCCAGCGGGGATGCATCGAGTAGTACGTAGTCAAAATAGCCACCATCAATAGAGTAGCGAAACAGAGGAGGTCGTGCTTGACTTGTCATGCCGCGATCTCCCCAGAAACAGGAGTCAGGTGCCAATGTAGTCGAAGCCCCATCATTGGTACTTGGCGACTCAAATATGTTGGAGAAAGACAACTAGGTAAGCCTGATGGCATACCGAGTTGTAATTTTAGCGTCAGCCCTCGAGCCTGGAAGCTGGCGAAGATGTGATAGCACGCTGTGCGGCCTAGAAAGTAGTCATCCAAACAAAGTACTCGGCGCTTGGCCAATCTTGTTAGAATAAAATAAAAAATAATTGAAATAAGTAACTTAGCTTGTTTGTTGCCGTTTGTCGATGAAGCAGACTTAGTCAGAGTTGATTCCGACTAGCTTGAGTTCATCACAAGCATATTGGCGATGCGGCGCCGCGGCACAAGCTGAAGTCGAGCTTTGACTTGATAACTTGCAACGGGTTGAGGCGACCACACATTGATGAATTCCATTGATCATGAGGCGCCCGAAAAGTCATCCAAACCACTCTTGCAGTGTATTCAGGAAGCCCCCGGCAAGTTGTACTCATTTGGCGAGTTATACTTCAAAGCACTTGATAACTGGTACTTGAAGATCACTACTCATACTGTGGAGTAGACTCTAGAGTACTTTCAAATAAGTACTTAGAGATTTGAAATCACTACTCGCCTTGTGGAGTAGACTCTGTAGTACTTTCAAATAAGTACTCAGAAATTTGAAGTTACTACTCGCCTTGTGGAGTAGACTCTGTAGTACTTTCAAATGAGTACTCAGAGATTTGAAGTTACTACTCGCCTTGTGGAGTAGACTCTGTAGTACTTTCAAATGAGTACTCAGAGGTTTGAAGTTACTACTCGCCTTGTGGAGTAGACTCTGTAGTACATTCAAATAAGTACTCAGATATTTTGAAATCACTACTCTTATTATGGAGTAGACTCTGTAGTACTTTCAAATAAGTACTCAGAGATTTTGAAAACACTACTCTTATTATGGAGTAGACTCTGTAGTACTTTCAAATAAGTACTCAAAGATTTGAAATCACTACTCTTCTTGCCGAGTAGACTTTGTAGTACTTTCAAATAAGTACTCAAAGATTTGAAATTACCACCCCGTCCTGTCACCGGCCACCGCCGAGCACCATCACACCGATCACCGGCCATCCCATTCTCGAGGTCGTCACCGCAGCGCCACCTCGTCCCATCACCGGCCGCGCCGCGGATCGCCAGCCATCCCATCCCCGAAGTCGTCGCCACCCAATCCCGCGACGGGAGCCGCAACCACTAGCACCACCCCGACCCGTCACCGGCCGCTGCCGAGCATGATCACGCCGAACGTCATTCATCCCATCCTCACGTCGTATCCGCCGGCTAAGCTCCGTCCATCACAGCCAAGTGATGTTGCCACCTTTGTTCGGGTTCAACTGAAGCGTCCCCACATAAGCAGAGACTAAATGTGATACAAATATCAGTCCCAGGAGGCTGATACACATTTATTCCACAGATGGTTCAGTCATCGTGCGACCTCAAAGGGGCACGGCACTCGATACAAACGATAATAGTAACCAAAATTACAACAATAAATAACCAGAGAAAAACTAAAACTGGATCTAGCCCTATCTCGGCGAGGAACAGCGGAAGCATCTTGGAAGGGACCACACCACAGGCAACGTCGGGTGCGGACACGACCTCTACTCAAACTCCTCAAGGACAAAGTCCGGATCCTCCTCTGTTGCAACAAAATAGGGGGTGAGTACAAAAGTACTCAACAAGTCCAACCACGTCCACGGAGGGGGAAATAAAGATCATGCACAGGATAATTCAAGGATACGGCTAAGGTTTAATTTGTGTAAAAGCTAGATTTTATGCAAGGGTTTAGTTTAAACAGGTTTTCGTAAAAGCAGTTTTTAATATCAAGTGGGTTGATCCTCCACAAAGGATCCACATTTTATGCTACCGGACTCCCCGTCCGTCGTAGCTCACGGCACACCTGCCGGACACTTTCCAAAATACTCACACCAAAAGATCCTGCCATTTTCAACACTAGTTTCAGGCCCAAGCCGTGACTCATCCAATACCGTGGATACGGCTATTCGAATAGATTTTAACTCTGCAGAGGTTGTACACTTAACCCACCCCAACGGTTTCCGCGACACGAACACCGAAATGCCGGCGCGGACCTGTCAACGCCATTACCACACCGTAGCTAAGCCGGACTAGCCAATATGGAAGCAACCAAGGGGTCCATGTCCTCCCAACGAGGCATGACCGGGACGTAACTCACATAGATCGTACTCCTGCTCCTTGTTCTCCCATTGCTCACAGCTCACCCATTGGCTAACCAACCAACTAGTGGGATTTATGCTAAGCCGTTGCCACATACAACGGTAGGGCGGTAGCACTAAACTGGGCCAGGCTAGATGACAATCAACTCGGTCCTTAAAAAAGTGACAAGATGGATATCTCCACATCCCACTCAGCCACACAGGCACGAGCTCACCAGTTTGGTGTTTCACACAGAACACACCATCCAAACCATCGGTTTCACCATTATTCTATTTTCACCAAAAGTCACCCTTTTCTTTTAAACACTCACACCATTCTTTATTTTAAAAACACATGAGTATTTGCAATATGGTAGTGGTAAGAGTAGCGGTTCCTAAGCGTTTCTAGCAACGGCTATCATCCAAACAGAGCAAGTCATATTTAATGATAACCTAGGTGATCAAGGAATATTCATAGCAATCAAGGAGTGGCTATCCAACCGGGTCTTGCAATAAAACAATGCATTTTATAAATAGGCCAATAGGTTGTGTTTGTAAAACATAGGATAAGTATGCATCAAAGGACGGGATTGAACTTGCCGTCGTCGAAGTCGTCCGGAAGCGCCTGCTCGCGGTACGGGTCCTCGGGCTCCGGCTCGCGGTACTCGCCTGCGTACTCCGGCTCGTGGTACGGTCCTCCGAACTCCTCGCGTGGCTGCTCCTCGGTCACTCTGTGGTCTACGGTACACACAAGCAAGCATACATTAAATAAAAGAAAAGAAAAACGAAAAAAGGATTTTTAAATGAGCTCGGAAAAGAGAAATAGGAAATAAATCATAGAAGGATTATTTTTGGGAGATTTTTGTATAGCTCGGCCTGAATACACGTGGAAAGGCCGTGGTCGAATTTGGAGAGAAACGGGTGAAGTTTGGCGCATGAAATGACGCGCCAATGAGATGATTAGGGTATGTTTAAGGGGTCAAGGGTATATCTGCAAGGATTAAAAAGGTCTAAGGGCCTTTTCGTGAAAACTCAGGGGCATCAAGGGCTTATTTGTGTTATAACTGAAGGTGGAGGGGTTCATTTGGAATTTTTGGAAGATCCAGGGGGTTATGGGCAAAAACCCCCCCTTCTTCTTCTTTTCCTCAGACCGAACAGAGGAGGGAGGGGGGTGCCTGGCCGGCTGCGGCGCCGGCGCCCTGGTGCGCGGCGGCGGCCGGGAGTGGGGGGAAAAAGGGAGAGGGAGACGAGGGGGTTCGATTCCACCCCTCACCTCGGGCAGAGGTGGCTTGTGGAGGCGGATCGACGGCGGCGGGCGGCGGCGACGGCTCAGGGTGGCGGCGGCGGCGATTGGTGGTGGTGGCGGCGCTGCGAAGCTTAGGGGTTGCCCAGGGAGGTGTGGGCGGAGCCAGGGATGAGCTCCCCCATTTTATAGGTGGCGCGCAGGGGGTGGTGCTGGCGGCGGTGGGTCCGACGGTCGTCGCCGGCCCTGTGGCCTCGTCGCCGAGCACAGAGGGGGCGCGGACCTGCCAGGGCGTGGTGTCGCGGAGCGGTGCGCTAGAGGTGGGGCCGCGGTGGAGGGCGGCACGGCGCCGGTCGTCGGTGGCGGAGTGTGGCAGTGGCAGCGTGCAGGAGCGGCTGGCGGGGTCGGCGGCGTGGGCCCAAGGTCGCCGGCGGCGCTGTGCCGGCATCGCCGAGCACAGGGCACGGCGTGAGCTGCGGCAGCCAGGGGAAGAGAGGGGCGTGGCGGCGTGCGGGCAAGGGAGCAGGGGCGACGGTGTGCTGCTGAGGTAGAGGAGCAGGGAGGTGGCATCGGCGTGAGCAGGAAGGAGGAGGAAGAAGGAGAAGGAAGGAGGAAGAAGGAAAAAAGGAAAAGGAAAAAGGAAAAAGGGAAAAAGAAAAAGGAAAAGGGGAAAAGAGAGAGAGATTTACGGCGCCGATCGCGGAATCGGTCGGGCACGCGCGACGGGAAAAACGAGGAAGCGAGGAACTTTGTCGGTGTCGGTACCGGGACGACGAATATTCGTCGGGAAAAGATTGAGCTCGAAGAAAAGAATCTTGAAAATAAATTTTTATCGAGTGATTTAACTTGGTAATTTTCCGGATGTTACAAACCTACCCCACTTAAAATGAATCTCGTCCTCGAGATTCGGCTGAATCCTTAAAGAGATGGGGGAATTCTTTCTTCAACGCATCTTTGCGTTCCCATGTGGCCTCTTTCTCGCCATGTCTACTCCACTGAACTCGGCACATCCGTACCGTGGAATTTCTTGTGTGCTTGGTGACAGTATCCAAGATCTTGATGGGTACTTCCTGGTATCTGAGGTCCTTCTGCAAATCTATTGTTTCCACTGGTATATGTTCTTCCTCGGGTACTCTTAAACATTTTCTGAGCTGGGAAACATGAAACACTGGATGGATGTCTGACAATTCATTGGGGAGTTGAATGCGGTATGCTACGGCTCCAACCCTTTCAAGCACCTGGTATGGTCCAATGTATCGAGGGGCTAACTTTCCCTGAATTTGGAACCTGCGGGTCCCTCTAATCGGGGAAACCTTGAGATAAACATAATC
The DNA here is from genome assembly GCA_015476505.1 of Urochloa ruziziensis. Lineage (NCBI taxonomy): Eukaryota > Viridiplantae > Streptophyta > Magnoliopsida > Poales > Poaceae > Urochloa > Urochloa ruziziensis. Next base: position 10,162,637 of record CM027125.1, on the reverse strand, counting down.
TCCCACTTCAAAACTTAATTCCCTTCTGTGCTTGTCTGAGTAACTCTTCTGACGGGACTGAGCAACCTTTAGCTTCTCTCTGATCTCAGCTACCTTATCTTCTGCTTCTTTTATAAAGTCTGGTCCAACCAGGGTACGCTCCCCTACTTCTGACCACATCAAAGGGGTTCTGCACTTCCTTCCATAGAGAGCTTCAAACGGCGACATGCCTAAGCTGGCTTGATAACTGTTGTTGTAAGAAAATTCAGCATAGGGCAAACTCCGTTCCCAGTCCTTCCCATAGGTCAGGGCACAAGCCCGTAACATATCTTCCATAATCTGGTTTACTCTTTCCGTCTGGCCGTCTGTCTATGGGTGATAAGCTGAGCTAAAATCTAACTTGGTTCCCATGGCTTTATGTAAACCTTTCCAAAACTTGGAGGTAAACTGAGTCCCTCTGTCTGAGACAATTCTGCTCGGTACTCCGTGTAGCTTTACTATGTTCTCCACATAGAGTTTTGCTAACTTTTTGCCTCCATAGTTGGTCCGTACGGGTAAATAATGGGCCACTTTGGTGAGTCGGTCCACTATCACCCATATAGAGCCATTCCCGTTTTTAGTCTTGGGCAATCCAACCACAAAATCCATACCAATCTCATCCCATTTCCAAACCGGGATAGGCAATGGTTGCAACAAGCCTGCTGGTTTCTGGTGCTCGGCTTTGACTCGCTGGCAAATGTCGCATCGGGCGACGAACTAGGCGATCTCTGCCTTCATCCTATTCCACCAGTATTTCTGTTTCAAATCCATATACATTTTGGTGGCTCCGGGGTGAATAGAGTAAGGTGAGTTGTGGGCTTCATCCATGATGGTCTGCCGGAAATTCCCTTGCTTGGGCACACAAATTCTATCCTTGTACCATAGGGTTCCCTTTGCATCCACTCTAAAATCTGGGACTTTATTTTCTCCCGTGTGGTTACGAATTTTTACCAAGTCTGGGTCTGATCCCTGGGCCTTCCTGATGTCTTCTTCTAACGTGGGCTGCACCGTTAGCTGCGGGCAAGACTTAGGAGATACAATGTGCACATTAAGCCGAGCCATTTCTTCTTGTAGATGGGCATTCTTGGGTGCATAGGTCTTTCTGCTTAGGGCATCTGCCACAACATTGGCCTTGCCGGGGTGGTAATGAATTTCCAGATTGTAATCCTTGATAAGCTCTAACCATCTTCTCTGTCTTAAATTCAGATCTGGCTGGGTGAATATATACTTCAAGCTCTTGTGATCCGTGTAGATCTCACACTTATTTCCAATTAAGTAGTGTCTCCAAATCTTCAGGGCATGAACCACGGCTGCTAATTCCAAGTCATGGGTGGGATAATTCTGCTCATGGGGCTTAAGCTGGCGGGAGGCATATGCTACTACCTTCCCATCTTGCATAAGTACACACCCTAACCCATTTCGGGAAGCGTCACAGTATATGACAAAGCCCCGCTGAATATCTGGCAAGGTCAGTATCAGGGCTGAGGTCAGTCTCTTCTTTAGTTCTTGAAAGCTTCTTTCACATGACTCAGTCCAAACGAACTTCTTTTCTTTCTTGAGCAGCTCGGTCATGGGTCTTGCTATCTTGGAAAATCCTTCTATAAACCTCCGATAATATCCGGCTAATCCCAGGAAACTTCTTATCTTACTCACATTAGTGGGTTGTTGCCAGTTTGACACTGCTTCTACCTTCTCAGGATCAACAGCTACTCCTTATGCTGTTAGTATGTGGCCAAGAAAGGCTACCTTCTCAAGCCAAAATTCACATTTGCTAAACTTGGCATACAGCTTGTGTACTCTCAGCTTTTCTAAGATCACTCTCAGGTGATGCTCGTGCTCTTGGGCACTCTTGGAATAGATGAGTATGTCATCAATGAAAACGACAACAAACTTATCCAATTCTTCCATAAACACTTTGTTCATGAGGTTCATGAAGTATGCCGGGGCATTAGTCAGTCCAAAAGACATCACTGTAAACTCGTATTGCCCATACCTTGTCACAAATGCCGTCTTGGGGGTATCGCTTTCTCTGATCTTGAGCTGATAATATCCTGATCTCAAATCAATCTTGGAGAAATACTTGTCTCCTTTCAACTGATCAAAGAGGTCATCTATTCTGGGCAATGGATACTTGTTCTTGATGGTTACCTCATTTAAGGACCTATAATCCACACACATCCTCATACTTCCATCCTTCTTCTTCACAAATAGAATGGGTGATCCCCACGGGGATGAGCTGGGTCTGATGAATCCTTTCTCCTGAAGGTCTCTCAACTGCTCTTTCAACTCTGCTAGTTCTGCTGCGGCCATTCGGTATGGTCTCTTGGCTATAGGAGATGTCCCTGGGACAAGGTCAATAATGAACTCTATATCCCTATCTGGCGGCATTCCGGGGAGTTCTTCTGGGAACACATCTGGGTATTCACACACTACTGGAACTTCTGCTATGGTTTTGGCCTCCATAGTATAAACCATGGGGTCTGATCTTGTTTCTCGGGTGTGGCAAGTTACTTGGACTCCCTCAGGGCTGGTTAGGCATATGGTTCTAGCGGCACATCCTATAAGGCCGTCATGCTGGGTCAGCCAGTCCATTCTAAGTATTACATCTATCCCCTTGGACTTGAGTACTACCAAATCAGCTAGAAACTCTACCCCACTTAAAATAATCCTTACCCTAGAACAACCTAACTGACACTTGATGTCGGCTCCAGGTGTTCGGGTTAACAGGGGTAAATTTAGTAGTACTGTAGGTATATTGTGCTTATCCACAAAACTTAATGATATGAAGGAATGTGATGCTCCAGAATCAAATAAAATTGTGGCAAGCACTGAGCTGACTAAAAACTCACCAAGTACTACGCCCTGAGCTCCTTGAGCCTCCTGCGCGTTGATGTGGTTGACGCGGGCTCATCCATAGGACTGCTGGGGCTGCCTCATCTGCTGGTTGTTGGTGTTGTTGCCGGGGTTGTTGCTGCGGACGGGCACACGGTTGGCACCTGACAGAGCTGGCTTCGGTCCATTCACCGAGTTGGAGTACATTGGGGCTGCTGGCTTGTTACTAGCATAGGGGCAGTTGGCCACATAATGCCCGGTCTCACGGCAGTTGAAACAAGCCCTGTTGTTGTTGCTGGCCTGACTGGCACTACTCTGTGGGGCTTTGGCACTCTGGCTTCTGAAGGTGGGGTTGGTGACCTGTGAGCCTGAGGCTCGGGACTGAGTGCGGTACTGCATCGGCGTCTGGGATCTGGGTGGTGGGGGGTTATAGCTCTTGATCCTCTGGAAGCGGTCCTGCTGGTGAGCCTTGTTCTCTAGGAACTTGCGCTTGAGATCTTTCTTCTCATCCGCCTTGGCCCTTTCAGTGAGAATGGCCCTGTTCATTAGTGTGTTGAAGTCTGGATAAATCTGGGGGGTGAGCAGAGTCCTGAGCTCTGGGTCCAGGCCTTTCATGAACATCTCCTGCTTCTTCTCATCCCTGTCCACTTCTTCTGGTGCATAGCGGGCTAACTCCATGAACCGGTAGGTGTACTCTTCCACAGTCTTGTTGCCTTGCTGCAGTGCCCGGAACTCGTCTGCCTTGCGCTTCATGGTGGCTGCGGGGATATGGTAACGATGGAACTCATCCAAAAAATCCCTCCAGGTGATGACAGTGGCATCCGGGGCGGTTGCACAGTAGTTCTCCCACCACGCGAGAGCATTCCCAACGAGTTGATGGGTGGCCAGGAGTACTTTGTCACGATCCTCACAGTGAAGTGGTTCCAACTTCCTCTGAATCACCCTCAGCCAATCATCTGCATCCAGTGGGTTGGTGGACCCGCCAAAAGTAGGTGGCTTAGTCCTGATGAACTCTGACAGTTTCTCATTCATACTCTGCCCACGGGGCCTCTGGTTGGCGAGGGCCTTGACCACAGCTTCCATTATCAGGTTCTGATTGTTCACCACCTGCAGCCAATCAGCGGCACGTGGAAGTGGCGCTTGCTCTGGCCCAGCCTGACTTTCCTCCAACCTTTCCTGGTTCACTTCATCCTGGTGCTCACCATGGGGTGCACTCTGCACGTTGTTGCTAGCAGCCGGGACTCGGCTCCGGGAAGCCCTGGGTCCACGCGTGTTGACCATCTGCAGATTTAGAGGACATATAAGTGACTAGGATTTGGAATTTTAGTGATGTTTAAGTTATTTAATTCGTAAAAACAGAAAGGCAGAATCCTCCTCCTGCCAACAAGCACAGAGTCTAGCAATACAACAAGCACAAACGATTTTATTTCTTTGAAAAGGGGGGGGGAGGGTACAACACTTGGACAAGCCAAAACACGAACTACACGACCGGGGTACAACGACACAACTGGGGTGCAACTACGCAACTGGGGTACAATTCTAAACTTCGGACCGGGACGGTTTCAATCCTTGGGGTGACTGGGTGCACACTACTCGCGGGGCGATCCTTCTTCCGGGGCGGAGTGTTCTTCCAGGGGAATGAGCAGTTCGTCGTCTTCTGGGATCCCATTTTCCTGGGGCTGTGCAGGGGCTCCTTCTTTGGCGGGTGCTGCTGGTTCCCCGGCACCTCCGGGTGTGCTTGGTGAGGTTCTACTAGGTCCTCCGCATCTTGCAATGGGGTCCCAAGTAGGATCCGGGCTTCTCCGACTACCGGGACGGGCGTCCCGCTTCTGGCCCAATCTTGCATGCTCCGGTCCTGAGCCTGTCTAAGACTCTCATGCGCGACAGCTTCACTGCTTATGGCTGCCGCGGTCCTTGCTTCGGCTTGAGCCACCCGGACTTGGTACATCCTCACTGCGAGTTCAGCTTGCTCGGCTCGGCCAATTTGTTCCCTTAGGAACCCAGCTTGCTCGTTGAAAAGCCTATCCAAGGAGACGAGATAGGCGACCACATGGTACAACAGGTCATCTTGATGGCGGCGACGTTCCAGGTTCCTCATGCGGGCCTGCCAGACTGGGGTCCTGACAGCCGGGGGAAAGAGTCTCATCGGTGTGGAGATGAGGTGTTCTTCAAAGATCCAACACAGGTAGCGGAGGGCCTTCCTGATAGCCAAAGGGTAGGTGTCCTGATGTCGAAATCCCGTAGCGGTCACCCTCCATGGCTCAATATCAGGGTAGCGGGTGCTTCTGGCAACAGAAAGGATCACCCTACAGCGGAGAGTGCCAAGATGCTCGTACTCCCTGCTGTAGTACCTCGGGCGCTCAGTGATACCAAGACGCTCCAGGGAGTTGATCAAAAGGCGGGGGAAACCCGGCTCTTCCTGGCAAACACCATGGGTCCATCCTTCCTCGGCCATCTGAAAGTAAGGATAAGGTGAACAACTTGTTCCTCATAAAAGCTAGGGTACAACATGAAGGTACAAGATTTTGACTCAACAACTAGGTTGGGTACATCCATTTATTAAGAAGAAAACTCTAGCTTAGATAAACTAATCTACTCTCAAGGGGAATCCTCTTCGCTCCAGCAATGGCGCTTCTTTGGGGGTAGCAGTTGCCCTACTAGCCAATCTTCAGTCTGCGTACCCCTATCCCAATGGGTTTCTTCGGGTTCATCCTCTAGCAGTCCTTTCTCTCTCCGGTACGCTTCAAGGCGTTCCTTCTCTTGGGCTTCCTTCTGCATTATGTCCTGGAGGGTGGCTAGGTAACTCTCCGCTTGCCTTTCAGCTTTGGCGGTTTCCTTTCGTGTTCTGCCTTCTCCGCCCTACGGATCTGGTGCTTCAACTGCGCTGCCTGCTCGATGTAAAGACGATCTAAGCCGGTAAGGTAGGTGGATAGGTGGGTGATGGTGTCATCTAGGTCTTCTTCATCCCTTCCGAGTCTTCTCATCTGATCAATCCACGAGCGTCCTCTTCCTCCAGTAGGCGGGAAAAATCCCATAGGACTCTCTCGAAGATGACGCCAGTAGACAACGCGCAGACGTCGCAGGACTTTACGGGAGGCCTTTCGGTAAGTGTCCGAGAAGCAAAAGCCCGTTGTTGACGGCCATTATAACCTCGTAGTGACCGTCAACATTTCGGTAAAATGAGGATGATCATACCATATTCCATACATAAAAGTATTTTTACTGACAAATTCCACAAGTTTTGGATGAGTTGTGCTTGCAGGATGAACCAGGAGAAACAAGGGCCAAACCTGGCACAGAGCCAGGCCGGCCGGCCTAGGCCAGGCCGACCGGCCTCCCCTGGCCAGGTCTGGCCACATCATTGATCCACATGCCATGCCAAGTGCCCAGGATGATCAAGCACCATGCAAACAACGTCGGTTTGATCCAAGGACCCGGAAGGCCTACAGGTGAAAGCACATGGATTGAAGGGCCCACATCCTAGGATTCTCGGACAAGCTTCCACTAAACGCAACCGTTACCGACCTTGGGAGAGCATCAGGACCGTTCCTGCAGAGGACGGTGCCAAGTGGCACCAGGGCCAGGCCGGCCGGCCTAGCCCAGGCCGGCCGGCCTCCCTCTGTTGCCGCCACGTCTCCTCCTTCGCGTGAAGCTTAAGCAGAGCCTTGGCGTGCTAATGACGCTGACATCCACCCCCTGGAGACTATAAAAGGAAGCTCATTCACCTTGGGAAGACACACACCACATATCTCAAGTCTTTACTTGAAGGGAGCTCTAGTATCTTTTTCATTTCTTAGATTAGGATTAGAGTTGGGAGTAGAGTCGAGTCGAGCTTAGCTCGGATCTTCGGAGTCTTCGGAGTTCTGGTAAAGCTCTTGTATCCTTTCCTTCTTTTGAAGAGTTTATTTATACAATTACTTTCTTATTTCAGAGCTTAAGTTATCTTTGATATTTCTCTCTTGCTCTTCTTTAAGAGTAAAGATCTTGCTCTCTTTAGAGCAAAGTCCTTTTCCCCTTTAGTTTTAGTGTAGAGTTTAGTTTAGCTCTGCCGGGTTTTATCTCGCGGGTTTGCTCGCCTTGACCGGGCCGTAAGACGCCTTAGGGAAGACGGGGATTTCTCTTGACAGGCCTCAAGAGAAATCTTAATCATCGAGTGCAGACGTGGTGTCTGGCTTGTTGATTAACTAGGAAGTGTGTTGCACCCCACGGTACAGCAGTGGTAGGCGGCAGGTGGTGACAGCCCTGTCCGTCCTTCGTAGTCCACCACGTTCGGGTGTATTCATAACAGTAGTGCTGAGCCCGGAGAACCCCCTCTTTCACCCCGTTCTGAGGTTCTCCCGTTCTAGCCGTCGAAGCGAGCTCTGTTCCCGGTATCTAAGCTAGGGTCTAGGCTAAGGCTAGAGTGTCTTTTGCTCTGAGTTAGAAAGAGTCTAGGTCTGGTTTCTCCCAACGTCTTTCCTTTTCTTTAGAAATAGGTGCTCCGTGTGTCGCTGGTCTTTCAGACCTTCTATCCGGTCATTAACTTGACCATTATCCACCCAAACTTAGAGTTTGTGCCCCTGGGTTTGTGGCTTGATATTTCTGGCAAGATATATCATTTCATTCTTCAATACACTTTAACCATCTGCTTCCCTACGGAAATATAAATACGATACCCTGGGGTAACTCCCGAGGTGAAGTGCTACAACGAGATATATTCTATGCGCTTGCAGAATTAATTTTGCATACAACGACATATATCTACGCACTCTTGAGCGTTGCTAAAACGTGACGCTAAGGAGTGCCAACAAGCATTTCTGGCGCCGTTGCCGGGGAAGCAATTGGCTAAAGTTATTGTTGAATCATTTGATTATCTTTACAGATTTACCAAACCACTAACCTTAGTGACCTCACCACTGCAACATTCGTCTATTTTTGATGTGTTTTGCAGGGTAGTGCATGACTGGTTTCAACCTACCATCAAACTTTGATCCAAATCCAGAACGCATTGGAAGAGTAGTGCGAAAGAGAATCGTACCCCCTCAGATTTCACTAAGCTCAAGCAATATACTTGAGTCGTCATCCGACTCCGAGTCCGAATCAGATTCGTCGTTTTCTTCAGCCCCAGAGTCCCCAGAGATTATGGCTCAAGCTAAGAAGACGCTCCGTGAGTTCTCAGCCCCGTCAAGCAGCAACTTCCCGGGACTGTCGAATGCACAGGAAGGTGCATTTGAGCTGAGAACTGGCCTGGTAAACATGGTTGAGGCCAGCCCTTTCTGCGGAAAGGCGATTGAGGATGCGAACGCTCACCTTCGGAATTTCCTGGAGGTGTGCAGTACTATCAACCCCAATGGCACACCGATCAACAACATCCGCCTTCAACTCTTCCCATTCTCCTTGCTTGGGAAAGCAAAAGAGTGGTTTTATTCTAACAAGGAATCATTCGATGGACGCTGGCAGACTTGCGCAGACGCATTTCTGGCCAAGTACTTTCCGGTGGGCAAAACCAATGCCCTCCGAGGAAAAATCACTAGCTTTCAACAGCTAGACGGAGAAACAATTCCCGAAGCTTGGGAGCGACTACAAGAGTATATTGCAGCCTGCCCCCACCATGGTGTGGAAGATTGGCTGATTACCCAGAACTTCTTCCACAGCCTGAGCCGACGATCGCAAGAGATGTTGGATGCAGCCGCGGGAGGAGCTTTCCTCTCGTTGGATGTAGACGCAGCAAAGGCGCTCATCGAGAAAATATCCACTCATCAGAGCTGGATAGGAGAAAGACAAGCTCCCCGCAAGGGAGTACATCAAATTGACTCCGTTGATATGCTGGCCGCTAAAATGGACCTCCTCTTGAAGAAGATGGAATCTCCTAGCAAGGAGATGAATCAGATCATGGAGGAGAGAATCACGTGTGAAACGTGTGGAGAAGCAGGACACTCGGGCGACACTTGCCCGATGACACAAGAGGAAGCCCATTTCATTGGAAATACCAACAATTCAGGCTTCCGTCCTCAACAAGGTTGGAATTCCAAGCCCAATTTCCCCTTCGGCCAACAGCAAGGTAATGGCTCTAACAACGGTTTTTAACCGTCGCTAAAGGACATCTGGTATGGCCAAAAACAGATTAACGATAGCATTAGCAAGAAATTTCTTGCTAATGATAAAGTTATGGAGTCGATGGCCTCCCAGATAGAAGCTTTTAATTCTGTCGTTAAGAACCAGCTGAGCTTCAACAAAATGATTGAAACTCAAGTAGCTCAGCTGGCTGCATCCTGCCCTAACCCAAATGCGGGGAAGTTACCCGGGCAACCGGAGGTTCCTTTCAAGGAAAATGTTAGTGCGGTGACCACGCGGACTGGCAAGTCCACGCAGGACCCACACAATCCACAGGATGCAGGTACTCGACAGAAGGAAGCTAGCCAAACCGAGGTGGCCGCCGAAGAGGAAGATGACGAGGAAACCACCCCTGTCTCAAAGGAGGGGAATGAGGCACCACAAGCCTCAAGCTACAGCCAAGATCCTACTTTCCTCCCGTTCCCAGAACGGAGGAGAAGACCCGTGGCCGACGAACAATTCGACAAGTTCGTCGAGGTAATCAAGAAGGTATACATCAACATACCATTACTTGATGCTTTGCAGGTCCCGACATATGCCAAGTACATCAAGGATATACTTAGCAACAAACGGACTTTACCCACAAGGGAGACGGTACAACTGACCGAGGAATGTAGCTCAGCTATACTCGGGCCCCACCTTAAGAAGAAAGATCCTGGCTGCCCCACAATATCATGCTCCATTGGAGGCCATGACTTCGACAACGCCCTATGTGACTTGGGGGCGAGCGTCAGCGTAATGCCCAAGGTAGTCTTTGACCACCTTAAACATATATCGCTTGTCTCTACACCCATGTGTTTGCAGCTAGCGGATCAATCGATCCGCAACCCCCATGGAGTCGCAGAAAATGTTCTGGTCAAGATCAGGGATTTCTTCATCCCTGTGGATTTCATCGTCCTGGATATGGAAGCCGGAGCAACGAACTCTCTCATTCTTGGGAGACCGTTCTTAAGTACTGTGAATGCAAACATTGACGTGGGACGTGGGACCATTCAACTGAGGATTAACGGAGGGACCGAGAGTTTCTCTTTCCGTCCTAAGGAGATCCCCCATCAAGTCAATATGGTCGAAGAAGTCATGCCCCAGAAGTCCAAGATGCCGAGCGTAGAAACGCTCATGAAGATGGTGGAAGCCTTCGCCGCCAAAGAAAAGAAGAGGCATGATCGCTATCATGCACGGCGAAGAATATCGAGAACCAAAGCGCTGGAGGAGCAAGCAAAGCGCGACAAGGAGGTTGAATCCAAGTCCCGTCCAGTCCGAAAGGAATGGCGGGTAAAAGCAGTCCCGAACAAGGATTCGGAGAGTTCCGCTCAGGACGAAAAACTCGAGCCCTCGCCATAAGGTATATGGTATGTATCTTTGCATTGCATATAGAATAGGTTTTTTATTTCAATTCTTTTCATTCATCACAGCATGTTTAAATTTTCGAAGCTTGCATTTATATTTCAATTGTGCATTAGAAAGCATATAATATATATATATATATTTCGGCCAAACTTCAGGCCGGCCGGCCCCACCTAGGCCGGCCGGCCCCACTTGTCAACTCTACTGGCCAGATCACAGCAAGCAAGGAACAAGAGCATGTGGGAGGACACGACACGAGAGGATGGAGGAAATTGGACACAACTCCAGGCCGAATGGCCCCAGCCAGGCCGGCCGGCCTCCAAGCACCGTTGCTGTCCCATCCTCACCTACCAGAGCACCCAGCACCGGGCAGTGACCACCGACGCACGGGATGGGCACGACCGGCGCCATGTGCAGGCCGATCGGCCTGCCTCAGGCCGGCCGGCCTCCCCCTGCTGTACCTCTATAAATACCAGTGCCCAGCTTTGAAGGAAGACGCCCCAAGCACAGGTATGCGTGCATCCTGCTCAATTCGCTTCTCTCTCGCTTAAATTTTGAAATTCTCTAAGAAAGGTTAGAGTTTAAACCACAAGGAAATTCTGCTAAAATCCATTCTTGAATCCTTGTGAGAACAAACCCCTGCCGGTTGAACGAGAACGTTTGTGGCGGTTCTTACCCCACAAGAACGACTAACCGAGTTGTGGTGATTAATCTCCCACAAGAACGCCTAACATCTGACTGTCTAACCCTTGATTTCCTTCGGGTATTGTTAGACTAATCTTTTGCAGGAATCATGTGGACTAAGGCACGTGGAGTCGTCACCAAGCTCACCTCTTCGAGCTCTCGCCGCTCTCGGGGATCCTCTACTTCCCGGGATACTATGTCTGTCGACTCAACTCGACACGACACAGAGTCCCAGGAGGAGGAGGTGCCGAGGAACAGGCTCCGCATCAGGATCATGACTCGGGTCGAGCACATCGTTGCTCAGACCGAAGACGAGAGAACGGTGCTGGATCAGCTCCAGGACCGCTACTTCACAAACGCCAAGTACTTCGACCCCATGCTGCTGATCAAGACCGGTCTCGAAGGAGACATGGAACGGGCGTTCAACAATGCCGGATGGCAAAACTTCTACCCCGTCACGGAAACAGGTTCGCACTTCCTTACTATGGAGTTTTTGATGAGTTTGAAAATCGAAGTTCGTCCCAACGAGACAAACATTTGCTTTCGATTTTTCAACGAGGATTTTGTTTTGACCCCGAAACAACTCAGTGAGGCTCTTGGTTTCAACAAGAGATGCATCATTGATGCCAACCTGTTGGTGACTAACCACCGGTACAACCGTGCCGCATGGTAGGATAGCATCACAGGGGAGCCATCCTCGGGGAAAAATAGCATTACCGCTATCCACAACCCCACTCTTCGTTTCCTGGCGAAGTGGATCGCTATGGTGGTCCACCCGCGCGCGGATTTGCGTCTTTGCCTTTTGCCTGATTTAGAGTGCCTGTATGCCATGGTCAAGAAAATTCGCTTTTCTCCGGTCATGAGCATGCTTGAGAACTGGCAGAGGTTAGTCAGTGGCCGAGCCACAATTGACATAACCTCGCTAGTCACACGCATCGCCAACCATGTTGGTGCTTTGCAGGGCGCTCAAGTCACCTTCCTTCCAACTACACAAGAATACCAGTACTGCATTGGTTTAGACCATTTCATCCAGGGTCACTTGATGCGCGAGGGCCCTGGCCATACTCTTTTCATGTGCTATCCTGGTTTCATCGATGAAGTTGAGCTTCCATGCCCAGCTTTGTCCCTGAGATCAGCGAGAAGTCTAACCATGCAGCTCAGAAGGAGGGAACCCGCTCGCCACAGTGTTGCAGGCCCTGCAACACGTGGCAGGCGGGCCAGGCATGATGACGAAGCCGGAACTTCTACCGCGCCACAGCCCGAGTACCGCTACCAGCAGCAGCCCGAGTACGACTACCAGCAGAACCCCACGGCCAACATGAACTTTGAGGAAGCATTCGACTACCACCAAGGAACAGCAGGCTACGGCCCGCAGGTCGGACCATCCGCCTCCGCCAGGTATGACTACGAGAACCCGGTTTCCCGGGGGATAGCTGATCTTAATACCAGGATGGAGACGATGACGCTGCAACAACAGCAACCCAGAGATGCAGTTGCACACAACACTGATCTCACGCAGCAGAACTGGGGGATGACCACATCCATCCAAACCGACATGCACGGCTTCTTCAACTACATGCATTACGACCCCGACCAGTACTACCAGTGAGCTTCATCGAAGCTTGGGGGAGTCTCAGGTATGCCGAAAGCCGTTGCCTTTGCCTTGTCGTTGCCTTGCCGTTGCCGTTGCCTTACCGATGCCTTTGCCTTGCCTTTGCTTTGCCGTGCCATGATGAAATAATAAATAAATAAAATAAAATAAAAAAAGAGAGAAAATAATAAAAACAAAATAAAAGCTCCAAAAGATGTCTTTATGTATGGAACTATGGTTGAGAACCTCTGGAATGATGAATAGTTGCTCTGTTTATGCCCTATAAGTGCCTCGTACTTAATCCTTAACTCTTGAATATTTGAGTTCGTTGGCATTTAAGGATCTGCCATGATAAAACTGTGGGAGCAAGAGCACTTGTTCATTGTTTAAGTTATTGTGAGTTTTGATATGGTTTGTTTCGAGGTATAACTGCATGCTTAGTAAGGAACCTCTCGGAAGTTTTTATAAAATGTTACATGGTGAATCTTCCTCGATGGTTTAAATGTCCTATCCAGAGCCTAAACAGTTATACATTTGTTGAAACTACCATATGCTATCTTGAGTTGCTTTGAGTCTTGTCGAATGGTGAAGTCCGCTTGCAGAAGGTACTTGACATTTACCGGTCTTCCCATCCACCTCAGCCTCAAAATGTCCGACTAGTCAAAGTCCCACTCCGGGGTTGACGTCCACCGTCGATGACATACACTCACCTCATCACAAAGCTCACCCCAAAAAGGTCCTCAACTACTCCATACAAAGTTGAATCCCTCTCTGTTACCAAAGTAAGAGAAGAGATGTATTCAAAAAAAAATGGAGACAAATGCTCCATCTGAAAAAAAAGAGGAGAAACATCTCAAAAATATGAGAGAGAGAAACAATAAGGAGTCCAAAGACCTTTGAGCATCACACCTTCTCCCTCTCCATTCAAACCCCATGAATTCCAAAGACCGGAATTTGACGAGTACCATCGCTCGCGGACCACTCTTCGACTCGACAACAGAAGTAACCAAGGTATGCCACTCCTACCCTACCTATAACTCCACTTCAGCCTTAGTGTAGGGAAACATTGGTCAATCCCGACCAAGAGTGAGGATTAAAACACCTTGAGTGACTCGAGAGTACCATCGGGGAATGAATCAACCATCTTTTGAAAAATTCATATCTCCGAGATGGAACCTGAAAAGTTGCAGGAAATACTTTAGAGATGACCGTTCAAGCTCTCAATAGCCCAAAACGTGAATCAATGCAGCCCCACGTAGAACCATGGTATGAGTTCTCTTTTATGCCAACTTATTCAAGTGATTTGTTGAGTTTTGGCTTAGGCACAGGGTACTTTAAGAGTATAAACATTGAAGCAACTCCTGACCTACCGAACCTAGAGTTTTAGCCTTGCTCGAGGACGAGCAAGAGTCTAAGCTTGGGGGTGTGTTGACGGCCATTATAACCTCGTAGTGACCGTCAACATTTCGGTAAAATGAGGATGATCATACCCTATTCCATACATAAAAGTATTTTTACTGACAAATTCCACAAGTTTTGGATGAGTTGTGCTTGCAGGATGAACCAGGAGAAACAAGGGCCAAACCTGGCACAGAGCCAGGCCGGCCGGCCTAGGCCAGGCCGACCGGCCTCCCCTGGCCAGGTCTGGCCACGTCATTGATCCACATGCCATGCCAAGTGCCCAGGATGATCAAGCACCGTGCAAACAACGTCGGTTTGATCCAAGGATCCGGAAGGCCTACAGGTGAAAGCACATGGATTGAAGGGCCCACATCCTAGGATTCTCGGACAAGCTTCAACTAAACGCAACCGTTACCGAACTTGGGAGAGCATCAGGACCGTTCCTGCAGAGGACGGTGCCAAGTGGCACCAGGGCCAGGCCGGCCGGCCGGCCTCCCTCTGTGGCCGCCACGTCTCCTCCTTCGCGTGAAGCTTAAGCAGAGCCTTGGCGTGCTAATGACGCTGACATCCACCCACTGGAGACTATAAAAGGAAGCTCATTCACCTTGGGAAGACACACACCACATATCTCAAGTCTTTACTTGAAGGGAGCTCTAGTATCTTTTTCATTTCTTAGATTATGATTAGAGTTGGGAGTAGAGTCGAGTTGAGCTTAGCTCGGATCTTCGGAGTCTTCGGAGTTCTGGTAAAGCTCTTGTATCCTTTCCTTTTTTTGAAGAGTTTATTTATACAATTACTTTCTTATTTCAGAGCTTAAGTTATCTTTGATATTTCTCTCTTGCTCTTCTTTAAGAGTAAAGATCTTGCTCTCTTTAGAGCAAAGTCCTTTTCCCCTTTAGTTTTAGTGTAGAGTTTAGTTTAGCTCTGCCGGGTTTTATCTCGCGGGTTTGCTCGCCTTGACCGGGCCGTAAGACGCCTTAGGGAAGACGGGGATTTCTCTTGACAGGCCTCAAGAGAAATCTTAATCATCGAGTGCAGACGTGGTGTCTGGCTTGTTGATTAACTAGGAAGTGTGTTGCACCCCACGGTACAGCAGTGGTAGGCGGCAGGTGGTGACAGCCCTGTCCGTCCTTCGTAGTCCACCACGTTCGGGTGTATTCATAACAGTAGTGCTGAGCCCGGAGAACCCCCTCTCTCACCCCGTTCTGAGGTTCTCCCGTTCTAGCCGTCGAAGCGAGCTCTATTCCCGGTATCTAAGCTAGGGTCTAGGCTAAGGCTAGAGTGTCTTTTGCTCTGAGTTAGAAAGAGTCTAGGTCCGGTTTCTCCCAACGTCTTTCCTTTTATTTAGAAATAGGTGCTCCGTGTGTCGCTGGTCTTTCAGACCTTCTATCCGGTCATTAACTTGACCATTATCCACCCAAACTTAGAGTTTGTGCCCCTGGGTTTGTGGCTTGATATTTCTGGCAAGATATATCATTTCATTCTTCAATACACTTTAACCATCTGCTTCCCTGCGGAAATAGAAATACGATACCCTGGGGTAACTCCCGAGGTGAAGTGCTACAACGAGATATATTCTGTGCGCTTGCAGAATTAATTTTGCATACAACGACATATATCTACGCGCTCTTGAGCGTTGCTAAAACGTGACGCTAAGGAGTGCCAACACCCGTGGTGATGATAGTCCAAGGATCTACGTCGGGGTAGAGGGTGCTCTTCCCCACAAAGATCCTTACGTCACACCGAAGGGTGCCTCTGGAGTCATACTCCCGGTACATGTACTCCGGTACATCTGAAACTCCGGCGCGCTCCAGGCTGAGTAACATCAACTTAGGAAGACCCGGCTCTGCAAAGCAGATTCCTTCGTTCCATCTGTCGTCAGCCATCTGGAACAGGACAAGGACTCAAGGTCAGTGTCTGTGCAGGGAAGGTTTAGCTAAGAAGGGCTTTCTAAAGGTTTCGGTCCTAATGGTCGCGTCCTACAGCCAACGACGGCTCTGATACCACCTGAAGCGTCCCCACATAAGCAGAGACTAAATGTGATACAAATATCAGTCCCAGGAGGCTGATACACATTTATTCCACAGATGGTTCAGTCATCGTGCGACCTCAAAGGGGCACGACACTCGATACAAACGATAATAGTAACCAAAATTACAACAATAAATAACCAGAGAAAAACAAAAACTGGATCTAGCCCTATCTCGGCGAGGAACAGCGGAAGCATCTTGGAAGGGACCACACCACAGGCAACGTCGGGTGCGGACACGACCTCTACTCGAACTCCTCAGGGACAAAGTCCGGATCCTCCTCTGTTGCAACAAAATAGGGGGTGAGTACAAAAGTACTCAACAAGTCCAACCACGTCCACGAAGGGGGAAATAAAGATCATGCACAGGATAATTCAAGGATACGGCTAAGGTTTAATTTGCGTAAAAGCTAGATTTTATGCAAGGGTTTATTTTAAACAGGTTTTCGTAAAAGCAGTTTTTAATATCAAGTGGGTTGATCCTCCACAAAGGATCCACATTTTATGCTACCGGACTCCCCGTCCGCCGTAGCTCATGGCACACCTGCCGGACACTTTCCAAAACACTCACACCAAAAGATCCCGCCATTTTCAACACTAGTTTCAGGCCCAAGCCGTGACTCATCCAATACCGTGGATACGGCTATTCGAATAGATTTTAACTCTGTAGAGGTTGTACACTTAACCCACCCCAACGGTTTCCGCAACACGAACACCGAAATGCCGGCTCGGACCTGTCAAAGCCGTTACCACACCGTAGCTAAGCCGGACTAGCCAATATGGAAGCAACCAAGGGGTCCATGTCCTCCCAACGAGGCATGACCGGGACGTAACTCACGTAGATCGTACTCCTGCTCCTTGTTCTCCCATTGCTCACAGCTCACCCATTGGCTAACCAACCAACTAGTGGGATTTATGCTAAGCCGTTGCCACATACAACGGTAGGGCGGTAGCACTAAACTAGGCCAGGCTAGATGACAATCAACTCGGTCCTTAAAAAAGTGACAAGATGGATATCTCCACATCCCGCTCAGCCACACAGGCACGAGCTCACCAGTTTGGTGTTTCACACAGAACACACCATCCATCCCATCGGTTTCACCATTATTCCATTTTCACCAAAAGTCACCCTTTTCTTTTAAACACTCACACCATTCTTTATTTTAAAAACACATGAGTATTTGCAATATGGTAGTGGTAAGAGTAGCGGTTCCTAAGCGTTTCTAGCAACGGCTATCATCCAAACAGAGCAAGTCATATTTAATGATAACCTAGGTGATCAAGGAATATTCATAGCAATCAAGGAGTGGCTATCCAACCGGGTCTTGCAATAAAACAATGCATTTTATAAATAGGCCAATAGGTTGTGTTTGTAAAACATAGGATAAGTATGCATCAAAGGACGGGATTGAACTTGCCGTCGTCGAAGTCGTCCGGAAGCGCCTGCTCGCGGTACGGGTCCTCGGGCTCCGGCTCGCGGTACTCGCCTGCGTACTCCGGCTCGTGGTACGGTCCTCCGAACTCCTTGCGGGGCTGCTCCTCGGTCACTCCGTGGTCTACGGTACACACAAGCAAGCATACATTAAATAAAAGAAAAGAAAAACGAAAAAAGATTTTTAAATGAGCTCGGAAAAGAGAAATAGGAAATAAATCATAGAAGGATTATTTTTGGGAGATTTTTGTATAGCTCGGCCTGAATACATGTGGAAAGGCCGTGGTCGAATTTGGAGAGAAACGGGTGAAGTTTGGCGCATGAAATGACGCGCCAATGAGATGATTAGGGTATGTTTAAGGGGTCAAGGGTATATCTGCAAGGATTAAAAAGGTCTAAGGGCCTTTTCGTGAAAACTCAGGGGCATCAAGGGCTTATTTGTGTTATAACTGAAGGTGGAGGGGTTCATTTGGAATTTTTGGAAGATCCAGGGGGTTATGGGCAAACCCCCCCCCCCCCTCTTCTTTTCCTCAGACCGAACAGAGGAGGGAGGGGGGTGCCTGGCCGGCGGCCTGGCCGGTGGCCGCGCCGGCGCCCTGGTGCGCGGCAGCGGCCGGGAGTGGGGGGAAAAAGGGAGAGGGAGACGAGAGGGTTCGATTCCACCCCTCACCTCGGGCAGAGGTGGCTTGTGGAGGCGGATCGACGGCGGCGGGCGGCGGCGACGGCTGAGGGTGGCGACGGCGGCGATTGGTGGTGGTGGCGGCGCTGCGAAGCTTAGGGGTTGGCCAGGGAGGTGTGGGCGGAGCCAGGGACGAGCTCCCCCTTTTATAGGTGGCGCGCAGGGGGTGGTGCTGGCGGCGGTGGGTCCGACGGTCGTCGCCGGCCCTGTGGCCTCGTCGCCGAGCACAGAGGGGGCGCAGACCTGCCAGGGCGTGGTGTCGCGGAGCGGTGCGCCAGAGGTGGGGCCGCGGTGGAGGCGGCACGGCGCCGGTCGGCGGTGGCGGAGTGTGGCAGTGGCAGCGTGCAGGAGCGGCTGGCGGGGTCGGCGGCGTGGGCCCAAGGTCGCCGGCGGCGCTGTGCCGGCGTCGCCGAGCACAGGGCACGGCGTGAGCTGCGGCAGCCAGGGGAAGAGAGGGGCGTGGCGGCGTGCGGGCAAGGGAGCAGGGGCGGCGGTGTGCTGCTGAGGTAGAGGAGCAGGGAGGTGGCGTCGGCGTGAGCAGGAAGGAGGAGGAAGAAGGAGAAGGAAGGAGGAAGAAGGAAAAAAAAGGAAAAGGAAAAAGGAAAAGGGGAAAAAGAAAAAGGAAAAGGGGAAAAGAGAGAGAGATTTACGGCGCCGATCGCGGAATCGGTCGGGCACACGCGACGGGAAAAACGAGGAAGCGAGGAACTTTGTCGGTGTCGGTACCGGGACGACGAATATTCGTCAGGAAAAGATTGAGCTCGAAGAAAAGAATCTTGAAAATAAATTTTTATCGAGTGATTTAACTTGGTAATTTTCCGGATGTTACATCAACCTTTCGCCGCGTGTTGGTTGAACGGCAGGGAAGGGAGACGACAAAATTTTGATGTCAAATTTTACATCTTACTCTTATAATGCCTACAACGTCAGATTTTATGATGATTGAACGCTCTAGATTAATATAAAGAGTTCATGTTGACTACATCTCTAATTTAGTAATTTTTTTAAAACACGTGCCTGTGGCACGTGCCCTTTTGCTAGTCGTGATGAGGAAAAACGACATCCAAAACTGCCCGATCATCTATGCCTTCGTCGCAGCTTCGCCCATCTATCGTCGCCGCTTCGCCAAAGCCCTTCGACCATCAAATCCTCCGCCAGATCAATCACAGCCACGCGATCGAGTATCCCCAAATCAGCGCCCCCCTCGGCCTGCACCTCGGGACGCGCGACCTTTCCATCGCGACGTCGCCGTCCCCCAGAGATACCCTAATCCCGCTTTCGCTGCCTCCGCTTTCCTCTCCGCGACGACGCCATCCCCTGAAGATCCTTCGTCATCGCCGTTCCAGCCGCACGGCGTCGGAGGACGCGTTTGCATCATCGTCATCGCCGTTCCAGCCGCACGGCGTCGGAGGACGCGTTTGCATCGTCATCTGATCGGGCGGTCGTCGCCGGTCTTCTACACACGAGAATAGATAGCTAATTATCTAATCATGGAAAAAAGGGCTTCAATAGGCAGCACGTTCCATAAAGGTCTGAATTTTTTATAATTCTTCCAAATTTATCCTTGGTTCTGCATTGCTTTTCAGGGGGGCATGCTTGTTTTCAACTTCATTCAAAGTTTAATACTCCTAATGATTCACATGGTTTACAAAAAACACGTCTCATTAATACTATTCTTTCTTACCTTGGATTTTAATTGAAATTTAACTTATTTTTGTAGGTGAGGAACCATGCATCTTAATATATAAATTATTTACTCAACCAGCAAGCAACAGCATTTCACTTTCCACATATGATTCATCTCATTTCTCTTAGCAAACAATACATTTAACTTATGAATCACATGCGCAGGCATCAAATGAAGATCTCAGCAGCCTCGGACAAAGTGGCTGGTTTTCTCAGGAGGCTGCCACGCCCCCTGTTGAGGAGGCGAACTATGAAATTGAGATGTTGTTGGCCCTACAGGAGTCCGGAACAAGTAAGATGTCAGCGGACAACAATGCCGGCACGGAAAAACATATGGAGCATGGCGAACGGGGCAGTCAGGAGACCGCTGATGATGACATGGAGATTAAGAAGTAATGCTGTTTTGGCAGCTGTTTTCTTTGGATGCTAACAATTTCATAACAGTATGGATGCACTGCCTTCTTAACCATTTTATTGCACACAGGTATCAGCCACCTGACAATGGCGTCCTACGCCTGGAAGACGAGATGGCATACACAAACACAGACAGTATTAAAGATAAGGATGCCACCATCTTGTCGACGTTTGACTGCATTGGCAAGGATGACAGGTATATAGGATTCCGTACATCTCATTTCATTCAGCGTCCTTGGTTGACTCGAAGGGTGTTAGATTACTTGGACCATGACATGGTATGATTTTCTATAAACGACCTTTTTGTTCTTGTAATATATTTATTTATATCTAATTTGTCTTACTGCTAAAATGGACAATATCTGTCTTGATAGGTGTTCCTCCCCATCAATATTGAGGGTTCACATTGGTTCCTCGGTGTTATAAATGCTAAAAAACAAAATATCGAGGTGCTAGACTCCTTGGGCAACTCGTTCAGTCCTAAAATACTCAAAACAACTGTCAGTATTTACTAACTCAAATATTCTTTACAAGGTTTATATATTACTATTAAGAAGTCTAATTGCTCCATTCACTGAATAAACAGCTTGTTGGATTGCGGAGACGTATAGATTTTGCATTGAAGCAATCAGGCCTTAAAGAGCAAACTGGCCAGACATTAAGGTTGATGAGTGGCCGCTTAGTGAGATGATACAACGCAAAATCCAAACTGATGGGTATGTTCATAAATAATAAATTTTTAGATATAATGAACTTATCATGCCTGCTTTGAACCCTTTTCATCTACTAATGACCGACTCAACCTCTATTCATAATGGATGTAGTGTCTCGTGTGGCCTATTCTTAATAACATTTATGGAGTGTTGGACCGGGCAGGAGTTGTCAGACGAGGTCACTCAGGTAATTTTTATCACACGTCTTATGAGTGTGCACTGGCTGCCATTTTTTAAATTAATGGTGTTCATATATATATTGTGCAGGATTATATGGAAAAGTTCAGACTTAAGCTTGCTGCCATCTTAATGTTGTCAGACTTAAATAAACGCAAGGGAACTATACCTCTTCATAGTGATGATAATAGTGGAAGCCCAAGCGAGATTGATAATCCAAATAATGAAGATATTACAAAAAACAGGAAACATCGTGAGGGCACTAAATGCTTAGTTGGTCAACAGGACATGTCATCACAAATCCCTGCCAGTCAGGATACTGACGAAGAGCTTTGGGCCTTTGACGCAATGAAGGAGGTGGAATTGAACAAGGAGGAGTTGACTAACATACTTTGTGATCATGTCATGGCCATGCAGGGAGAATCGAAGTTGAAGTAAGCTACATTTTTATCTCGACTTCTTTACTAATAAATAGTGCGTGCTAAACTAACGAGATAAACACCATCTGTGTTGGATGCCCTGCAGGAGGCCTTGGGTTAAAGGCTTTTTCCCCTCAGTTATTCACCTAAGTATCAAGAATCTACAAGAGTTGCTAATGGAAGACCGAGGCATCTCTACGGATTGCTTCAACCTTGCTGTTCACTTTCAAGCAAATTGAGAATTCAAGAGTCTTACACGATGGGAAAATCTCATAAAGCATCACATGGACCTACGCTTCTGTGTAAGCATATTATTATTACAATAACAATTGCATATTATAATAATTAGCATAAGTTATATTGTACTGATCTTGAGAGTTGATATCTTCCAGAACATGCTTGCTCTGACACAAGGAGAAAAGTATTGTAAACCATACACGAGGAAAGATCTGGGTGTTGCGATTGGCGTAATTGAAAATTTTAATTACAACTTGAAACAGTGCAGATATGTAAGTTGCTTTGCTGCTGCGTCCATTACCTAAGTCACGTAATACTTTGTTTTAATTGCCGTCATGTTTTACAGTTTCTTTTGCCATGGTGTCACCTTGGAAATTACATGCTCTATGTGATCGACCATCAGAAGCAGACAATTATCATGATTGATCCTAGGGTGGTGGAACATTGTTGTCAAGACACACCAGTTCTGATGTATGCCAAGATAACTCTTGGAATTCACATGCAATACATGCACGCAATAAATGAATATATCCCTGGATGGAATGAGAATATCTGGAAATGGAAGTTCACCCGCGTGACAGGGGTACCAGAAAACATAGAAAGGTAAGTTACTCACAGAAATTGCCCCTTGCAAGAATGAGAAGTGACTTTACATTTATTTCTCCCACAAAAAATTCTAGGCTGACGATGAATCTTTTTGCACCAAAACTCAAGTGGATTCCTTATTCTCCAGTATATGAATTTGTGGGGTAATCCTAAAAACATAGATATTTACTCAGTAAGTATAACATACCTTGTTTTTAGTGGTTGTTAGATCGTTTCGAAAGTTGTGTTTATGCACTAATATATAAACATATATACTCGCATTTGTGTATAGGATCCAATGGTGATGCGTCAGAAGTTGTTTGTCAACTTACTGGCGCATGAAAGGAATGGATATCGGAGATATCTTCCTGCTGATATAAAGCATTATCTTCGCCGCATCACGGAAAAGGATATACACTAGAGTTGATGAGCATAAGATGCCAAGCTATGAGAGACCAAAATCCATGTTAATTTAAGATTCATGATACGATGTTTGCAGTCTTGGATTATATTAAAATAATATGACTCCAAATATACTGTTTAATTTTATAATATTAGGTTCTCATTATTTGCGATCAATGTGCTTTTAGTCAAAAGTTTTTTGTTGACCCGTAGCAACGCACGAGCATGAACACTAGTTTTTCTATATTTAGCTAGCGAAAAATCCAGAATAGAGAGTGACTATGGTTGAATAACCAAATAGAGAGGCTGTTGGAAGGTACATTTTTAATCAAAATCTTTAAAACTAGCAAATAAGAAGGATTTAGAGAGTCTTTTGAAGTTGCTCTAACTTATTATCCAACTTTCCAGAACTACGCACTACATGGCTACATATACTATTACTCTAGTTCTTTTTATAAAGTGTGTATGACTTAAAAAAATCAAAGGTATAATTTTTGAGAAAATTGTAAATTTGGGACTTCAAACATCATGCTTCGCAGTTTTGCCATTCTTAACATTGACTCCGTAAAAATAGGTCTCGAAACGTTGGCCAATTAATTTCCATGACATTAGATGTATTTTCCCTCAGTTTTTATACTTTCTATGTATTTAGCACCTGAATAGACAGTTTTGCCTCTTGGCCCCTTTGCACCGTGTATGGACTGTGCATGCGTCCAACTGCTTGGTGGGTTGGCCAGCCACGGCCGCTGGCGGTCGCCACAGCTGCATGGTCTGGACGTCGGCGGCGAGCGGCGTGCCATGGACGTCGAGGGCGATCGGGCGTACCATGGCCGTCAGTGCCGAGCAGTACGGTCTGTACGTCTGGGGCGAGCGGCGTACCATGACCGTCGGGGCCTAGCGGCATGACCTGGACAGTGGAGGGTGCGGCCAGGCCAGGGCGTCGGCATCCAAGGCCAGGGCATCGGTGTCAAGTCCATGGCTTCCGACGCGTCTAACTCAGGATTAGGCGGAGGGCGGCGGCATCAGGATCCTGAGTTAGACGATCGATAGGGCGCCACGGACCTCGATCTGATTTTTGTTACTAGCAAAAACTGCCCGTGCATTGCTAAAGGCCAGGCAAAATCATGTACACAAATATATGATTGGATACTTACAGAATATCACATGTATTTTTTTCTATAAGAACTCTTCTCATTATAAGAGATACATTTGCCATGCTACGTTTAAAAATATAATAATTGTGCTATTTGGGCAAGTACCTTATTAGTGTATAGTATTAATTCGTCCCCCACATGCCACATGGTAGGTTTATTTACTTATAAATTTTTTTATTGCGCTGAAATGATCTCCTTACATCTGCAATTTCTTCTGCTGAAATAAAACTCCTTACATCTCTAACTTTTTATTTAACACGAGCTCCTAGCTAGAGTAAAAAAGAAAAGTGTCACTGTCACATTCTACCATATAAACAATCTTGTCTCAGTTCTAATATCTGATCCGACCATATAAATAATCTTGCCTCCAGTTCTAATCTATGATCTGAGTAAGTAACAACTTATTTTCACACATCTCCCTTGCAAGAATCAGCTAACGTGCATGTATGAGTAGGCGTTGGTCTATTTGCTTGCCCAAGTAGTGCTAGTACCGCATCAATGTATGAAGTGTGTTAACGTGGTAGACTACCTTTGCTACTAATTTGCTCGCGCGCCAAGCATGAATATCATATGCGTCAGAATTCAACACACATCATGCAATATTTGAGAATCAGACACATGCACATAGATTTGAGAATTAGGCGCACGCACATATATCATGATCATGCAAATTAAATATATTGTGATAAAGTTAAGTTGTATTTTTCTACTTTAATTGAAAGCAGCATACAATGTTACTCTATAATTTTCTATTCATATACTAACCATGCAAATTAAATAATTTTATGATAGATTCTAAAAAAAGTATGATATAATTAAATTATATTAATTACCTTGATTAAAATAGGGGAAATAAACATGAAGACCAATATAAGACGCCAAGTCAATAATTCACGAGCTGGCTCGGCTCAGCTCGGTTCGGCTTGGGCACTTTTTAACGAGCCGAGCTACTAATTTTGCTCGTTTGGTTAACGAGCTAGCTCGAGCCAGCTCGCGAGTTGCTCGCAAGCCCGCCAAGTTAGAAGGGTAAGGTCCTAACAAAAGGAGCCGAGCTAGTTTGAGCCAAGCCATGCATAATGAATTTTGGAGTTTACGACTTTATTATTACTATTTTTTATATTTTAAACATGTTATAAGGTACGTGGTAATACTAAATTTACATTTGGCTCACAAGCCTAATGAGCTAGCTCGCGAGGCTAACGAGCCGAGCCGAGCCAAGCTTTTTACTCGTTTTGTTAATGAGCCGAGCTGAGCTAGCTCGTTAGCCTAACAAGTCAGGCCGAGCCGAGCCAAGCCAGCTCGAGCTGGCTCAGCGTCCAGCAGCCCTAGTTAGATGCAACCGGCACAGTACAACTTTTCGGGAGGGGTGTTCATGGGACCATTCTAAATATTTATTGATTGTATACGTAGTATGTGTCTTTATGCCATAAACAATGTACTTAGCTTAAGTGGTGAGGACTCTCAAAGTTTTTCTTTTTCCTGCACACTCTATTTTCACGTATGGTTTTCGGCGTGTTCCTGTTTTCGTCCGCCCGGTTTTTTCTGTAGACCTCCAGACTCCGGTTTTTATAGGAGACCGATTGGTTTATTCGATTTTAGGAGACAGATTGGTTTTCTTTTCTCCGTGACGGTGAAGGATTAGGGGGTGGGGGCGACCTACCACGGTAACAGGGCAGAAGCATTACTTGGTTTATTATTACTACCTCCGTATCGAAATATTTGTCGCTATTGACTTTTTTCGTAACGTTTGACCATTCGTCTTATTCAAAAAATTATACAAATATCTTTTATTTTATTTATGATCTACTTTATCATCAAATGAATTTTAAGTTTGACTTAACTTTTCGTATGTTTACAATAATTTTTTGAATAAGACAAATGGTCAAATTTTGCAAAAAAAGTCAACGACGACAAGTATTTCGATACGGAGGGAGTACTAGCATATGTGCCCGTGCGTTGCAACCGGAGAAAAAAGAATCATTGCCCCCCTTAATGATTCCAATATCTGGTACATGTCTTTAGTAGTGAAGAAAAAGGAAAAAAAACAAAAAGATAAGTAGTGGCAATATACTTTGATGGCGTAGTGTTCTACGCTTAGCATTGCATACTCTGATATTCTTATACTCATATGGTATGAAAAGATTCTATTATATATATGCACGATTATATCTCCGCTTGCGCGTGCCTACAAGTCTTTGATCCATGGTTCTCATCACAAATGAAGAGGGTTGCATCTTGTAGGACCAAATCATAATTAGGATGACTATAATATCCACGTGTGTACTCGTTTTCAATTGAATTAAGGGCCTGTTTAGTTCCATTTTGCAAAAAATTTATAAAGCAAAAAAATACCATTTAGAACTACTTAAACGTAGACTAATAATAAAACTAATTACAGATTTGGCTTGTAGATCGCGAGACGAATCTAATGAGGATAATTAGAGGGTAACTAAACCATGATTAGCGGATGATTACTGTAGCATCACTGTTGCAAATCATGGATTAAGTAGGTTCATTAGATACGTCTCGCGAAATACACTCCATCCATGTAATGGGTTCTTTTTTCGTCTACGTTTAGTACTTTATGCATTTAAGATTTTCTTTGATGTGATGAGTCCATTTTGCAAAATGGAAGGAACTAAACATGCCTTAATGGTTACCTATAAGCACATATGTAATATTGATCATATCCGACCATAGTTGACTATCTGGTCGAAATTATTGATTGAATATATCACTTGTCTATTTGGATATTAGATAGGAGAAACACACTTCTCACACATAATGCAAATGAAAAAGGAAAATGGTCCCACAATCGCCGTTGTCTTGTTGGCACCTACCCAGTGCCCACACGCATGCAAGCATGCATTTTTTTTAAGAGGGGGCCCACGCATGCACGCATCACGAATGCAACAGGCCAGCCAGGCAAGGCCCAGACATTTCGTTTCTAACTCCCGCGGTCCGCAGCCCGGCCCATCCACTCGCTGCACTCGCGGAAGGGCAGATTAACCCAACGCGTTCCCGACGCGGTCACGTGTGCGAGTCGGAACTGGACACAGGCTGGTTTTGCCGGTCACGCGGTTCACGTGCGTTGTGCCCCGGTTTTATCCGGTTCAGCTGGATGGATAAGCAATTAACGTTATTTTTTGCCGGTTCAACGATACATGTGCCCGGTACGCGTCGCTGAAGTCTGGTTTTTCAACGGTTTGCTTGACGTACCAATTTTACGGCAGAAGCAATCCGTGCCTTACTATTAGGTAAAGGTAAAGATAAAAATTAGGTAAAGATAAAGATAGTACGTGTAAGTAAGTTGACCTGATTTTTGTTTTAGTACGTGTACATACGTGTATGCAAGTGCAAGAAAAAAAAGTCTATAAGGATAAAACCGTCCTTTTAGATGGCAAATACAAGGAAAATAATTTATAAAGAGGTGAAATACTTCTAATGGTTGAAAATCAAGTGGTCAACCTTTCAAGGCCTATTTTTACGAAGTCGATGTTAGAAATGGCAAAACTACGAAGCATGATGTCTGGTGTCCCAAATTTGTAATTTCTCATAATTTTTTGACTATCAACTACTCCCTCCGTTCCCACCATATAAGTATTCTTCAACTTTCGTGCATTACGTTTGGCCATCTTATTCAAAAATTTTGTACGAATACAACGGCATGTCTCGATTATTAATTCAATTAGATTTGGATTGGACGGTCGTCGATGTAACCCGCAGTGCTGTGTTAGCTTTTGTTCAGAGAAAACAGCGACTACTTGTATGGTTCGGTCGCTGCAGCGCTGAGTTCGCTTCGTGGGTCCGGCCAAGTGGAGAGAGAAAGACATTTTGCATCTGGTCTTCTCCCTTTGCATGTGAGCATGCAGAACCGAAGCAAGCAGCTGTAGCTAAAAAAATTATTACTTTTTCCCTCAGCATCGAACCGTAGTTGGAGTTCGATGTTGGACTCTGACAGCCATGGTTCGATAGCCGCAGTGGTCTTGGTTCGATTAAAGCGAACCGTGCACCTCCATGGTTCGCCCACTGCGGATGCTCTAAGCTATTGCAACACTTGTTATATCGACTTACTTTTATCAGTTCAACCGAGCTACTGCAACATTTGGATTTTTTTTTAGTGGACTCGAGGCAAGCAAAGCTGTAACTAGATTTATGGTTCATTCCCTATCCTTTTTTTACCTTTCGGTAACACGGCTGTTTACATTACACGGAAGGCGTGAACCACGCCGGCGGCGGCCACCGTGGGCAATCCTCTTGAGCGATTATCCTCTCGGCCACGCCGGTCTGGAGATTGTACACGCCGACACCCCAGGCCTCGCCTGGGATGCTGCCATAGCGGTCCTGGCTGTGGCGCACGTCGCGCAGACAGGCCTCCCCGACGTCGTCGTCGGTGAAGTAGACCCAGCCCGCCCACTCCCTGGCCGACACGCACGTCGTGCCGTTCACGCCGACGAACAGCGCCAGGTCCCCGAAGTCCGTCGTCTTCTCCCACCTCCCGCGCGCCGCGTCGAGCACCTGCACCATGAAAGAGATCCGCGTGAACGTGCCACTCTGCTGGTAGCCGCCGAAGGGGGCTTGGACTAGCTCCTCCTCCGAGTACTTGAGCACGGCCATGAGCCGCCCGTCCGGCGCCGCCGCGAGGTACTTCCGGCACAGGTTGCGCTCGTCGAAGGCCAGCCTCGGCGCCACCGCCCGGCTCACGAACGCGCCCGTCTCCACGTCGCGCCCCCACGCCTCGACGTCGCCGGAGTAGGTGACCGAGTAGAACGCGCCGTCCTGGTGGAAGATCGCGTCCTCGACGCCGTCGCGGGACGGCGCCACACGCCACGCCGGATCCTCCGACGTCGCGAACGCCGGCGCGCCGAAGCGACGCCGCAGGAGGAGCATAGCGGCGTAGCTCCGCCGTCCGGGACCGCCGCCGGGGATGACGGAGAGGACCACCTTGCGGTAGGAGTAGAGGCGCATGTGGGCGGCGGTGTGCGTGCACTAGAAGAGAATGAGTCATCCGCGGACTCCATAAGCAGCGGTCATTTTTAGACCCGGAGCTAATGGGGCTTTAGCAGCGGGTCCAACAGATAGAGACCTGATAGGGGCTACGAGGAGTAGATGGGGGGACTTTAGCACCCGTTGGTGCCAACATCCGGTGCCAAAGCCTGCCCATTAACACCGACGGGAGCCTCCAACCGGTGCTAAATGCGTCTGACGCATTTAGCACCGGTTGGAGGCTCCCACCGGTGCTAAAGGGCACATTTAGCACCGGTTGGAGGCTTCCACCGGTGCTAAAGGTTGCAGCGAGGAAAAAAAGACTGAGCAGCGTGCAGTGCCTTCTATCCTTTTTCTTTTCTTTCTTCCCCTTCTTTCCTCAACCTTATCTCTTCCTTCCTCTTTTCTCATCTCTTCCTTCTCTCATCTCAGGACGGCGCTCAGGCGAGGGCGGGCCTGGCGGCGCGAACGCGGGCGCGCGACGCGGCGGTGCTGACGGCCGCGCGCGAGGCCGTTGCGCGGGAGGGCGCGGGCGCGCGGCGCGGCGGCGCTGGAGGCTGCGCACGTGGCCGGCGGCGTGGCGGCGCTGAAGGCCGCGCGCGGGAGGGCGCGGGCGCGAGGAGCGGCGACGCTGGGGGCCGCGCACGGTCCCGGCGGCGCGGGGCGCGCGGCACGGCGGCGTGGAAGGTCGCGCGCGGGCGGGACCTCGGCCGGCACGCGCGGGCGGGATCTTGGCCGTCGCACGCGTGCGGCGCGCGGCGCGGCGGCGTGGAAGGCGCACAGGCATGAGCGCGGCGGCGGACACCGGTGAATCAATCTTCACGCTTCTGCTTCCTCTCCAGTAGTGGCTTGTGAGATGCTGCCATGTCAATTTTGTGTAACATGCTTACATGTTGTATATTGTTTCCATCGGTTCATATGTCAATTTATCTTCCTACATGTGTTCCCATCATTCTGTGTGAAGTCAATTTTTGTGTGACATGGTTACATGCTGTACATTGTTTCCATCGGTTCATATGTCAATTTTGTGTGAAGTTTTTTCTACTCTTATCTCTTTCTTTCTCCTTTCATTTTTTCCACCGTTTATCTTCTTTCTTTTATGTTCTTGAAGAACAAGAACAAGTTAGTTCTTGAAGAACAAGAACAGGGAGGGAGAAAAGAAGCGGTGCTGGAAAGAGAAAAGAGTAAAGAGAAGAGATGAGGAGTAAAAGAAAACATTTAATTTTTTTTACGGTACAAAC
This sequence comes from Urochloa ruziziensis, assembly GCA_015476505.1. Lineage (NCBI taxonomy): Eukaryota > Viridiplantae > Streptophyta > Magnoliopsida > Poales > Poaceae > Urochloa > Urochloa ruziziensis. Next base: position 10,132,520 of record CM027125.1, on the reverse strand, counting down.
CTTTAGCACCGGGCAATGATTTCAACCGGTGCTACAGGTTACTTTCAGCACCGGTTATTTGACCCGGTGCTAAATGACCCCACTTTAGCACCGGAACATTAGCACCGGTTGAGAAACCGGTGCTGAAGGGGTTTCCCAACCGGTGCAGATGCGTCTTTCTCTGCTAGTGGTGAACGTCCCTTTCCAGCATTCACCTCCGCCGGCGGTGGTGGTATTGTGGCGGCCGCGGTCGAACCGGGCCTCGGCGAACGGCGCCAGGGCGAGGCAGAACCAGCCGCCGGAGTAGAGGCGGCGGACGGAGGGGATGGTGGTGACGGCCGGGAGATCCGCCTGCTCTCCCGTGACCGGGTTGGCCATCCGCAGGGTGCCCCGCTCGTCGGCGGTGACGAGCCACCCGGCGGAGGAGGAGCCGAGGATGACGTAGTCGCGCATCGCGGAGGAGGAGCCGAGGATGACGTAGCCGTGGATTTCGGCCAGGAGCTCCGGCAGGAGGCGCTCGATGGAGCTCTCGCCGGCGTGCGCCATCGGCGGCGGCGGGGTTGGTTTGGTCCTTGCCTCGCTGGTGGTTGCCCTCGTCGGCCGGCGTCGGCGAGGCGCGTGTGGGTTGTCGATCTACTGCCGGCGGGTAGGGGAGGCAAAGTTTCTGTAAGGTCCGGCGTTGTCCCCCCACGTTAATGTTTTGTTTCTCGACTAATTGACTTCGAATAAAGCTACATATTTCCAATCTATAACATAACGTGTATGCCAAATTGCCAATGCTGGAATCGGACTCAAACACGTACGGAATATAAGACAAGAAATCGACCTTCCGATTATATATAGGACTCCTGAGAGATTCGATGAAAAGTGAAAACCATCCAAAGGCATGCAATTCTAATAAAAGGCAACCCCTTCTCAACCTCGATGAACTCATCCCCGTCTCATCGGATATTAGAGCATCACCAAGAGTGCAAGAGCGCCACATCCATCCAGTCCATCCTGGTTGCCGCGACTTCCTTCCCTCCGTACAGGTCGCACTGGGCGGCCTCCTCCCGTCCATCCGCCGGCGCCGGATCCCCTCTGTCTACGGCGGCGTCTCTCCTCCTTCGACAGTGAGCTCTTCTCTCCGCCCAGCGCACGCTGCCCTTTTGAATCGGAGTTGTTCCCGTCGATGGTTGTTGGATGGATGACGACTCATCGCAGAAGCTGCTCTTGCCCACGCACTTGCGCCCCTGCCCGCTCTTGGCCGATGTGCACAGCTGGCCGCAAAGATTGATCACGGTGATTAACTCAACCAAAGCCAGGAGTTCTTCGAGATCAAGAGCTAGGGCGGTGCAGAGTATGGAGTTGGCGGCGATGTTCTAGGAGGTGAGCGTCCAGTACAGAAGATCCGTGACTAGAAAAATGCCGATAGGAGGCAACGTTTGTTACAGACCCGGTGAACAAAATCAGGATCTGGGCCCACTCTAGATGAGGTGGCGCCTTTTAAATTTTTTGGGAATTCTTTTTTAGGAACTGTGGGAGAAGGTGCTGTTTTCTACCCTCAATATTTTTTGGCAAGGTCCCAAAACATACTTTTTTGGGCTTATTTTTTAGGCACTCTTGAAGATGCTCTTAGTCTCTCTAGCCTAAAAAAACGAACTAGTTTTCGAGACCTCCATGCATTGTACTAATACGGTGATCTTTTCCCTCCTCAACCTCGCCCTTGGAGCCGCACGCAGTCGGAGGTGCGATGGAGTTGTAGCATGTGAATAGAGAGAGCTCACTACGGGAAAGCCTCTAGATGTCGAGTGTCAAATCTTTGCCGAGTGTCTTTTTTTCAAACACTCGGCAAACAAGCTCTTTGCCGAGTGCACAAAAAAGACACTCGGCAAATAAAACGCTTTGCCGAGTGTATTTTTATGACACTCGACAAATATGAGAGGTTTTTCAATTCTAAAAATGCAAATGAAGTCTAAAAATCATGAGATTTGGCGTGATATAATGCTATCACTCGTGGAGGCTATGAAAAATTTTGAGAAGTTTCGCACAATTTGTCATAACGATGTTTACAAAATTTAAACATCTTATAAGAAATATATGTGTTACTCTATGTGACAGAGTTAGTGGATATATTTTTTGAATAAATTTTTTTTATATGATCTCATATGGAAAAAACTTTAAACCAAAGTTGTACAACTCGACGAAATATAAAACTTTATAGTTTACAACTTTTGTATTTAACATTATTTAATATTTCAAAACTTTATTATAAGTTATATAATTTGAAATTATAAATTTTAAAACTTTCAAATAATCTCGGATGTAAATAAGTTGTTCTATACCAAAGTTGTACATCTAAATGAAATATAAAACTTTGTAGTCAAAATTTTTGTATTTGAGATTGTTTAGTACTCCAAAAATACATTATAAGCTATCCGATTTCAAATTTTTGAATTTTAAAAATTTCAAATGACTTTGGTTGTAAATAAGATTTATATCAAAGTTGTAGATCTCAAAAAGATGTAAAACTTTGTAGTTTATAACGTTTTCATTTAGAATTATTTCACCATCTAAAAATGCATTATAAGACAGTTGAAGAAACACAAAATGCCACGTAAGAGATCCAAGTCATTGAAATGGGGTGTTCTGATTGGCTGAAACATCTTCCCACAGATCCATCCCACCCCTCTCTCTTTCTCCCTGCGGATCGGCCAACCGGCCATCTCCCTCTCTCTTCCTCACCCGACGCTCCTCCCTCTCGATCTCTCCTCCTCTATCTTCCTCACCAGCTGCGCGGCGGCCGTGACCCCGGTCGGCGGCCCCCGCAATCGCAGCCTGGGCGGGCGCGATCCCGGCCGGCGGCGGCGGCGTGGAACCGGCGGCGCGACTGCCTCGACCCCAGCCGATGGCGGCGGCGTGGAACCGGCGGTGCGGCTTGAGGGGCCGACGGCGCCCTGGCCCCGGCGGGCGGGCGGCCTCGACCCAGGCCGACTCGGCGCTCGGCGATGCCGAGGGTGGCGCGGCGGCGATGCGACCGGGCTTGGCGCGCGGCGTGGTGTTGGCCGGCATGGTGATGGCGGTGCGGTGGTGCTGGCCGCGGTGGTGGCAGGGGCAGCGCGCTGGGTGCCGACCGACGAGCAGCGGCGCACTGTGATTTTTTTTTATTTTTTCACAAATGTTTGCCGAGTGTTGGATGTAGCACTCGGCAAAGCCTTCGCCGAGTGCCCGAAATATGACACTCGGCAAAGAAGCCTTTTGCCGAGTCTACAGTTGCCGAGCGCTCTTTGCCGAGTGTTACACTTGGCAAAGTGTTTGCCGAGTGTATTGTGGTCTTCGCCGAGTGTCTGGGACACTCGGCGACTACCGGGTCTCCCGTAGTGGCTATTTGTGTATACTACTACCTTCGTTCCAAAATTATAGGTCGTTTTGGATTTATTAGGTTCATGATCTTTGTTATGCATCTAGATAAACGCCATTTCTAGATTCATAGCAAAATCTATGAACCTAGAAAAGCTAAAACGACCTATAATTTTGAACGGATGAAGTATGTGGGACAATGACCTCATTACATACTTCTTAAAAAACGCCAGAGTTTTCTTCATCAAGCAGAGCACGAATTAGGTGACATACAATCTTTTCTTTTTTTCAACAAACCTCCTATATTTTGAACTCCTGAAATTGGTGAATGATGATTGATGATTAGGGCCTCTCATATCTCCTGTCGTCCTGGTTCCTTCACACAAATCTTAATTTTTCTATCATCAGCGTTGCTAATCCCCTACAACTGCGTACGTGTCTAGCTGAAGTATTTCACTGAATCACGCTCTCGTATTCCTTCTTGACTGTAGGTAGTGATGATCTCCCTTAATTAAATGCGACGTTGTTTTCGGGTCGGATTATGGAAATTGTAGTAGTTTTGTGAGGCCGTGGACATGCTGCGAGCATGTCACATGTGATGTGTGCTTGTAAAGAGATGCTCATTTGATGGGAGTTGAGTGGAGGGAGGACTCCGCTTGAAGAATGAGTGGCGAGAGAGAGACACTCACTCACTCACTATTGAATCGGATCAGCAAACACAAAGGCATGTAGTGGCTGCATGTTATGCATGAAACCGGTCAAAGCATTTCGATTTCAGTTTGCATGGATAAGAAAAGACTCAGTCACTGATGAGATCCCTTCTTCCCCTCCCAAGATTCGACACACATGCTGGCTATAAATACATCGTCTGCTGTACATAATGTCATTGGCCTACTATTCTGTCCACTCCAAACAAGATGGATGTGAAACATGCTACTCTCTGCTGTCTTCTTTTAGTGGTCATGCTACATGCAAATCAAATTGTGGCAGGTTTGTATTCCTTAATCTCCTCTCTGTCGGCTTAATTGATAATATGATCCAATATCAATTTCTATCTGTTCTGTTCCTTTTTCTTCATATATAAATTGTGTGCTCAATCTTATTTTTTTTATTCGAGTAGAAAAAGGGCCTTCTGATCTTTTTTTCCCTACACACAATGTTTTAATTTTTTTTTTGTTAACTTAATCTCCCCTCTATCGGCTTAATTGATAATGAGCATTTCTGTTCCTTTTTTCTTCATATATAAATTGTGCACGGTATTATTTTCTTTTTCCTTTTGCTTTTGCATATAACATTCTGTAAGTACATATGGATACATATAACATCATGCTGCTTTTTCCTTTTGCAGAAGATAGCTGCAGCTATGATTTTCTTTCTATTCCATTCTGTAAAAGTTGGATGTGCAAGACCCAGTGCTGGATAGAGTCGCAAGTGATAACTTCGAATACACTGAAGGAATACAAGTGTGTGAAAGGTGGATTCAATGGCTGGTGTCGATGTCTTTTTTGTAAAAAGTAGCCTGTTAGTAATTTGCAAAGTAGCAAAATCTGCTCATCGAAAGTCTTTAGTTGGGCTCGTCTAATAAGTAGATAAGATAGAAGTTAAGTACCTAGAGTTTGTTTTTGTTTGGCATTGAAATATTTTCATCAATAATAACCAGTGTCTCTAGTTTTCAATCTGTAATCATGTATGCATTACATTCGAATATTTTGCCTTGTCATTTAGAGCTTGCCAACTGCGGAGTAGCCACAAATCAACGAAGAGTCAATTCCTTATATCCCATTAGAAAATACAACTCATCCTTTATGTGCTATTGAAAAATAGCTCATCCCTTCTATGCCATTGGTTATAATTTTTGATCCCTTATGTGCCATTGCCATTAAAAGAGGCTAACGAAGCCGTTAAATGGAAGGGTGAAAAGACCATAATACCCCTAGTTAGAATGAAACATATTTATGACATTTCATGCGTGTTATGCCATTCCAATCAACAATAATAACGAGATGGCACTGGAAGTATGTAAATGGGTCATATAGAGATATATAAAATAAATAAAATTTATTGTTAGACCAGAATACCCCTAGTTAGAATGAGTTTTATTTATTTCACAGATCGTTGCATGACCTATTTTACACACTTTTAGTATTAGCTCTTATTGTTGTTCATTGTAATGGCATGTCAATGATGAAAGGTCACAAGTATGTTCCATTCTAGCTAGGGGTATTATGGTCATTTTACACTTCTACTTAACGGCTCCGTGCACGTGCCCATGGATGGACGTTCGTAAGCTGCTGGCTGAAGAGAGCTCGCCACCTGGCCGGATGTTATCTTGCCATTCCTTCAGTCATTAAACTAAAAGACAGACAGAACGATGTTCACTACTACATCTGGCATTTATACATACAGTTAAATAGTCTTTTTTACTAGACTGGCATATAGATGGCCATCCATCTGGGCCGCCCAGCACGAGTACGGCACGGCACGACACGACGCGACATGAAGGACACTTCGTTCTGTCCGTGCTCGTGCCAGTCCGCAGCCTAGTGCCGCCGCCGCTCGCTTCTTGCCACTGGAGGTGGGGAGGAGAGGCTGGCTGGCGAAGGTGAGGAGGAAAGGCCGGCCGGCGTCGATCCGGTGACCGGGGTGGGAAGGAGAGGCCGGTCGGTGTTGCTCTCGTTGGAGGAGGGGAGAGGAGCGACAACGCCAATTGGAGGGGAAGAGAGGGACGCCGCCGCCGATTGGAGGAGGGGATGGGAGGGGAGGGGCGGCGGGCCACCAGTGAGAACAGACTGGGGGGAAGGGAGAGGGGGCGCCGGCGAGATTGGGATCCGGGTGGGGGGCGGCGGGGTCTAGTGTGGGTGGGGGGGGGGGGGGGGAGGGAGTGGGAGAGAGGGAGAAAGGGGGTGTGTCGGCTAGGGTTAGGTTGGGGGAGGGGTAGGGATAGGTTTTAGGTTTTTATGGGCCGGCTGGGCTAGTCCTGCTGTGACGCGTGCTGGCTGATCGTGCCGTGTCGGGCCAGCTCATTTCGTGCTAGGCTGGGCCGACACGATGGGCCAAAGATGGCGCCTAGCACAGCCCGTTGAGCGGGCTGGGCCGGCACGAGCATGAAGCCGGTTACACTACTACAAAAAACGTTTTTAGGGGCGGCTTGAAAATCCGCCCCTGTTTTTGGCCGCTAAAAATGATTATTTGCAGGGCGGGTAAATAGTTTTCAATGGCGGCTAATGGCATCACCCGCCCCTGCAAATGCCTCTTTCAGGGGCGGGTCATGGCATCACCCGCTCCTGAAAATGGCATTTGCAGGGGCGGGTGATGCCATCACCCGCCCCTACAAACGAATTTAAAAATTAAAAAAATAAAAAAAGAAAAGAAAAAATAAAATAAAATAAAAGAAACATGATTAGCTAACGATTAAATAATTGGAAGATTAATTAGTCCATAATTACACCATTAAACTTAAATTTAACAAATAAAAATAAATGAAAATGAAAAATGAAAAAAAGAAAACTGTCGCCGCCGCCGGCCTCGGGCCCGGGCGGCCGCCGCCCGCTCATGCCGGCTGGACCCCACCCCGGCGCCGCGACCCCCCAGCTCCGGCCTGGGGCGCGGCCGCCGCAAACTCCACCTACGGCCTCGGGCGTGGGCGCCGGCGGCCGCGGCAAACCTCAGCTCTGGCCGGCCGCGCAGACCACAGCTCCGGCCGAGCCCGCGTCGCTGCCATTCGTCGTCGTGGTGGGGAGGGGGGGTGGGGTCGCTGCCGCCGCAGCACTGCCGGCCACGGGGGCTCTGCCGCAACAAACTTGCCGGCCACGGGGGCGCCGCCGCCACAGCCTCCGAGCTCGGCGCACCGTCCCGCCGCCACCGCTCCGCCGTTCGGGCCGTCGTCCAGTCCGCCACCTCCAGTGAGAGAGGAGAGAGACCGGTGAGAGAGGGGGAGGGAGAGATGGGGGAGAGATGTGTCTGTCTTATCCCCGATGGGAGGGAGAGAGGGGGATCCATGTGTTAGGAATTGGACCAATGAGAGAGATCTATTTAAGGCATTTGGATCGATGACATGTCAAAAAGTGTTTGTTTGACATGCTTTGAACTTAATTTTAAGTATCTAAATGAGTTCAAATGAAAATATTTTCAACTACAAAGTTTTATATTTCCTCAAGCTGTACAACTTTGGTATAAAACCTTTTTACATACAAGACCATTTGAATATTTTAAAATTTTAAAATTTAAAATGTGATTACCTATAATGATATTTTAAAATACTAAACGATCCCAAACAAAAAAATTATGAACTACAAACTTTTTCATCTCTGCGAGGTCTACAACTTTGTTATATAGCTTATTTACATGTGATATCATTTGAAATCTTTAAAATTCAAGATTTCAAATTAGATAAATTATAATGATATTTTAAAATATTAAACAATCTCAAATAAAAAAGTTGTCAACTACAAAGTTTTATATTTCATTGATCTGTTGAACTTTGGTATAAAGTTTTTTTCCATATGAGATCATATAAAAAAATTGTATTAAAAAATTACATCTATTTACCCTCTCACATACAATCACACATATACTCCTACATATACATATACTCTCACATATTAGTAGTACTTTTGTGAAATTTAGTGTGTAGCGTTTTTATTGGTGTAAATATACTCTCACATAGAATTTCATAAGCTTTCTATAGAGTCTAAGATCGTCAAAATCGAACTCCGGAGTAAAAAGATATGATCAAATTACAAAGTGTTGAAAAATGATGACAGGATGAATATCTAATCATCCGGTGCATACAAAATATGTGGTGACAAGATGAATAATCAATCATCTGATGTATAAAATAAATATAGCATCGTTTTATCGTCTCACTTACAAGAAGGAGAGGATAAAACGGTGCATACAAATAATAGAGCATCATTTTATCCTCTCATTTACAAAAAAAAAGAGGATCATCCTGTGCATTGTCAAAACAGTTCATACATAAAACAGGCCAGGTCGTGTGTCACGGGATACGTGCTTCTAGAAACTTCGTGAGCCTCTGTCCATCCGAGTCCAAAAGAGTCCGTGCACGGGATACTAGGCGTCACGTGTATTGGAATGCACGTCCGTGATCTCCTTTCTTCATTCAACAAATCAAGCCCTTCTATACTCTTTGCTTTCCTTTTATTTTAATCACCTTGGTTCACACGTAATCTGCATGTCTCAATTACCTTGCATGCGTCACTCTATATATACGCACATAAATATAGTCGTGGACCATGATCCGTGCATCACCCATCTCCATGTGTATTCAAGCAACTTCGTATGGCCTATTTGATAATGATGTGCTAGGCTTCTTGTTGCTTGTGACCTGCAAACGTGTGGCCTATTTGATAATGATGTGAGTCCATAGTATTCTCTTACTATGTAAAACATACGGATCTAATGGTCAATGCCTTTCTCACATACAATCATACATATACTCATACATTCACATGTACTCTCGCATATTAGTAGTATTTTTGTGAAATTTAGTGTGTAGCATTCTTAATGGCGTGAATATGTATTCTAATACATTCACATATGATATGTACTCACATATACATATACTCAATCATTAGAAGATCAAAATACGTACACGAGTTACTAGAGACCAAATACAACACCGTTTCATCCTCTCACTGATAAGAAGAAGGAACGGATCATCCGGTGCATACAAAAGATACAACACCGTTTTATCCTCTCACTTATGAGAAGAAGGAGAGGACACTACTACACAAACCCTCATCACAACCGGTTCCAAACCCCTATCACAACCGGTTTTGAGGGTCTGATGAGATAAAGCGGCTATGATAGTCCCCTCTATCACAACCGGATTTCAAAAACCGGCTGTGATGACCCCCCATCACAACCGGTTTTGAAAACCGGCTGTGATGCGAAACCGGCTGTGATAGGGGGGGTGATCACAACCGGTTTTTGTCTAGAACCGGCTGTTAGGGGGGGGGGGGGGGATATCACAGCCGGTTCTAGGCTATGGCCGGCTGTGTTAGGGGGCCTATCACAGCCGGCCATAGTCTAGAACCGGCTGCGATCTTTTTTTTAATTTTTTCATATATCAAATATATTTCGCATATATATCAAATATTCCACAAATATCAATCACATATTCAGAACCCACATATAAAGCACGATGCATTCAAATATAACATTTCAACGAAACCATCTAAACGTTATTACATTAAGTTCATACACATCAAGTTCAATAGATGCATATCAAGTTCCGCTACGCTACGAGTGCATGTCAAATATATTACAAGTTCCATCTAGTCTCACGGCTTCATAATGTGGTATTCTCCATCTTCGGAAATAACATGTTCGAGAATGAACCCGACAAGCTGTTCTGAAAGTGCAATTATCTCGGTCGCAATCATCTCGGACGCACCAACCTCGGCTTCCTGCAACATGAGTGAGTGCAAAGCAAGCACATGAGTAGTGAAGCGAGAACATGAGTTAGTGAATCAAAAATGCATTAACATATATGGCTAAAACTATTGAGAAGTAAAAGACGATACGAACCCTAGTTAGGTTCACATAAAGCGGTAAACTCCCACAAACCTGTCTCTCTAGAGCGCTAAGGTCATCACCAGTGTAGCAGTGGATGTAGTGTATGACATAGTACCCGCAGTGATTGTTTCCCATCGGCTGCTTTTTAATCCACTTTGTAGATGATACAATGAATTTATCTGTGACGAAGGGTCTATGCAACCCTTTGTTTTCCCTACAGGACATTTCAGAGTGAATGTGATTAGGCAGATGCAATCAATTTTGATCCAAAAGAGTGATTTGTCTATACTTACTTGTTTAGTACTTGAATGAGTGGATCGATATGAAGAGGCCTATTTTTTGAGTCATAAACCTTGATAGAACTTTGAAGAATGCAAATATCCAAGAGAACATAGTGGTTGCTGTAAACCAAAGGGTGAAACATGATCATTTTTGCCGCGTAACTAACAACGGTTAGATAAAGGAGAGATGGAATGTAACTAGGAACACACTTACAGGAAGTTGTACGGCAGAAGTATGCTTTCCTTCATTTTAAGAAGGCAAAAAGCATTGTACAAATAATGCATGGTATCAACATTTGCAAAATTCTTCTCATTTACTGCAACAGGGTCCAAGAAGGCTATGTCTTTAATCCCACGCTCTTTTAACAAGTGGGACTCCATCCTAAAAAAGATCTAGTTGTAAAATGCATTGTGTTGAGCAAGAGAAGTGAACAGAATGTACATGAGAAGAGAATACTTACAAGCACTACAGGAAGAGGATGTTGACGTCGAGAGCATCTTGCTGGTACAACTCAAATAGAGACTTGTATTCGAGGTACCTGTCGTGACGAGGACTGCCTTCAATTATTTGGCCAAAGAATTCCTTTGGGTACCTCACTCCAAAGTAAATGCCGGATTGACGTTTGTACCAATCATGCAAATTCCTCATCTTCATCGGTAGGCCAGCCAATTCTTCTGGGCAAACTAGGTCTTTCCCGTGCTCAAACGTCCAAGCTAATTTTGTTGGAGCAGTGACGAGGTAACCATCTTCATTCGCTATATTGTCCAAGTCTTCCTCAGTCATGCCACCTTCCTTGCAAAATTGAGCTTTACGTGATTTCTCCTGATCAAGGTTATCTTGGTGCTTCAGCTTGCTAAATTCCAACATTGACTTCTTAGCAGTGATTCGCTCAAAGTCTGTCTTTGGCGGTTTGTTATTCCCCGTTTGCTTAACCAAGCACAATTTGTGAAAGTGCTCAACCACCTGTTTGCCTAGCGTCGGCTCGTCCTTATCAGGGAGGAGGGATGTTATGCTTCCACTCACCGCTTTTTTCTTCTCTTTTAGCGGAGGCGGGCTTGAGTTGGATGCTCGCCGCTTCTGCGATGATCTGGTCCTCACCGGACTTTCAGTGAATGCACTTAGCAAGGACCTCGTAGTCGGCCTGCGAGGAGGAGTTGGTTCCCTTGGGGGGTTTCTTTCCATGGAGGTGGACTTGGTTCATTCCGAGGCGGACTCTGATCTATTTGAGGGCTAGGCTGACTTGGTACCCTCTCTGGTGGAAAAGTGACGACCCTTCCGAATCCGAATTAGTAAAGGATATGTAGCGCTTCCGCCACGCCACAAAGCATCCAAGGTTATCCTTGAGCTTAACCTTGTCATCCTGCCCTGCAATTTCCAACTCAACTATGCCGTATTTCTTCTTGATAAGTGCCTCAAGTGTCACTCTTGCAAAACCGGTCTGTAGTTCTCGACAATGCAAAACCTCTTTCTCTCGGGTAGGCTGAGCTAGACCTATGGCCACCTTGGTCTTGATAAACCCCGACATCACATATAACTTACAAGCCTTTGGTTCAGTGATCTCATCCACCGGGAATCTGTTATTGGGGTCTTCTACGGGGGGATGCGCGTTACTCCCGCAACTGCTTCGAGGCAGCACAACTGGGCTAGCGAGAATGTCGCAGCCATCTTGAGCTGCAACAAGAGGATGCTGGCTCTGGCTTTGCTCAAGCAACTCTCCACGAATCTCCTCGCGAATCGTCTCACGCCACTTTGCTTGAGAAGCATCCATTTCATCATGAACTTTCTGCATAAGATCTTCAACTACTGCTTCTCGCTGTGCTTTCGACCTTGATCGACTTCTTTACGAGTCAGACTATTCAGCGAAGCCAAGTTCCCACGGAACTAGCCCCATTCCTCGTACGTGGCCAGGATGCTCTTTGGTTCCCAAGGCTCGGCTCAGCATGTCATTCTCCCTATCTGGAAGAAAAGCACCAACCTCCTCACGTACTTCTTGGATCCGTTTCACGACATGTTTGGCACGTTCATCTTTGCTCATAAGCTTCCCATCAGGACCGTGACTACTCCCATGGGAGAGAGCAAATATCAAAGAACTGCATCTCCCATCCTACGGTCTTGGGCACGACACCATTCTTTTCCATCTCTTGAAACTCTGCGTCCCATTGTGGTAACTTGCGCACGATCCCACGAGTTCCCAAGTTATGATGGAGGGGGTTACTCAGTGCATTTTCGGTGTTCCGCTGGCTCATTTCTTTGGCCTTAGTGCTACTCTTGTATGCAAGAAAGTCAGCCCAGTAAGCCATTTGACTTGGGTATTGATCCCAGTCTGGCTCGGTTCCCGCCTTGACATGCTTATATAGTACACACCTAAATTGCTTAAATCTCTCACCCATTGTCTTGAAGACCTTTTTCTTCGCTATTTTCCGCGCCTTGTCACTTGGGAAGCTGAAGCTCTCCAACAACTTCTCCCAACAAAACTCCTTGATCTGGTCCTGGCACTGTGAAGTTCGGATCCTCCTTTCCGTTCCAGCTCTGATATTTTATCGGAACATTGTCCCTCACTATATTTCTGATGGCCGTTTGTAAGGCCTCTGGACCGTAATAGGATCTACTGGCTCTCGGATGCATCGACCGCGTTTATTACAGTTCGACCTTGAGGCATCTTGCTTCGGCCTCGCTTGCCCTTAGGTTTTTCTGATGTTTCGGTCACCTCTGACCTGTTTTCAACATGCTCCTACGTGCAGAGATCAAAACTAATGAGATCAATTTGTCACCAAACTAATTATAGCAAAGGTGTGTGCAAAAGAACTACCTCCTCAGCACCAAAGTCTAGGTTGAGGTACGTGGAAGGGCTTCCTTCGTGGTTAGCACCATCATCTCCGCCATCCTGGTGAGCATCAGCATTATCCGCTTCATTCGCGTCTTCTTTGCCAAAACGGGCTCTCAACCGTGTGAAATGACACATTTTCCTTACATAAAGTGAATACAAACTAAGATTCTGATTTATAAACTATCCCCTGCATATATTAATGGTATCCCTACGGACCATTTCAAGATTTGTAGCAAAACCCAAAAAAATTGAACAAGTCAAGCCTCTTCAATTTAACCATTTTAGGAGCTTAATTAAAACTAAAAACACTTAAGCAAATAATTTTTGACCAACATGAAAATAACACCTTTAAGTATGTAATTTCATCTAGCATGTTGACTTTGAAAAAAAAACATCATTTACTTGTTCAAAATCGTGGTCAAAATCCAGTCAATCCCCTGTTTTTTGGAACTTCAGAATTTGGCTAAGTGTTGGTTGACAGCAGCAATTAGCTACCTTTAGAATTCAATAACTTTCTATTTAGATCAACACCCAACCCAAACAACATCATGGTTCAACTATTGGTAGTTTGGACTATTGAAAATCATCTACAACCTTAGGTTTTCAAATGAAACCTATTTTAAATTCGAGCCCAAAGTCAGCCAAATAACTCAAATTCCAGACTTAACCAAAACTACTCAATTCTAATTTGGCCTTTAGTTGACAGTTTGGATCCTAGCTCATTTAGCAAAAGTTGATCCCCTATATACCAGCTACAACTTTTATACATGAAGTTTGCAAGATTTATACACGAAATCTTGTATCAGCTGCTTCGAGACATTTCATCGAACACCTCATGTGCAGTGGCTGAGGGGGTGGAGCTCACCTTGGGTATGGAGCGGCGGCGTTTCGGGGTGGAGCGGCGGCGCGTCGTGGTGGAATGCGGTGTCAGGGTGGAGTGCGGCTGTGCGCGGCGTCGGGGTGGAGCGCGGCGTCGCGGTGGAGAAGTGCGCGGGGGGTGGGGGCGGGGGGCGGCGGCGCGACGTCGAGGGAGAGCAGGGGAGCGGCGGCAACGCGGCATCAGGGGAGGGGCGCGACGTCGAGGGAGAGCAGGGAGCGCGGCACGACGTCGAGGGAGAGCAGAGGAGCTGCGGCGACGCGGCGTCGGGGGGGGGGGGGGGGGCGGGCGGCGCGAAGTCGAGGGAGCGGCGCGACGTCAAGGGAGCGGCGGTGGCGCGGCGTCGGGGGAGCTCTGTGTCAGGGGAGCGCTGCGCGACGTCGGGTGAGCGCGGCGCGACCTAGATTTTGGGAGGATTTGGAACCCCCGCGCGCGCCTATATGGAGTTGGGGGAAAAGCATCACAAACGGTTTTAAACAAAAACCGGTTGTGATGCCACCATCACAACCGGTTTTTGTTTAAAAACCGTTTGTGATGCTCGAAATCACAAACGATTACTGTTGAAAACCGGCTGTGATGGTGGAATCACAACCGGTTTTCAACACAAACCGTTTGTGATATATTTTTTCATTTTCACAGCCGAAAAATCATTTAATTCATAGAAAATAGAATAAGTCTCGAAAAAATTTGAGACTCCTGCACTAGGTTAAACTTAGTGTATATCACACATTAAAAATATGTATACTGTACGATCGCTAGTTTTGATGTAGTGCAAAAATTTGAATCTCTAATTTCAAAATTATTAACCACAAAGAGGACCATGTTTGATGCTTTATCTTTTTCAAATTATTTACTAAGAACCGTTTGTGATGTATTTTATTTCTCACAAACAAAAAAAATTTAATTCATAGAATAAAGCTAGAAAAATTGGTACTACTGCACTAAGCTAAACATTGTCTTACACTTTGTTCAAATCTTACATCATACACAATTCAAGTCTTACACAATCACACACATTATTAAATTCTTACAAACCATAACACAATATCACAACCGATTTTCTTACAATATCACACTGATAGCACAACACGCATTACTAAGTCCTTACAACACCATAATACAGTAGTCTAGCTACCCTCTGCACGCCACAAACCCTCATGAGATAGGTAGAATAGTTTACATCAATAATGTTTATATTAAGATAACGATCCACATAATCTAGTGCATATATTAATGCACTATCCTTTGCCTTATAATTCGCATCCAATGTCTCACCATATATTGTCATCGAAGGCACTTCTGGTGAAGTCAAGGTTACACATGCTTGAAAACCACCATTTACTTGATATGAATGTGGCCGTATGAATGAGTAGCCCAACTGTGGTAGGATGTGATGCAGCACTTCTCTCAGACCATTCTCTGTGCGCAGGAATCCATTATACAAGTCATCCTATACGTTAAACATATAAAATTAAGAGTTCAATTTGACATTTTAGTAACAAATTAAAGAAAATAACATATGCATGAGAGTTAACTTACGTATTCCGATTCATCTGGTGAGTGCCCATATCCACAATCATCTGTCAGACTTGTTAGTTTTTTCATTGTAGTCAGATATCTCCTTGTGCAGAGCATATGACCGGCATACATGAAGCTGAAAGGTGAATGCACCTGCATGGCAAAATGGTATGTATAGGTCACAGAAGAGAAAGAAAAGCTCTTACGTTATTATACCTCTCTTTATGAGACTCATAGCGAGTTTATGACAGAATATGAGAAAGCCATGAAGATGCTTCAAGAATCAGATGCCACGCTGAAGGATGCCTTGGAGAAAGGCAAAGTAGTCGGAGAGAATACCAGGCTTTAAAGGTTGAACACACTGAACTTGTCAAGGCGGCTACCACTCTGGTGAATTCTATTGATCGTGGAACTGCTGAAGTATCCAATAAACCACTCGTAGAGCGCATCCGAGAAGCCCCCAGCAAGTTTGCGACTTATGTGAAGAAAACATGCTGTTATGTAGCGGATCAAGTGCTAGCAGTCGCCCAATCCTTCTACCCGGATGCGGAGATAGATGACGTCCCGACGGGTAGAGCTAACGACTACGAGAAGACGAAATTTGAAGAATATCTGAAGCACTTCGAGCCCATAGCAGCAGAAGTCGTAGAGGATTAAAACTTCAATGACCTGTAATCCTGTATGAACAAAAATGTGGTGCGACATTTGTGCAATATCAAAATACAGTTATATGCCATATTTGTTATGTACATATGTAAAGTTTTATATGAGTTATGAGTGCTTTGTGCAATGCTGGCATTCACGTGCCAAAAAATCACTACTCTTTCTAGAGTAATGACTCTGAAATACTTTCAAATTAGTACTCAAAGATTAAAAGGTTTAGTAGACTTGTAACGTCTCTTCAAGATGTGATTTGCTTGTAAGTAAAGATCGACAATCTTGGAATAATTTCAATGTACCCGTAGGTAGATGCTTTCTAAGGCTAGTTGGCCTCTACAGGTGCTCAGCCTGGTCTTAGTTTGGACTAAGTACTCAGGGATCCTGAAAAGTAGTCGTATAGTTGACTCTTCAGATTACAGCTTATGTATACTGTTGTTTCAACTAGTATCAAAAGAAACTCCGGAATTAAAAGAGCTAGAGTAGGCTTATAAGACAACAAAAGCATTATTTCAATGAAAGGCGAGAGATGGGATGCTGAGCACACGAAATCCACTTTATTCAATCTTGATGACTCAACCACAAATCTTGAAGGTATTTAGAGACTCTGACGAACTCAAAAGGATAACTCTAAGCATAGAACTTGTGCAATTGTTCAATGTTCCAAGAATCTCTCTCTTCGACTCCTTTGCTGTTCTTCAATCGATACGATCTGGGTCCTGTCACCTTGTGAATAATAAAGGGTCCTTCCCAACGAGACATAAGCTTGTGCATACCCGTGGTCTTCTGGATTCTGTGCAATACCAAGTCACCAATGTTGAATGATCTCTCCTGGACGTTTCTGTCATGATAGCGCCGGACTCCCTGGAGATATCGAGTGGAATTCAACAAAGTTGCACATCATTCTTCCTCGATTAGATCAATCTCCAGTCGTCTTGTGTCGTCAGCGACTCCTTCGTCATATTGCTCCACTCGTGATGATGAATACATGAGGTCAACTGGGAGAATAGCTTCAGTTCCATATACCAAAAGTATGGTGAGTGACTGGTGGGCTTGCAAGGCTGAGTACGGAGCCCCCAGACTACATGTCCCAACTCGTGAATTCACTTTCCTCCATATTTCTTGTCGTATTCAAACAATCGCTTCTTCAAGCCATCCAGGATCAGACCATTAGCTCTCTCGACTTGTCCATTGGCCTTGGGATGAGCCACCAATGCATGTATGACTTCAATGCCGTGCCTCTTGTAGTGGTCTTTAAACTCATAACTGTTGCAATTAGAACCCAAATCTGTGATGATGCGATGAGGACAGCCATACCTGATCATCAAATCAGTAATAAACCCTTTGGCCTTGGCCGCTGATATATCTGTGACTGGTTTGACCTCGATCCACTTTGTAAACTTGTCGATGGCGACCAACTAAGGACCCGGTGTGTCCGAGGACCGGTGGATGGTCGCTTCCTGGTGTGATGAGTGATTGACAACGTGGTGTGGACTGACATTTCCCTTGGCTCAAGTATTGCAGGTGTAGAATGCGGGTTGGTTGCATTGGTGCAGGTGAAGAACAGGCACGAAAGGTCTTAGCCATGGCGGCCTCCGAGGAGCGGAGAGACAAGTAGGCTTGGTTCGAGAGGACCCGGTGGCCGGATGGATCAAGTGCGGTTCACATGCTGGCAAGAACGAGCAAGGGGACATGGTTCCGGTGCGAGGTAGCGGCTGACAACCGAAGCTCGTATGCGGACGAGAAGCCGGCGCAAGGTAGCGGCTAACAACCGAAGTTTGCGCGCGGGGTTTGGTGATTTGGCCACAAAATCATCGGTGGACGGTTTCCCTTGGTTTGGGCCTCAAAACCAAGGCCGAGGACTTAACGAGGCGAGATTGGGCAGCTGGGCTGAGGTGACCAGCCAGGGGCAGTTTAACCGCCCCCCAGGGGCGGTTTAACCGCCTCCCCCTGGGCCGGCCCAAAATCGGCGTCGAGGAGCTTCGATCCGGAGGACACGCGGCGTGACTGCAAGGCTTGCGTCGGAGGGAAGCTAGCTTGCAGTGGAAGGTGTCCCAGCCAGAAAAATCTTCGTGGAAAATGTCAAATTTGCCCCTGAGGGGTATGTATCACTTAGGGGTAGTTTAGTCTTTAAAGCAGCACCACTTGGACTATATAATAGACCCCCTAGGGGTTGGTGGCTGTCATCTAAGTAGTCTAGTTTTATTTCCCTTGCACTTGAACTATTTTTCTTTAGTTTTTCTTTCTAGTTTTCCATAGGCTAGCCAAGTGCTTCACCGGAGAAATCTTTGAGAGGGTTGGATGAAGGGAGGATAGCTAGCCTCTTTGTAAAGAAGTTGACCTCGTGATGTATGGAGATTTGGCTTTCTTGTATCCCTCTTTGTGTGATTTCGTTGTTCATCCCGTGGCTCCTTTTGGCCCCTTTGGGAGATTTTCGATTCCTTGTGTTTGAGGTCGTTTCCTTGCGTGTTTGTTTGGGGGATTCACACATGAGGTCGTGGACAGTCTTTTCCTGGTGATTTGCCCCCTAAAAACGCAAAGAATCGCTTCGGATTTGGGGATTTTTGGATGAACTCGGGGTGGAAGTGTTCTTCACGTGATCTGAGATTCCGGGAGTTCTAGTGGGTTTGAGGTCGAGATCTTTGGGGAATATACTCCACTGGAGGTGTACATCAGCTCCCCAAAGTTTTGTCTCAAGAGCTCAAGCCGTTTGGGAGATCGACTCACGAGTTGACTTTTTCCCGAGAGCTCCCAGATTGACCGCCCCCAGGAGGTTAAACCGCCCCCCTAGGCGGTTAAACCGCCCCTAGGGAGGTTAAACCGCCCCTGGCTGGGTAGAGAAGGTTTTGTCTCGTTTCGGTTCGTTATGTGTTCGTTTCGATCGATTCGAGTTCCGCTGCGTTTTCTTGCTCCTAGGGTCAGTAGCTTGACAATGGCTACGTGATCTTGGCAAGATTGCTTTCGGAGGCATCGGAGTTGATTTGGGAGAATAGCCGGATTGGTTGGAAAGAATTTTTATCGGCTCCCATTCACTCCCCCCCTCTCTAGTCGCCGTTTCGGTCCTTCACCAACACATGTGTGAAATTACCAGGAGCAGTCGTGAGCTTGCCCACCATGTCTAGCCCCCAGCAAGCGAACGGCCAAGATGGAGGAATAGCAATCAACTTCTGTGCGGGTACGTGTTGCTGCCTGGCGAAGAACTGGCACCCTGGGCACTTGCGGACAATCTCCTCTGTGTCTTTCAGAGCTGTGGGCCAGAAGAAAGCTGCTCTGAACGCCTTCCCAACCATTGTGCGTGAGCCTGCATGATTCCCACACGCACCTTCATGTATCTCGTGCAGTATACCTTTGCCTCTTGCTCTTGGGATGCACGGCATAGCCACATCGGTGTATAATCCTCTCCTGTATAGCTGATCCCCAATAAGTAGGTAATTCTTTGATCGCCGCAGGACTTGCTCAGCTTCTATCTTGTTCAGAGGTAGAGCCTTGTTCTTGATGTTCTCGATGAACGGGGTGTGCCAATCTTCTTCGATGACCAGGACCTCTCGATCTGGTCTAGGGTCATCATTACTGGTGGGAGCTGACTTCTCAAAGTCAATTGTCCTCTTGCAGAGTTCCTGAACGAAAACTCCCGCTGGGACTTCTGCATGAGTAGATCCCAGCTTGCATAACACGTCAGCTGTGACGTTGTCATCACGGACTATCCAATGGTATTCGAGTCCTGCGAACTTGTTCTCCAGTTTGCGTACTTCCTCACAGTCAGCATCCATGTTCTCCTTTTGGCGATCCCAGTCTTTGTTGCAATGATTGATGACGACAGAAGAGTCGCCGTACACCATCAAGCACTTGATTCTCAGAGAAATTGCAAGTCGTAGCCCATGCAACAAAGCCTCATACTCTGCTTCATTATTGGACACCTTCCAGAAGATCTGCAGAACATACTTGAGTTGATTACCCTTGGGTGAAATAAAAAGCACTCCCGCACCGGCGCCTTCGAGCTTGAGAGAGCCGTCGAAGTACATGATCCAATGTTCTGGTCTGCCGACTGGGATATCCACTTGGTTCTCGCGCCACTCAGCCATGAAGTCCGCCAGGACTTGTGACTTGATAGCTTTTTTAGACTTGAACTCGATGCTGAGTGCTCCGAGCTCGACTTCCCACTTTGAAATTCGCCCAGTGGCGTCCGGGTTGTGTAAGATCTCTCCCAGGCCAAACTCCGTGACCACTAAGATGGTGAATGTGTTGAAATAGTGGCGCAGCTTCCTTGATGTGATGAGTAGTGCATAGAGTAATTTCTGCACCGCTGGGTATCAGGCTTTGGACACTATGAGTACTTCACAGACGAAGTACATCGGCCTCTGCACAGGATATGCATGGTGGTCCTCAGGCCTCTCAACGACTAGCTCCGTGCTCACCACATGAGTTGTGGCTGTGATATAGAGTAGCAGCTCTTTGTCATCATCTTGCGAAGCAATCAGTATTGGTAGTTTTTGGAGATGCTGCTGAAGATCCGCCAATGCTGCTGCTGCTTCCTCCGTCCATTAGAACTTGTCTCCCTTTTTCAATAGCTTGAAGAAGGTCAAGCCTCTTTCTCCGAGTCGTGAGATGAAACGATGCAGCGCTGCCATGCACCCAGTAAGCTTCTGGATGTCTTTGATTGTCTTTGGAGCTTCCATGGCCGTGATGGCATTGATTTTCTCTACGTTGGCCTCAATACCTCGGTGACTGATGATGAACCTGAGTAGTTTCCCAGAGGGTACTCCAAAGACACATTAGGTCGGGTTAAGCTTCCAATTCCACTTCCACAGAGATGCGAAAGTTTCTTCCAGATCAGCAATGAGATCATCAGGATTCCTGGTCTTCACGACCACATCATATACATAAGCTT
Source organism: Urochloa ruziziensis (assembly GCA_015476505.1). Taxonomy (NCBI): domain Eukaryota; kingdom Viridiplantae; phylum Streptophyta; class Magnoliopsida; order Poales; family Poaceae; genus Urochloa; species Urochloa ruziziensis. Next base: position 10,111,613 of record CM027125.1, on the reverse strand, counting down.
CCACGTTGCGATGTAGTTGCTTCTCAAGGCAGAGCTGGATAGCGTGCTGATAGGTCGCTCCAGTGTTTTTCAACCCGAAGGACATCATGGTGTAGGCGTACGCCCCGTAGGGAGTGAGGAACGCCGTCTTGACTTGATCTTCCTCTTTCAGAGATATCTGGTGATAACCCGAGTAGCAATCAAGAAAGCAAAGCAAAGCGCAACCAGCAGTGGAGTGAATAACCTGGTCGATGCGGTGGAGCCCAAAAGGATCCTTGGGGCAATGCTTGTTCAGATCGTGTAGTCGACACACATCCGCCACTCATTGTTGTTTTTCTTCTTCACCAAGACTGGATTTGCCAACCAGTTAGAATGAAAGACTTCCTTGATGAATCCTGCGGCGAGTAGATTCGCCAGCTCTTTCTTGATTGCCTCGCGCTTGTCAGATGCGAATCGTCGTAGTCGCTGCTTCTTGGAAGTTGCTTTTGGATCAACATTTAGGCTGTGCTCGATCAGGTCCCTTGGCACCCCTGGCACATCCGCGGATCTCCACGCGAAGATGTCACGGTTAGCTTGCAGGAACCTGACGAGCGCATTTTCCTATTTGGGAGTCAGGCCAGCCCCGATCTTGGTGGTCTTGAACTGGTCGCCTTCCATCAGCTCTGCGTCCTTGGTCGCCACGTCATCAAGAGTGGTCACTTTGAGTGGTCGTGACTCCTTGGTAGGAATCTCGAGCTCTGTCTTCTTGTGCTTCTGAGCGGCCGCGAAGATTTGAGCCATAGAGTTAGGCACCTGAGTGGTTGACGCAAACTCTACGGCTTCTCTGTCGCAGTCGTACCACCGCCTCAAGTCACCACGGAGGGAGATAGCGCCCTTGGGCCCTGGCATCTTGAGGACAAGGTATACATAGTGGGGGATGGCCATGAATTTGGCCAATGCAGGATGTCCGAGGATTGCTTGATATGAAGTTTCGAAGTCTGCCACCTCGAACTTGATGTACTCTATCCTGAAATTCTCTGGAGTGCCAAACGTTACCGGTAATATGACTTGGCCTAGCGGGAGACTACCATTACCAGGGACGATGCCATAGAACGGAGAGTCTGTGGGCGTCAGCAGCTTCTCGATGTCAAGGCCCATCCTCTTCAGGGTGCTGGAGAATAATATGTTCAGGCTTGCACCGCCGTCGATGAGTACCTTGGTGAGCTGTGACCCTGCCACCGTGGGATCCACGACGAGTGGCAATTGCCCTGGTTCATCGTAACTGTTCCACTGGTCCTCTCTTGATAAGGTATTTGGGATCTCCGAGTACTTTAAGTACCGTGGGACAACTGGCTCGACCGCCATGATGTAACGCATGCTGAGCTTATGGTTCCTCTGGGTTGGGAAACCGTAGTCGCCTCCGATGATGACCATGAGTACTTTGTTCAGCTTTTGGAATTTGTTTCGCTCGTCCTCTTCATCTTCCTCGTCATCCGCCTTCTCTTTGTTCTCTGGCTTCTTCTTGCTTCTCTCCTCATGCGGTTGCTGATGATACACGCATTGGTGATCACAGCATTGGCCCATAGTATGCTTCTGCTTTGGGTGCATTGGACATGGTCTCTCCATGATCTTCTCCACATCGCTCTTGCCAGGATAGCTCTTCTTTTTGCTTCTCATGCCGTTATCCAGCATCGCAACAGTGTCTTCTGACTTGTGCTTGTTGTGCTGGAAATTCTGTTGGCCCTTAGGGTTGTTTCCCCTGTTGTCCTGCCTCTCCTTGCCCTTGCGAGGACTGTACTTCTCAAGGTCACGATTTTCTTGCTTGGACCAAGCTTCGACCTGGTTGCGTAGAGCTTCCAGAGTCTTTGGGCGGTGCAGGCCAAACTGCGTGTCAAAGAATCTGTTCGTGATGCCTTTTTGGAACAAGTCGATGCAGTTGCGTTCAGATACGTCAACCACCAGGGTCTTGATCTCCATGAAGCGGCGCATGTACTCGCGCAGATTTTTGGTAGGCTGCTGCTTGCACATGGTCAGGTCATGTCGAGTCTTGGGTCTATTGTAGGTCCCCTAAAAGTTGATTACGAAAATCTTCTTCAGTCATTCCCATGAGTCGATGGAGCGACGTGGCAGGTTCTCAAACCATGTGAGCAGAGCGGGTTCGAGTGCTAGTGGGAAGTATCTGCACTTAATTGCACTGTTGGTGCCCGTGAATTCTATGGACGTGGAGTAGATGTGAAGCCATGACTCAGGGGAAGTCTTGCCATCATATTTCTCGAAGCCTGCTGGCATGAAAGGTTGCGGGTACGACGCCATCTGGATGTCACTGTAGAACATCGGGTACTCGTCATCATCTTCCTTGTATCCCCGCTCCTCGTCACGCCTCCTGGAGTCGATGCTTGACCGTAGCTCACGGTTGGCGTTGATGGTCCGCCTGAGATCGTCGCTGTCTGCCGGCCTGTGTGAGGATGCGGCTTGACATCCCTCGTTACGACTGGCATTGGCCCGTGGTTGGCCTCGTCCGGTTGGACGGTTATCATCCGGGCAGTTGGGAGGTGCACCTCCCTCGCGATTTGCGCCTCCCAGGTGACATGGACCCACCAGGTGGGGTCTGTCTCTTGAGCAGTTATGGCCGCTACTGTTGACTTCTTCGCTAGGGGCCAGCGAGCCACTGCGTGTCGACGAGGTGGCGAGTGCTTTGTCGAGAGTGCGGATCATAGCGTTGATCCGATCGAGTGCAGCGTCGGCTTCTGGGGATCGCGGCAGGCTACGAATGTGGTAAGCCATCTCCATGGCGTTAGCCATAGGGGAGTCGTAACGTGCAACCTTCGCAAATTCTTGCGCGAGGTTGCGTCCGGCCAAGCGGCGGTCACGGGCATCAAGGCGTCGTAGTGCCCTCTTGTTATTGGCGGTCTCCTTTGCCGCTGCTTGTGCAGGTGTTTCTCCAGCAGGTGCTAATTCATCCTTGGAGATGTCACCCTCCAGCTCAAAGGCGTAACGTGGATCGTCTGCGCCAGCTCCGGCGCTAGCGTCAGCGCCAGCGCTAGCTCCTCCGGAGCCGGCCATGAACACCTGTCGACTGGGCTCGACAGTCACTGGTGGTTGGGGTGAGGAGTTCAGTGGTGCTCTCCTCTTCTGATTCCAGTGGTGTGCCATATTGAAACGACAGATCTTCAGTGATGTCGGACCCAAAGAGTACAAAGACTTGGCGGGATTCGTAGATTTCCTGGGGTGTCTTGTCTCTTGGGAACACGACTCTTCCTTCAGGCGTGGCGTGGATCACCAGGTCATGTCTACCATCTTCTTGTAGGATCTCATCGTCCGAGTCCGAGTTGTGCACGGGGATCACCTCCCTGCGGGAGCTAGCGTGTCCTGCCATGACTCGGATCGGACTGGAGCATCCCGCTTCGAGTCCAAGGTGGACTCGATCTGGCTCTGCAATGCCTCACAATACATGCGGGTCAAATTGTAGAGTCCAAATGGGAATTGGGGTGTGGAGGGTATATTGCAGCTTTTGTTCCGTAGTCGTGATCGACTCGGATTCATGCCCGCGGACAATGTCCGTGAGCGTGACCTCGCCGAGCTGTTCGGCAAGATCTTCCATGATGGGCGCCAGTTTTTCCTTTGTCTCCAGGGGCGTCTTGAGGTAGCTATAGAAGCCACTCGAGCTGTCTGCGACACAGAACCAGGAACCGAAGTTGAACCTTGTGCCTTCCTGAGGCGCTTCAGACTGGATGTAGTTCACCATTGCGTTCTCCACGGGATCTTCGAGGAAAATCCCTACCTGGCACGCCAGATGTCAGTGTTCTACCATCGATCCTACCGAGGGATACCCTGAGGTAGTAGAGTTCAGATGGGGTTTCGCCGAGATCATAAACGCAAAGGCTAAGAGACTCAGGATTTTAGACAGGTTCAGGCCGCCGAGATAGCGTAATACCCTACGTCCTGTTTGGTGGTTCGTATTCAATGAGGTCATAATCTTTTGAGGGGGTCCTTGCCCAGCCTTATACACACGGAGGGCAGGGTTACAAGGTCGGTTCCGAGTAGAATCCTAACCTAATACAACTTGTAGAGTGCTTTACAAGTCAATCCGAATAGTTTATATGTCATACGACTGGTTTCCATAACGAGGAGAGTCCTTGCAGTACTCTACTCGCAGTCTTCACGCCTGGTACAACTTCCTCCAGATATTATCCATGCGTCCCTGTGGGCCCATGGTCGTACCTCCAACACCGTGACACCCTAAGAGTGGTGTGAATTAGGTGTCTCTAAAAAAACTATGGCTAAAAGCACATATAAAAATCTATTTCGATTTCTTCTAAATGTGCACTAGGTTTTTCTATATGTTGCTAACTCTGGCAACAAAAGTTTTGCATCCTAGATTCCAATTCTAGCAACTACACATGGCAATTCTAGGAAAGGTAAATGTGGAATGTAGTGCAACAAGTAATGCAGAATGTAAAGAGATAGAGCAAGCAAACTCCCAACAAGGCGATGTATCCCGAGTTATCGGAAAGCCACGACTTTCCACTGGTCCTCAATGTTGGAGTCCCTCTCAAAGGGAATGCCCACGCAAGGGCATGTACTCCCCGGTTGAGTCACTCCATAGGATAGCCTACGGGACTTCCCCACTCGCAAGTGGGTCTCCGCTTCGGCTCTTTCGGATGCTCCTCGCCGTTTCCACTTGGTTGAGCCTCGGCAAAACACCTAGGGCCTCACCTCACTAGCACTATTTAACGGCGGCCACTCCACAAACACGGTTGGAGGGTCTCGCAAGACTTACAAACCCCGATACTTACCACCCTTGGTGCGCATAAGCACCGATACAAAGAGGAATGCAAACCTCGCCTAAACTCTAGATTAACACCTAAAGCAATGCGCTACAAGGTCTAACTAGCACTTAAACAAGCACTGAGCTCTATGCTAATCACCTAAATCTTCTATTTAGCACTTTGGTGGAATGAGCACTTGGAAACGCGTAACACAAGAACCACCACCTTCACAATGCTCAAGCACATATGCCGGTCGGGTCATCCGATCCGTGTAAAACCTTCACCTTACTTGCATGCCCCCTCTGCTTTGCTGACGCAATCCTTCTTGATCTTGGTCGTTTGATTCGACCGCCCTTTTGTTAGCTCAGTCGGATTGTACGACCGCCTTGTTTGAACTAAGAACTAGCCGTTAAAGCTGACGCCATCAACCTTGACTAGTGGTCGTTTGATCCGACCGTAAGCTCCGATCGCCGGTTTGATCATCCGGTCCATGGAATGCTCCCTTGTCGCATCGCCTCGTCATGCTTCGGTGAGTGCCATTTGATATTACTATTCAATCCTCTGATCCATTCAAAGTAGCCTCGACCGGATCAATCGATCGCATCTTGATCTCAGCCCTTGATCATCGATCGGATGATTGACCAAAGGTCCGACCACCTCCTTCACATCTCGATCAGATCAATTGATCTGCACTTCATCTCAGTTGTCCCTCCTCGATCGGAGGATCCTCCAATGCTTCGACCAAGCGCTTCTCCTTTCGGTCAGATCAATCGATCCGCGCTTTGATTTCTTCTTCCCAGCAACCCTAGGGCGGTCTATTGATCCGACCGGTGCAAGTTGAGTTCGGTCGGATCGATAGATCCGTGCACTTGATTACTTCAACTTTTGGTAACTCTAGGGAGGCCGTTTGATCTGACCCATGTAAACAAAGCCAGGTCGGATCGATAGGTCTATGTAATTTGGCTGCGACTCATCCAATTCAAATCCTTTGAGTCCTTAGTCATAACCAATGCTTTGATCTCAACTTGGATTGCATCCTTTGTATTCTTGGGACCTAAATAACCTTCAAATATTAATCTTGACAAACATTTTAGTTCCAATGATTTATGTTGGCACTAATCACCAAAATTATAAACTTGGCCTAGGGCCATTTTCCTTACAGATCTCACCTATCATTCTCTATCCAATTTTTTTTTTCCCAAAGGATCTTATATCATTTTCTTCCTGCCCCTCTCACGGATGGCAGATTTGTGGCTTGACGTCTCCCGTTCGGGCTCCCCTCGCACGAAGGGCACCGCGCCCGGCCGCTCGCTGGATGGAGCTCACGGTGCCGCCCTCCGGTCGTGGCTGCGCTGCCCTGGGGAGATAGTCGTGCCGCCCTCGAGTAGAGCGGCCGTGCCGCCTTGGGGAGATAGCCGTGCCCTCAAGCAGAGGCTGTGCCACCATCTGGCCCTGACCGCACCGCTGTCAAGAGCTTGCTGCGCTACCGGCCAGAGGAGCTCCCACTGGCGAAAGCTCGCCCTCCTCTTCGCTGGTCTGCCCTCCTTCTTTGCCCACCAGTAGGAGACGCCGTGAAGCGCGTGAATAGGGGATGATCCCGTCTGCCACTTTTGGTGGGATGGGGCATCCCACATCTAAAGGGTGTATTCTCTTATAAAACGTCTCCGTCCCACCTTTCTCTCGACCAAAAATTGGGACAAAATGGGATTGCCCTGTTCCCTCCTACTTTGTCCATTGAACCAAACGCACCCAAAATCAACAGGCGTGCGAGGGATCGGTGTGTATAGCGGCCCTCTACCGTACGCACGCACCTGGAAGATGGGAGAAGTGAACACTGAACATGATGCGTGCGCATACATACACCTGTAGCATGTGGTTACTTTTTCATTCAGACTCATGTATCCAAAAATATGAACAAGCACTACTACACAAACCCCCATCACAACTGGTTTTTAACCCCTATCACAGCCGGTTTTGGGGGGCGGATGAGATAAAGCGGCTGTGATAGTCCCCCCTATCTCAACCGGTTTTCAAAAACCGGCTGTGATGACCCCCATCACAACCGGTTTTGTCTAAACCGAAAATAAAACAAAATAAAATAGCAAAACATTTCATTTTAATGGGGTAAGGACCCCATCGGCCATTTCCCACTGTCCCACGTCGCAAGTCGCGCATTTTTCCCAGGAAAATCGCTACGCGGCCAGTGGGGTTCGAACCCGCGCCCTCCCCTTCGCGCATAGCCTCCTCTACCACTGCACCACTCGAGTCTTTGTGTCCATATCCCATTTTGATTCCTCTCATATTAAACTTTTTCGATTGTAAATTGCTTATTTGAGGCTCTAAATGACTTCAAATAAAAAAGTGGTGAACTGCAATGTTTCATAACTTTTCAAGATCTACAACTTCCGTTTGGTCAAAAGTTTATCCGAGGTCATTTAAAAAATTTGAATTTTCAAATTTGAAAAATTCAAACTTAGATTCGGTTGACAAGATGACTTCAAATAAAAAAGTGGTGAACTACAATGTTTCATAACTTTTCAAGATCTACAACTTTCATTTTGGTCAAAAGTTCATCCGAGATCGTTCACAAATTTGGATTTCGTTTAGCCCTTCAAAAATGTGTTTAGTAAAGAACCGGTTGTGATACTCACCATCACAATCACAACCGGTTTTTCTTACAAACCGGTTGTGATGTGAACTATCACAACCGGTTTTGAGAAAACCGGTTGTGATAGCCCTGTATCACAACCGGTTTTCAAAACCGGTTGTGATAGCCCTGTATCACAACCGGTTTTGAGAAAACCGGTTGTGATAACCCTATCACAACCGGTTTTCTCAAAACCGGTTGTGATAGCCCGTTTGTGAAAATGGTTTGTGTAGTAGTGAAGAAACGAATTGACCGTAGCTCAGCTGGTAAGGTTCTTTGTGGTGGAACTTGCCTACCAAGGTTCAAGTCTTCGACTTGACACTGATGCTCGCATTTTTTTGGACGTGCCTGTCGACAGCGAGGCGACAGTGGTGACTTCGTCGATCTCGAGGATTTGCCAGATTAGTCTTTCGAGGGTGCTCATAGGGGTAGTGTTACGTGCGTGTGTTCATAGGGACGAGTGTGTAGGCATGTTTGTGAGCGTCTACATTTGCACTATGTGATTCTAAGGGTTGCGTGCGTGTGTTTATAGAGAAGAGTGTGTGCGTGTTTGTGAATGTCTACGTTTGTACTATGTGATTTTAAAAAAATGAAGAGGAAAAAGCTGCAGGCCGATCGATCATATGCTCGTTCAGACTCATGTATCCAAAAATATGAAGAGGAAAAAGCTGCTGGCCGATCGATCATATGCGCAAACTCGCGAGGTTGAGGGTGTATGTAATGTCGTCGTCCAGTTGCATAGATTTAACGGAGAGGAATGGCAATCAATGTTGAAGGCGACCTAGATCCGTTAGTTCGTTCCACTTTATTATAGATAAATTATTACGGTATATACGTACGTGTACTTGTTACTTCCAGCAAAAATTGACTGCAACGGAATGCACGAATACTGTCCCGGCTGGACTTCGATGGCGCCAGCGAGCTGAGAGAAACACGCGCTACAACAGACAGGTTTGCGGCCGCAGTAAGTTCCAGATTGAACTGTTCATGACCGCACACACATATATACCCCCGATCCTTCAGACTCTAGACAGCCCATACGGCTCCAACTCGACGCGATCAAGGACGACGGACTATGCAACCACTGCATCGATCGATCTCGATCGGTCGATTGAGTTCTCCATCGCCAGCTAGCTGCAGATTTTTACGCATGGCAAAAATGACACGTAGCAGGTACTCCAACCCAAGAATTAACGGTTCAGAGATATATAATATATATATATATAGTTGGATCCTTTTTACCCTCCTAATTCTAATAAATATATATATATATATATATATGATGGAAAAGCTTACACCTATGCAACATCAGTTAGCAATGCAAGATCCACGTGCATGTGCTCAAACCTTGGCAAGAGTACGAGCACTACTACAGAACAGGTCATCACAGCCGGTTGGGGAGGGCTATCACAGCCGGTTTTGGGGGGCGGATGAGATAAAGCGGCTGTGATAGTCCCCACTATCACAGCCGGTTTTCAAAAACCGGCTGTGATGATCACCCATCACAACCGGTTTTTGTCTAGAACCGGCTGTGATAGTGGAGGTGATCACAACCGGTTTTTGTCTAGAACCGGCTGTGATGGGGGGATATCACAGCCGGTTCTTGGCTATGGCCGGCTGTGATAGGGGGCCCTATCACAGCCGGCCATAGCCTAGAACCGGCTGTGATCTTTTTTTTTAATTTTTTCATATATCAAATATATTTCGCATATATATCAAATATTCCACAAATATCAATCACATATTCAGAACCCACATATAAAGCACGATGCATCCAAATATAACATTTCAACGAAACCATCTAAACGTTATTACATTAAGTTCATACACATCAAGTTCAATAGATGCATATCAAGTTCCGCTACGCTACGAGTGCATGTCAAATATATTACAAGTTCCATCTAGTCTCACGGCTTCATAATGTGGTATTCTCCATCTTCGGAAATAACATGTTCGAGAATGAACCCGACAAGCTGTTCTGAAAGTGCAATTATCTCGGTCGCAATCATCTCGGACGCACCAACCTCGGCTTCCTGCAACATGAGTGAGTGCAAAGCAAGCACATGAGTAGTGAAGCGAGAACATGAGTTAGTGAATCAAAAATGCATTAACATATATGGCTAAAACTATTGAGAAAGTAAAAGACGATACGAACCCTAGTTAGGTTCACATAAAGCGGTAAACTCCCACAAACCTGTCTCTCTAGAGCGCTAAGGTCATCACCAGTGTAGCAGTGGATGTAGTGTATGACATAGTACCCGCAGTGATTGTTTCCCATCGGCTGCTTTTTAATCCACTTTGTAGATGATACAATGAATTTATCTGTGACGAAGGGTCTATGCAACCCTTTGTTTTCCCTACAGGACATTTCAGAGTGAATGTGATTAGGCAGATGCAATCAATTTTGATCCAAAAGAGTGATTTGTCTATACTTACTTGTTTAGTACTTGAATGAGTGGATCGATATGAAGAGGCCTATTTTTTGAGTCATAAACCTTGATAGAACTTTGAAGAATGCAAATATCCAAGAGAACATAGTGGTTGCTGTAAACCAAAGGGTGAAACATGATCATTTTTGCCGCGTAACTAACAACGGTTAGATAAAGGAGAGATGGAATGTAACTAGGAACACACTTACAGGAAGTTGTACGGCAGAAGTATGCTTTCCTTCATTTTAAGAAGGCAAAAAGCATTGTACAAATAATGCATGGTATCAACATTTGCAAAATTCTTCTCATTTACTGCAACAGGGTCCAAGAAGGCTATGTCTTTAATCCCACGCTCTTTTAACAAGTGGGACTCCATCCTAAAAAGATCTAGTTGTAAAATGCATTGTGTTGAGCAAGAGAAGTGAACAGAATGTACATGAGAAGAGAATACTTACAAGCACTACAGGAAGAGGATGTTGACGTCGAGAGCATCTTGCTGGTACAACTCAAATAGAGACTTGTATTCGAGGTACCTGTCGTGACGAGGACTGCCTTCAATTATTTGGCCAAAGAATTCCTTTGGGTACCTCACTCCAAAGTAAATGCCGGATTGACGTTTGTACCAATCATGCAAATTCCTCATCTTCATCGGTAGGCCAGCCAATTCTTCTGGGCAAACTAGGTCTTTCCCGTGCTCAAACGTCCAAGCTAATTTTGTTGGAGCAGTGACGAGGTAACCATCTTCATTCGCTATATTGTCCAAGTCTTCCTCAGTCATGCCACCTTCCTTGCAAAATTGAGCTTTACGTGATTTCTCCTGATCAAGGTTATCTTGGTGCTTCAGCTTGCTAAATTCCAACATTGACTTCTTAGCAGTGATTCGCTCAAAGTCTGTCTTTGGCGGTTTGTTATTCCCCGTTTGCTTAACCAAGCACAATTTGTGAAAGTGCTCAACCACCTGTTTGCCTAGCGTCGGCTCGTCCTTATCAGGGAGGAGGGATGTTATGCTTCCACTCACCGCTTTTTTTCTTCTCTTTTAGCGGAGGCGGGCTTGAGTTGGATGCTCGCCGCTTCTGCGATGATCTGGTCCTCACCGGACTTTCAGTGAATGCACTTAGCAAGGACCTCGTAGTCGGCCTGCGAGGAGGAGTTGGTTCCCTTGGGGGGTTTCTTTCCATGGAGGTGGACTTGGTTCATTCCGAGGCGGACTCTGATCTATTTGAGGGCTAGGCTGACTTGGTACCCTCTCTGGTGGAAAAGTGACGACCCTTCCGAATCCGAATTAGTAAAGGATATGTAGCGCTTCCGCCACGCCACAAAGCATCCAAGGTTATCCTTGAGCTTAACCTTGTCATCCTGCCCTGCAATTTCCAACTCAACTATGCCGTATTTCTTCTTGATAAGTGCCTCAAGTGTCACTCTTGCAAAACCGGTCTGTAGTTCTCGACAATGCAAAACCTCTTTCTCTCGGGTAGGCTGAGCTAGACCTATGGCCACCTTGGTCTTGATAAACCCCGACATCACATATAACTTACAAGCCTTTGGTTCAGTGATCTCATCCACCGGGAATCTGTTATTGGGGTCTTCTACGGGGGGATGCGCGTTACTCCCGCAACTGCTTCGAGGCAGCACAACTGGGCTAGCGAGAATGTCGCAGCCATCTTGAGCTGCAACAAGAGGATGCTGGCTCTGGCTTTGCTCAAGCAACTCTCCACGAATCTCCTCGCGAATCGTCTCACGCCACTTTGCTTGAGAAGCATCCATTTCATCATGAACTTTCTGCATAAGATCTTCAACTACTGCTTCTCGCTGTGCTTTCGACCTTGATCGACTTCTTTACGAGTCAGACTATTCAGCGAAGCCAAGTTCCCACGGAACTAGCCCCATTCCTCGTACGTGGCCAGGATGCTCTTTGGTTCCCAAGGCTCGGCTCAGCATGTCATTCTCCCTATCTGGAAGAAAAGCACCAACCTCCTCACGTACTTCTTGGATCCGTTTCACGACATGTTTGGCACGTTCATCTTTGCTCATAAGCTTCCCATCAGGACCGTGACTACTCCCATGGGAGAGAGCAAATATCAAAGAACGCATCTCCCATCCTACGGTCTTGGGCACGACACCATTCTTTTCCATCTCTTGAAACTCTGCGTCCCATTGTGGTAACTTGCGCACGATCCCACGAGTTCCCAAGTTATGATGGAGGGGGTTACTCAGTGCATTTTCGGTGTTCCGCTGGCTCATTTCTTTGGCCTTAGTGCTACTCTTGTATGCAAGAAAGTCAGCCCAGTAAGCCATTTGACTTGGGTATTGATCCCAGTCTGGCTCGGTTCCCGCCTTGACATGCTTATATAGTACACACCTAAATTGCTTAAATCTCTCACCCATTGTCTTGAAGACCTTTTTCTTCGCTATTTTCCGCGCCTTGTCACTTGGGAAGCTGAAGCTCTCCAACAACTTCTCCCAACAAAACTCCTTGATCTGGTCCGGCACTGTGAAGTTCGGATCCTCCTTTCCGTTCCAGCTCTGATATTTTATCGGAACATTGTCCCTCACTATATTTCCGATGGCCGTTTTGTAAGGCCTCTGGACCGTAATAGGATCTACTGGCTCTTCGGATGCATCGACCGCGTTTATTACAGTTCGACCTTGAGGCATCTTGCTTCGGCCTCGCTTGCCCTTAGGTTTTTCTGATGTTTCGGTCACCTCTGACCTGTTTTCAACATGCTCCTACGTGCAGAGATCAAAACTAATGAGATCAATTTGTCACCAAACTAATTATAGCAAAGGTGTGTGCAAAAGAACTACCTCCTCAGCACCAAAGTCTAGGTTGAGGTACGTGGAAGGGCTTCCTTCGTGGTTAGCACCATCATCTCCGCCATCCTGGTGAGCATCAGCATTCTCCGCTTCATTCGCGTCTTCTTTGCCAAAACGGGCTCTCAACCGTGTGAAATGACGCATTTTCCTTACATAAAGTGAATACAAACTAAGATTCTGATTTATAAACTATCCCCTGCATATATTAATGGTATCCCTACGGACCGTTTCAAGATTTGTAGCAAAACCCAAAAAAATTGAACAAGTCAAGCCTCTTCAATTTAACCATTTTAGGAGCTTAATTAAAACTAAAAACACTTAAGCAAATAATTTTTGACCAACATGAAAATAACACCTTTAAGTATGTAATTTCATCTAGCATGTTGACTTTGAAAAAAAACATCATTTACTTGTTCAAAATCGTGGTCAAAATCCAGTCAATCCCCTGTTTTTTGGAACTTCAGAATTTGGCTAAGTGTTGGTTGACAGCAGCAATTAGCTACCTTTAGAATTCAATAACTTTCTATTTAGATCAACACCCAACCCAAACAACATCATGGTTCAACTATTGGTAGTTTAGACTATTGAAAAATCATCTACAACCTTAGGTTTTCAAATGAAACCTATTTTAAATTTGAGCCCAAAGTCAGCCAAATAACTCAAATTCCAGACTTAACCAAAACTACTCAATTCTAATTTGGCCTTTAGTTGACAGTTTGGATCCTAGCTCATTTAGCAAAAGTTGATCCCCTATATACCAGCTACAACTTTTATACATGAAGTTTGCAAGATTTATACACGAAATCTTGTATCAGCTGCTTCGAGACATTTCATCGAACACCTCATGTGCAGTGGTTGAGGGGGTGGAGCTCACCTTGGGTATGGAGCGGCGGCGCGTCGGGGTGGAGCGGCGGCGCGTCGTGGTGGAACGCGGCGTCAGGGTGGAGTGCGGCGTGCGCGGCGTCGGGGTGGAGCGCGGCGTCGCGGTGGAGAAGTGCGAGGGGGTGGGGGCAGGGGCGGCGGCGCGACGTCGAGGGAGAGCAGGGGAGCACGGCGTCGAGGGAGAGCAGGAGCGCAGCGCGACGTCGAGGGAGAGCAGGGGACCGGCGGCAACGCGGCATCGGGGGAGGGGCGTGACGTCGAGGGAGAGCAGGGAGCGCGGCGCGACGTCGAGGGAGAGCAGAGGAGCTGCGGCGACGCGGCGTCGCGGGGGGGGGGGGGGGGGGCGGCGCGAAGTCGAGGGAGCGGCGCGACGTCAAGGGAGCGGCGGTGGCGCGGCGTCGGGGGAGCGCAACGCGGCTTCGGGGTAGCACGGCGTCAGGGGAGCTCTGCGTCGGGGGAGCGCTGCGCGACGTCGGGGGAGCGCGGCGCGACCTAGAATTTTGGGAGGATTTGGAACCCCCGCGCGCGCCTATATGGAGTTGGGGGAAAAGCATCACAAACGGTTTTAAACAAAAACCGGTTGTGATGGTGGCATCACAACCGGTTTTTGTTTAAAACCGTTTGTGATGCTCGAAATCACAAACGATTACTGTTGAAAACCGGTTGTGACGGTGGAATCACAACCGGTTTTCAACACAAACCGTTTGTGATATATTTTTTCATTTTCACAGCCGAAAAATCATTTAATTCATAGAAAATAGAATAAGTCTCGAAAAAATTTGAGACTCCTGCACTAGGTTAAACTTAGTGTATATCACACATTAAAAATATGTATACTGTACGATCGCTAGTTTTGATGTAGTGCAAAAATTTGAATCTCTAATTTCAAAATTATTAACCACAAAGAGGACCATGTTTGGTGCTTTATCTTTTTTCAAATTATTTACTAAGAACCGTTTGTGATGTATTTTTATTTCTCACAAACAAAAAAAATTTAATTCATAGAATAAAGCTAGAAAAATTGGAACTAAGCTAAACATTGTCTTACACTTTATTCAAATCTTACATCATACACAATTCAAGTCTTACACAATCACACACAATATTAAATTCTTACAAAACCATAAAACAATATGACAACCGATTTTCTTACAATATCACACTGATAGCACAACACGCATTACTAAGTCCTTACAACACCATAATACAGTAGTCTAGCTACCCCTGCACGCCACAAACCCTCATGAGATAGGTAGAATAGTTTACATCAATAATGTTTATATTAAGATAACGATCCACATAATCTAGTGCATATATTAATGCACTATCCTTTGCCTTATAATTCGCATCCAATGTCTCACCATATATTGTCATCGAAGGCACTTCTGGTGAAGTCAAGGTTACACATGCTTGAAAACCACCATTTACTTGATATGAATGTGGCCGTATGAATGAGTAGCCCAACTGTGGTAGGATGTGATGCAGCACTTCTCTCAGACCATTCTCTGTGTGCAGGAATCCATTATACAAGTCATCCTATACGTTAAACATATAAAATTAAGAGTTCAATTTGACATTTTAGTAACAAATTAAAGAAAATAACATATGCATGAGAGTTAACTTACGTATTCCGATTCATAAGCAGGGGAAATCCTTTTAGGCATCTGTGTCACGTCTGTCTCATTCATCTCTAGTGCTTTGAGCTTGAAGAAACTGTAGTCCGAAAAGTAATGCCTTGTATGACTTTCCACTTGTACCAGAGCTTTTCTCACAGCATCACGTGCGGCAACAAATTCTTGACGGTAGGGTCCAGAATGCACATGGAAAATAAAATTTTCACTAGGATGTGGGTCGCGCAAAGCACTGGCTTGGATTGAAAGAGAAACAGTATATCTCCCACGATTTATACCACTTCTCTCTCTTACCTCCATAGGACCAGAGCCACTTATGTGAGTTACTACAGTTTTGAACCATTCAAGTGCATTAATCGCCTGATTTGGAAATTAGTTAAGAATCAATACGATAAGATAATAATCATATAATTTAATCGCAAATAAATTACATTATACTAGTCTTACCAAATCCCTACGGATTTCAGGCACAATCAGAATGAACCCTTCAAATACCGGTCCTGGAGGATTTGGTGGTGGTGCAGTGAGACCTCCCGAAAACATAGCTGGGTGCGGCGGATACAGTCTACCATGACTTGATCTTGCAAGTTGTCTCGGCATTATATATTTTCCTATTTAACGGAAGAAAACATTTAGCTATAGTTCTATATATGATATATAGCAACTTAAATACCCGAGCTTTGCACCCGTATCGAAAGAAAACTACGTACAACAATACAAATGAAAAAACGCAGGAGAGAAGATGTATATACCTAAACTTTGCCTGTCGACCGGGCGATGGTGGTGCTCGCGAGCAGGCAGCAGAGAGCGAGCGAGGGAGCTAGCAGAGCAAACGAGCGAGAGAGCGAGCCAAAGAGCTAGCAGAGCGAGAGAGCGAGCGAGCAAGCGAGCGAAAGAATGAGGTCGGGCGTGAGCTTGCGAGCAGACACAAGCAATAAGGGCTGGGCGCTTTTGCCTCGGGCTGTGTGCCACATCATAGCCGGTTTTTAATAAAAACCGGATGTGAAAACACTCTTCACAGCTGGTTTTTATTAAGAACCGGCTGTGAAAACTGTCTTCAGAGCCAGTTTTTATTAAAAACCGGCTGTGAAAATGTTGTTCACAAACGGTTTTTAATAAAAACCGGTTGTGATGAATATTACAAATATTTTAAAATATTATGCACACAAAAAAATTAAAACAAAAAAGCATGAGAAATTAGTGCAATTACCTATAAATATTTAAACAATAGTAGTGCAATTATCTCTAAATATATAAATAAAATATAAGTAGTGCAATTAAATTTTAATACCAAAATAAGATAAAAGTAGTGCAATTAACTATAAATATTACATAACTATGCATTATTCAACTAACGATGACGGCCTCGTCATGATCACGTCGGACGTAAGCTGGCTCATCGTCTTTCTCTTCAAACACAGGTAGGTCGACATCAGGCCTGAGAGGAGGCATGTCGTTGAAGTCGTTCCCTTCTTCCTCGGTTGTGTCTTCAACACCGACGATCTTCCTTTTTCCTTGAAGAACAACGTATTTTCCATCATTAGCGAGGTCCTTTGCATAGAAGACTTGCACTACATCTTTCGCCCAAACAAATGGTTCGTCTCTGTAGCCTGTCTTCTTAAGATCGATGACAGTCATACCATACTTGTCCTTGAAGACTGCCACTTGATTCACCCACTTGCACCGGAAAGAGGTATCTTTAAGTTGGGCCCGTAATCTAGGTCCCAAATCTCTTCAATGGTCCCGTAGTATGTCTGCAAGTGTTGATTGTTGTCATAAGCATCGATACGAAGACCACTGTTCTGGTTGACACTTTTTTCATCTTGTTTTGTTGTGTAGAATGAGTACGCATTTATGTCATATCCTTGAAACTTTGTCAACGTACTTGATGGTCCCATAACCAACAAATCTAGCTCACGAGAACCGGATTTACCAACAGTCAATTTCAATCTTAACCAGTCGCCAGAGCATTCTCTATGTTTTTTCATGATCCACTGTTGTTGTTTGGCTCTGTTCTGGTTCTGTAGCTCTCGCATATGCATCTCAATATATGGCGAAACTACAGATGCTTGTTGTAGAACAGTGTAATGTGCTTGCTTGAAAGCATCAAGGTCATCGATCTTGCTCGAATGACGGCCGATCGTCCCCCTCCCAACCAGCCTTCCCTCCTGGCGTGATACAGGCACACCGACTCGTGGCAGATCCAAATAGTATGTGCAGAACTCAATTGCCTCCTCTGTCTTCCAACCATTTGCCATGCTAGCCTCCGGTCTGAATCTGTTTCTAACATACTTCCTAAGCACACTGTTTAACCTCTCGAAAGGAAACATGTTATGCAGGAACATTGGACCAATTGATTTTATCTGAGCAACAAGGTGAATAAGCAGATGCTCTGACATGTCAAAAAATGTCGGTGGAAAATGCATCTCGAGCCTGTTTATAGTATGGATCAGGTCTTCTTGAAGCTTGTGTAGCGTTGTTGGATCTATGACTTTGTGTGATATAGCATTGAAGAAAGAGCACAACTTTATGAGGGGATCCCTGACCTTCGGTGGCAGCACACCCCTTAACGCAACAGGGAGAAGTTGTGTCATGATAACGTGGCAGTCGTGGGCCTTCATGCAACTCATGTTGAATTTTGACTCCTGTATGTTGACCAGCCTCCTGATGTTGGCCGAGTATCCGGTGGGCACTTTCAACTCATGAAAGAATTTACAGATCTTCTTTTTCTCGTCTTTAGTCACTGTCCATGAAGCAACTGGAAGCTTCTTTTTCCCATCAGGCTGTATGATAGGATGTAGTTCAGGCCTGACACCCCATTCTTGTAGGTCTTGACGGACTTCCTGTGAGTCCTTTCCTTTTTTTCATGGCCATTAATGTTCCGAGGGTGCTCTCAGTCACATTTTTAGTTAGATGCATGCCATCGAGTGCGTGGCGAATAGTCAGGAATTTCCAATATTGAAGTTTAAAGAATATATACTTCTTTTCCATAAAGCACCTGCTGGTGCGGGTACACTTCCTTTTCCCTTTCCAAATACCACATCAAGTTTGCTGACTATTTTAAAGATCTCGTGTCCATCGCGATAACTCGGAGCCGAGCACTCCTCGGTTGTCCCATCAAATGATTTCTTGTTCCGCCGATATGGGTGATCTCCGAAGGAACCTACGATGGCCCATGTAGACCATCTTCTTGCTATCATTTAACCATCTAGCGTCGGTCTCATCGACGCAAACCACACAACCATTATAGCCCTTTGTAGCCTGGCCAGATACAGTACCAAGGCCGGGGAGGTCCGTGATTGTTACGAATAACAATGCTTTCAACTTGAAGTGTTCTGTCTTGTAATCGTCCCAAACATTGACACCATGATCCCACAAAGTCACAAGATCATCCACCAGTGGCTCCAGGTACACATCGATTTCATTTAATGGCTGCTTTGGCCCTTCGATCAGCAAAGGCATCATAATATACGTCCGCTTTAGACAAAGCCAAGGCGAAAGGTTGTATATGCAAAGAGTGACAGGCCAGGTGCTATGTTTGCTGCTAACCATGTTGAAAGGACTCATACCATCAGTACTCAATCCGAACCTTTCGTTCCTTATTTCACTGACAAATTTCTTCTTGAAATGATAATTGAGAGCCCTCCACTGTGAACCGTCAGCCGGATGTCTAAGCTTTCCATCATTCAGACGCTCTTCTTCATGCCAACGCATAAGCTTTTCTGTCTTTGAGTTTGCAAATAAACGCTTCAATCGAGGAATCACGGGAAAGTACAAGACGACTTTGGCGGGTGGTCTTTTATTTCGATCACATGTCATATGTATAGCTGATACAGACTTGTACCTTGAAGCTTCACACACTAGGCATGCATCTAATTGTTTATAGTCACCACGATATAAGATGCAATCATTTGAGCATGGATGTATTTTTTGTACTTCTAGCCCAATCGGACATATCATTTGCTTTGCCTGGTATGTGTTCTTCGGCAACCCATTAGGGCTGGGAAGCATCTTCTCCAGAATATTCAGCAAAATGTCAAAACCTGTGTCTGACACACCATTTGTTGCCTTCATCTCCAGTAGCAAGAGGTCAGCTTCGAGTTTCGACATGCTACAACCACTGTACAACGGAGTCTTTGCATCCTTTCTCATCTGCTCGAGCTTTTTCAGATTCTTTGCATCCAAGCATTCTGGCTCCGCATCACGTATCATCTGGTCAAGACCATCAACCACATCATCCGCAGCTAATGTCTCGGCGAATGTTTCATCGATGTTTTCCATATATATTTGTTCGACGGTTCTGGCTCATTTTCAAGTTCCACTGCCTGTGTGGCCTGATGGTGTACTGTTTCCCTAATCTTCTCTCGGGTAGTTTGCTGCGTGGTTTTATTCTCACATTCTTCACCATGTTTATTCCAAATCTTGTAGTTTGGCACGAACCTCTTAGACAACAAATGATGCGACTATACAGGGCGTCAGGCTGCGACTACCGCTGTGTACGTCTACGTTTCATTCTATTCATGTTGGGGCCAGAAAGTGCTGGGGCCGCTGGGTCCATTTCGTTCAGTGCATACATTGTGGTCCAGCTCAACCTCTCAAAAAAAAATTGAAACTCGTCCTGCCTGCAGAAGCAGAGGCGAAGCCAATTAGATATACCAAAAGCACAGTTTTAACCAAAATCATCCAAGAGTGAACCTTAATCTTTCACACTGAGCATTGCGAATATACATTGATTAATCATGTTTAATAGCTTTTGGCCAAAAATAAAATGTAGAGATATGCGTTTCACACTTAAGAGAATTATAAACCTTGATGTAGCCGCAAGCACACTCCGATCATTGGCAAAATGAGATAGGTTCCAAATGGGTCAACCTATTTTTCTGAACAGTAAGTCACATGATAATCTAATTGTGAAATATAGACTATTTTGGGTAAGCTTGACAGCAAAGTAATAGTTGATTCTAGTGTGCTGTCATTTTACAATTTCGCATGGAATTCTGTGGCAAAGCAATTACCACGGAAACCACAGTAAACTTAAGGCAATAGTGAAGGCCACAGGCATGACAGTGTATGCTGGCCTCTGCATCCCTGAAGAGTGAAGAGGCAAGGGAGGAGGAAAGAGCTCGATCATTAGTACCAAAGCAGAGCTGTTATGTAATGTACTGAAAAAGAGTAGTAGAAATTTGCAGTAATTAAGAGATCGAATAAGAGCAACCAACAAAAGCATACCAGCGTACAGGCGTTCTCGTTGTACTCAAAGGAGGCACGTTTTTTTCCCCATTATCAGTGTCCTTCATCGGATCTAACGACAGGCACCCGCTCCTGTGTCGTCCTCATCGATCAGCCTCGTTCTCCCGATTGCGGTTGCGCTTGCGCAGTCTACTGCAACAGCAGGTGTGCGTGTCCGCCTCCCCTCTAGACCATGGTTTTAAATAGCGGGCTAAGGCGTTTAGCGACAGGGTAGACTAAACGGTGTTTAGCGGGCTATAGCCAGCATTTAGCGGGCTATAGCCGGCTATAGCGGGCTAAATGCCATAGCGATTGCTCCTTTTAGAGGCTATAGCGGACTATAGCGGAAGCTATAGCCGGCTATTTAAAACCTTGCTCCAGACCAATCGTTCTCCTTGGGCCGCCGCATCGCGTGTAGATCATTTTTATCCTCGTTTTCGTCCTTCAGGTCGATGCACCTCGTCGTCGTGTCGCAACCTACAGGAGGAAATCGAGGGGCAGGCCGGAATCGTGCTGTCGCAGCCGTCGTCAGCGGCAAAGCTGCCGAGCAGGAGGCACCACCACCACCGAGTGGGATTCATGGCTTCCTGATAACGTGTCCCGTTCGCCAAAATCGTCGATGTGCCTCGCCCATCGCCCCAACTTTTGAGCTCTCCCTGAACTGTATGGTACATACTACATAGCAAGGAGAGGGACAGAGAGAGGAGGAACATGATGATGCCACGAATTGCAGGCACGGGCGCTTGGCATGAACGTGCAGGCAGGGGCAGCTCGCGATGCAGAGAGTTCATGAAGCAAAGGCAGTTGGGTCGCCGGAAGGAGGGAGGAGGATGCAGCGAGACAGATGGCGTGGTCGGGTGTCGTGGCTATCCATGACGCCGCCGGCGAAAACGACGATGCGGTAGCGGAGGAGCCAAGGTCTAGGGACAGAAACGGGTGTCGTGGCTCTGACAGAAACGACGATGCGTGCCTCAGTCTATGGGCTCGGTTGGATAGGCAAGCAGGTAGCACAGAAACGGCCAGCGACACACGCGTCGTGCGGGTCTTGCAAACAGACGCGAAACGTTGCACGCAAAGGTGACCAACGGTCCGATGAATGCCACGGTAAAATGAAGTATATACGTGGCACCGTAAAACATGACGGAACGCTGGATTCACCGAGAGACCAGAGACTTCTTTCGGCCTATGAAGGTACCTACTGCGAAGGCGACGCGCTACCGCCGGAATTACTCATTATTATCGTGGTTGGTTTTTTATTTCATCTATTTTTTAATTTTTTTAATCGCTAAGAACACAAAATGCTTACATGGATGAAACAAAACACACACATATTGAATGAAGTAGACAATATGCATGGAATGTACGTACACAGTAGCAATCATGAACTGTGATGG
The DNA here is from genome assembly GCA_015476505.1 of Urochloa ruziziensis. Taxonomy (NCBI): domain Eukaryota; kingdom Viridiplantae; phylum Streptophyta; class Magnoliopsida; order Poales; family Poaceae; genus Urochloa; species Urochloa ruziziensis. Next base: position 10,089,860 of record CM027125.1, on the reverse strand, counting down.
TGTCATGCTGGCATGACTCCTCAACAAACTCGATGGTTGTCTTGACATAGAGTGCGCAGTTAGGAGGGCCTTTTGCCATTACCGCGCTAGAGCTCGTAGGAACTGAGGACTGAAGCGACGCGATGTGACGTTGTTGGCCTGCTGGCCGACGAATAAGAAAGGGAGGGGAGAGGACAACTTGAGGACATGAACTACGGTTCGGCGAACTCGTCTTACGAAAAACGGTGGTCTTGAGCTTCACATGTAAGGTCGGTAAGCCCGTGGTAGACGGTATGTCCCTCCGAGGCTGATGCACCACCTCTGATCCAAACTGGGGCTCAAGAGCAGGGAAAAAGGTGGCGAGTTGACACGTGATGCGAGAGATTGTGTGAGCAGCCGAGTAGCGCAATATTTGTGTCACGTTCTAAACTTCGTGAGGAGGCAACGACAGCTCTAATGCATGAAGGGCACCACAATTTCATTTGGAATCATTTGGCGAGGACGCACCGACTCTGGTTGGATGCATTTTTTTACCGGTATGGATGCATGTATTTCTTCTAAAGATAATACTGAGGTACCACCAGACGAGATACTCGTGTGAAAAAAATAGACATTCTGTAGCGAAAGAAATATGTTGTAAAAAAGTATTAAAAGGCAAAAAAAAAATAGTGCACTGTAGCGCACTATAGCTGACTGCAGCGCTATAGTGCGCTACAGTGCCAGAGGCGCTGGGGGCGCAAACCTCCCCGCGCTTTAGAGATACTTACTCTTTCGGCGACATGGATGTGGGCCCCGCCACTCGGCGGGCCCACCTAGCATGAAATAATGTCATTTCCTGGTAAAGGAAAACATTAATTGCATAAGAGTTGGCAACGGCTAACCAGAATTGAAGAGTAAAGATCGGAATTAGGACCTGATCAAGACGACTTGCAGGGCCGGTGAAGGGAGGGAAGCCTTCCGATGGAGCTGCAAGATTTCACAAGCAAGTCTGAGTACCACCGCACTCAGCAAGTACTTAAGAATCGAAAGGTATGAACATGCGTTATTAGTTAACAAGTGATTAATAAATCGGTGTTGGGTCCTGGAGGGGCAAGAACCTCCCTACCAGTTTCCGGTGATGCTGGCCCGGATCCTTCTGTCGATCCCGCAATCACCATCATCTCATTATCGTCACTCCTAGGGGTTATTCTTGGCTAATCTGCGGGAGCTTTAACCAGACGGGCTCATAACCGAGAGCCACGGCTATCGATAGATTGGGTAACTCTGCAGAGGTTTGTACTCTTGAAACTATACGGTCAGGTGACCCTCCCGTGGCCAACGGCAGGGCCACCCTACGGGACTCGTATCCACTGGCGTTTATCTCTGGACAGCTTCCATCTGGGTCTACCCACGGATGCTACTGGGGTCTAAACAGGGATCGCATAAACGTCCACACAAGGACACTAACCCGGGTATGTATGCATCATATAAATTAGGGCATGCATCGCCTGTGGGCCCTACCAGCCCTGTCACATGCGACCCGTGCCAACCAGTCCCAGCCCTCTGTCTGGGGCTGTCTCCAGCATTTCCGTTGCCCACTGTGCCCCCTGGGGTAGCTTTGCCAGAGGTACCTGGTGGGGTGTGAGTCGAGGCCTCACATTACAGGGCATTCCCGAAGGCTATGTCCTTTTTGGCCCGTATAGCCGTACATGGCGTTGGAAAGGCTTTCCCAAGAACCGGTCCTTAGGCGACCAAGGTAGGCCTCTGGATAGGAGCTCCTCCGAGACTATCCACCCACCTCGCATCTTCTTCCCCCTTGGTGCCTCTCGCAACCAGGGTTTCTGGCACTGGGTAGTGTCTTAGTAGTTGGGGGTATCTGAGTGGCTAATTCTCAATGCAACTACAGACATTTAGCTAGGAGTAGAGCATGTTAATGCAATTGATTATCATGAGCAAGGAAATTGCTAAGACTTGCCTGATACGGTGGTAGTCTCCGCCGGGCTACAATCCTGAGGTTTCCTGGCGGAGTATCTACACAAATACAAATACACGACTAATCAATCATCACGGCGAATGAATTACTGGTGAGGAGAGGGGTTGGGGAGAATGGCCATAGGAGTGGTTTCTAAGTTAATCGAGGGTTTAGAGCTGATATTTTGAAAGGGTTCGGGTTTCCCGGGGTTTTAGGCGGGGTTTGGAAAAAGTCGGTGGAAGGCAATAAATTACTTCTAGGCTTAAGAAAGGTTTCTTGGGAATCTAATCTGATGAAAAACCTTAGAATATATTCTAATAATTTTAGGAATTTATTGGCTATTTATAGGGTTTTATTTTGGATCTAGCATAAACCAGGGTACGCTAACGGAGGCTTTCTATAGGCTGAAAAAGGATCCTTTTAAATCATAATTCTAGAAATGTGTATAAATAATTTGGATGGTACTAAATAGCTTATTATTTTCCCTAATATTTTTAGGTATTTTCTAGGAATTTTTGGGAATTTCTAAGGTGGAGAAATAACTTCTTGGGTGCACTAAGCCGGGTGTACCTAGCATTTTCCCTGTGTCTGTGCGGCTGACAAGTGGGGCCGGCTGACGCCAGCACTGGCGCCAGCCCGCACTTTACTGTGCTGTGGGCCAACAGCGTGGGCGCGTGGACCACGCGGCCCATGAGTCTGCGATCCACTGGACCAGGCGCACGCAAGGCGGGGAGGGGGAGGTGGCGGCTGGCGTGGCCGTGTGGGTGGCTGGCAGGCGGGGCCCGCGCTGGCGTGGCTGCCACGTGAGCGCCAACGCGGTTGCCGCACTTCACGGCGGCGCGGAGGGGCAGCAGGGGAGGCTCGCCGGAGGGCTCGCCGCCGGCGACGCCAGGGCGTCTCTGGCGGCGGGGAAGGAATCCACGGGTTCAGGGGAGCACGTCGGACACAGTGGGGATGATCTCGTTGAGGGTTAGGGGCTGGTGCGGCGACGCGGGCTCACCGGAGTTCGAGCGGCGGCGGTGGAAAGGGCGAAACCGCGGCAGGGGGTTTCTAGGGCTTTGGCTAAGGGTCTCGCGTACTCAGTGGATCGCGTGGAGTGTGCTGGGGTACGAAGGTGCGCTGAAGGGGTGCTAAGGCGGGCCAGTGGCTCGCCGGAGTACGGCGGCGTGCACGGCCACTGGCCGTGGCCCGGCCGGACATCGCGGAGGGGGACGGAGAGACTGGGGAGGATGTGGGGGTCGCGGGGTGCTTACCAAAGAGTGGTTGAGGCGAGAGATGGCCGGAGTAGCGTTCTGGCGTTGGCGGCGCTTGCGGTTCACGACGGCGCTCGGGTGGCGCTCGCGTGCGTCCTCCAGAGCACGTTGCTGCGCCCCTTGGGCGCCACGGGGTGTTCTGGACAGCGTCGTGGCGGCCGGAATGGGAATCCAGGGGCTTAGCGGCGGCGGGGCTGCCGGAGCAGTACGGAGGCGCTCTTGCGCCCGCAGTGGGAGCCGTGGTGGCGGTGCGGTGTGGAGTGGTGAGGGTGAGCTCCATCCGGGGCGCGCGCAGGGCTATTTATAGCCGAGCGGTGCTCCCCGGGGCTTACCGGGGCAGCGGGGTGGCGACACGCGGCATGGCAAGCTCGCCGGCGTGCGACGCGTGCTGCCGCGGGCGTTCGTGCGGATGGCCGGGGAGGGGGTGTCGGCGCCGCACTTCATGTGTGGTGGCCTCGCGTGGTACTGCCACGCGTTCCGCGTGCCTTTGTTGGCCTTATCTCGGCCGGAGGAGGTGGATCGAGCGGCGACGGCGGCGGTACGGCCGCTGCGAGATGGGGGAGGAGGGGGTTCCCGTGCCGGGATAGCCTCCCTGACGCGCGCAGGGTGTGGCAGGGGTGGCGTGGCGTTGCTCTTGGGGTGCCACGCGGCCTGAGAGCGTCGCGGTGGCGGGATGGGCAACGGCGGCGCCGGCGTCGGAGAAATGAGAGAGGGAGGAGGAACCGGAGAAGGGAGAGAGGAGGAAGAAGGAGGAGGGGGAGTGGGCTGGGCCGAGAGTTGAGGGGCGTGGGATGGACTTCGCGGGGAGGGGCTGAGAGAGAGGCGCTGGGCTGGGCCGCGTGGAAGTGAGCCAGGGAGGGAGTTGAGGGGCCTGATCCAGACTTTAGGAAGTCTGGGCCGTGGCTGGCCGGCCCACCAAGCATAGAATCCCTTTTCTTATTTTTCTAAAGGGTTTTAAAAGGGTTTTTGAATTCAAATTTGAACTAATTTCTTTTAATTCAAACCTAGGGCTTCCGATGCTATTTCAATCCTTATAAAGCACTCAAGTTATAGAATCTTATTTTATTTTTCTATTATTTTATATTCTTATTATTCCTAAAATTCCCTATTCTACCCTATAATAGTCTAATAAACTTAATAATTAATCTAATAATTAATTAAATAATCCTTATTAATTTTGAGGGTGTCACAATGGATGTACCGATTTCTTCTGAAGACAATGCCAAGAAGCAACACGTAAAGCGTAACGTTGAAATTTTGAAACCACGTGGCAGGCAAGGATGTACCAACTATAGATGATGATGCCTTTTTTGACATAGATGTACTTATTTTTGCTAGAGACAAAATTAAAGTAGTACTCATATATGAAAAGAAAAAAATAAAAAAAATAAAAAATGAAAAAATGAAAGAAAAACAAAATAATAATAAAATAAAAATATTTGCTACAGTGGCACGATCGCTGGGAGGGCGCCAAACCTCTCAGCGATATAGAGTTACTTATATGTATTTTTTATTTATTTTTAACGAATTCAAAAAATTACATCTGTACGTACTTACTCATGTAACATTTGGAAGAGGAAAAAACTATCTCAACGTTTGGCATATAATAGTACTGGTTAGATAAACATTTGGAAGAAGTAGTTCTTTTTTTAGCGACCGTGGCTTAGCACGTTTTTCATTAAGAGATGGAGAAAAAAATACAACCTAGGCAACCACGTCATCGGAGTTGATGACGAGCACAAAATCATAATCTTTTACAAAAGGATTACACACTGCCTATTTGGCGACCTAAACTCAAGCCAAGAGCAGCGGCTATGAGGGCTAGATTAGCATAACGGGCTTGTACCCAAGTACTGATCTCCTCCTTAATTTCTTCAATCAGGCACATGGACGACCTTGCTTGACGATGAAAGGTTCGTGCATTCCGTTCCAGTCATAGCAACTAGCAGACGAGAACGACGAGAGAATCAAACCCTCTACGTTGAGGCTTTTGCAGTCCTTTCCTCGCTCTCTCCCACCAGGCAACACAAATGAGTATTCCTGTTGGTTTGGTTCAAGATTCTGCCAACCACAAGCAGAGAGCACTCTGCTATCCATACATTCACAGAACAAGCTGTGAGTAATGGTTTCAGGCGCCTGATCACAAATGACGCATCTGTCATCATTCTGAAGAAGTAGTTCATCATTTACATCTACATGTTCAACATATAAAATTACCGACAAAAGGTTGAATGTTTAAATAAGTTGGGTATAAGCTCTGTTGTTTTTTAAGCAATTTTTTAGTAGATGTAGGCTGTATAGTAGCTGATCTTCATACGAGATGATGCCATATAGAGATGATGATGCCATATAGAGCTCCCCGTATAAAAAATTCCAAATTCAGAAACCGGCTTGCGTCACACGTAGAAGCTCGCTGGAGGAGAGCGAGGGTAACAAGCGCAAACGATCGCCGCCGCCGCCTCGTCCAGCCGGAGCCCATGGCCAACACCCGCAGCCACTGCACCGCGGCAACCTCCTCGACCGCCTGCCACCGGAGCTGCTGGCCGAGACCCACGGTCGCCTCGCCATAGTAGTCGACCGCTTCTCCTTCGCCGCGCGTCCTGCGTCACGCCGTCGCGGCTGCTCCTCCTATACGCAGACCGACCGAAGGCGCCGTGCGGCCTGTGCCTCGTCCTTCCTGGAGCCGCGCCGCCGACTCCAGAGACGGCAGCGACTCTCTTCTCCCTCTCTGACAGAAGCGCCGCCGCCGCGCGCGCCCGAATCCTCACGCGACGATTCGTGGTCGGCTCCTCCGCCGGGTGGCTCGTCATCGCCAACGCTAAAGCGGATTTTGTCAATCCGGAGTGAGGTCCCGCCAGCTCCGCCGTTGTTGGTTCCTGAATTTCTTGTACCTTTTCGACCTGGAGCTAGCCTTCTGTTAATATGCGTTCATCAGCTCCGCACCTTGTTCTACCACAAATAAGTCATCCTCTCCGGCGGCAGGTTGACCACCATTGTCATCGTGCACCAGGAGTACGGCGGCGGCGCGCCACGAATTCATCATCATTCGTCATGTCAGCTGTTGCAGAGACAAGCTAGCCAACAGGCAAACGTGCGCTGAGACGGAACGCCAGGGGCGCATGGACGTGATAACAGGCAAAAGCTATAACAAAGTAAAGTTACACTCCAGTAAAAAAAAAGAAATAAAGTTACACAACACTATGGGAATCCTGAGGTTAAGCCGAAGGCACACGGGCCGTGTGCAAAATAGCACACGGCAAACACCACGACGGCAAATCCTTCTTTGCCGTGTGCCGTATCTCGGGCACACGGCAAAGGCCCGATCTAGCACACGGCAAAGAGCGACACACGGCAAAGTTTTGATACCGAAAAAACGCAAAATAAAATAGCAAAACATTTTATTTTAATGGAGAAAGGCCCCATCGAGAAAAAATAGCGCGCTATGCGGCCAGTGGGATTCAAACCCGCGCCCTCCCATTTGCGCACAACCTTCTCTACCACTGCACCACTCAAGTCTCTTTGTGTCTGTATCCTATTTTGATTCCCCTCGTATTAAACTTTTCCGAGTGTAAATTATTTATTTGAGGCCCTAAATGACATCAAATAAAAAAGTTGTGAACTACAAAGTTTCATAACTTTTCAAGATCTACAACTTTCGTTTTGGTCAAAAGTTCATCCGAGGGCGTTTATAGAATTTGAATTTTCAAATTTGAAAAATTCAAACTTAGTTTTCGTTGACAAGATGACTTCAAACAAAAAATTGGTCAACTACATAGTTTCATAACTTTTCGATCTAGACAACTTTCATTTTGGTCAAAAGTTCATCCGAGGTCGTTTACAAAATTTGAATTTCAAATTTGAGAAATACAAACTTAGTTTTTCATTAACAAGATGATTTCAAATAAAAAAGTTGTGAACTACAAAGTTTCATAACATTTCGATCTAAACAACTTTTATCTTGGTCAAAAGTTCATACAACATACCGGTAGTAAGATTGTTCACAAATCTTATACATCTCTCTTCTTGTTTTAGGAAACTATATGAGCGGTGTATGATTTGTAAACGCTTTTAATACCACTTTGTTATATAAACAAATGATCAAAGTAAAAGTTGTAGATCTTTAGAAGTTATACAACTTTGTAGTTGAACACTTTTTAATTTGATTTCGTTTAGAGCTTCAAAACATGTTTTAAAAATTCTCAATGTCGAGTGTTTTTAAAAGAACACACGACAAAGAGAGGTCTTTGCCGTGTGCCAATTTTTGACACACGGTTGCCGCGTGTAAAAAAAAAACACATGGCAAAGAGGGCTCTTTGCCGTGTGCCCGATATGCCGCACACGGCAAAGCGTGCCACACACGGCAAAGCGTGCCACACACGGCAAAGACAAATTTTCCCGTAGTGCACGACGTAAAACGTGCCAGTAGAATTCTGTAACATCAAAAAAGATCGACCAAAGCCACGCCATTTTCTATCCAAAGGAAACCACGTGGCGCGGCATGCCTCCCCCCCCCCGCCTGCCGCCTGGCGCAGCCTCCTCCAGCCGGAGCCCGGAGCTACAACCTCAAGCACCGTGGCTACAACCTCATCGACCGCCTGGCGGCAGAGCTCCTGGCTGAGATCCACGGCCGCGTCGCCCTAGCCGTCGACCGCTTCTCCTTCGCCGCCACCTGCAGCGAGCCGTCGCGGCAACTACTACTGCGCAAGCCGGAAGCGCCGTGCCTCGTCCTCCCCGGAGCGGCGACGCTCTTCTCCCTCTCCGACCGCCGCGCGCAACCCGAAAGATCCACACGCTACGACGCGCGGCCGCGCCACCGTCGTCCTTGAATCCACCGCCGTGTGGCTCGTCACCACCGACACGTGGGGGCGGCTGACGATGGCCAACCCGGTCACCGGAGACCATGCTGAACTTCCGGCCATCACTACGATCCCTTCCGTCTGCTGGAATCCATCGAACGAATCCTTCCACGTGGACCTAGAGCCTTTTCTTCAGATGCGTTCATCATCAGGTCGGCCGAGACGTCAGAAGGCGACGATGCACCCGTACTGGCGACGAGTTCAAGGTCGTGCCGCCTCCACCGCAAGTACTTCGCGGCGGCGCCGGACGGGATGCTGATGGCGGTGGAGAAGCACTCAAGGTCGTGCTTCTTTAGGATCCAGGTGCTGGACGAGGAGCGTGGGCAGTGGGAGAAGATTGAGGACATCAGTGACGCGGCGGTGTTCGTCGGGACCAACACTTCGGTGTGCGTGCCAGCGGTGGCGGCGGAGGAGCACATGGGGGTCAGGCCCGGCTGCGTCTACTTCACCAATGACCAGCACGAGGAGGTGTACTTGGATTGGGAGATGTTGCGGCGCTACGGCTCTGCTAACTGTGGGTATGGCACCGAGATGAGGGACTGGGACGTCGGTGTGTTCAGCCTCAGGGATGGCACGGTAGGAAAGCTCGATGGACTTCAAGGGATGATGCACCCGTTCTGGCCGCTGCCGGCGTGGTTCACGCCTTCCATTTGATGATGCTCCAATTGTGTTTATGGATCAGGGGATGTTCTGCTCCACTGGTTCTCTTTGGTTTTATCCTTTGAACTAGTTTCCCCTTCATCCCCTCCACCTAGAACTACTTCGAATCATTCCTAGTTTGTATAGGTGAATTCATGGTTATGTGATGGAGTTTGTGCTGCTCATCTTTGTGCCATGATTTGATTCCACGAGCTCCTTTTTATTTTTCTATTTTTGGAGGTATTTTCGGATCTATTTTGGGAGATTTTCGTTCTTCTCTTCCTAGGGCGTTTTCTCTCGGATTTCTTTGGGGGATTCACGTATGAGTGCCTTGTGCCTCTTTTGCTGGTGATCTCTTGCCCTCAAATGCCAGGAATCGCTTTGGATTTGAGATTTTCAGGATGAACTCGAGGTCATGGTGTTCTTCACGAGATCTGAGATTCCATGAGTTGTAGCGAGTTAGAGACCGAGATCTTTTGGGAAAACACTCCACTGGTGGTCTAGATCATCTGACCAAAATCTCGCCTCAAAAGCTCAAGCGGTTTGGGAGATCCACTTCGATTTGACTTTTTCCCGAGGTTCCCTGGCCAGGGCGGTTTAACCGCCCCCCCTGGGTGTGTTGGATCGAGTCGTGTTTCGGTTCGTTTTTGTGTTCGTTTCGATCGATTCGAGTTCCACTGCGTATTTCTTGTTCCTAGGGTCAGTAGCTTGACAGTGGCTAAGTGATCTTGGCAAGATCGCTTTCGGAGGTTTCGGAGTTGATTTGGGAAAATAGCCGGATCGGTTGGAAAGAATTTTTATCGGCTCCCATTCACTCCCCCCCCCCCCCTCTCTGGTCGCCGTTTCGGTCCTTCAATTGGTATCAAAGCTGGTTACGGGTCTTTGCGACTGTAACCAGTCTAAGATCCAAAGATGGCGTACCAAGATCGGGGTTCCGGGCCTCCGCACTTCGATGGGAAGAACTACCCGAACTGGGTCGCGCGTATGGGCGCTTTCTTGCGAGGCAAAGGAAAGTTGTTGTGGGATGTGACCAAAGATGAAAACTATGTCAATCCCACCAACTTAGATGCCCAGGATGCAAAGGATAAGTTTGAGGCGAATGCTAGAGCTGTTGACTACTTGTTCCGTGCTTTGTCTGCCAAGGAGTTTGAGCGTGTTTTGGGCGAGGACCTAGCTAGCCAGATCTGGCAGAAGCTCAAGGTAGCCCACGGTGGTGATAGCCATGTGAAGGCTAGGCTTTTCTCGATGTATCGGAGAGAATATGAAAATTCGCTCATTTGCCTGGAGAGTCGGTTGATGCTTTGTTTCAGCGTTTCACTTCCATTGTCAACAACATGAAATCCAACATTACCGTACTCCCATACTTGGATCATGACCGAGCTATCAAGCTCCTGCAAGCACTTGATAGATCCGTGTGGGGTGCCAAGGTTGAGGCGATCATGGAGTCGGCAAACTATGAAACTTTATGTGTCGATGAGCTTTTCTCGAAGTTGAAGTCTTCTGAGGTTGACAGACAGCTGCTTGCCAAGGCTAAGAGTCCGACTGATCCCCATAGTCTGGCTCTAGTCGGTGGCTCTGGATATGGACATGCTAACACTCCCAAACACTTTGCTTTGTCTTCTCTTGTGTCTCTTCCAGATGAAGAATATGAGGTGCTGAGCGAGGAGGATCTCGCGTTGCTCACGAGGAGGTTCGAGCAGATGTACCAGAACCGGAAGGGTTCGAGGCGTGCCAGGAGTACGTGCTACAGATGCGGGAAGATGGGCCACTTCATCGCCGAGTGCCCCGAGGAGATCAAGAACGACTACAACCGCAAGCACCACCCGCGAGACGACCACAAGCACCGTCCCAAGGACGAGTACCGCTCCAAGCACAAGAACAAGGATGAGAGAAGGTCGAAGAACAAGCACGGTGGACACAAGAAGAACAGTTCTCGAGCGATGGTGGCAGATGCGAGCGACATCGACACAAGCTCCACCAACACGTCGTCAAGCTCAAGCAGCGAAGATGAAGACCGCGGCCACTGCAAGGAGAAGAAGAGCTTGAACCGCAACTTCAATGGCATCTCCTTCGCCGCCGTCGACTACTGCACCATGGCGCACAACTCCGTGAAGAGCAAGGACGACTCCGACTCCGACTCCGAGGATGAGGTATTGACCGATCCCACCTCTTTGCGTCAGGAGATTGCTAGATTAGAGCAGTTGGTCGATAACCGCGATGATGTGCTTAGGAAGACCAACAAGGAGAAGAGGGAGTTTAGGTCTTTGCTAGGAGAGTCCAAGGATAGAGTGGCTGAGCTTGAGACCTTGCTTTCTGAGACTGGAAAGAAGGCGATGGAGTTTGAGTCTTTGCTTTGCGAGTCTAGGGAGAGAGCAGCTAAGCTTGAGTCAGAGATTGCTGTGTTGAAAGATGCTCCTCTTGTGTCTGATGAAATTGAATGCTCGTTCTGTGATGTGCATCTTGCTGATCTGGTTGTGCTTAAGGAGAAACATATGATATGCTTAGATGAACTAGAAGGTGCTAGGGTTGAGCTTGCTGAGTTGAAGTCTAGATCATCTTTGTTAGGTGCTTGTACTTCTTGTCCTGCTTTGCATGCTCAGTTGCTTGAATCTCGTACCATGATTAGTTCACTTGAAGCGCAACTGAAATCTCCTATTGCAAATTTCTGTTCTGCTTGTGATGTTGTTGCTTTGAAGAATGTTGAGCTAGAACAGTGTGTCAATCGCTTGCAAGATGAGAATGATGAGTTGTGACAGTGTTTGGGTTGGCTGTCGTGTCGTGAGCCTCAGCTTAAGATGTTGATTGCTGCTTTTAAGAGAGCTGATGGTCGTGGTCTGGGTTCTGAGAAGGTTGGTGAGAGCAGTGGCGAGAGAGAGAGAACCTGAGAGCTCCACTACAAACATTCCCACAAACCCACCAAAAACCATTCTCAAGAACACCTTCACACCCAAACCCAACCACCTGCTAAACAAGCTTGACACCACTCTAGATCCTCCCAAGTTTTCACCAAAGACAGACAACTTTCAGAGGAGAGTGACTTTTGTGAGGAGTGGGGTTTACCAGCCGAGAGAGAGGGCACAGCCGAGAGAAACCCCAAAGCCAAAGCCAGTCCGCTTCCATTATGAGCATTGTGGAAGGGATGGACACCTTGAGGAGTTCTGTTGGAGGAAGAAGAGGGAGGTGAGGAGAGAGAAGGAGGTGGGGAACAGGGACAGGTACTACTCTTCCCGTAGTGTGCCTGTGTCTCGTTCACCCTAGCCGAGAGGCGAGGCCTTTGTGCGCACAGTTCCTATGGTTGGCAGTCGTGGTGTTCCAGCTAGTCGTGAGTTTGCTAGGTGGCCTCCGTTTCGTGGTCAGTTTGGTTCAGGGAGGTTCGACCGTAGCTTCGAGGCGAGGAGAGAGTCTAGCCCACGTTTTCCCCCGCGTGGTGCTAGAGGTCCGATGGTGAGAGACGAGAGGGTTTCACGTGGTAGAGTTGATTTTGCTAACCCCTCTTTTGAGCAGATGGCCCGACACTGGTTTGACTCGTTTTGTGCTAACGCCAGTGTCGAGTCATTCGCTCATTCTCGTTCTCGTTTCTGATTGCGCAGGTGGGAGGCTTGGAGAACTTTTGGTTGATGGATTCTGGCTGCTCGAGATACATGACAGGTAATGAGAAGTGGTTCTCCAGTCTCACCCTGGTGGTGTCCAGGCAGTACATCACTTTCGGGGATAAGGGTAGAGGTAGAGTGTTGTCCGAGGGTGCTATTCAAGTGAGCGACAATTTTATGTTGAAGCGGGTTGCTCTTGTCAAGAATCTTGGCTTTAATTTGCTTTCTGTGTCTCAGCTTCTTGATGAGGGTTATGAGGTTCGATTTAAGCGTGGTGATTCTCGAATTCTTGATTCTCGAGGTGACCTTGTGTGTATGATCATTCCCGAGGGACAGATTTTTCGTGCTGATTTTTCTCGATCCTTTGGTCCTTCACGGTGTTTGATCGCTGGTACTTCTTCTGAGCTTTGGAAGTGGCATAGGAGATTGGGTCATGTGAGCTTTGATTTACTCACATGCTTGAGTGCTCTTGACGTTATCCGAGGATTGCCCAAGCTCAAGTTCGAGAAAGATTTGGTTTGTGCACCTTGTAGGCATGATAAAATGGTTGCTGCTTCCCATCCACCTTTGACAGATGTTATGACTGAACGTCCAGGGGAGCTTTTACATATGGACTTGGTTGGCCCCGCTCGCGTTCGTTCAGTTGGTGGGAAGTGGTATGTTCTTGTGGTTGTGGATGATTTTTCTCGATATGCTTGGGTGTTCTTTCTGGCGTCGAAGGATGAGACATTTGATTTTGTTCGAGATCTGATTTTGAGGTTGAAAAACGAGAGTAATGGTGGTGCCATGAGAGCTATACGCAGTGACAATGGTACGGAATTTAAGAACACTCGTTTTGATGCCTTCTGTCGTGATCTTGGTCTCGAACATCAATACTCTTCGCCATATGTTGCTTGCCAGAATGGAGTTGTGGAAAGGAAGAATCGAACACTTTGTGAGATGGCTAGGACGATGCTAGATGAGCATAGGACTCCTAGGAAGTATTGGGCAGAAGCGGTGAACACAACTTGCTATGTTTCAAATCAGATTTTCCTTCGTGCTTTCAAGAAGAAAACTTGCTATGAGCTTTTTCATGGTCGTTCCCCCCGTGTGAGTCACTTTCGGTTTTTTGTTTGCAAGTGTTTCATTCTGAAGAAAGGAAATTTGGACAAGTTTGAGTCTCGTTCAATGGATGGAATTTTTCTTGGTTATGCTAATCACTCTCGAGCATATCGTGTGCTCAATCTTGAGACTAACCAAATCATGGAGACTTGCGAAGTCACTTTCGACGAGACCATTCCATGTAGCTCTTCTGTCTTTGAGTGTGCAGGTGATGATGAATTGGGATAGTCCATCTTTGAGGAAGAACAGCTTGATGATGAAGATGATGAAGAGATTCATGCACCATGTGGAGATCGTGTACCTTCTACTTCCACTACTACCACGACGTTCGACGACGGCCCTTCTGCTACACCTTCGTCGAGTCGCGCTTCTGATCGAGTTCAAGTGGAAGCTGATGTTGAGGGGGAGGCAATCTCGAGGCGAGAAGCTCCCCGGCTAGTACAGAGGGATCATCCACCTTCGAAGATCATCGGAAACTTGGATGAACAAACTACACGGTCGAGGTCATAGAACGTTTCTCATTTCGCTCATTCTGCTTTTGTCGCGTCTTTTGAGCCCAAAAATGTTGGACACACTTTATCTGATTCCAATTGGGTCAATGCCATGCATGAAGAGCTTGAAAACTTTGAGAGAAATCAGGTGCGGAAGTTAGTAGAACCACCTCCAAATTGCCATCCTATAGGAACCAAGTGGGTGTTCAAGAACAAGAGGGATGAGAGTGGTGAGATTGTGAGAAACAAAGCGAGGTTGGTTGCTCAGGGGTTTTCGCAGCAGGAGGGGATAGATTATGAGGAGACATTTGCTCCTGTTGCCCATTTGGAGGCAATTCAGATCCTTCTAGCATTTGCAGTTGCTAAAGGGTTCAAATTGTACCAAATGGATGTGAAGAGTGCCTTCTTGAATGGGGTGATCAAGGAAGAAGTGTATGTGAGGCAGCCCCCGGGTTTTGAGAGTGAGAGATTCCCACACCGAGTGTACAAACTCCACCGAGCTTTATATGGCCTAAACCAAGCACCCAGAGCGTGGTATGGCAGGTTGAGAGGGTTCTTGCTTAGCAAGGGGTTTGTGATGGGGAAGGTTGATAAAACACTCTTCTTGTTGAGAAATGGCAATGATCTCTTAATCGTTCAGATTTACGTGGATGATATCATTTTTGGTGGCTCTTCTCATGATCTTGTTGCCAAGTTTGCAGACGATATGAGCAAGGAATTTGAGATGTCGATGATGGGAGAGTTGCAGTTCTTTCTCGGGCTGCAGATCAAGCAAACCAAGGATGGAACGTTCGTGCACCAAAGCAAGTACACCAAGGACATTCTCAAGAAATTCGACATGAGCGACTCCAAGCCGATGACTACGCCGATAAGTACGACTACAGCTTTGGATGCGGATGAGGACGGAGAACCAGTGGACTAGAAGGAGTACCGGAGCGTGATAGGCTCCCTTCTCTACTTGACGGCGACGAGGCCGGACATACAGTTCAGCGTGTGTCTGTGCGCTTGTTTTCCGGCTTCACCGAGGACTTCACATCGTCAGGCCGTCAAGCGGATTTTCAGGTATCTCAAGTTTACTCCTGAGCTGGGTCTTTGGTACTCTGCTGATTACACTCTTGCACTTCATGGTTTTTCCGATGCAGATTTTGCTAGGTGTCGTGTTGATCGCAAGTCTACTTCTGGTCAGTGTCAGTTTCTTGGTTCGTCTCTTGTGTCTTGGTCTTCTCGCAAGCAGTCTAGTGTAGCCCAATCCACCACAGAGGCCGAGTATGTTGCTGCTGCTAGCTGTTGTTCTCAGTTGCTTTGGATCACTTACACCTTGAGAGATTTTGGATTAGACATGTCCCATGTTCCACTTCTTTGTGACAGCACCAGTGCCATAAGCGTAGCCAAAAATCCTGTGCTTCATTCCAAAACCAAACACATAGAAGTGAGGTACCACTTTCTGAGAGATCATGTGGAGAAAGGAGATATTGAGCTTGCCCACGTTTCTACCCAAAACCAGCTTGCAGACATTTTCACTAAACCACTTGACCAAGCTACCTTCACCCGCTTGCGAGGGGAACTTGGTGTGTGTGCGTTTTTCTGAGCTGAGTTTTGGAGGCTTCTCTTGTAGCATATGTGTACTATTGTACCATCTTTGTATCTTGATGTACATTTTTCTGGTTTTGTATCTTGATGTTTAGTTTTTCATCTTTGCATCTTGTGATATATCATGCTGCATTTGTATCATATCTTAGGATGAGCTTCTCCTATATGCAGTGATTGCTACAACTTGCTACATTTTAGAGTTTATTAGGCAGGCTGACTAGGAATTGATTGTATGGATGGCTATGCTCTTGATGGTTTTGATATATATTCTTTTGAGATAGTCTCTTTTCGAATTAAAATGACAAACTAAACTTAAACTCTTTCACCCATGAGTAAATGCCTTTGCATGTCTTGTTTGAGCCGAAATGGCTATATCTTGCTTAAGATCATGCTAGGATGTGATATTCTTTTCAATTGGGTCAAAGACCTTTGTCATTGTGAATGTTTATCCCATGCTTTATCTTGTGGAGGAGCATAAGCTTCTTTTTGTCGCAAAGACATTTCATGTACCATGCTTAATTTGAAAAACTTGAAAAATGAGATGTCTATGCATGAAAGAAGAAAGATGAGAAAAAGATATATTTGCAGAAAATTATGCTCATGTCTCTATGCTTTCACCATTGCACACACTTGCACAAATGGGTGCTAAGCGGTTGCATGTTGTTTGCCGGAGAAGTCTCCCATGAGAAGTGAACACATGGCTCCGTGCTTTGACATGACATGAGGTAGAACTTGGGCGTTTATGATGATCTTTTGTCAAGAATGCGTGTCCTTCCATGTTTTTGGTGAGTTGAAGTTCATTTTTGCTTGAACAATCCATGGTTAGGACTTTGCTCATGAGGTGACATTTTTGATAAAACTACACAACTTGCTCATGGTTTTGTCAATTGGATATATGTCTTCACCTTCTTGATGGCAATGCCCGTGTGACATGATGAAATATCTTGTTTGTCTCTTCTCTAACTTGTAGCATTTTGTATTGCTCATTGTATATTTGAGAAGCTTGTAGGTGCATTTTGTACATTTTTCCTTGATTTGTGCATTGTCAACAAGGGGGAGAAATTCTGGAGCATTTTGCAAGGGGGAGGAATTGCTGAATTTATGAGAAAGCTTTTGTGCTAAAATTTGTTGGATTTGTGTGAGAGATTGAAAGTTTTGCCAAAGTGAGAGTTTTCGAAAATTTGTGAAGTTTCTGAGAGTTTGATCATTGGAATATCTTGCTGGGCATATTTGGAAGGTTTTCAAGTTGAAACGGCATAGTTGCGAGTTTGTTTGCACATTTTGCACTTTTGGGCCTTGGTCATCTGCCAGGGGCGGTTTAACCGCCCCTGTGCTGAGTGCACAAGAGTTGTGAAAGTTTGAGCCATTTTCGAGTGTTTTTCGCACGCACAAGTTCACTTGTTCAGGGGGAGTTGCATCTTTGCAGGGGGAGTGCTTTGAGTTTTCTAAAAAGTGAATTGGAGATTTGTGATTTGTGCTTTGTGCTTTTGCTCTTTTGCCGATGGTGTTGAGCCCTTTCGCTTCTTCTTGAAGGGTCGGCGTTTCTGGAGCTTTCTCTTGCGAAGTGACTTTGTTCTCGGCTTGTTCTTGCTTTTAGTAACTTGCTTGAGTCTTGTTTTCAATTTCTTTTATATTTTCTTTATCCAATGGTTACTATGTGTGTGTTGTCAATGCACTCATCAAGGGGGAGATTGAGGACCCCGTGTGTCCGAGGACCGGTGGATGGTCGCTTCCTGGTGTGATGAGTGATTGACAACATGGTGTGGATTGACGTTTCCCTTGGCTCAAGTATTGCAGGTGTAGAATGCGGCTTGGTTGCATTGGTGCAGGTGAAGAACAGGCGCGAAAGGTCTTAGCCATGGCGGCCTCCGAGGAGCGGAGAGACAAGTAGGCTTGGTTCGAGGGACCCGGTGGCCAGATGGATCAAGTGCGGTTCACATGCTGGCAAGAACGAGCAAGGGGACGTGGTTCCGGTGCGAGGTAGCGGCTCCCAACCGAAGCTCGTACGCGGACGAGAAGCCGGTGCAAGGTGGCGGCTAACGACCGAAGCTTGCGCGCGGGGTTTGGTGATTTGGCCACAAAATCATCGGTGGACGGTTTCCCTTGGTTTGGGCCTCAAAACCAAGGACCGAGGACTCGACGTGGCGAAGATGGGCTGCTGGGCCAAGTGTGGCTGGTAGGGGCGGTTTAACCGCCCCCCCAGGGCCGGTTTAACCGCCCCCCCCCCTGGGCAGGCCCAAAAACGGCGTCGAGGAGCTTCGATCCGGAGGACACGCGGCGTGACTGCAAGGCTTGCGTCGGAGGGAAGCTAGCTTGCGGTGGAAGGTGTCCCAGCCGGAAAATATCTGAAAACCAAATGTCATATTTGCCCCTGAGGGGTATGTATCACTTAGGGGTAGTTTAGTCTTTAGAGCACCACCACTTGGACTACTAATAGGCCCCCCGGGGCATGGTGGCTGCTATCTCTTCTAGTTATCTCTTTAGTTCTCTTTGGTTTTATCCTTTGAACTAGTTTCCCCTTCATCCCCTCCACCTAAAACTACTTCGAATCATTCCTAGTTTGTATAGGTGAATTCATGGTTATGTGATGGAGTTTGTGCTGCTCATCTTTGTGCCATGATTTGATTCCACGAGATCCTTTTTATTTTTCTATTTTCGGAGGTATTTTCGGAGCTATTTTTGGGGGATTTTCGTTCTTCTCTTCCTAGGGCGTTTTCTCTCGGATTTCTTTGGAGGATTCACGTATGAGTGCCTTGTGCCTCTTTTGCTGGTGATCTCTTGCCCCCAAACGCCGGGAATCGCTTTGGATTTGAGATTTTCGGGATGAACTCGAGGTCATGGTGTTCTTCACGAGATCTGAGATTCCGTGAGTTGTAGCGAGTTAGAGACCGAGATCTTTTGGGAAAACACTCCACTGGTGGTCTAGATCATCTGACCAAAATCTCGCCTCAAGAGCTCAAGCGGTTTGGGAGATCCACTTTCGATTTGACTTTTTCCCGAGGTTCCCAGGCCAGGGCGGTTTAACCGCCCCCCTGACCCGGTTTAACTGCCCCCCTTGGTGTGTTGGATCGAGTCGTGTTTCGGTTCGTTTTTGTGTTCGTTTCGATCAATTCGAGTTCCGCTGCGTATTTCTTGTTCCTAGGGTCAGTAGCTTGACAGTGGCTACGTGATCTTGGCAAGATCGCTTTCGGAGGTTTCGGAGTTGATTTGGGAAAATAGCCGGATCGGTTGGAAAGAATTTTTATCGGCTCCCATTCACTCCCCCCCTCTCTGGTCGCCGTTTTGGTCCTTCATTTTCAATTCATTGTTTTGTTTTGCTTAAATAAAGGTTTAAACAATGAACTTGCTGCAAGCATGCATCGACGCTTCCCAAACTAGGGAGCAAAAGTAGGGAGCTAGCCAACGCAGGTGCTCGGCCAAGTTCCAAGAATCCAAGGTGCAATACGAAACTAACATATTATCGGCTACCAAGCAGAAATGGTAGTGTTGGTATTTTTAGAAAATTTAATACGACACCAATTACACATATCAAAACTATTCAATAACCCTAAAACTTAATTGATACCACAAATATTAACTCAATCTACTTGTGATTTTTCTCACCCAATCTCATTGCCTCTCATCCTATTCAGCATTTCCATTCAGTTAGCTCATAGACTTTATAGTATTACCTAACAATAATAAGGATTTATATGATTACCTATAACAATAATAATTTGTTTAACCCCGGCCCAATATTCCATGAATATTGAAATAATTTGTTTAACCCCGTGTTTAATCGAGTTTAACACATATCATCCAACATTCCATGAATATTGAAATAATTTTAAAAGACGCGAGCAATGTTACATTAACTATCCATGGATCATCAAAATTACATCATCATTAATTGGTAGAGGTAGCTTATAATCTTAACTTTTACAACATTCATCCTAACAAAATGGCATCACCAACACTGAAGACATGCATCCGTTCATGCAGATGTCTAGGCCCTCCCTGACCATGCCCTCCACCCACAGTCCAGCACTATTAGCAAATCAAAATGCAGTAAACTTATGAGTACAACCATACTAGTATTACTACATTTCCTCAAAAGAAAACATTTCTATATTGTGATAGGAAACATATTATTTGAAACACATCAGGAAAACAAAGGAAACATGCACCACATGTATGCTCTTCCTTTTGTAATATTATGATAAAAATGTTTCCCGAAATAGAGAAACAGGCTAGTAATATTAGCTACAGATAGCAAGAAAACATTGGCAAAACACATAATAAACTACTTTCAAAAGTCCCAACAGCTTGAAGTAAAGATAATACTATCTTCACAGACAGCTAGTAAACCAAATAGAGAATGACAGAAGGTGCTTTGGCCTCTTCAAATTGATTTGTTTCTTTTTCACTCTAGGAGCATGGGAAAAAACAATAAGGCTTGTTGTATCAAAATTAATGCTATCTCTGAAAAAACACCTACATCCGAAATTACCATGCTTGTATAGGTTATCTAATATACCTATATAGGAGATCCCCACTACAGGATTTCTCTCAATCCTCCTTACGCCACGTCATCCTCTTTCACACAACCCTTCATCTGGTGTGCATGCAGCCCAACAGCTCATCTTAAACACGGTTGCTATTTAATAGTGACAATTTTCTTTAGTCCGTTGCTCTCTCCAGCCACTTTGCACTAAGAAATTGTTGCCATTTAATAGTCACAATCTTCTTTAATGTGTTGCTCTGTCCGCCCATTTCGCACTAGAAACTGTGGGCACCAATGTTGGATTCAAAATGGGTGCCTTGAAGCCACACGCAACACTAATCATTTTTCTCTCTCTTGCTTCCACTAATCAATGCCATACCCCAGGCAAAACGGATATCTAACAAAACGGGTGGGCACCTCCGTTCCTTTTTAATAGTCTTTACCTCAAATAAATGCTTTATCTAACTATTCGTTGTCCACCTAATTGTTTCCTCTTTAAACCACACCTATATATGCACATACCAGAATCATCGGTCATCGATTCTGGTTGCCCAATGTCTTTGGCCTCATGAATGATGATGTGTAGATGTGATTGCTCTTCTAAACCATCAGTTCGGTTGTGCAGAAGACGGAATGAAGCAACGCGGCCATGCCCAAAGCTTACTCAAATGTTATGTCCCCTCCAAGTCAGCGCTCCACCCCACCACAGATGGCAGGCAGGCAGCAGGGTCGCACCGCATCACAAGTTGGAGGCAAGACGGGAACGCAGAGTGCATACTGGGCGAGTCAGAGTTTGACGAAAGAAAGGCGACAAGAATATGCTGCAAATCAATCCACGCATTAACAAGCCATGACTTTTATTCCGGCCATTTGTCATGTGTGCATGTCCGTTCAGCAGTGCTACCTTCATCAACATTTATAAGCATGCTCCATCCAGGTAAATTAGACTATAATCGTTGTAGTTACAATTTGCTCTCGCAGTGGCAAGTCTATGGCGTGTAGATAATTCTCCGGCACATGTCCAACACTCCAGTAACCGCGGCAGCCTGAGGAGTAATTGTTTAGTATTACTTTTTCTAGGTTTCTTCAAAGAGAATTTATCTTTTGGATTTATATTCTCGATAGAGTTTAATAGAATCTTTAATTTGTTCTTGGTTTCGAACTTCATCTCGGTGTCCATATACGGTCAGCTAATAGTTCTCATATGGATAAGCTAAACTATTTTTCATAACAGCTATGCATTTTCACATCCTTTGCAATAGAATCTAAAAGTTCTCAAGAGACCGTTTCAACAAATTCCCGCAGCAACGCGTGGGGAATTCATCTAGTTACTTTCTATATTCTAACTCTTTACACTCATTCTTAGGATGAAAATTGGAATATATAGTTATTATCAACATTTTGGGATTTCAATATTTTTTCATTCATGGTCCAGTCCCAACAGCTTGAAAGTAATAACTTCAGGCAGTGAATGAAAAAGAAGATGATGTAGTCCTGAAGTGTTGCTAGTAATATTCGAGAACTTTTAGCTTGCAAATATTCCAAGACCGATCGTATACAGCAACTTATAAATATATTTTCTTTATTGTTAGTACATAGAGACTAAATTTCCCATGACTCTCATGCTAAATATCATCAGCTAGAATAGGAACGATGACCTCTATCACCACCACATGAGAAGAACGAAGAAGGGTGTGACAACGTGAAAACCTACTCCAATCTGAGAACCCCCCAAAAATGCCAGATTACTGAAACAATCATTTAGTAACCATCCAAAAAGATCCCTACTGCCACTGACCATGGCAGCAAAATTTCAGTAGCCCCAAGCTATTACCATGTCTTTCAATTGCCAATAAAATTGCTTCCAAAATGTAGATAATACAAAAGACTCACCATCATTTTCCCATCATCATAGGATTAAAGTTATTCAAAATAAAGCATGCCACTTTCCAAGCTACAATAATTTTCTATCCTTGACTATGATATCATAGTCCTCTCTTTCTTTCTGCACAAAAAATAAGCATAGTACACACCTTCCAGATAAGCTGATGGAGAGGAACATACCCAGCTTGATAAGTTTAGATAGTATAATAGATCACACCTTCCAGATTACATCAAGTACTCCTGCAAGAAACCCAAGAAGGAAAAGAAAACATAATCACTATTAACTGTAGCTGCAGCAAACCCAGACTTCATGGTAGAGTATCTCTATCAATTACATTGCCATGTAGGCATTTTGCTGATGTGACAAGCAATTTAATGAGGAGAGAGAGGAAAAAAACGTAGAAACCAGGTCTAAGTCAGATACCAAGTCTACACGCAAAACGAGAGAAATCTTACTGAATGTTTGGAGAGGAGTATGGTTGAATGATTAGGTAGACTCCAAGGCATTGAAGACTATGATTTCTTGTGATAGAGTCTTCGTCGTATCGACTCCATGAGTAGAGTCTGGGTTGGGACTGCCCTCAAGAATAATTAAGAATATCGCTTTACTTTGTACTTGTACTGAGATCCAAAGTTTCTATAGCCATTTCTACTTAAAGAGTGAGTATTCTATAATGAAAAATGATGTCATAACTTAGTTGAATTATTCCTCAAAAGAACTCAAGGGTCCGTTTATTATTTGTTCTCCATGGTAGCAAAAAAGGTATACCTAAAAATCCAGAACGGATCATATGCTCTCTGATGAGAAACAAGAAGACTAATTGATTAAACTAATCATTCATCAAAAGATAAGTCAAGGAATGAAAATAATACCTAAGACTTGAAATCTCACCGCTCTTATTCTGCTTACCTGCACAAGCATAACTGAATATGCCTTCCATGGTCGGCTGCTCCTGTGGCTGAAAATCAAAGAGAAAAAACCAAGCTGTTGATGCAATCAAAATGGTACAGAATCTGAAAGGCTGCTGCCGAACAGCAAAGAAATGTAAACCAGCTGTGCTGCTATTGGACTTCTGAAAACTTAAATTCAATAATCCCGATACAAAAGCAACATGAAAGTGGTAAAGCCTAGCTAATTAATAATTAAACTGAGCTATAATTTGAGAAACTTCAAGTACATGTGATGCCTAAAAACCAACAAATTTCAAAAAAAAAAATGAGACATAAAAATATTCTAGCTTGGGATTGGCTTCACACCACTAAATTATTCAGGCATCCAGATAGGATGGTGCCATGACAATGATGAAATAATTACAGCGTGCAAGGAGGGAACATAGTAGATACCTCAAAGTCGAAGAAGAGACAGCTGGAGCAACTCCTCAGCTCGAACCACTACTACACAAACCACTTTCTCAAACGGGCTATCACAACCGGTTTTGGCAAAACCGGTTGTGATAGGGCATCACAGCCGGTTTTAAGTTAGGTGGGGCAAGCATACGTCAAAACCGGCTGTGATGACCCCTATCACAACCGGTTTTTGTTAGAAACCGGCTGTGATAGTCGCCGGGCACATCACAGCCGGTTTTTCTTACAAACCGGCTGTGATGCCCCCTTTCACAGCCGGTTTGTTATTAAAACCGGTTGTGATGTGCCTGTACAGTACAAAACCCTCTTTCCCTCCCCTCCCCTTCTTTTTCAACCCGACGCCCACCCCTCTCTCAACACTTTTTGCTCTCCATTTTCACCAAATTGCTCTCTAAAGGTTGGGTTTTTTTGAAGAATCACTCCATCAACTTATTTTGAGTTGGGTAACTAGCAACCATTTCAATTTTGAGCATGTTTCATCCACTAGATTTTGAAATTTGGCATAAATTTGATGGAGGGGCTTTTGTTCCATTTTAGAGAGCATTTCTTGGCAAATTGCAATGGGGAAGTGTGATTTGTTTGAAGAATCACTCCATCAACTTATTTTGAGGTGGGTAACTAGCAACCATTTCAATTTTGAACATGTTTCATCCACTAGATTTTGAATTTTGGCATGAATTTGATGGAGGGGCTTTTGTTCCATTTTAGAGGGGTTTTGTTGCCAACTTTCAATGGGGAAAGTGGGATTTCTTTGAAGAATCACTCCATCAACTTTGGTTGAGGTTTGTAACTAGCAACCATTTCAATTTTGAGCATGTTCCATCCACTAGATTTTGAAATTTGGCATGAATTTGATGTAGGGGCTCTCTTGTTCCATTTTAGAGGGGATTTCTTGTCAAATTTCAATGTAGAAAGTGGGATTTCTTTAAAGAATCACACCATCAACTTATTTTGAGGTGGGTAACTAGCAACCATTTCAAATTTGAGCATGTTTCATCCACTGAATTTTGAATTTTGGCATGAACTTTAGATGGACAACGATCGAGGCTGGATGTACAGGCCAGCGGCCAAAAGAGATGTCATATATATCAACGGCGTTGATTCATTTGTGAAGGTTGCGAAGGCTTACATCAACATGAGTGATGGATATGTGTATTGTCCATGCTATGACTGCAAAAACCAGAAACAGTTTCATAACGTCAAGCAGATCCGGTATCATTTGTTGTCTAGGGGGTTCGTGCCAAACTACAAGATTTGGAATAAGCATGGTGAGGAAGGTGATAATGAAACCACGCAGCAAACTACCCGAGAGAAGATTAGGGAAATAGTACACCATCAGGCCACACAGGCAGTGGAACTTGAAAATGAGCCAGAACCGGTCGAACAAACATATATGGAAAATATCGGTGAAACCTTCACCGAGACATTAGCTGCGGATGATGTGGTTGATGGTCTTGACCAGATGATACGTGATGCAGAGCCAGAATGCTTGGATGCAAAGAATCTGAAAAAGCTCGAGCAGATGAGAAAGGATGCAAAGACTCCGTTGTACAGTGGTTGTAGCATGTCGAAACTTGAAGCTGACCTCTTGCTACTGGAGATGAAGGCAACAAATGGTGTGTCAGACACGGGCTTTGACATTTTGCTAAATATTCTGGAGAAGATGCTTCCCAGCCCTAATGGGTTGCCGAAGAACACATACCAGGCAAAGCAAATGATATGTCCGATTGGGCTAGAAGTACAAAAAATACATGCATGCCCAAATGATTGCATCTTATATCGTGGTGACTATAAAGAATTAGATGCATGCCCAGTGTGTGAAGCTTCAAGGTACAAGTCTGTATCAGCTATACATATGACATGTGATCGAAATAAAAGACCACCCGCCAAAGTCGTCTGGTACTTTCCCGTGATTCCTCGATTGAAGCGTTTATTTGCAAACCCAAAGACAGCAAAGCTTATGCGTTGGCATGAAGAAGAGCGTCTGAATGATGGAAAGCTTAGACATCCGGCTGACGGTTCACAGTGGAGGGCTATCAATTATCATTTCAAGAAGAAATTTGCCAGTGAAATAAGGAATGTAAGGTTCGGATTGAGTACTGATGGTATGAATCCTTTCAACATGGTTAGTAGCAAACATAGCACCTGGCCTGTCACTCTTTGCATATACAACCTTCCGCCTTGGCTTTGTATGAAGCGGACGTATATTATGATGCCTTTGCTGATCGAAGGGCCAAAGCAGCCATTAAATGAAATCGATGTGTACCTGGAGCCACTGGTGGATGATCTTGTGACTTTGTGGGACCATGGTGTCAATGTTTGGGATGAGTACAAGAGAGAACACTTCAAGTTGAAAGCATTGTTATTCGTAACAATCACGGACCTCCCCGGCCTTGGTACTGTATCTGGCCAGGCTACAAAGGGCTATAATGGTTGTGTGGTTTGCGTCGACGAGACCGATGCTAGATGGTTAAATAATAGCAAGAAGATGGTCTACATGGGCCATCGCAGGTTCCTTCGCAGAGATCACCCATATCGGCGGAACAAGAAATCATTTAATGGGACAACCGAGGAGCACTCGGCTCCGAGTTATCGCGATGGACACGAGATCTTTAAAATAGTCAGCAAACTTGATGTGGTATTTGGAAAGGGAAAAGGAAGTGTACCCGCACCAGCAGGCGCTTTATGGAAAAAGAAGTCTATATTCTTTAGACTTCAATATTGGGAGTTCTTGACTATTCGCCACGCACTCGATGACATGCATCTAACTAAAAATGTGACTGAGAGCACCCTCGGAACATTAATGGCCATGAAAAAAGGAAAAGGACTCATAGGAAGTCCGTCAAGACCTACAAGAATGGGGTGTCAGGCCTGAACTACATCCTATCATACAGCCTGATGGGAAAAAGAAGCTTCCAGTTGCTTTATGGACAGTGACTAAAGACGAGAAAAGGAAGATCTGTAAATTCTTTCATGAGTTGAAAGTGCCCACCGGATACTCGGCCAACATCAGGAGGCTGGTCAACATACAGGAGTCAAAATTCAACATGAGTTGCATGAAGGCCCACGACTGGCACGTTATCATGACACAACTTCTCCCTATTGCGTTAAGGGGTGTGCTGCCACCGAAGGTCAGGGATCCCCTCATAGAGTTGTGCTCTTTCTTCAATGCTATATCACACAAAGTCATAGATCCAACAACGCTAGACAAGCTTCAAGAAGACCTGATCCATACTATAAACAGGCTCGAGATGCATTTTCCACCGACATCTTTTGACATGTCAGAGCATCTGCTTATTCACCTTGTTGCTCAGATAAAATCAATTGGTCCAATGTTCCTGCATAACATGTTTCCTTTCGAGAGGTTAAACAGTGTGCTTAGGAAGTATGTTAGAAACAGATTCAGACTAGAGGCTAGCATGGCAAATGGTTGGGAGACTGAGGAGGCAATTGAGTTCTGTACATACTATTTGGATCTGCCACGAGTCGGTGTGCCTGTATCACGCCACGAGGGAAGGCTGGTTGGGAGGGGGACGATCGGTTGTCATTCGAGCAGGATCGATGACCTTGATGCTTTCACGCAAGCACATTACACTGTTCTACAGCAAGCATCTGTAGTTTTGCCATATATTGAGATGCATATGCGAGAGCTACAGAACCAGAACAGAGCCAAACAACAACAGTGGATCATGAAAAAACATAGAGAATGCTTTGGCGACTGGTTAAGATTGAAATTGACTGTTGGTAAAACCGGTTCTCGTGAGCTAGATTTGTTGGTTATGGGACCATCAAGTACGTTGACAAAGTTTCAAGGATATGACATAAATGCGTACTCATTATACACAACAAAGCAAGATGAAAAAAGTGTCAACCAGAACAGTGGTGTTCGTATCGATGCTTATGACACAATCAACACTTGCAGACATACTACGGGACCATTGAAGAGATCTGGGAGCTAGATTATGGGCCCAACTTAAAGATACCTCTTTTCCGGTGCAAGTGGGTGAATCAAGTGGCAGTCTTCGAGCACAAGTATGGTATGACTGTCGTCGATCTTAAGAAGACAGGCTACAGAGACGAACCATTCATTTGGGCGAAAGATGTAGTGCAAGTCTTCTATGCAAAGGACCTCCCTAATGATGGAAAACACGTTGTTCTTCAAGGAAAAAGGAAGATCGTCGGTGTTGAAGACACAACCGAGGAAGAAGGGAACGACTTCAACGACATGCCTCCTCTCGGGCCTGATGTCGACCTACCTGTGTTTGAAGAGAAAGATGATGAGCCAGCTTACGTCTGACGTGATCATGACGAGGCCGTCATCGTTAGTTGAATAATGCATAGTTATCTAATATTTAGAGTTAATTGCACTACTTTTACCTTATTTTGGTATTAAGAGTTAATTGCACTACTTATATTTTATTTATATATTTAGAGATAATTGCACTACTATTGTTTAAGTATTTAGAGGTAATTGCACTAATTTCCCATGCTTTTTTGTTTTAATTTTTTGTGTGCATAATATTTTAAAATATTTGTAATATTCATCACAGCCCCGAGGCAAAAGCGCCCAGCACTTATTGCTTGTGTCTGCTCGCAAGCTCACACCCGAGCTCATTCTCTCGCTCGCTTGCTCGCTCGCTCTCTCGCTCTGCTAGCTCTTTGGCTCGCTCTCTACCTCGTTTGCTCTGCTAGCTCTCTCGCTCGCTCTCTGCTGCCTGCTCGCGAGCACCACCATCGCCCAGTCGACAGACAAAGCTTAGGTATATACATCTTCTCTCCTGCGTTTTTTTTCATTTGTATTGTTGTACGTAGTTTTCTTTCGATACGAGTGCAAAGCTCAGTTATTTAAGTTGCTATATATCATATATAGAACTATAGCTAAATGTTTTCTTCCATTAAATAGGAAAATATATAATGCCGAGACAGCGTGCAAGATCAAGTCGTGGTAGACTGTATCCGCCGCACCCAGCTATGTTTTCGGGAGGTCTCACTGCACCACCACCAAACCCTACAGGACCAGTATTTGAAGGGTTCATTCCGATTGTGCCTGAAATCCGTAGGGATTTGGTAAGACTGGTATAATATAATTTATTTGTGATTAAATTATATGATTATTATGTTATCGTATTGATTCTTAACTAATTTTGAAATCAGGCGATTAATGCACTTGAATGGTTCAAAACTGTAGTAACTCACATAAGTGGCTCTTGTCCTATGGTGATAAGAGAGAGAAGTGGTATAAATCGTGGGAGATATACTGTTTCTCTTTCAATCCAAGCCAGTGCTTTGCGCGACCCACATCCTAGTGAAAATTTTATTTTCCACGTGCATTTTGGACCCTACCATCAAGAATTTGTTGCCGCACGTGATGCTGTGAGAAAAGCCCTGGTACAAGTGGAAAGTCATACTAGACATTACTTTCCGAACTATAGTTTCTTCAAGCTCAAAGCACTAGAGGTGAATGAGACAGACGTGACACAGATGCCTAAAAGGATTTCCCCTGCTTATGAATCGGAATACGTAAGTTAACTCTCATGCATATGTTATTTTCCTTAATTTGTTACTAAAATGTCAAATTGAACTCTTAATTTTATATGTTTAACGTATAGGATGACTTGTATAATGGATTCCTGCACACAGAGAACGGTCTGAGAGAAGTGCTGCATCACATCCTACTACAGCTGGGCTACTCATTCATACTACCACATTCATATCGAGTAAATGGTGGTTTTCAAGCATGTGTAACCTTGACTTCACCAGAAGTGCCTTCGATGACAATATATGGTGAGACATTGGATGCGAATTATAAGGCAAAGGATAGTGCATTAATATATGCACTAGATTATGTGGATCGTTATCTTAATATAAACATTATTGATGTAAACTATTCTACCTATCTCATGAGGGTTTGTGGCGTGCAGGGGTAGCTAGACTACTGTATTATGGTGTCGTAAGGACTTAGTAATGCGTGTTGTGCTATCAGTGTGATATTGTAAGAAAACCGGTTGTGATATTGTGTTATGGTTTTGTAAGAATTTAATAATGTGTGTGATTGTGTAAGACTTGAATTATGTACAATGTAAGATTTGAATAAAGTGTAAGACCATGTTTAGCTTAGTGCAGTAGTACCAATTTTTCTAGCTTTATTCTATGAATTAAATTATTTTTTGTTTGTGAGAAATAAAAATACATCACAAACGGTTCTTAGTAAATAATTTGAAAACAGATAAAGCACCAAACATGGTCCTCTTTGTGGTTAATAATTTTGAAATTAGAGATTCAAATTTTTGCACTACATCAAAACTAGCGATCGTACAGTATACATATTTTTAATGTGTGATATACATTAAGTTTAACCTAGTGCAGGAGTCTCAAATTTTTTCGACACTTATTCTATTTTCTATGAATTAAATGATTTTTCGGCTGTGAAAATGAAAAAATATATCATAAACGGTTCGTTTTGAAAACCGGTTGTGATTCCACCATCACAACCGGTTTTCAACAGTAACCGTTTGTGATTTCGAGCATCACAAACGGTTTTAAACAAAAACCGGTTGTGATGGTGGCATCACAACCGGTTTTCAACACAAGCCGTTTGTGATGCTTTTCCCCCAACTCCATATAGGCACGCGCGGGTTCCAAATCCTCCCAAAATTCTAAGTCGCGCCGTGCTCCCCCGACGCCGCGCCGCGCTCCCCCGACGCAGAGCTCCCCCGACGCCGCGCTCCCCCGACGCAGAGCTCCCCTGACGCCGCGCTACCACGACGCCGCGCCGCGCTCCCACGACGCCGCGCCGCCGCCGCTCCCTTGACGTCGCGCCGCTCCCTCAACTTCGTGCCGCTCCCCCGACGCTGCGTCGCCGCAGCTCCCTTGCTCTCCCTCGACGTCGCGCCGTGCTCCCTGCTCTCCCTCGACGCCGCCGCCGCTCCCCCGACGCCGCGTTGCCGCCGGTCCCCTGCTCTCCCTCGACGACGCGTCGCGCTCCTGCTCTCCCTCGACGCCGCGCTCCCCTGCTCTCCCTCGATGTCGCGCCGCCGCCGCCGCCCCTGCCCCCGCACACTTCTCCACCGCGACGCCACGCTCCACCCCGACGCCGCGCACGCCGCACTCCACCCCGACGCCGCGCTCCTCCACGACGCGCCGCCGCTCCACCCCGACGCGTGGCCAGACGAGAACACTTTTCCACCAGAGAGGGTACCAAGTCAGCCTAGCCCTCATAGATCAGAGTCCGCCTCGGAATGAACCAAGTCCACCTCCAAGGAAAGAAACCCCCCCCAAGGGACCCAACTCCTCCTCGCAGGCCGGCTACGAGGTCCTTGCTAAGTGCATTCACTGAAAGTCCGGTGAGGACCAGATCATCGCAGAAGTGGCGAGCATCCAACTCAAGCCCGCCTCCGCTAAAAGAGAAGAAAAAAGCTGTGAGTGGAAGCATAACATCCCTCCTCCCTGATAAGGACGAGCCGACGCTAGGCAAACAGGCGGTTGAGCACTTTCACAATTTGTGATTGGTTAAGCAATCGGGGAATAACAAACCGCCAAAGACAGACTTTGAGCGAATTACTGCTAAGAAGTCAATGTTGGAATTTAACAAGCTGAAGTACCAAGGTAACCTTGATCAGGAGAAATCACTTAAAGCTCAATTTTGCAAGGAAGGTGGCATGACTGAGGGAGACTTGGACAATATAGCGAATGA
The DNA here is from genome assembly GCA_015476505.1 of Urochloa ruziziensis. NCBI lineage: Eukaryota > Viridiplantae > Streptophyta > Magnoliopsida > Poales > Poaceae > Urochloa > Urochloa ruziziensis. Next base: position 10,058,985 of record CM027125.1, on the reverse strand, counting down.
AGATGGTTACCTCGTCACTGCTCCAACAAAATTAGCTTGGACGTTTGAGCACGGGAAAGACCTAGTTTGTCCAGAAGAATTGGCTGGCCTACCGATGAAGATGAGGAATTTGCATGATTGGTACAAACGTCAATCCGGCATTTACTTTGGAGTGAGGTACCCAAAGAAATTCTTTGGCCAAATAATTGAAGGCAGTCCTTGTCACGACAGGTACCTCGAATACAAGTCTCTATTTGAATTGTACCAGCAAGATGCTCTCGACGTCAACATCCTCTTCCTGTGGTGTTTGTAAGTATTCTCTTCTCATGTACATTCTGTTCACTTCTCTTGCTCAACACAATGCATTTTACAACTAGATCTTTTTTAGGATGGAGTCCCACTTGTTGCAGTAAATGAGAAGAATTTTGCAAATGTTGATACCATGCATTATTTGTACAATGCTTTTTGCCTTCTTAAAATGAAGGAAAGCATACTTCTACCGTACAACTTCCTGTAAGTGTGTTTCTAGTTACATTCCATCTCTCCTTTATCTAACCGTTGTTAGTTACGCGGCAAAAATGATCATGTTCCACCCTTTGGTTTACTTCAACCATTATGTTCTCTTGGATATTTGCATTCTTCAAAGTTCCATCAAGGTTTATGACTCAAAAGATAGGCCTCTTCGTATGATCGATCCACTCATTCAAGTACTAAACAAGTAAGTATAGACAAATAACTCTTTTGGATCAAAATTGATTGCATCTGCCTAATCACATTCACTCGGAAATGTCCTGTAGGGCTTTCAAAATGTATTGCAAGAAAAAGGAAAACAAAGGGTTGCATAGACCCTTCGTCACAGATAAATTCATTGTATCATCTACAGAGTGGATTAAAAAGCAGCCGATGTGAAACAATCACTGCGGGTACTATGTCATGCACTACATCCACTGCTACACTAGTGATGACTTTAGCGCTCTAGAGAGACAGGTTTGTGGGAGTTTACCGCTTTATGTGAACCTAGGGTTCGTATCGTCTTTTACTTTCCCAATAGTTTTAGCCATATATGTTAATGCATTTTTGATTCACTAACTCATGTTCTGGCTTCACTACTCATGTGCTTGCTTCGCTCTCACTCATGTTGCAGGAAGCCGAGGTTGGTGCGTCCGAGATGATTGCGACCGAGATAATTGCACTTTCAGAACAGCTTGCCGGGTTCATTCTCGAACATGTTATATCCGAAGATGGAGGATACCACATTATGAAGCCGTGAGACTAGATGGAACTTGTAATATATTTGACATGCACTCGTAGCGTAGCGGAACTTGATATGCATCTATTGAACTTGATGTGTATGAACTTAATGTAATAACGTTTAGATGGTTTCGTTGAAATGTTATATTTGAATGCATCGTGCTTTATATGTGGGTTCTGAATATGTGATTGATATTTATGGAATATTTGATATATATGCGAAATATATTTGATATATGAAAAAATTAAAAAAAAAATCACAGCCGGTTCTAGGCTATGGCCGGCTGTGATAGGCCCCCTATCACAGCCGGCGATAGCCTAGAACCGGCTGTGATATCCCCCATCACAGCTGGTTCTAGACAAAAACCGGTTTTGCATCACAGCCGGTTTTCAAAACCGGTTGTGATGGGGGTCATCACAGCCGGTTTTTGAAAACCGGTTGTGATAGGGGGAACTATCACAGCCGCTTTATCTCATCCGCCCCTTAAAACCGGTTGTGATAGGGGTTTGGAACCGGTTGTGATGAGGGTTTGTGTAGTAGTGAACAGCTCGTTCAGTGCATTTTCCTTGCTCTTCTTGATCTTGGCCTGCTATCCTTCGGGCGTGGCCGTGTGGGAGCAGCGACAGGACGTCCTGCATGGCTGCATCAGATGCAGGTAGCTGTGTGAAGCATGCACGCATCAATCGAATCACCGATGAAAGGACAGTGAGTTATGAAATTGCAAGGGGAGAAAACGGGGAGCACTCACATGTACGTGATGCGGCAGGAGCAGGTGATAAGCATTATCTCCTTGCAGAATGGCGCCAACACAGAGGCGGCGGTTGCGGCCGAAGGCAGGCTCGGTGTCAGGGGGCGTGCAGGCGTCGTGTGCGGTGGGCTCTCCGCCATCAGGTTACTGTGCGCCCCCGCCGGCACCGTATCCGGCTCCTGCTCCCGTGGTCCGCCGCCACGACTGCTTCCTCTGGTCCCGTGTTTGCCAATTGCCATAGCTAAATGCTCACCTCTCCCCATCAATCCACACGAGCCGAGACCCACAAAGACAGGAGGCCGCCGCCGCCGCCGCGTTTCCTCGGCTCTGGAATGGGATCACATCCATCAATCCACACGCCAACAACCCCATCCTTAGTTAGGGTCTCACTTTGGGCCTAGAGCCTTGTACACTGTACATATTTTGCTTCACAAAATTTATAAAAATCCAGTAGGGGGGCTCCCCTGCTGTTCGGTCAAAAAAACAACCCCATCCTTCCCTTCTTCCGAGAGATACTACGAGAGAGACACCGCTGCTGGTTATGGCAGCGTCGGGCATGGGGCCACGCACGCGGCGCAGAAAAGCAGATCGGGGTAGAGGGGATCCGGAGAAGGATTTTGAGGCCGAAGAGATCACGACGCCCCTACCGATCCAACGGATGGAGGGCGATTCGGGGATGAAGAGCGATGTGCGTACCGAATAGGTGCCAAAGCCTTTGTCGTGCTCCTTGGATCCGCCGCTGAGGCCGCCGGAGACTTGCTAGCTCGCCAGGGATGGACGACGGGGCCCTCGTGTGGGATCTAGGCGGATGCGCCCCTCGCGGCGTCGAGGATGCAAGTCTCCACTGTAGATCACCACACCGGTTGCTGCTCTCTGCATGAGCGAGCGCAGGGGCTGACACCAAGATATGGATTGGCGGGGATGCAGATGGAGCCAAGGAAGGAAAGGATGGGAGAGGGGAAATAGAAAGAAGAGACGGCGGCGTTTGGCGGGCGGGACTGGAGTGCGGATGATTACGACGACGTGAGAACGTGTGGGCGAGTAAGCCAGTCCCGCGATGAGTTAAACTTTTCATTTTTCTGGGATTCATTTTCTATCATCCAATTTTGCATTGGCGTTCAATGGGTCTACTAATTTAATGGTTGTCAGGTGGTTCCTTTATGAGGGGTACAGAGAATTTTTTTAGGTGAAAATTGTTTTCAAATTGTTTAGGATCCTTATAGTATAGATCAAGGTTTAAAATTTCGGTTTCGAAATTTTTTCGGCCACCAGCGAAATTACTGGAATTTACAAAACTCGGAAATTTCGGTAACCCTATTGAAAAAGATGTTGATTTAATTTGTTAAAAAAATGTAATTATAAGAGCAGCTTAGTGCAGTGATTTGCTTTGATTATCTAGAACTAAATATGCAGGTGAAGGAGGTGGACTCACCTGTCATGAAGAGAGAGATGCACAAAATTAGAGTAAAATAGCAAGAATTGAACCAAAATCATGTGTAACACAAGATTGAGCCTTCACTATGCAATATTGCTTAGCTAGTGTTCTTTCTAGTTTAAGAATGTCATTTTATATTTTAATGTTCCAAAATTTTTATACCGAAATTGCATTTTTCGATCACGAGCGAAATTTTTATACCAAAATTGCATTTTTCGGTCGTGAGTGAAAAACCCGAAATTCGTGAAATTTCGGTGAATTTTCGCCAAAATTTTTAACCCTAAAATAGATAGATAGATAGACTAGGTGTTATTACTTATTAGAACGATCTTTCAAATATGTCAATTTTACATAAGGATGGTATATTAAATAGAAAATGTTATATGGTGTATTTGTTAATGTATGGTACTTCCACTAGAAAAAAGTTATACACTATGAAAGTATTTTCTATGATGGATCTTGTTACATCACAATGGTTGTCAAATATGTGTACGTAACCTTTCATATATTGATGTATATACCAAGGTAAATAATACAAATTTGATAGACTAGGATGCTGAAACGATCGACTTGCATTTGGATTTTGGAAGCAGATAGCAGTATTGTAATACAATTTGATCTACTACAATTTACGATGAGTGTACGTCCAAGAGAAGATATCGATCATGTACAAATCTCGGAAACAAAGTCCGGCCGTAAATTGCTACGTGATCTCAGAGAGAATCGGGGAACGAAAGGTTGTAAATCGTATCTCCAGAGCTTGGTTCCGATCCGGAATTCTCGTGGCACACATGTCGGGCAAGGAAAAGGTCGCGCGACGAGCCCTACCGACTTTGATGGCCATATATATATATGACCCGGCCGCGCCCTCGTCTCCCGTCCTCGATCTATTCAAAGTTCAAACAGCAGGGTAGCTATGACAAGCTCGTCCCGCCTCCGCCGCCGACGCCGCCGCGGCCAGAGGAACAGGCAGATCGACAGCGCCGCCGCCGCCGTCCGTGCCGAGGGCATCGAGAAGGGCGTCGTCGAGCTCCTCCCTGCGGGGGTCCACGCCGAGATCCACCGCCGCCTCCCCTTCCTCCATCGCGTGGCCTTCGCCTCGCTCTGCACCGTCACGGGCCACATGCTGAGGCCGGAGGCGCCCTGGCTCATCCTCCCCGGCGAGGCGCCGGCTGCCAGCTACTACCAGGAGGACTCTGAGGAGGAGCCCGAGGAATATAAGCCCATGCGGGAGCCCCAGGAGGAGGAGCCCGCCGCGCCGGTGACCGGCGACGAGAAGTCCACGGCGCTATCCATGGCGGATCGCGGATCCAAGGCCGGATACGAGGTCTCCGTCTGCACCTCGGGTCTCGCGCTGCTCGACCGCGTCATCATCGGCTCCACAGGCGGGTGGCTCGTCACCGCCGACGAGCGGGGGACCCTGCGCATGGCGAACCCGGCGACCGGAGAACAGGCGGCACTGCCGGCGATCACCACGATTCCGTTGCTCCATTCGACCGGCCGCGGCAGCTGGTTCGTCCTCGACGTCGAGCCCTTCGTGCGGGCCCGGTTCGGCGGCGCGCTGCCGCCGGCGGGCAACAAGGACTGGGGCCCGTTCCTGCCGAGGACGTACACGCTCACGGCGGCGCAGATGCGGCTGAAGTTCTACCGCAAGGTGGTCCTCTCTTCCTCCCCACGCCCCGAGAGCTACGCCGCCATGCTGATCCCGGAGCGGCACATCGGCGCGCCGGCGTTTGCCACGGCGGAGGACGGCGCATGGCGGATGGCGCCGTCCCACGCCGGCATCGAGGACGCGATCCACCACGGCGGGAGATTCATCTCCGTGTCCTACAACGGCGACGTAGAGGCGTGGCGGCGTGACGCGGCGACCAGGGAGTACACGAGCGAGGCGGTGGCGCCGAGGCTGGCCTTCGGCGACGGCAAGCACCCCCGCCGCAAGTACCTCGCGGCTTCGCCTGACGGGCGGCTCATGGCCGTGCTCAAGCACACGACGGAGGTGGAGCTGCATGACGAGGAGGGTTGGGGCCCGAACAAGCAGGTGACGCGCGTCGCGTTCGAGGTGCGGGTGCTGGACGCGGCGGCCGGGCGGTGGGAGGCGGCGGCGGACATCGGCGACGCCGCGCTGTTCGTCGGCGTGAACGGCACGGTGTGCGTGAAGGCTAGCGAGCACCAGGGCGTCGAGGAGGACGGCACGCGCCGGGGCGTCCAGGCCGGCTGCGTCTACTTCACCGACGACGAGGTCGGGGAAGCCTGCCTGCGCCGGGCGAAGGGCGTAACCACCTTACGCTACCGCTATGACGAGCCCGACGAGACGGAGCTCTGGGCCACCGCAGTGTACAGTCTCAGGGAGGGCAAGGTGACGGAGAGGATTGCCGAGAAGAGCGACAAGCAACTGCGCTGGCCGCCGTCGGCATGGTTCACGCCGTCTTTCTTGTGACCAGATCGTTCTGGCTAGCTAGATTTTCCCTTCTCATTTTGCTTGCACATAGTAATTACTCCCTCCACTACCGGAAACCGCTCCTTTGCCATGTGCCTGAGTCTTTGCCGTGTGCATGTCCGCGGGCACACGGCAAAGGGCCGGCTTTGCCGTGTGCCAGAAAGAAGGCTCACGGCAAAGGCACTGCACACGGCATCGAGTGTCTTTGCCTTGTGCCCCGAGGCATGGCACACGGCAAAGAATTATCTCACGGCTAAGGGGCTCCTTTGCCGTGGGCCCATATCCGGGGCTCACGGCAAAGGCCCACACACGGCAAAGTTGGAACCTTTGCCGTGAGCCTGGTGACTCGGCCCACGACAAAGGTGACGGCGTGTGACGGCAGTCACCCTTTGCCGTGCGCTTGCCGTGTAGCTCACGGCAAAGGGCTGGCACACGGTCACGTCAGCCCTTTGCCGTGCGCCCTGGACCCTGGCCCACGGCAAAGGTTTTTTTTAATCTTTTGTCACCCAAAAATTTTGTGGTGTCAATGTAACTTGCTTGGTGTTCCATGTTAAGATTTGATGCATTTCGGAAATTATTTGCTATATTTAGTTATTTTATTTCTTTTCTTCGATTTATCGTTGAAAATAACTTTTGAGCTGCAAGTGTGTCGAATAATGGAATATAATGGATTCAAAGGGACCATACACGTTATTGAGTCCATTCTGAGGCCGTATCCATGAACTGTAATGAAAACTCGAGCGTGTGGTTCAAGAATCATTATGCACGTTGGGCCGAATCGTTTTTAAATTTTAGAAAAAAAAAATCCATGTCTGAAAATCATCAGATTTGTCCTACCATCATGATTTCATGTGTATATGATGTGGTAAAAAGTTGAACACGTTTCACACAAGTTGTCACGTACGCTGCTTACAAATCAAAGAATCTCTGGAGAAGTTTCTAAGAGTTGAGAATGAGTAGTTCATATTGAGAGGCGTAACTGAAGTCGAATTAGGTTTTGACTTCAAAAGTTTTTCCATAGATAAAAGGCAATATAGATGTAGCGAGACCAAATTTTCGTAAATTTTCGTACACATTTCATAATTTTTTATTTTTTTAATTGAATAATATGAACTCATATGTACATATATACATGAAGTAACGGACTTCTTATCATATATTCATCAACCATGTTGTTAATTGAGTAAAGCAAGCCATGTTCAAAATGTGACAAAGTTATGCAAAGATGAAATAATTGATCAAACTGAATTCAAACAATTTACATGATCTAAATCGAATTTGAATTTCAAACGCATGAAATACTAATTTTTTTGGTGTGAAAACCTTAAACATGAGTTGTTTAGGACCTTAGGCAAGGTAACAAATATTATCAAAGTTTGAACTGCGCAAAAAAATTTAAAAAAATTTTGAACTTTGCCGTGTGTCAGACCCCAGGTGCACCGCAAAGGGCCTTTGCCGTGAGCAAACCCTAAAAGCTCACGGCAAAGGGCCTTTGCCGTGGGCCCAGATCTGGGCACACGGCAAAGGGCTTTACACTTAGCGGTTTGAAGCCACCCCGCGCGACGCACACACACAACTCCCACACGCCGCCGCCAGCTCTCCCGTGCGCCGCCGTCCCCGCGCGCCGCTGCCACCGCCGCCGTCCCCGCGCGCCGCCGGCCACGCCACGCCGCCGTTCCTCCCCGCATGCCGCCGCCAGGCCCCGCTGCCTCCCCTCCCCGCGCGCGCCGCCAAGCCCCGCCGCCGTCCCTCCCCGCGCGCCACCAAGCCCCGCCGCCTTGCTCCCTCCCCGCCGCGTGCGCCGGCCGCCGCCGACCCTCCCCGCCGCGCGCGCCGGCCGCCTCCGTCCCTCACCGCCGCGCGCCGGCCGCCGCCGCCCCTCTCCCGCGCGCGCCCCTTGCCTGCGGGCGCTGCCGGCGGTAGGGCAGCCGCGCGCCGCCGGCCCCTCCTTCGCCGGCCGGCCGCGCCGGCCCCTCCCTCGCCGGCCAGCTCCATCTCCGGCCGGCCGTGAGTTTTTTTTGTTTTTCTATTTTTCTTTATTTATTTAATTTAGTTAGTTTAGTTAGTTTAGACAAAATAGTTTAGTTAGTTTAGACAAAATAGTTTAGTCACTAATTTATTTTAAACTAGTAGGAGATTAGTACTTTAGTTTATTTTAGCGTACTTTAGACAATTACATTTTGTTTAGTTTGAAGTGAACTGAGATGAATTGGTGTACTTAAATTAGATTAATTTGTATGTGATTGGACATATGTTTTTTTACTTGTTTAGTTAAGTTGAATTAAAAGATATATGCGTTTGTGGTTGCCGGTCATCGTGCCGTTGTCTATGTGGTTGTCGGCCATCGTGCCGTTGCTTTTGTTGCAGGTTTTGAAACCTCCCCGTGCAGGGGAGGTGTGTCAAAATTTTTAAATTTTGACAGTTTTTTCTTTTTTTGTTTAGGTTGTTGCAGGTTCTAGGCGTGACACCGTCCCCGAGTCGCACCGTCCCCGACTCGCACCCGTTCCCGGCGCGTCACCGTCTCCGACTCGCCCCCGTTCCCGGCGCGTCACCGTCCCCGACTCGCCCCCGTTCCCGGCGCGTCACCGTCCCCGACTCGCCCCCGTTCTCAGGTGAGACATAAATATCTTTCTGTCCTTGACATGCATGTTAGTGGTTAACGTAACCTAGGCGTCTCCCGTTCGAAAGAGATACGGTCGGAAATATGCAGAACTTTGCATATCTATGACCGTATCTGTTTCGAATTGTCCACGTTATTTGGACAGCTGGAGGATGCACAACCAGGGGTAGTTTCCATGCTCTACTCCGATCCGAGACTGAATTTTGGTAGCATCTCCCCGTTGTTCTCCGGATACACACTCTCCCTCTCGGGACGTGTATTTGGAGAACAGCGGGGAGATGCTGCCGAAATTCGGTCTCGGATCGGCGTAGAGCATGGAAACTACCCTCGGCTGCGCATCCTCGGGTGGGATTAGGACCTATCTTCACTATTTAGCTAGGCAATATAATAATAATCATGTAGATGCTATTTGTTTTATATTACTCATGCAGTTGCTTATTATATCAATAATTCGTATAATAGAGGATGGGTGATCGTGAGTGGATGTACACTGGCTGGTCCCGTGGGGGTGAAATGACCTTGGATTGGATTCAGAGGACCGAGTCTTTTTTGGATTCAGCATTTGCAAATGTTAGAGGAGCGTCTATCACTTGGTGTCCGTGCAGCAAATGTGGGAACACACGTGCACACACAAAGGAGGACATTAGAAATCATCTCTGCAAGCATGGTTTACTCGAGACCGTACCAAGTGGAAATACAATGTTGCAGACTCACGCACGAGAGACGAGGTCGTGAGATAACGCATCGAGAAACTTGATGATGACGCCGGGATAGCAGACATGTTAGAAGACTTTCACGCAGCACAAGTCGATGAACAACGCTTGGAGCAGGAGCCAGAGCCAACTGCAAAGGCATATTATGATATGTTGGCTGCGGCACAACAACCCCTGCACGAGCATACCAATGTTTCTCAGTTCGATGCCATTGCACGCCTAATGGCCATAAAGTCGCAGTTTAGTCTGGGTAGAGATGTATTTGATGTCTTGTTGACAGTTTTTGGCAGCCTGCTTCCGGGTGGTCACATTCCGCCGAAGAACATGTATGAGGCACAGAAACTCCTTCGGGCACTTAAGATGCCATATGAGCAGATACATGCTTGTCCGAATGGATGCATCTTATTTAGGAAACAGTATGCAAAAGCAAAGTACAGTCCAAAGTGTGAAGCCTCTAGGTTCTTGGAGATAGACTCTGGTGATGGTCAGACGAGGCAAACCACAATCGCCGTTAAAATCTTACGGTATCTCCCCTGCATACCGAGGATCCAACGACTTTACATGACCGAAGAATCCGCCAAACAAATGACATGGCACAAAAATGGGCGTTGATACAATCCTGATAAGCTGGTACATCCATCGGATGCTGAATCATGGACGCACTTTGATACGATTCATCATGCAAAAGCCTCAAAGGCTCGTAATGTTCGTGTGGCTCTGGCTACAGACGGGTTCAGTCCTTATGGAATGTCCAGTGCGCCATACACATGTTGGCCCATGTTCGTCATCCCTCTCAATCTCCCTCCCGGCGTCCTGTTTCAACGACAGAACATATTCTTATCATTGATAATTCCTGAACATCCGGGAGATAACATGTGCGTGTACATGGAACCTCTGATTGATGAATTGGAGTCTGCTTGGTATGATGGGGTATTGACATATGATCGTGCTACCAAAACAAACTTCAAAATGCATGTTTGGTACCAGTACTCCCTGCATGACATGCCGGCGTATGGGTTGTTCTGCGGCTGGTGTGTTTACGAGAAGTATCCATGCCCAGTATGCAAGGCAGCTGTTCGGTTCTTTTGGTTGAAAGCTGGTGGTAAATATTCTTCTTTCGACCAACATCATCAATTTCTCCCTGTAGAACATTCATTCAGACGAGACATTAAGAACTTTACGAAAGGTGTTGTAGTTGAAGACCCTCCACCGCAAATGATGACTGGTGCCGAGGTGCGTGCTCAGTTAGACGCTCTCATCCTTAAAGAAAATGGAGATGGTTTTGAAGGATATGGGACGGAACACATGTGGACTCAGAAATGCGGCTTGTGGAGGCTGCCATACATGCGATTGTGTTGCATTTTGTATCGTTTGTGCAGAACCTATCAGCGGCGTCGAACGATGGGCCCGTGGACATGTCGCCCCCTCAGGTGTCTCCTATCCCGCCTCCGTGGACGCAGTACGGCCCGTGGACGCCCCGCCCTCCTGGCGGACCGTACCAGCAGTGGCCGCAGATGAGACCCGGCATGCCACCGATGAGCTCGCCGTACCCGCCACCCCCTCACGGCTCGCCCTTCTCGCAGGACCTGCCACACCCGCCGCCATCTGCGTGAGTTTTATGAAATTGCATTGTATGGACGTGCATGGACTCGTAGTTGCTTAGGATCGAGTTGCATGGACTTTTATGGACTTGTATGAGCTTGTATGAACTTCTATGCACTTATATGGACTTTTATTTGCATATGTGGATGATTGGACTATATAAACTGCCTGTGATGTGTATTGTGGTATACAAACTGCCTGTGATGTGTATTGTGATATACAAACTGCCTGTGATGTTTTGTATTGGGGGCATAATTGAAATAAAGAAAAAAAGGGGATCTGCTCGGGCCTTTGCCGTGTGCTAAGGCAAAAGCTCACGGCAAAGAACCGGCCTTTGCCGTGAGTATCTACCACGGCTCACGGCAAATGCCGGGTCTTTGCCGTGAGCTTTTGCCTTAGCACACGGCAAAGGCCCGAGCTTGGTCCCACCTGGCGCGGCCTTTGCCGTGAGCCAGCCCCTGTGGCACACGGCAAAGGCCCGAGCTTGGTCCCACCTGGCACGGCCTTTGCCGTGAGCCGGCCCCTGTGGCACACGGCAAAGGCCCCAGCTTGGGCCCACCTGGCGCGGTCTTTGCCGTGTGCCTGCCGTGACGGCGCACGGCAAAGACCCGTAACGGGCACGGCCGTTAAGCCCACACTGGCACACGGCAAAGCCTTTGGCACACGGCAAAGATGGCCTTTGCCGGCCAATCTTTGCCGTGTGCCCTTTGCCGTGTGCCCGTGTTGGGGCTCACGGCAAAGATGGCCTTTGCCGGCCAATCTTTGCCGTGTGCCCTTTGCCGTGAGCCGCACACGGCAAAGTCCTTTGCCTTGTGCAAAGCTACCTTTGCCATGTGCTTTAGGCACACGGCAAAGGCAGCAAATCCGGTAGTGCTCCGTATCGAAATACTTGTCGCCGTTGACTTTTTTTTTGCAAACTTTGACCATTCGTTTTATTCAAAAAAATTATTGTAAACATAAGAAAAAATAAGTCAAACTTAAAATTCATTTGATGATAAAGTAGATCATAAATAAAATAAAAGATATTTGTATAATTTTTTGAATAAAACGAATGGTCAAACGTTGCGAAAAAATTCAATGGCGACAAATATTTCGATACGGAGGTAGTAATAACACGCAACAACTCAGTTACATTATTTCGTGGAATACAATACAGATGCGGCTAACTTACGGCCGGCCGTAATATAGGCCGGCCGCACGGCCTTTCCTTTTTAAGTATATTTCCCTCCGGCTGGTCCCCCGCTTACCTTTTCTGGTTTCCTGGCGGGAAAAGTTCGCACGCCTTGCGCGCTCTTCTTTCCCTAGGCCCGACCGTAATCGGTCTGGCCCCCACCGTTTACCCCTCCCCACGTACCACCTCTGGCCTTGAAACAAACGGAAACACAGGAGAGACAAAAAGTAGATCTAGAGCCGCCGCCGATCCGTCCAGCGGATCCTAAAAAGCAACAGAAGCATAGATTCAACATCGGCTGATCAAAGGGGGGAGAGGAAATTCACAGATCGAGCTCCCAGGTGAGCAAAAGTACGTGCACAGAACCCATGAACCAAAAAGTAGTTTTCCTGCCTATGAATCAACAGAACAAGGTTTCTTGTTTGCCCTTGCTTTTTGTTTGGATCTTCACCGTTCTTCTGTTGATGCATGAAGATAAGCTTCCGTAGGTTTTTGCTCCACGATATGTTTCCTGCTATACAAAATGTACTAAACCACCTCCTGTACGCCTGTGGGCCATCTGCCAAAGGTGCCTGTTTCAGGGAATATATCTATGTTAAAATGCATGCCTTACTGATATGAACAGTTGAAATACTGTCATATATGAATACTTTCATATGTACAACAGAATGGACACCAGAAATACTTTCATATGTACACCAGAATACTTTCATATATACACATAACTGCTTTTGTCAAAAAGTAATATAGTTACACATAGCTGCTTCTGTGTGTAGGTTACAAAAAGAGAAGCATGGATTTGAATAAGTTGCCACCAGAATTCGATTCTGATTTCCTAGATGATTCATGTGGAAATCCATTTTACTGCACTCAACCAATTTTCAAATACACTGTTTCTAGTGTTGGTCAGCAGGGTGGGAGTCAGCAGAATCAGTGTGCAGTTAGGGACAGTGTGCAGTTTGGAATCCAGCAGGGTCAGGATTATGTAACTAATGATGTTGGGGCCACTGAGCAGGTTGCAGTTTTGGCCACTGAGCATGTTGTTGTTGGGGCCAGTGAGCATGCTCAAATGCACCATGCTCAGGTTACTAGTGATGCTGCTACCCAACCAGGGATCTCTGTTTCAAGCATTCAAGCAAATGGTGATGATGAAAATGTTGTTGAGGATATAACTATAGATGATGCTGATGAAGTTGGTGAGGAGATTTGGTCAACGCCACCTATTCCCTATACTGGACAGACTTTTGATAGCAAGAAGGAAGCGAGACAGTTCTACAATATGTATGCAAAGAGGATTGGTTTCTCAATTCGAACAGGCACTACCCGGCTAACAATTATAACAAGAGAGCAACAAAAGGTCACTTTTGTTTGCAACAAAGAGGGGCGAGGGAGGAAAGAGAAGGAAGATAAAGAAAATGATGAGTCTGATGAAGATGAAATAATGGAAGAAGTTTCAGAACATGAAGCTAATGATGATGGTGCAGAGAAGAAGAGGAAGAAGCTGGATGGAAGAAAGAAGCCAAAAAGAGAAAAAAATGCAACATACAAACTGCAAGGCAAAAGTAGTTTTGAGTCTCATTGGTGAACGTTGGCAAGTTACAGATTTCATATCCGAGCACAACCATGATCTTATTCTCAAGCCGTCATTGAAGAAATTCCTTAGGTCCCACAAGGGAATCCCTCAAGCTGAAAAGGAATTTATTATAATGCTCCATGTGTGCAACTTGAGCACGGGGCGCATTATGCAACTGATGAATGAGTTCTATGCTTCTGCTCAGGTAGTCCCGTATGAAGGTAAAGATGTGAGCAACTTTCGATCCACTATCAGAAGAACAGAGAAATACAAAGATATGCAAGAGACCTTAGACTACTTCATAGAGCTAGAAGCGAAAGACCCTGAATTCTTCTACAAAATTAAACTTGATGATCGGAACAGGGTTGAAAGCATTTTTTGGGCTGATGGTGCTGCAAGGCATGCTTATGTTGAATCATACCATGACTGCGTGTCATTTGATGCTACATACATGATGAACATGTACGATATGCCCTTTGCTCCTTTCATTGGGATCAATGCGCATGGGCAGACATTCCAGTTGGGATGTGCTTTTTATCCGCGATGAAAAAATCCCTAGTTACAAGTGGCTTTTTTAGATATTCCTTATGGAAATGAAAGGCAAAGCACCCCTGAACATTATCACAGATCAGGATGGAGCTATGAGGAATGCAATTGCCCGTGTGTTCCCCAATGCAAACCGCAGGTGGCATATAATGGATAAATTTTCAAGCACAATAGGTCCTTGACGAAGATGAGGAATTGAATGAGGATTTCAAAGAATGTGTGAACCACACAGTTACACCAGCAGAGTTTGAAGAAAAGTGGGCATCTATGTTGAGCAAGCATCACCTTGAAGGGAATGCGCATTTTCAGCGCCTATATGCAATCAGAAGCAGCTTTGTGCCAGCATACTACATGCATTGCTTCTTCCCTTTCCTATAGTCTACCCAGCGTAGTGAGGGTTTAAATGCATTGCTGAAGAAATATGTGAACCCAAATATGTCGATTCTACATTTTGTTAGGCAATACCAGAAGGTTTAGGAAAAGTGCCTAGTTGCTGAAGAAGGTCAAGATTTTAAAATTGATGACAGGGAGCGTAGAAGATGGTCAAAATACCCTATTGAAAGGCATGCTGCTTCTGTGTACACTAAGAACATGTTCTACAGATTTTCAAAGGAATTTGAAAAAACTGCAGAATATGATGTGAAGCTAGTAGGTGAATTCCAGTACTGTATGGTTCCAAATGACACAAAAGTCTATGGCTATGGCAAGAGAAATTACATAGTTACAGCTATTGAGGGTGATGAGAGTTACTTCTGCGAGTGTAGCAAATTCGATAGAGACGGGATCCTATGTTGCCATATCATGAAGATATTGACAAGGTTTGGTGTCAAAACAATACCTGACCGATATGTGCTGTGACGCTGGACACAAAAAGCAGTTGAAGACATTGAGAAATGTGTCAGCAATGCACATTTGCAGGCTGATTTGATAGCCGTGGAATGCCGTTGAATAATAGGAAGACACTATGGTTCATTGTTCTCTCTACATCATTTACTGAGTTGGCAGCTGAGGGGTGTCTTTCAAATGAAAGATACACTATAATGCAGAAGCACATCAAGGCAATGCGCTCTGAGATTAAAGAGATTAAAGAAAGAAAGAAGGCCAGTAGATAGAAAGAGAGCAAGACACTTGAACTTGATCCACTTACTACTGATGGTGTGCAAGTAACAACAGCCAACATGGTTAATGCCGCAGCAGCAACGACACCAGGTTTGGTCGTGAAAAAAGGCCTCTCCAAAATATTTGTATTATTTATCCTGATCTATATGTTTTTTAAGCATATCCTGGTCTGCATTTGTTTCAGGTGGTGATGTTATTTCTCCTAGCATTCCAACTAGTGCTGCATCGATGGCAGTGGTGGGCAACCCGCCTAGGTCAATTGTGAAGGGGCGCAAGAAGGAGAAAAGACTGAAAAAGGGGATGAATGCAGAGCCGAAGAGGAAGAACAAATGCAGACTCTGCAAATCTACGGAACACAATGCTGCAAGGTGTCCGAGGAAAGAAGAGAGGGGTTTGGACTAAGGAGGAGTGACTGCTTAGTAGAGTCAATTACTCCTATTAAATGAAATATATATAGTCTTTGAATGCTGTTGCATCAGTTATGTTAATGGAGAAAAAAAAGAGTGGAAGATCTGAAAGTTACTTTTTGCAAACAACTAATATGTTGGTTGGATTTCTACCGATGTACGTATTAAAACATGTTAAAATACTTATGCACCTACTGTGGTATTCATATGGAACATGGCAGGGGAAGCTGGGAACATGGCAGAAACTGATTACCTATGGCAAGCCCAGGATCTTTTTCCAGTCTGTTGTCCCATTCTGCCTGTGTGTTAACCACTTGTATGTCAGCATCTTCTGTATGTTTGGAATGTCCTTCTCCTGGAAATTGATTACCTTCGATCCATCCCAATGCTCAGTGTGCATGAGTGTCACACCCCAAAATTCTCATTTTGGGACGTGAGCAAATTACACTAGGTAAATACTAGATTTTCTCATATTTCTAAAAATTCGAACATATAGTTTATAGAAAAGCACTTAATTACAGGAAAAATGTATTTTATAAACAATCAATATAGGGTATAAGGTTTTGCTTTTGCATTCATGCTGTATGGGTTTCATAGGGTGTTTATTGTATGAAAAATGTATTTAAAAATGAGGAAGTTTTAGCTTCCGTCAAAATAGAACTCGATGTTTAATCTCTCCTGTCTCATCGTTGGGCAAAATCATTTTACGAGAGACATAACTCACGCCACCTCCTTTTATCTCAATGACCAGTGGGCCCTGCTCTTTATCTATCCAAACCACGCAGTCTGTAACAATCCTAGCGAAACTGAAGCCGCGTCTCCTCTGCAGGCCACGCCACCGTCCTCCTCTTTAAACGAGAAGACGACGACACCCCCCTCCTTCCTTTCTCATGTACACAAGCTGCCTCCTCCTTACCATTGCACCAGTGCCGGTGTCGCCGCCGCCGCCGCCGCTGTCATCCCTCAGCCCCGTCGGTGAGTTCCCACCATAAGTTTCTGTTCTTCATGTGCCTGGTTATCACGTCCTCCTCTCGTCTTTGTCTCCCTTTTGTCCACACCGCAGAACCGCCAGGAAGGGAGCCCTGTCCATCTTGTTACCATCCTGAAGAAGCAATCGAGTCGATGGACCACGATGTGGAGCACCGGCAGCCACACTCCTCCCCGTCCTGCATCTGTTACCCGTCGCCGCTGATCTCCAAAGTGCCCTAGGTGAGATCCCTATCTCGCTATCTTTTCGTTTTGCCGCTTCCCGTCGAATTCCGTCCGCCGTAGGCCAATTTACAGTTTTCCGGTGAAGCTCCGGCAACGAAACCTGCAAGCGTTCATGGCACCGCCGTGCTGGACGTCGTCGTTCAGTTCTGAAGGAAGGAGATGGTCTGGTGTTCATTAGATCCTAAATCAACAGCCCATATTAGATCCAAACATACCCCTTCGCGAACCAATCAGGCAGTGCCATGTGTCCTACATAATCCCAGTCAGCGGCACATGTGGATCCCAGTCAGTGCCACATGTGCAATGCGTCAGCATCAGAGCCCAGTCAACCTCCATTTTGCATTCCAGCCCCTGTCCTTGTAGATAATCGCAACGCATTTATTCTGAGTTATGTTATCTTACACTCTAGCACTTGAACACCTTGATAATTATCGTCCTGGCTCCAATCATTGTACTTTTTCACCATAGCCCTTGTTAATTCTCTTATTTTGTTTACCTTTCGCAGCCTGGTTATATTTCTATTCAAGCCCTTCACGACTTTAGATCTTTACATATAGGACCCTAAACCTTCAAACCCTTGTATCCGATTCATGCGATTCTTGCGCTCACGAGTTCGTAGCGACGAGTACTACACGTTAATAACCTTTATAGTACGATTTTATAATATTTGTTGTACTGTTCTTTTGTAGTTGTTTGTCCTCTTGTATGGTGCTTGATGCGAATCGAAGAAGGCGATCGTGAACCCCGCGGAGCAAGGGTTCAACATTGTTGATCAACCTCAAGTTAAACGGCAAGTGTTCCTTGACCATAACCCACCAACCTACTTTATTTTATTTTAAATAGAGTAGTTAGACCATTAGTTGCATGCTGTGTCATTAATATGAATCCTATGTTAGGGTTTACTAGCTAGATTTTCTTATATCATTCCTTGAAGCCGGGTTGGTTGGTTTAGTAGTTATGCTTAGCTTTGCAGTCTTTTGGGTTGGGCTAATAAAAGCAACCTATGTAACATGATAATATAGTTGAGGAGGTCGAAACCTCGGTTATATATTGGTGTGGGGAATCTGAGCAGGATGGACCGAGTGGTATGATGGATTCGATTATTTCATTTGGAGTTTCTGGGCTTGTGCTGGTTCCTACCTCGGATTTTAAGGACCGGTTCATGAAGCCTGTAACCAGGAATACAGCGCAACCACGGGGTCCATATGGCTCTGGACCTGGCCAAGTAATTAGTTGTCCCACTGGTTTACATTGTCAGACGGTTTAGTGGCACACGAGGGGGGTTCTGCAGTGGAGGAATATAGACTCCCCTGTTGGCGCCGAATCCTTAGTGGGTGTTTACTGGTGGGAACTCATGACTTTTGAAAAGCCTTGTAGTGGGACCTTGGCCGATCACCTCGGAAGTGTGAGGTGTAATGGGAAACACGACCCGTAGGGTAAAGATGTGCAACCTCTGCAGAGTGTAAAACTGATATATCAACCGTGCTCACGGTCAAGAGCGGCCTGGACTTCTTCGTGATTAGTGGTGCTCCAGATGGTTGGTTGGATGGTGGCTCGGATGGATTTCAGATGGATGGTTGGTTCTTGTTCGGATGGTGCTTTACATCTAGTAAATAGGTGCTAAGGACTTATGGTTAAATTAAGGATATGTTGCTTAAGCGCGAGTTAAACCTATAAAGCCTTCCTATTTTAGCCTCATGTCATATTCTTTCTTACACTTGCGGAGTACAATTCGTTGTACTCACCCTTCCTTTGTCCCCTTGCTATCCCCCAGAGACGTTGCAGAGTTCATGAAGACGACGGCGTCGACAAGCGTTGGTTCTAGGCTGGTGTACCCCCGGTCGGCTGCTTGTGGAGATGGGGTCCCGTTCCGCCGAAGACTCTGATGTATCTTTGTATCTTTTCTTTTAGACCTCAGGTCATTTTGTATTGTTGTTTATCGCTTTTGTAATAACATTGGCTATGATTTCACTTTGTAAGTGTTGCATGTATGATTAAACTGATCCTGGCATACATGTGATGGGCATTCGGTTTTGTTTATAAAACCGGGTGTGACAATGAGCATGTGAAAACCGTAGTCATGGCTGTAAAAAAAACAAAAAAAGAAAACAAACTTCAGCGACCACCTACGTTTTGAGGGGAAAGGATTAAAAAAAGGATGAAACTTACTTATTGGTTTGTAGTGGAACATCAATGTCGACCATGTTGTAGTTTGCAATGTCGACCTTTGAATCTGATAGTGGATTTTCCACAGTTCTTTTATTCCAGCAATGATGATGTTGCAACATCCGCGGAGATGTTCATCTTCCAATGACCTCCATGAGTCAAGAACTTCAAAGCGGCTGTTGAGGATGTTTAGCAAGAGAAGAAAGTAATGTTCAACCATCATGTCTAAGTCTTTTTGATAAATCATTTGTAGAACTAGTAAGATACCTGTGTTTAATGTGTTGTCAAAATCGTGTGGAGAAAAAAAAAGTGAGTACATTTTTCAGTGACAAAAAAGTGCTTACCATCTGTCGGTGGTCTAGATGGTTTGTCCCCATCCTGAAGACACGCTTAACCTTGCTCCTAGTAAGCTGGCCTGATTGCAGATATCCCTTTGAAAAGGTTGCAGTGCAAACAAAAAGGGCATGTTTATGATCTGGTAGGGGGAAAAAGGAGGCAAGGAGTTAAAGCAACGATGCACAGGGGGGCACTCACTGAAACGCGTAGTGGTAGCACACGTTTGGTAGCCTTCCTGCCCACGGGATCAATAGCAAAGAGGCCAATCTCTGCAACAACACAATCTAGCTTCCCTCCAGGTTTGACCGATAAAGCAAGCTCTTTGAGTGTAATGTGGAAATCATAGTAGTTGATTATAATGACCCTGTGCCAAAATGATAGTGAAGGATTAAATTTTGAAAATACAAATGAGGTTAAAAAAAGCAGATTGGAATGTAGGGGAAATTGCAAAGGTAAAAACAATATACATACTCCTTTTTGCTTTTGGGGCTGGATCTGGTTGAAGGTCCTTGGCTGCCCAACACAGCATTATACACGTCGCACACATCCTTGCTGCATCTAAATGAGCTGGCTATTGAGATGCCAATATATGGTGATTGCAGAGCAGCACCTTTCCTTGGTTGTCTCCTTGGTGCAGGCTGGTAGGCAGGTGTCACAGATGAGTTGACACCACCAGGCTCTTTATGCATTGATAAAGGAGTTATGGTTGTAGCTGCAACATCAGTTCTTGCTGCATCTTGATGGCACCTCATGTCAATGTTGGTTGCCCCCTGAAGCTGGGAAGAACTGGCCTTTCTCTTTTTAACCTGCTTAATGGCATCCTCTTCAATCTTTTGCCATAACTCAGATTCAATCTGATCGAGGGAGCAAGCGGAGCCTGGATCATTCCCTTGGAGTCCAGAATCATTTCCCTGTTGGGGTGTGGACTGTTGCTCTCCAGAAAGATTTGGTTCGTGCTCATCAATGGACTTCATGATATTGAAGTCTGGTGGAGTAAAGTCCAAAGAATTGCTCCTAGAAATTGGATTTGCATTGCTGATCTTGTGACTGCAGCCTTCACCCGACTTGCTGAGGACCCGGTGTGTCCGAGGACCGGTGGATGGTCGTTTCCTGGTGTGATAAGTGATCGACAACGTGGTGTGGATTGACGTTTCCCTTGGCTCAAGTATTGCAGGTGTAGAATGCGGCTTGATTGCAGTGGTGCAGGTGAAGAACAGGCGCGAAAGGTCTTAGCCATGGCGGCCTCCGAGGAGCGGAGAGACAAGTAGGCTTGGTTTGAGGGACCCGGTGGCCAGATGGATCAAGTGCGGTTCACATGGTGGCAAGAACGAGCAAGGGGACGTGGTTCCGGTGCGAGGTAGCGGCTTACAACCGAAGCTCGTACGCGGACGATAAGCCGGCGCAAGGTAGCGGCTAACAACCGAAGTTTGCGCGCGGGGTTTGGTGATTTGGCCACAAAATCATCGGTAGACGGTTTCCCTTGGTTTGGGCCTCAAAACCAAGGCCGAGGACTCGACGAGGCGAGATTGGGCAGCTGGGCTGAGGTGACCAGCCAGGGGCGGTTTAACCGCCTCCCCCTGGACCGGCCCAAAATCGGCGTCGAGAAGCTTCGATCCGGAGGACACGCGACGTGACTGCAAGGCTTGCGTCGGTGGGAAGCTAGCTTGCAGTGGAAGGTGTCCCAGCCGGAAAAATCTTCACGGAAAATGTCAAATTTGCCCTTGAGGGGTATGTATCACTTAGGGGTAGTTTAGTCTTTAGAGCAGCACCACTTAGACTATATAATAGACCCCCTAGGGGTTGGTGGCTGTAATCTAGGTAGTCTAGTTTTATTTCCCTTGCACTTGAACTATTTTCCTTTAGTTTTTCTTTCTAGTTTTCCATAGGCTAGCCAAGTGCTTCACCGGAGAAATCTTTGAGAGGGTTGGATGAAGGGAGGATAGCTAGCCTCTTTGTAAAGAAGTTGTCCTCGTGATGTATGGAAGATTTGGCTTTCTTGTATCCCTCTTTGTGTGATTTCGTTGTTCATCCCGTTGCTCTTTTTGGCCCCTTTGGGAGATTTTCGATTCCTTGTGTTTGAGGTCGTTTCCTTGCGTGTTTGTTTGGGGGATTCACACATGAGGTCGTGGACACTCTTTTCCTGGTGATTTGCCCCCTCAAAACGCAAAGAATCGCTTCGGATTTAGGGATTTTTGGATGAACTCGGGGTGGAAGTGTTCTTCACGAGATCTGAGATTCCGGGAGTTCTATTGGGTTTGAGGTCGAGATCTTTGGGGAATATACTCCACTGGAGGTGTACATCATCTCCCCAAAGTTTCGTCTCAAGAGCTCAAGCCGTTTGGGAGATCGACTCACGAGTTGACTTTTTCCTGAGAGCTGCCAGACCAGGCCGGTTTTGACCGCCCCCAGGAGGTTAAACCGCCCCCCCCTAGGCGGTTAAACCGCCCCTAGGGAGGTTAAACCGCCCCTAGCTGGGTGGAGAAGGTTTTGCCTCGTTTTGGTTCGGTTTGTGTTCATTTCGATCGATTTGAGTTCCGCTGTGTCTTTCTTGTTCCTAGGGTCAGTAGCTTGACAGTGGCTACGTGATCTTGGCAAGATCGCTTTCGGAGGCGTCGGAGTTGTTTTGGGAGAATAGCTGGATTGGTTGGAAAGAATTTTTATCGGCTCCCATTCACTCCCCCCCTCTCTGGTCGCCGTTTCGGTCCTTCAATTGGTATCAGAGCCGGTTACGGGTCTTTGCGACTCTAACCAGTCTAAGATCCAAAGATGGCGTACCAAGATCGGGGTTCCGGGCCTCCACACTTCGATGGGAAAAATTATCCGAATTGGGTCGCGCGTATGGGCGCTTTCTTGTGAGGCAAAGGAAAGTTGTTGTGGGATGTGACCAAAGATGAACACTATGTCAATCCCACCAACTTAGATGCCCAGGATGCGAGAGATAAGTTTGAGGCAAACGCTAGAGCTGTTGATTACTTGTTCCGTGCTTTGTCTGCTGAGGAGTTTGAGCGAGTTTTGGGCGAGGACCTAGCTAGCCAGATCTGGCAGAAGCTCAAGGTAGCCCACGGTGGTGATAGCCATGTGAAGGCTAGGCTTTTCTCGATGTATCGCAGAGAGTATGAGAATTTTGCTTACTTGCCTGGAGAGTCTATTGATGCTTTGTTTCAGCGTTTCACTTCCATAGTCAACAACATGAAAGCCAACATTACCGTACTCCCATACTCGGATCATGACAGAGCTATCAAGCTCTTGCAAGCACTTGATAGATCCGTGTGCGGTGCCAAGGTTGAGGCGATCATGGAGTCGGCTAACTATGAAACTTTGTCTGTTGATGAGCTTTTCTCCAAGCTGAAGTCTTCTGAGGTTGATAGACAGTTGCTTGCCAAGGCTAAGAGTCCGACTGATCCTCATAGTCTGGCTAGTCGGTGGCTCTGGTTATGGATAGGCTAACACTTCCAGACACTTTTCTTTGTCTTCACTTGTGTCTCTTCCAGATGAGGAGTATGAGGTGCTGAGCGAGGAGGATCTCGCGTTGCTCATGAAGAGGTTCGAGAGGATGTACCAGAATCGCAAGGGTTCGAGGCGTGCCGGGAGTACGTGCTACAGATGCAGGAAGATGGGCCACTTCATCGCCGAGTGTCCCGAGGAAATCAAGAAACACAAGCACCGCCCGCGAGATGAGCACAAGCACCGCTCCAAGGACAAGGACCACTCCAAGCACAAGAACAAGGAGGAGAACACCGACACCTCGTCAAGCTCAAGCAGCGAGGAAGAAGACCGCGGCCACCGCAAGGAGAAGAAGCACAAGAACCGCAACTTCAACGGGCTTTCTGGGGTCGCTATGAACTTCTGCACCATGGCGCATGACTCCAACAACAAGAACATCTCCGACTACGACTCCGACTCCGACTCCGAGGATGAGGTATCAACTGATCCTGCCTCTTTGCGTAAGGAGATTGCTAGGCTAGAGCAGTTGGTCGATAACCGTGATGATGTGCTTAGGAAGACCAACAAGGAGAAGAGAGAGTTTAGGTCTTTGCTAGGAGAGTCGAAGGAGAGAGTAGCTGAGCTTGAGGCCTTACTTTCTGAGACTGGAAAGAAGGCGATGGATTTTGAGTCTTTGCTTTGCGAGTCTACGGAGAGAGCAGCTAAGCTTGAGTCGGAGATTTCTGTGTTGAAAGATGCTCCTCTTGTGTCTGATGAAATTGAATGCTCGTTCTGTGATGTGCATCTTGCTGATCTGGTTGTTCTTAAGGAGAAACACATGACATGCTTAGATGATCTAGAAGATGCTAGGGTTGAGATTGCTGAGTTGAAGTCTAGACCTTCTTTGCTAGGTGCTTGTACTTCTTGTCCTGCTTTACATACTCAGTTGCTTGAATCTCGTACCATGATTAGTTCGCTTGAAGCTCAATTGAAATCTCCTATTGCAAATTCTTGTTCTGCATGTGATGTTGTCGCTTTGAAGAATGTTGAGCTAGAACAATGTGTTGATCGTTTGCAAGATGAGAATGATGAGTTGCGACAGTGTTTGGGTTGGTTGTCGGGTCGCGAGCCTCAGCTTAAGATGTTGATTGTTGGTTTTAAGAGAGCTGATGGTCGTGGTCTGGGTTCTGAGAAAGTTGGTGAGAGTAGTGGTGAGAAAGAGAGAGAACCTGAAAACTCCATCACAAACATTTCCACAAACCCACAGAAAGCCATTCTCAAGAACAACTTCACACCCAAACCCAACCACCTGTTGAACAAGCTTGACACCACTCCTGATCCTCCCAAGTTTCCCCCTAAGACAAGCAACTTCCAGAAGAGGGTAGCCTTTGTGAGGAGTGTGGTTTACCAGAAGAGAGAGTTGAGAGAAACCCCAATGCCAAAGCCAGTCTGCTTCCATTGTGAGCATTGTGGAAGGGATGGACACCTTGAGGAGTTTTGCTGGAGGAAGAAGAGGGAGGTGAGACGAGAGAAGGAGATGGGGAACAGGGACAGGTACTACTCTTCCCGTAGTGTGTCTGTGTCTCGTTCACCTTTGCCTAGAGGAGAGGCCATTGTGCGTACAGTTCCTTCTTTGGGTAGTCATGGTGTTCCAGCTCGTGGTGGTTTTGCTAGGCGGCATCTGCTCGTGGTCAGTTTAGTTCAGGGAGGTTTGACCATAGCTTTGAGGCTAGGAGAGAGTCTAGGCCACGTTTTCCCCCGCATGGTGCTAGAGGTCCGATTGCGAGAGACGAGAGGGTTTCATGTGGTAGAGTTGATTTTGCTAACCCCTCTTTTGAGCAGATGGCCCGACACTGGTTTGACTCTTTTTGTGCTAACCCCAGTGTCGAGTCATTCGCTCGTTCTTGTTCTCGCTTTTGATTGTGCAGGTGTGAGGTATGGAGAACATGAGCTTGGTGACTCTTGGTCTTTTGCATGATGAAGGTTTGATGGTTCTCCACACCTTTTTGGATGGCCCCGATGTGGCCCTTGTACACTATGTATTGTGAGTATATCCCTTGTACACTCTTGTGTTCATCTGTGTATATTTAGCTTGCTTTGTGCCCTATCATGATTTTTATGTTTTATGTAGCATATTGTACATTTGTTTATCTGGTATCCTTTTAGTTGGTATCTTTTGTTGCATTTTGCTCATTTGAGATTTCTCTTCTTTTTTATGATGGAGCTTTCCGTTTGCTTTTGTACACCTTTTCTAGTTTTTCTAGGTGTCTTTGATTGAGGGGGAGCTCGGCTTTATTTATTGGGGAGTATTTGCTCGACTTGATTTGGAAAGGAGAGGATTTGCTTAGAGCTTTTGGATAGCATGAGTTTGTGAGGTTGCTGAGTTGGCACTTTGGTTGTGCATTTCATGGGTGTTTGAAATTTGAACCTGAACCTTGGATTTGCATTTTGGTTGCACATTCCAAGGGGAGCTTTGTATTTGTGCTTTGATCGCGCTTGTGTTTTGAGTTTGAGCTTGCCCATGTTTCTAACCAAAACCAGCTTGCAGACATTTTCACCAAACCTCTTGACCAAGCTACCTTCACCCGCTTGTGAGGGAAACTTGGTGTGTGTGCGTTTTTCTAAGCTGAGTTTTGCAAGCTTCTCTTGTAGCATATGTATACTATTGTACCATCTTTGTATCTTGATGTACATTTTTTCATTTTTGCATCTTGTGATATATCATGCTGCATTTGTATCATTTCTTAGGATGAGCTTCTCCTATATGCAGTGATTGCTACAACTTGCTACATTTTAGAGTTTAGGCAGGCTGGCTAGAGATTGATTGTATGGATGGCTATGCTCTTGATGGTTTTGATATATATTCTATTGAGATAGTCTCCTTTTTAAATTAAAATGACAAACTGAACTTAAACTCTTTCACCCATGGGTAAATGCCTTTGCATGTCTTGTTTGAGCCGAAATGGCTATATCTTGCTAAAGATCATGCTAGGATGTGATATTCTTTTCAATTGGGTCAAAGACCTTTGTCATTGTAAATGTTTAGCCCATGCTTTATCTTGTGGAGGACCATAAGCTTCTTTTTGTCGCAAAGACATTTCATGTACCATGCTTAACTTGAAAAACTTGAAAAATGAGATGTCTATGCATGAAAGAAGAAAGATGAGAAAAAGATATATTTGCAGAAAATTATGCTCATGTCTCTATGCTTTCACCATTGCACACACTTGCACACATGGGTGCTAAGCGGTTGCATGCTGTTTGCCGGAGAAGTCTCCCATGAGAAGTGAACACATGGCTCCGTGCTTTGACATGACATGAGGTAGAACTTGGGTGTTTATGATGATCTTTTGTCAAGAATGATTGTCCTTTCATGTTTTTTGGTGAGATGAGGTTCATTTTTTCTTGATTGTCCTTCCATGGTTAGGACTTTGCTCATGTGGTGACATTTTTTATAAAACTACACAATTTGATCATGGCTTTGTCAATTGGCTATATGTCTTTACCTTCTTGATGGCAATGCCCGTGTCACATGATGAACTATCTTGTTTGCCTCTTCTCTAACTTGTAGCATTTTGTATTGCTCATTGTACATTTGAGAAACTTGTAGTTGCATTTTGTACATTTTTTCCTTGATTTGTGCATTGTCAACAAGGGGGAGAATTTCTGGAGCATTTTGCAAGGGGGAGAAGTTGATGAACTTGTGAGAAAGTTTTTGAGTCTTGTTTTCGATTTCTTTTATAGTTTCTTTTACTCTCAATGGTTACTATGTGTGTGTTGTCAATGCACTCATCCAGGGGGAGATTGAGGACCCGGTGTGTCCGAGGACCGGTGGATGGTCGCTTCCTGGTGTGATGAGTGATTGACAACGTGGTGTGGATTGACGTTTCCCTAGGCTCAAGTATTGCAGGTGTAGAATGCGGCTTGATTGCACTGGTGCAGGTGAAGAACAGGCGCGAAAGGTCTTAGCCATGGCGGCCTCCGAGGAGCGGAGAGACAAGTAGGCTTGGTTCGAGGGACCCGGTGGCCAGATGGATCAAGTGCGGTTCACATGGTGGCAAGAACGAGCAAGGGGACGTGGTTCCGGTGCGAGGTAGCGGCTTACAACCGAAGCTCGTACGCGGACGATAAGCCGGCACAAGGTAGTGGCTAACAACCGAAGTTTGCGCGCGGGGTTTGGTGATTTGGCCACAAAATCATCGGTGGACGGTTTCCCTTGGTTTGGGCCTCAAAACCAAGGCCGAGGACTCGACGAGGCGAGATTGGGCAGCTGGGCTGAGGTGACCAGCCAGGGGCGGTTTAACCGCCTCCCCCTGGGCCGGCCCAAAATCGGCGTCGAGGAGCTTCGATCCGGAGGACAGGCGGCGTGACTGCAAGGCTTGCGTCGGAGGGAAGCTAGCTTGAAGTGGACGGTGTCCCAGCCGGAAAAATCTTTGCAGAAAATGTCAAATTTGCCCCTGAGGGGTATGTATCACTTAGGGGTAGTTTAGTCTTTAGAGCAGCACTACTTGGACTATATAATAGACTCCCTAGGGGTTAGTGGCTGTAATCTAGGTAGTCTAGTTTTATTTCCCTTGCACTTGAACTATTTTCCTTTAGTTTTTCTTTCTAGTTTTCCATAGGCTAGCCAAGTGCTTCACCGGAGAAATCTTTGAGAGGGTTGGATGAAGGGAGGATAGCTAGCCTCTTTGTAAAGAAGTTGACCTCGTGATGTATGGAAGATTTGGCTTTCTTGTATCCCTCTTTGCGTGATTTCGTTGTTCATCCCGTGGCTCTTTTTGGCCCCTTTGAGAGATTTTCGATTCCTTGTGTTTGAGGTCGTTTCCTTGCGTGTTTGTTTGGGAGATTCACACATGAGGTCGTGGACACTCTTTTCCTGGTGATTTGCCCCCTCAAAACGCAAAGAATCGCTTCAGATTTAGGGATTTTTGGATGAACTCGGGGTGGAAGTGTTCTTCACGAGATCTGAGATTCCGGGAGTTCTAGTGGGTTTGAGGTCGAGATCTTTGGGGAATATACTCCACTGGAGGTGTACATCATCTCCCCAAAGTTTCGTCTCAAGAGCTCAAGCCGTTTGGGAGATCGACTCACGAGTTGACTTTTTCCCGAGAGCTCCCAGACTAGGCCGGTTTTGACCGCCCCCAGGAGGTCAAATGCCCCCCCTAGGCGGTTAAACCGCCCCTAGGGAGGTTAAACTGCCCCTAGCTGGGTGGAGAAGGTTTTGCCTCGTTTTGGTTCGGTTTGTGTTTGTTTCGATCGATTTCAGTTCCGCTATGTCTTTCTTGTTCCTAGGGTCAGTAGCTTGACAGTGGCTACGTGATCTTGGCAAGATCGCTTTCGGAGGCGTCAGAGTTGTTTTGGGAGAATAGCCGGATTGGTTGGAAAGAATTTTTATCGGCTCCCATTCACTCCCCCCTCTCTGGTCGCCATTTCGGTCCTTCAATTGCTGTCCTTGGTGGTATCAAAAGTTTTTCCCGTTGCATCTGGAAGCCTTAACCTCAACAATCTTTCCTTTAAAGTGCCAGGTTTGCGGGCTGGGGGCACAGTGGGTACCACGACTTCTAAAGCAACAGGTTCACACACAGCAGGTTCAGGTGCTTGCTCCCTAACCCTTTGGTTCTTGGCTTCCTGGAGGGCACTTAATCTTGAAATCAGTGGAATGTGATCTTGCTCATCAGTTTGGTCATGTTCTGGGGTGCTGGCAGATCTTTGTCCTCCAGATATGGTGCCGTGTGCATCATTTCAATTTGCTTCAGGTAAGGTGCCGTGTGTATCATTGGCAGCTTCTTCGCCAACCTCTGGGCTAGGGTCTATGTTGCTGGTGCTGGCAGATCTTTGTCGTCCAGGTATAGTGCCGTATGCATCATTCCCATTTGCTTCAGGTAAGATGCCATGTGTATCATTGGCAGATTCTTTGCCAACCTCTGGGCTAGGGTCTATGTTGCTGGTGTGGTAGGAATCCATGTTGTGTGCATCTCCTTCGTCTTCGTAGTCTGAATCTTTTGTTGTATCTTCATCAACAAACTTGGGTTCTTCTTCATAATCTGAGTCTGTTGGAACAAAGTATAGTTACTTTTTGCAAACAACTAATATGTTGGTTGGATTTCTACTGATGTACCTATAGGAACATGTTAAAATACTTATGCATCAAAAGTACTGTTGGATTTCTTCTGTGTGTTTAAAAAAACATACCTATGGCAAACTCAGGTTCTTCTGCTATGTCTTCATCAACCAAATCAGGTTCTTCATGCTCAGTGGTCCTTTTCCTCTTGGATCTTCTTAAACTTGGACCAGATGTTTCCTGGTCTTGTCCTATGCCAAGTGCCCCAACTTCGTGCACAAATGTGCCCAGCAATTGTGTGACGCCACTTATGACTTTGATGACAGCTTGAGAAAGTTTCCTCTTGTTCTGCATGAAACAAATGTTTGTGTAAAGAAAATAATCTATGGAAAGCGCAGGGTAAATGCAAAAAAAAATGATGTAGGCTACAGCAATGATTGGTAAAAAAATACTTTGATGCAAAATGTGTACTACCTGATCAGTAGTGCCTCTTGGTGCCATTGAGGATACAAATCTCTATACATCATCCATCTGAATAAAAGGGTCCTGGAGAACTGATTGAGCCAAATTCTTGAGCTGTACACATACAAAACAATGTGCAGTAACAAACAAAAGAAAAATGAGTGAAGTGTCCTGGCAGGAGAGAAAAAAAAGACATAGATAATGATATGTGATGGCAGTAAAAAAAGGGGAAATACAACTGCTATGTCAAAAATTACCTTGAGTTTTCCAAAAGATCCGTCACGGTTGGTGTCTTGAATTATAACAGTGTCTAACATCTTCCGCGTCCATGCAGCAATCCTTGGTTTCATTGCCGGTGTTTGCAAATTCTGAACTTCAACTGAATCTGCATATAGAACCTACATAAAAATGAAATGAGAAGGGGAAAAAAAGCGTTATACATACTGAATCTGAAAAAAAAACAGAAAATTAGAGAAAAGGTGGGAATCGAGACTAACCGCGAGCAATTGAATGCAGCCTTTCATGGAATTTTTCTTGTTGAGGTTGCTGGAAGCATGCTTAAGCTGGTCAACAACAAACTGGCACCAGTTAAGATCCTTCACCTTGGATAAGTCCACTAGTGCTGGGTAACATCTGGGGCTGATTCCCGTGCTGGTAGGAGGGCACAAGAATGCAGAAACTGCTAACATGAGCCAGGATCTAAGGAAGTCTTCATTTGCTTCCTTGTTTTCCTTCACCCTGGTAACTATTTCCCCTATCTTTGGTGCAATACCCTCCCTTCCCACATTATACTTCTTATGAATGAAGTTTATAGCTTCCACATCGAGCTCGTATCAAACAATGTCGCCCTTGTCTGGCAGACCTAGCATATTTGCAACTGTCTCAGTTGTCACTAGAATTTTGCCCCTGCCTGGCAGCACAAGCTGTGAAGACTCAGCGTTAAAGCATTCCACTATCAGCCAGTTTGCAAACTCCAATGGTATTGTAGGGCATGCAATTTTCAAGAGCCCTCCAAATTTGACGCCACATATCATTTTCTTCTGATCATTGCTTAGGTGCTTGTAAAGTTTGAATAACCTAGAAGGCGATGCCCGGTTTCTTCAGACCTAGAAAAATACAAAACACTAGGATAAGATACGGGCAGTGCACAGAAAAGTAGTTACTGTAAAAAAAATAAATAAATTAACAACATGTAACGGAGTGGTTATGATTGCGTGATGTACCGTTTTGGGCAATGTTGGCCCCCTTGTTTTCTGATTCTGCCCTTTAGCCATTTTGTAGCTGGAATAAAAAGAGAAAAGGGTTAAACTAAAATGTTAAAGAGCCAAAAAACAAGATGGGGAAAATGCAAATTGTATATCTATACTATAAGGATCCAAAACAATTGGTAAAAAAGTGATTTTCTAAACCCCTCCATACCCCTCACAGCGTCCCCACTTGACAGGAGTCCATTAAAAATGTTTAGCTATCAAGCAATTGAAGGGACGTTCAGAAATGTTTCTGGGCAAGATCCGACGCCCCTCGTCGAGTTATGGCGGCAGAAATCAGGGAAAAGCATAATTTTTTATGCACCACGATCCCGCCTACCCGCTCGCATACCCGCCGGCAGGGCCTCCGTCAATCACGATCATCTCAACGAGGGTGTTTCCTTCTGCGCCAATTCCTTTCCTTCCCATCCGTCCTCGCCCCAGCACACATCTCCTCTGGCTCAGGCTGCAGCGACGTACTGGACCACGGGAAGGCGGAGGAGGCCGGCCGGATTTCCCATCGCCGGCGCCACCTCCGACTCCGGATCGGACGCCGACCTAGACACCGCCATGCCCCATCGACACCTCAACGAGACCGGCAACGGCATCTCCGTCGTGGATCTCGCCTCCGACGAGGACGAGGAGGTGAATGGAGAAGATGAAGCAGAGTGGGAGCGCAGAGGGACGTGATGGTGCGGGAGGCAGCGCGCGGGGTGGACTGGCATTCTTGGAGTACGAGCGCCGTCGCGGATCATGGATGTGATGCGCGGCGTCGAGTTCTCCGGCACGCCGTCGTGTGCCGCACTCAGTATAAAGCCACCTGCGTCCCGGCCCCCTGGTATGTGCCACCGTCGCCCCCTCCGATTCGCAACCTAACCTTGTTCGCACGCCGCCGTCGATTTGCCTCACAGCCACTTTTCCAATCGGCTTTTCCCTCCCGTCGCTTGCTCCGAGATCCAATCTATGAGCCCTTCTTCTCCCCACAGCTGCTACCCTCTGGCGCTACTGCACCTCCGATTGCTGGTATATCAACACTCCTTCCATTCGTTCCCAGCTTGTTTTTTTGTGTCATTTGATTAGTGGCAAAACAAGTGCAGTTAGTAAATCAGGTTCCATCTTGAATTCTTGTGTAATTGTTAACTATTATTATGGCGTTTTCTTATCTCCAATTCCCTTAGTTCTCGATCTCATTTTTCTACCCCGTCATGCACGGTTGATTAGGGTATCCCGTATTGATGAATTCTTGATTGATTAGCTTTATTAAGGAATGAAAAAAATGGCATCCCGTATTTATAGATGTCCCATGTCTTCTGCTTCATATGATTTATATTTCTTGTTTGTACTGTTCAATCATGCAGGCCTCACTGGTGCTTTGGTATGCCCGGTGACAGCGCATGGACATTCCTGGCAAGGAATGGCATCTGACATCTCTGTGCTTTTGAAATTATAGATGCATTTGCTCCAATGTATTTTGGTTGTTCTCTATTTGCGTGAGCTATATTTGCAAGTGCTTCAATTGAATTTCAGAATGTGAATGCAAATTAGTCAGGGATAATGCAAACGATTTTTTTCTTGTGCGTCTAGCTTGCAAGGTTATCTCTCGTTTGTGGCACACATTATGCAGGTTCAGGAGACGTTCCTGCGGCTGCTGGAGCGGCGGCTCAAGAACGTGCCGGCGCAGAGCCTGCCGGACCTCTCCCGTTCTCACTCCTGGCGATGCTGCTCAGCCCGGCGCCGCGCATTAAGCGCACCCAGCGAGAGGAGATGATGGCGATCTGATGAGGACATGAAATACATGAAGAGTGTTAAACACACGTGGAAGGCATGGAGGACCAAAAAGGTTGATTGGAGACCAAGTCAAAGTATTCCCACGTTTTACACCAGGCTATCATGTCACTTTTGGTCTAAGAAAATAAAGAGATTGAATCCAACACGTTTTGGAAACGCTGAATTCGGACTGCAGGAAAATCCTGAGTTTCAACGGCCGCCACGACTTCATACGGACTCCGTTTTGGGCGTTCAAGTACTTGATGGAGAGCTTATGAAGTCTACTTTCATATGGATCCAGACTCATGTCCATATCTTTCCCGAGGCGGCCGCAATCGTCAAATCATTTACCGAAGGTTTTTCTGTTCAGGTGCTGCGACACCTTATTTTGGCCCACGGGCCGTGTATCAAGTTGGGTCCATTAGGGACGCGTCCTAGGGTTGGAGCACGACCCCAGCATCCCTTTGGTCGTCCTCCACCTATCATATACCCCCTAGCCGCCGCCAAGAAGTCTTCAGTTTTGTTTTACATCTAGCTTTAGCTACACCGAACACGCACAAATACGTGCTGTCCTCGTGTGATTCAGAACTCCACCTTCGAGTGATATTAAGATTGCTCGCCTCTTATTCTTGTTCGTTCTTCGATTGCGCACAGGAATTGATCTTCGTGATCAGGCTGATCTTGCTTCAACAAGGTCGATAACCACAGGGAGTTGGTTCAGCGATTGCATTGGCGCTTCGGGTTCGCTCGTCGTAGTCGGATCGTGAGGGTCTATTTCCGCCCAAGTCGAAATTATCCTCCACTCACCGAAAGATCGGCCACTCCAGCTCTATCAAGTGGTATCAAAGGACCAGGTTGATCGGTGAGTTTATCGAGTGTTTTTCATTACCTACAGTCCATAAAACCAAAACAAAAAGATTTATCAGGTTAGATCCTTGTCCCAGCACCCTTTTTAACCTTGCACTTTCTTTCAATAATTTGCGTTGTTGAATTTGTGTGCTTTGCGCGTTAAATTGTTGCTGGTTACTTGTGTTCTTGCCGCCGCCATATTTTTCCGCCGCCACCGCTCCACACCTCGCCGCCATTTTTTTTCCTCCCTGCTGTTCACGCTTTTAGCTCCCACGCCACCAGATCGCCCCCACCACGCGCCACCCCCTACTGATCTCGGCCTTTTTTCCCCACCACCGAACCTTTTCTCCCTTGCACGTCCCCCCTGTGGGATCGCCCCCACTGCATTCTGTTGGTAAGTCAAAAAACAAGAGAGAAGAAAGCTAAAAAAAAAGGGAAAGAAAAAAAAAGCGAAAGAAAAGAGACGTACAAAAAGGAAACAACTTTACCTGCAGCGCGTTTCCTCTGGGTCGCGCCCTTCCCCGTTCGTTGCAGCCTCCTGGTTGTTTGCTTTTGTTCTTTGGAAAGTCCAAAAAAAAAAAAACCGACACCAACTGAACCAGGCGTCAAACCAAAACCAAAAGCCACTCTCGTCGTCCCCTCCACAAACCGAAACTGAAGCAGGCTCGCTTTCCCCTTTCCGTTGACCCTCCCCTAGTTTTATTTTTTTATTCCCAAAACCAAACCGTGTTCTCCGACCAACCAGATCGCCCTTCCCTTTTTCTGTCGCCCCCGCTCCCCGAGCAGAAACTGTCGCCGCCCCCCCCCCCCCCCCCCCCCCTCCATCACCTTGTTCCTTTTTCCCCTTCTTCTTGTTCCTGCTGCACTTTGTTCCAGCAACTTGGTTACGTGTTTAGCACTATAATTCAACTTTGCATTATTGATTGATTGTGCTAATCCTTGACTGGAGTGCAGCCTACCCAGAACTACACATATTCCTACGACAAGCCGACTTTGTTTCTCCAGGCAATCGCTGCTTCAATCTTTCACAGGTGCTACTTGTTGCTTGCAGTTCGCCCCTGTTGCTTGGTAAGAACGGATAAGAATTTGATCGCAACATCTTTGTGAGCATCTCATACACACACATACACACCTTTGCTGTCCTAGTATTTTTTTTTGTTTTGTGTTTGCGCTAATCATGTCAGGAGACGTCAACGACATCGTGGCACGATTCGATGCGTGGTCTACGTCGGTCACGGCGTTGCACAAGGACTATGACAGTGACATGGAGCTAGACGATGGAGATCGCCACGGTTGTACCCGCCGTGTGGTATGTCATCCACACATTGACTCATTTGCTACAATTAAATTTAATATACCCTCTTATAATGGCAAATATGATCCTGCTGCATATCTTGATTGGGAAATAGAGGTCCAACAGAATTTTTCATGCCATGATATTCCTGCTAGTGCACAAGTTACAGTTGCTATTAGTGCATTTGCTGATATTGCTTTAATTTGGTGGCGTGATTATAAACAAAGACACCGCACTGCCATTCCCACCACTTGGGCACAATTAAAAACTGCTATGCGACATAGATTTGTTCCTTCCTATTATGCCCATGATTTGCTCAATAAACTTAAGCGTTGTCAGCAAGGTTCACAATATGTTCAGGAATATTATTAGGAATTACAAAATGGTATGATTCGTTGTGGTTTATGTGAGACGGACGATGCTGCTATGGCACGTTTTCGTGGTGGTTTGAACCGCAAAATTCAGGACATACTTGATTATATAAGTTATGCTGATATGACCACATTGTTTGAATATGCTTGGCGAGCTGAACGTTAAGTGCAGAGACGCCGCTCGAAGACATATGCTAACTCTTTTGCAGGACGAACCCCAGCATCCATCGCAGCTCCTACTCTCCCCACGCCATCCACGGCTAGCACTACACCGCACGAGACGACGACCAAACCTGCAGCACCCTCGATTACAGGCAATGCTTCTTCCATAACCTCATGTGCAAATTCAGAACCATCACTTCACAATGCACCAATTTCTCTTATTGAAATTGAGAGCAAAGGTACTGCTCAAGATGCTCCACTCACGGCTGGTGAGACTTCTTCTGATGTGCTGAATTTTTCCACAACCCATGCTATCATGGAGCAATTGTTAGTGGAACCATCTCTTGATTTATCTTTGTCGCCTAATGTGCTTATTGTTCCTTGTGATAAAGATGATTTGTGTGACAATGCTTCTGTTGTACATGTTTTAAAATCGCACCCTTGTGCTGAAATTAAACATGATAACATAGAGCAACTATCGGTAGAACCCTTACTAATTTTGCCTTTGTCACAAGATCATTTGCTTGATGTACCTTGTGATGAAGAAGAGTTGTGTGATAGTGATTTTTTTATTCCTCTGCCACAATTACTTAATCATGATGATACACATGCTTTGGAGCCATATAATTATGCTGAAAATCAAATGTTTGTTCCAATTACTTGTGCAAATGATGAACAAAAATTGCTATCTTCTTTAAATACTTTAGGTTATATTGACTTTGTTGTTCTATGTAATCTAAATTGTTTGGAGGAGAGATTTCTTGCATATCTCAAATTGCCATGCTTATCTAGGAACACATATCACTTCATTGGCAAATATAATCACGATGGATAATATATGGTGCATCGAGTTTATATTTATTCAAATCTGGTTGGACAACAATGTGATAAGTTAGAGAGCTGCACTAAGAATAATCATGTCACATCCAATTTCTCTAGCTTTGTTTTAAAGAAACATGTTCAATCCAAAGAAGGGGAGCCTTGCTGGTTGCTACCTATGCCTGCTTTATCTTTTGTTGGTACTAATCTTGTGCAGGATCATGTTGACAACCATATTGTGTCGTCCGATCCAGAAGTCTACATTCCTTCTGAAATGTCTATGCGAGATGACACATTTGACAATTCGAAGCATGGTGACCCTCCTCCTCCCAATACATTTGGTTTCTTTTGTTTTCGGAACCCCGTTCTCCTTTGCGTTGTGCAGGATCGGTTTCAAGTACAATTGACGCCGAGGACGGCTTCTCGTCAAGAAGGGGAGGATGATGAGGACATGAAATACGTGAAGAGTATTAAACACACATGGAAGGCATGGAGGACCAAAGAGGTTGGTTGGGGACCAAGTCAAAGTATTTCCACGTTTTACACTAGGCTATCACGTCACTTTTGGTATAAGGAAATAAAGAGATTGAATCCAACACGTTTTGGAAACGCTGGATTCGGACTGTAGGAAAGTCCTAAGTTTCAACGGCCGCCACGACTTCATAAGGACTCCGTTTGGGGCGTTCAAGTACTTGATGGAAAGATTATGAAGTCTACTTTCATATGGATCCGGACTCATGTCCATATCTTTCTCGAGGCGGCCGCAATCGTCAAATCATTGACCGAAGGTTTTTCTGTCCAGGTGCTGCGACACCTTATTTTGGCCCACGGGCCGTGTATCAAGTTGGGTCCATTAGGGACGCGTCCTAGGGTTGGAGCACGACCCCAGCACCCCTTTGGTCATCCTCCACCTATCATATACTCCTAGCTGCCGCCAAGAAGTTTTGAGTTTTGTTTTACATCTAGCTTTAGCTACACCGAACACGCACAAATACGTGTTGTCCTCGTGTGATTCAGAACTCCACCTTCGAGTGATATTAAGATTGCTCGCCTCTTATTCTTGTTCGTTCTTCGATTGCGCACAGGAATTGATCTTCGTGATCCGGCTGATCTTGCTTCAACAAGATCGGTAACCACAGGGAGTTGGTTCAGCGATTGCATTG
The DNA here is from genome assembly GCA_015476505.1 of Urochloa ruziziensis. Taxonomy (NCBI): domain Eukaryota; kingdom Viridiplantae; phylum Streptophyta; class Magnoliopsida; order Poales; family Poaceae; genus Urochloa; species Urochloa ruziziensis. The sequence goes on along the minus strand of CM027125.1, from coordinate 10,022,051 downwards.
GCGCTTCGGGTTCGCTCGTCGTAGTCGGATCGTGAGGGTATACTTCCGCCCAAGTCGAAATTATACTCCACTCACCGAAAGATCGGGCACTTCAGCTCTATCACGATCATCGACACCATCATCCACGAGCACCAGGAGAACAGAGCCGCCGCCGCTGCCAGCGACAATGACGATGAAGAGGACTTGCTCGATGTGCTGCTGAGGATACAGAAGGAGGACCAGCTTGACCTGCCACTCACCACCGAGAACATCAAGGCCGTCATCATCGTAATATAATTAACATCGCTAGATATCTCTCCTCTTCATTAGAAAAAAATCATGGCCAAATCAAATCAAGTTGCAGATCGATGGCCATCTCCTGTGAATCTTCTTCTTCCTGCAGGATATCTTTGGCAGGAGAAGCAAGACGTCAGCGACGACGCTGCAGTGGATCATGGCGGAGCTGATAAGGAACCCGAGGATGATGCGTAAAGCCCAGAACGAGGTTTGGCGACCGTCATGGAGGACAGCTTCGGCGAGGTATGCTACCTGCCGCTGGTCATCAAGGAGGCGCTCCGGCTGCACCCACCGGCGCCGCTGCTGATTCCGTGGGAGAGCCGGAGCTCATGCCGAGTGCTTGGGTTCGACGCGCCGTTGCACCCTATGCAAGGTTCGTTCTCTCTCCCCACTTGTTCGATTAAATGCTCATGTGAACCTGTGATGTGGATTCATCTGCGTTGCACCGTGGTTTCAACAGTAGGTTTGATTATTTGAGTGTACTGGCAGAAATTGCTTGCTTTAAATCCTCTGCCAATTCGTATTCGTCCGGTTCATGGTTAGGTGTGTGATGTGCGATTTTGTGCCTGGTTCTGGCATGTCTTGTTCGTTTTGGAAATGTGATGTATAGTTGATAATGCGCTGTAGAATGTGGCCTTGACATTTCTGGTTTACTAATTCTTTCAGTGCAATGGGAGTAGCTCTAGGATGTCAATAAGCAAGTAACTGTGAACTGAACCATGAAATTTAAGCTATATTTTTTCTTCATATTCAGATTTCACTATTTTACTGTAGGTTCTCCCATCCCAAGTAGTACCCTATTAATAACAAGCATCCTATAAATAAACCATGTCGATAGTTCATTCCTTTTATTTAAAAGAACCCACTGAATTCTGAATTCTATAATATTAGCAATTTCTTTAGTACCTCTGATCATCTAAAAACTGTGTGCATCATCAGTTTAGGTGGTATGGCGGATGTGAACACTTCAAATCAAACTCTGATTGAATTGTACATGAAGCGTTAGATCCTCCCATGGTTTTACCCTTTTGATAATTGTTTTATAAATGTTAAATGGAAATTATCTGGAAAACATCATTCTTCTATATGATATATGTCACATGATTTTGTGATTTCAAGAAATGTTGTATAGTGCAGAGACATCAATAATCAAACAAGCCTTTGAAGTGTCAACATAAATTGTTGCAAAAAGGCCTCAGACGATTTGAAGGTCAGTTCATAAAAGAGACCATGGATGTCTTAAACTGTTATATTATGATTCTAAATACAGGCATCATGGTGACATCACAAATTTGCTAAGCTATGATCTCTACATGTGTAGCTATGTTGGCATTCAGGTATCCAATTACTAATCTCCATTTGTGCTCAGGTTTAGTATTTTTAGAGTTCACTTGTGCTACCAGGTATTATGAAGTTGTGCTAGAGTGTATTATTAGCCATAATTTATAACCTTTGAAAATGCTTATCAACATTTTTAACTATAGCATAGATTTTGTTTGGATCCTAAATATTTCAAATGCACGTAGCCTTGTTGAAATATATGGGCTTTACACACCTTACCATATATAGTACGTGTACACGTATTGTTTAGCCACCAATTTCAGCTATCTGTCAGTGTGGACATAGAGAAGTATAAAATATGGTGCCATCAATCATTGATACTTTAATTTCAAATTAGGTCTTTTTTATTTATTATGGTCAGGTAGTGTTATTCAATATCATGATTTGTTTGAACCACTTAGTTGATGAATTACAGGCTTAGTTAGTTTTTAGCAGATTCAAGAAGACCACAGGCTAAAAGGATGGTGGCTTTTCAAGATGGCAAAAGAAAAATATCAGACGACAGCGTACAATTCTTTTCTCTCAATAACCTAGCCATTCAAGATGGAATGCTTCTGCAGTATGCATGTGGTGTGGTTCGACTTTTTACCCTAGATGTTTGAGTTTTTCCTAAAATCATGTAGGAGCAATTTTTGCTTGAAAGGAATAGTCATGGCAATGCTCATGTAAACTCTAGAAAATTGTTAGTGCACGAAATTTTATCTTGAGGTTGAACAAATATTATATCCAGGTGAGAATCATATTATATCCATTCCCCATTTTATTTTCTTGCTATAGTACTTGAGATTGTTCATTTTCTTTGTGGAAAAGGGAAAATAGTAGTACCAGACTATTTTTTGCCTATCGAGAGTTATATTTTGCCAATATATTCCTGTAGAGTATATGTTAATTACTGGGCTATTTTTTTTGCTTATCTGACTGCTATTACACATTGTTCCAAATTTGTTCCCATGGTTATTTAGCTGACCTCATATATGAAATTATGAACTTCTAATGGGGGGAGTTTAACCATAAATTCGTGGCAGAAAACGCCCATAGTGCAGACCTTGCCAGGAGGATCCATTGGTGAAAGCCAAGAGGGTCTATGTGGAAAAAGCTTTCCTAGGTTGTCTATAATTCATTGCTAACCTGTTCAATGAGCAAGGGCCCAAAGCAGTGCTGAACCTTTTCTGTTGTTTCTGGTTCTTAGACATAAGATGAGCAAACTGGCATATAGAAGAGGATGTTATGAATTTGTTCATGGATGAGATGAAGATAGAGTGGGGAGGGAAAGAATATGATAACAGAGGGCCAAATGTTTCGTCAACCATTTGATGTTGTCCTTGTTGGAGCTAGAGTTGTCGAACATGTTTTATATTTGTTTGTATATTGGGAAATTATGAGTCTGATAATTCATGAATTTGTTATTGTGCCTCCTTGAGTTGATAAGAAAATCTATGTTGAATTGATGACTTCATGAAGTTAGTTTGTGATATGGCGAAGTGGACAATTGTGAAAAATTGATGATTCCCTGAGTTATAAATTTTCAGTTTATTGAGAGCTCGAAGTGGACAATTGTGGCATGTGTTACATTTTTTATTATTGAATAATTTTAGCGAGTTGATTACTGAATCAAAAATATAACTATTGTTGATTATTATTTTAAAGGTACACCTTTCCAAACAAAATATAATTTATCGTTATTAGATCTTTTGTAAATATGAAATCTTATTTGCTTTTTTAACACGTGCCTGTGGCATGTGCCCTTCTGCTAGTGATATAAAAAAATAGTAAAAAAGCAACTTAGGATAATATAAAAGACATTTTATTATGATCTGGTACGCAGCTTAGAGCAATCTCATAAGCAAATTATTAACACAAACTGAAAAGAGTTGCGTAGTTAAACAGGGAGTTAGCACGTAGTTTTAACAGGGTGTTAGCTATAACACAAAAATATAACACATGCACGTAGTTTTAGAGCATATTATTAATAGGGAGTTAGCGCGTAGTCTAGAATATACACTATGGACGCTACATCCAGACATTCTGGTGTGCAAAGTGCAAAAGGGGAAGGTTGATAGCAGTCTATGTTACAGCTAGTTAGATGAAAATAGAAAATATATATTTTTATTTTGGGAACGGGGGTTTACCTTGTTAGATGCAGATGCAGGAGCTAGTACAAGTTTCTTTACTCTGCAAATGATTACCAGTGTCTAGTTTGCTGCAAAAAAAAAAAAAAAAAAAAAAAAAAAAAAAAGAGAGAGAGAGAGAGAGAGGAAAATGCTGAGAAGCAATGCCACCTGCCAAGTAACGAAAATGAAAAAAAAAAAAGCTTAAGCTACAGTTACAGCAAATACTCAACTTGCTAACTTGAACTATACATTGCTAAAATTTTATAATTGAAAAATAAAAATAGGACATTAAACAAAAATTAAAATGGTAATCTAGAACACATTTTATCGTGATCTGATACGCAAATTAGAATAATCTAGAACACATTTTATCATGATCTGATACGCAAATAAGGATAATCTAGTACGCCTTTTATCGTGATCTAATATGCAAGTAATATTACCAACAGAGAAATTGGATACACATTTTATCATGGTCTGGTACGCAAATTAGGATAATGATTATACTAGCTAACATGTCTGGGAGGGGGGGGGGGGGGGGGGGCACTTCTGAAAAATGAACACAAAACCAACAGAGCCTGTGGTCTACTGAAATGTGATACTGAAATAAACTCAAAGACAATGATTATACTAGCCAACATTTTTTGCAATAACGCCAAAAACACAGAGACATTGATAACAGCACCTGTAGTCTGATGAAAATCTGACAGTGGAATAAACTCAAACTGAGAGCAGGGCACTTCTGAAAATGGACTACAAAAAAAGTTTAGATACACATCAATACAAAAACCTTTACTACCTTGCATTTACTACTCGCAATTTACATACAAGTCGGCGAATTCGCCAAGCTTTTTCTCTTTCAACGAGTTCTTCTGGGATAGACGTCGAGGCGATCCAGATCTCCAAGGCTTGCTTGTGAGTTCCGCTTCTACAGAGTAATATCTAAGATTTAGCATCGGGCGCATCGTTGTTGCTCCGTTTAGATTTATTCGACAGTTATCGGTACTTGCTAGATCTACAAGCCTTTTCTTGTTGTTTTAGCTCTTACCACCATCTATCCAGCTTAGAATTTTATCCAATCGGCTCTATCAAAGGCGTAATCTTGAGATTTATCCGATAGCTGATTAATATTGTTCTAAGTGTTGTTTTACTAAGCCATATCGGATCGCTTCACGGTTGTCTTTTATTGCTTAGTTATCAATCGACTACTTGCTGTTTGATCTATCGGAATCGGCTTCCTGTGCTGTTTCATCGTATATTGGAATCGGTTTTCAACATCCGACTGTGCTAACGAGAGAATTGGCTCCTCAGCTGTTTCTTAACGTCCGATTTTATCCTTGTCAATCAACAGGTCAGATTGACTGGCACGCCCTGGTTTTCAAGGTCACGCCTTCGTTCGTGTGTTCGCGCATCTATCTCCGCCTGATTTTTGCGTCAACACACTTTTGGCACGCTCGGTGGGACATGAAAATTCAAGAACCATGGATTCACATCAGATGTTACCATATCCATTTCAAGCATCTGTGTATCATCCTCTGTTCTCCCAACCGATGTACCAATATCAAGGGAATTTCCCAGTACAATGTCCTCCTCCAGCGTTTTGGCCAGTGAATTCCCAAATCTAGCTATCATATTGCCCACAACACATGGACAACTATCAAATTCAGCAAACTCCTCAGGCCTCTTGGCCGATGAGTTCTTATTTGGATCAATCGTACTAGGAACGACATTGGAAAAATTATCAGCAATATGTTCCTCGTCAAGTTATACAACCGATAGATCCGACTGCTCAGATATCGGTTCAAAGTTTGCAAATAGAAGATTGTCAGCTGCAATATGCTCCAGCATCGGTTCAAGATCAATCGGAACTAACAGAAGATGACCTTGAGCAAGATGAGAAAGAAGCCTTGGAAAAAGCTATCGAGGAATATAGATTGGCTGCCTCAAAACATTTAGTTTTCATAAGGAGGGAGGTGTGACCCAAGTCTGTGATTTTTCGAGGCCAGAAGAATTCATAATTAAATGTCAATGTGAAAGCATGGCTAATGATCTGATCCCTAATAACGATGAAATCATGCGAAGAGATCCTGAAAGAGGGTCGTTTCATGATCGACGGCCCTTTCACCGATTCAAGGAGCCCCAACCTCAGTGGTGCCCTGAAGGATTGACTAAATCTCAAAAGAGACGTGTTCAGAGGTTGAGACAAATCGAATTGGAAGAACAGTGTCGGGCCAATAGCAAAGGCAATCGAAACAAAGTCTGGCGTAGGAAGGCTCAAGATGGTGATCGGGATGATACTCCAGCAGCTGATGTACTGATGGCATTTATTTTGCTAAGGGAATTTATGGCATCGGAGGAAGTAATTGAATCAGATACTGAAGAAGGGATTGCTCAGTTGGCTTTTGAATCGGCGATTGCTACGTTTGAAAAACCAGAAGAGGAAGACCGACAGCATTTAAAACCTTTATTCTTAAAAGGATATATTAATGGGACTCCGATGACTAGGATGTTGGTTGATGGTGGTGCTACCGTCAATCTTATGCCATACGCCATGTTAAGAAAACTCGGCAAGGGAGAGTCTGATTTGATGAAAACCGATCTGATGCTCACAGACTTCGAAGGAAAAACCTCTCCGGCCCGGGGGGCACTTTGTGTTGACTTGACGATCGGGAGTAAGACTTTGCCTACTACTTTCTTTTACTACTTTCTTTGTTATTAATGGCAAAAGTTCTTATAATATGCTCCTGGGACGGGATTGGATTCATGTTAATTGTTGCATTCCATCTACGATGCATCAATGTGTGATTCAATGGATCAGAGATTCGGTTGAAGTTGTGAAAGCCGATACTCCGTTCAATATTGCAACAGCTGAAGTTTGCCCATGGAATTATGAAGTGACTTGCATCTCAGGACAGGCTATTGATCTGGATTTTCTTAAGATGTCCGATTTTGGTTTACAACCAATCCAAGTAGTAGGTCCTGAAGACTTATCTTAATAGATGCAAAAGATAATGGAAAGTTAAATTATGGATTGGCATTGGCTGATAAATCGAAGAAGGCTAGGATAGAAATGAGTCAATTCATAAACCAATTATTGATCGGGAGAATAAGAAAAAACATACAAGGAAAACGAATCGGGTACTTGTCCGTTTCAAAAAATTCCTAATCCGATTTAGGTGTGAATCGGATGATAGATGGTCGATATGACATACCTTGTCCTTAGTGCGAAAAATTAGGAAAAATAAAATCGCATGAGAGTTAAAGTAGAAGACAGGAGTCGAATCTACAAGAAATAATATTCATTATAAATGCAGTAGCCGAATTACAAGTCGTCACAGCAAAGATCGGATCATGTTCAAGGCATGCAGGCGTATCTGATCTACCTCATCTATGACACGCTGATAAGCTTCAATCGGACCTTCCTGCGCTGGGATGCTTCTACGAAGTTTAAGCACCTCGGATGCTTGAGCTTTGAGGGTCGTGTTCAGCTTTGCGATCGTGGTCGGAAGCTCCTGCAATTTTTTCTTCTCTTCCTCGAGCTTTTGACTGACCGATTGAAGCTCATTCGTTAAATCTATTTTGCGAGCATTCAACTCATCAATGTTGGCTATTATAGAAGGACGACTTGATTCAAGGGATTTGATCCTGTCCTTAGTAGCATTGACTGTGTTCCTTTTCTGCTCGGATTCCTTGATCAATGATTCCCAATTTTGTTGATCGGATATCTTCTGTTGAGCTTCAGCGAATTCGATCTGACGGCCTTCTATGTAAGCTGCAGGGATGATGGCAGCTTGAGCTGCGTGGTTAAGATGGGGCCATGGCTGGTGAAAGATCGATCGGATCGGACCAGCATCTTGAACCAATTCAGAAGTGTCCTGTTCCAACAAAACCAGAAGATCCGATAACTTGTTTTTGATATCTTCTGGGAATGATGAAGCATTGATCTCCGATGGTTGTGTAATTACGCTTGATGGATTTTTATCAAACGATTGTACTTCCTCTTCGTCCAAAAGATCTTCGATTGGGAAATCAAAGAAGCTATTATCGATTGAATCTTGAGCCTGAAAGAAAAAGTTTAATTAGATCAGAAAAGAGAGGAAGTTGATGATCAAATAAAAGGATAAGTGAATGACCTGTTTCAGATTAATTTCATCAAATCGAGTAGGTCGCATTGAAGGAATTGGAATCGGTTCTGTAACGGGTTCAGGAATTTCAGCCGATTTGTCTTGAAGATGCTCCATCGGTTTTTCTGAAAAAATCGGCTATGATGTTGAGATAAAAGATTTCTTGATAAACAATGAGAGTTGAGTTTTGATGTTACCGATTGAATCGGGTGCAGACGCTGACAAAGCGGGGGAGTTTGGACGAGAAACATGAGGGGAATTTAGTTCTGCGATATCTTCAATAATTTGCTCTGCGGAATATATCAAGGTTAAGTCAAGACAAGTAAAGATGAAAAGAATCAGGATTAAAGTTGATACCTGTTTCTGGTTGGGACTCTGGTATTGTCTTTTGGATCACTTTAGCTGGCATGGCGGCTGCTGTTGAAGCATCGATCGGTATCAGTTTGGGTTTCTTCGAAGATCTTTTCAGAGTGGGACCGATTATACGTTTGGCCGATTTCCCTTTGATAAATTCTTTTATTGATGGTGCGTCACCACCAATGTAGGGATCCTCTGATGAAGGAGCGTATTCAATCGGCTTATTGCTTTTGCTTTTGGTCGGAGGTGCCAGATCTTTGTCCTATCAAGGTAAAAGACCGGGATTGTAACCGATTACGAAACAGAGGCGGAAATAAGATTAATACCTGAGGATTGATGACGAAATCTGGGTCGAAGATACGGCAGTAATAATTTGCCGATTTACAGAAGAGGTACTTGGACCATTCTTTCCACCACGACTTGAATGATGGAGACATTGCTAGAGCCGGTTTCCATGTCTTGAAATCGGCTATATTTACATTGGGAATCCGATTTAACAATCGGTTGAAATCTGAATCGGATTCGATTGTCTCTTGAGGTCTGAATTGGTCAGCGAAGTGTAATTTAGGGATGGCTTGACCAAATCCCAATTGCCTTGCTATCACAGAAGGATAGTAGAATTCGTAAGAGAACGTGTTGCGAGACAAGGTGGGAAGGATATTTGGAAGAATCATTTCTTTGAGGATTGATTCTGAATCATCGGAGGTGGCTGAATCAAATCGGAAGTTAGTTGGCTTTTCAAAGTGATGATCAGGATCATTGTATGGGAACCAGATCAAGGTGTCATCGTTAAAGCCATGATAGAAGCATTTGAAGTATAGCGCTGTTCGACCGGGATTGGCTTTGTCTCCGCCGATTGAGGAAGCAGCTTCGCCGAAAGACAGACATTGGCGAAAGATGATTTCTTCTTCATCCATCTGATCCGATGGGAATTGGCTGCCAAAAATATCGGTTTGAAATGTGTTTTGCATATAAAGATTTAGCCACAGGTTTAGAAACCACCAAGGTCCTCCAAGAGAAGTAATCGGTTCATCGTTCCTTAAGCGGGCAGATACCTCATTCATGAGATTATATGTTGCCCCAAGGAGAAGCTTGCCCAGAGGAAAATGGTTCCCCGCTGCTAGATATTCTGCTAACCGATTGAATTTGGAAGAAGGGCCGATTGTCTTTCCACCAAAAATATATTTCTCTAGCCACATCATGAGGAAAGCGGTGTGTTCTTTTTCATCTATAGCCTCGGAAGACTCGGAGAAAGTCACGACGTACTCTTTCCAGCCTTTGATTTTGGATGTGTGAATCTTATGGGTAACTTTAGGGAGGCTATCCAAAATAATCGAAGAAGTGATATCGAGGCCGGTTAACATAACCACATCAGCCAGAGATGGAGACATCGGACCATGACCAAATAAAAAGGCGTTTAGAGCATCGGACCAAAAGTATGAAGCAGAAATCAGGAGAGGATCATTCCGTTTCATGTCTGCTAAAGAAAGAGTAATGCATTGTCCGATGTTCTGAGAATCCCAAGTAGGGCGTTTACTGCTGTTCATTCTCATGTACCAGTTCTTCCAACCAGGGACTAAGGTGGGCCAAGATCTAAATGGGTTTTGCCAATCAGGAGAATTTTCCGATAAAGATTTAAAAGGAATGCGATGCGTTTCTAAGTTGATGAAGTCAAGAGGATCTTTGTTTCCTATGGGCCCTAAGAAGAAAAATCCTGAAGCAACCTTTGAAGGAATGATGACATCAATCTGGTTCGCCTAAAATAAAAGGGGAAAAAGTCTGAGAAATTCAAATCTATGAGCGAATAATTAAGGATGTGAAGTTGGTGATTTCTCTTACCTGGGGGCAGATGAACTGGAAGCCATTTTTAGCCTGCGCAAAGAAAGATTTGGAGGTCACCAGATGTACGCCGTCGGAAAAGTTCGCCGAGGAGAGCTCGTTCAAGAAGACTGCGATGGAGGATACAAGCGGCGGGTGAAGACGGAGATTGTGAGAGGCCTTTTATTTATAGTCTTAACCTAAGGGGGTAAAAGTGGAATTTCGCGTAGTCAAGTGAGAATCAGGGTTTCGTGCGAAACGGTAACAAATCGAAAGGGTCCGAGAATTTCGGGACAATATGGACATCTTATCCCGAAACTGGGGGGCATGTGTTGATGACGTTTTTTTGACACGTGTTAGAGCCGGCGACTGACGAGATATAATGAGAATCGAGCCAGAGTCAAGAGGTAGAGTTCGAGTTAAAATCGGTTCGAGATGAGATCGAAGACGGATTCAAGGCTTCAGAATCGGACTCGGAGGACCGATTGAAGGCGTCGTGAGCTTTGGGCTGAATTGGGCCGCAGATAGGCCAGATCGTCTAGAGTCTTAGGTTAAATAGTTTCTTTCTTTCGTGTCAAGTTTGTTTGAAGTCGTGATCAATTCGGAGTCTGTAATTCCAGGGTATAAATATAAACCCTAGGGGTCGTGAAAAGTTTAGATACACATCAATACAAAAACCTTTACTACCTTGCATTTACTACTCGCAATTTACTTACAAGTTGGTGAATTCGCCAAGCTTTTTCTCTTTCAACGAGTTCTTCTGGGCTAGTCGAGGCGATCCAGATCTCCAAGACTTGCTCGTGAGTTCCGCTTCTACAGAGTAATATTTAAGCTTTAGCATCGGACGCATCGCTGTTGCTCCGTTTAGATTTATTCGACAGTTATCGGTACTTGCTAGATCTACAAGTCTTTTCTTGTTGTTTTAGCTCTTACCACCATCTATCCAGCTTAGAATTTTATCCAATCGGCTCTGTCAAAGGCGTAATCTTGAGATTTATCCGATAGCTGATTAATATTGTTCTAAGCGTTGTTTTACTAAGCCATATCAGATCGCTTCACGGTTGTCTTTTATTGCTTAGTGATCAATCGGCTACTTGCTGTTTGATCTATCGGAATCGGCTTCCTGTGCTGTTTCATTGTATATTGGAATCGGTTCTTCAACATCCGACTGTGCTAACGAGAGAATCGGCTCCTCAGCTGTTTCTTAACGTCCGATTTTATCCTTGTCAATCAACAGGTCAGATTGACTGGCACGCCCCGGTTTTCAAGGTCACGCCTTCGTTCGTGTGTTCGCGCATCTGTCTCCGCCTGATTTTTGCGTCAACAGCACCTATAGTCTGATGAAAATCTGACAGTGGAATATACTCAAAGACATTATGCCATACATATTAACAGCAAAAAAAGCAAGCTGGATAACTTAATTTGACAGTAGAATGCACTTGGGAAACAGAGGAATGCATCTAAAATCTATGACATATGTGCCATGTGATGACAAGCTTTGAGAAAAAAGCAATACTAATCTATCACATATGTGTCATAATCCCCAGGAACATAAACAACAAACAGCATATATTAGCATGGGACGACAAAAAACGTGTGTGACCTTATCAGACGACGCTTGGCTCCCCTACACACAGCTTGCTCATCAGCAACCAGGGTACTCAACACCTTCCAAAAACCTATTTCGTGGAATCCAGTCAGTGTCAGTTTTTTGAAGAAAAAATCACCAGTAAAAGGGACAAAAATGAAACTCTGAAGAGGGTGGAAATGAATCTCACCAACGAGCTTGTCCACCCCTTCTAATCTGTTTCTTCCCAGCCGTTGCCTGACACAAAATTGATGTCGATGTCGAAAACCCTAGGCACAAAACAAGCGGATCAAGAGCGGATGCACGGAGGGAAAAACAGGGGCTATGCATTGGGCGAACGGGGGGGGGGGGGGGGGGGGGCTGACCTCCAGGCGCTCTCCGGTTACCCTGACCTCAAATCTTCTTCCCTAACCATGTCTGAGGCCCGACGAATTCCGCACAAAAATCATTTGCGAAGAACACAAACAAAAAGCCGTCAGAAATCTGAGGCTCCCAGGGGCAAAAAGTCAACTATTCAAGCTAGCATGCTCACACTTCCGCGCGCTCCTCCCTGCCTCCACTCACCCACACGTCCTCCACAGACGCGGCCTGGATCCGGTGGCTATACAGCTCGAAATCCTCCGCAACATGAAAGTAGCAAACAAAATCAGAGAAGCTCCGTGGGGGTGGTTGTCGATGTGTGCAAACATGCAGAGTTTGAGGGGGGGGGGGGGGCTGACCTCGAGACACGCTGCGTCACTTCTCTAGCTCCGATTTGGAGTTCGTTCCTTGTAAAATCGGCCGAATCTGGGAGGATTGCAGGTGGATGAGTCAGGGGAGACGGGGGTGGATGAGGAGAGAGACGAACCCTAGAGAGAGAAGGGAGGGAGCGAAATGACAGAGGCGAGTAGCCGAGCAAGTGCGCGACCCGAGGTTTTGAACGGTCGTGCCCAAATCCTCTCTGACCGGTGGACCCCGCATGAGTTGGTTCGCCCGGCCGTAAAAATGGTCCAAATGAAGGCTGTCTGTATACTAGTCATTACCTAATTATATTGTTTCATTTATTCCCCCTCGTTCGTCACGGCAATTCCCACTGCTCAAACCGGAAGCTCCATGCCTTGTCCTCCCTGGTCAACGCTCTTCTCCCTCTCCAACCGGTGCGCAGTCCCCACTGCGCATGCCATGGGACCTCCTCCAGCGAACGCCTCTGTCGTCACGACTAGAGAACCCACTTATTGATCAGTACGAAACTGCATAGTTTAGTACCGGTTCAGTCTACTACTTAAAAATAAAATATGGTGCCAATGCTGGAGGCCCACATGCTTTGATAATTCGGTCGGGAACACACCTCAAGAAGCTAGTTTTTCTCTAACCAATTTCAAATCTCCACAAGCAACCGTTGAGGTGTTTTCCCGACCGAATTCTCAGATCCCCTATTTTTCCCAACTGACCTATGCACATCCTTGTCGATGCTCCTCCGCCCAGGATCTGGTGGTGGTCGATCGGATTTTGAAGTGGGGCGAGCACGAAGAAAGGGGGCGAGAGGCTATGCCTGCGACTGCGAGGAAGGGGGTTGACTGGTGAGCGTCGCTTTTTTGCGGGCATTAGGAGTGCCACGAGAAAGGTCAAAGGCTCCAGAGGTTGTGGTTGGGCTTGGGCTAGCCATTGTTTCAAGTAGAAAGTGGGCCTCTCTAAACGCGAGCTCATCTTTTTACTCCACCAGGCACAACAATAGTATAGTAATAAAGTCCATCGGTCATAAAAAATAAAGAAAAAAACAGTGGCATCCTATTATGTACTACCTCCGTTCCTAATTATAGGTCGTTTTGACGTTTTTTAGGTTCATCATCTTTGATATGCACATAGATAAACGCTATATCTAGATTCATAGCAAAATCTATAAACTTAGAAAAGCCCAAACGACTTATAGTTTAGAACGGATGATGTACATAGTTTTTAATTTTATTTTTACAAGTAGTACATGACTAATTTGTTTCAAACATTGTTGTCATCAAGTATGTACCTAGTGAGATGAGTGGGTCACTAGTTTCCCTTTCTATTGTACATCCCGCTGTGTAAAAAAGAGGATGATATACTACGGTATCTACATGGATTTTATAGTTGGTAGTATCATAGTTGTATCATTTGTGTTGAGTCGACCGTTTGAAATGGTCATATACTATATTGTTCCCGCTTTTAGTTATCAGTTCCCAACCGTAATCGACATGATTTCAATCGAATTACTTTGTTTCCGTCATCCCCAATATCCAATTTCGTATTTCTGATCGAGCTTTCCCGATTTCGATCTCGTTCCCGCATAAAAATATGAAAATGAAAGTGGTTAGACCTTTTTCGTGACCGTTCCCGGTCGCTTTCATCCCTAGACATGATTGGCTACCAAGCAGAAGTGCTAGTTGGTGCTTGAAGATTGATTGAATCACTGTCCACGTTATGGCTCAACCTTACTAGATGTAGAGAGGAAAGACATCCAAGATGGCATAGTGCCAATTATTTTTTTTGCCTTATTAAAAATATCGTTGTGCAGTTTATTTTCTTTAGTAGTATGTATATAGTAGGGTATTTTTAAATTTCTTTTGTTGTACTAAGTGTTATTAGAAAGATCTTTAATATGTCAATTTTACATAAGAATGGTATAAACAGAAAAGTTATATAGAGTATTTGTTAAAGTATGGTATTTATAATAGAAAAGTTATGCATTATGAAAGTACTGCATACAATTGGTGGACCACGGTAACTTTTCATCGCCCAGGGGTGGTCTTTCTGTCAGAAACGAGACTCTTTGATAATAGTGTTGACTGTTGAGTGGCTCAAGCAATAGCTGGGCTTCCCGAACGGCTTGGGCGTGGGAAGCTATGGTCGTGGGGGTGATTTGGCACTTCTGTGGTCAAATGAATTCTACGTGAAATTGCAGAGCTATGACAAAGCTTCATGTGGATGTCATGTTGATTGGTCCTGACTCGAATGAGGAACTTTGGCGATTCACTGGTTTTTATGGGGGAGTCACGGCGGGAGATGCGCCTTCGCAGCTGGAGTCTACTCCACTATCTTTCCTCATAGAGTGGAGTTCCCTGGCTATGTGGCGCCGGGCCGTGCCGTAATAAACTGAGGCCCTGTACGAAACTGTAAAGTGAGGCCTGCCTACTAGTGTGAGATAGAAAACAAACTTATAGATATAGTATGATGTCAATGTTAATATTGCCCTGATCAAATGTCTGATTATTTGATGACACTTGTGGTTCCCTTACTATATATCTATTCATAGCTCCTTTCTGAGCTTGAATTAAATCATCTACTATTTGCTTCTTTTTACGCTTTTGAGAGCCCGACTCATATTTCCTAGATCGATTTGCGGAAGACATGGCTTCAACCTTGCAACGTTAACACTACATGCATGATACATACAAAACAAAAGATGAGGAAAATATAATTAATTAACAATCAAACATTGCGATGCATACACGCAGACAATTACCAAATAATAGATAAAAAATGAGTCGCCAAAAAACATTGTCGCCAACATCTACAGTTCTGTACCTGTGTGAGTGTGACGCACACCCTTCCCTTGGCTCTGAATTCTTCTTTTGATTTGATCGGAAACTGAGGCGCTGAGTAATGAGCAGCACTCTACACTCTGCAGTCTGACCCATACCTGATCATGGCCGCACGACCCGATAAACCAGACCCAACCCGCCCGAAAAAAACCTGACCCGACCCGACCTGAACATGTGACAGGTCGGGCGCGGGTCAATTTTTTAACCTGAAGCACCAAAAAACCCGACCCAACCCGACGCGACCCAAAAAATTACACGTGAAACCCGAAACCTGACCCGAACCCGGCACAACCCGACCCGACCTGACCATACCACGGGTCGGGCGCGGGTCAACAATTTTGACCCGCTAACCCGACATGACCCGACCCGAACCCGACTCTGACCTGCTGGTACTGGTACTTTACGCCTAGCCTGGACTCCTGCCTGCCCGCTTGCAATTTTGCAGCATTGCACAGATAACCGATGCAATCGGCGCAGATTGGAAATTTGGAATTGATGGACGACGAAACGAGGCGGTGGCGGCGGCGGCAGTAATAATTACTATAAGTAAAACACTTCGTTAGCTCCCTTACAGATGAACTATTGGGCTGCTAGTACCTGGTAATTTTTTTTCTGGGCCCCTTCAAATTGGGGGCCCTGTTCGGCCGTACAGCCTGCACATGCCCATGCACAGGCATGTGGCGGTGATTTCAATGAAAATCTTGAAGCTGGAGAGCAGATTGGAGGCATGACTAGGTCTGAGAGGCAGATGGATGGCTTTCGTGATGCTGTTGCAGCATGTGGTTTTGTGGATTTAACCTTTCAGCATTCGTCGACCTGTTCTATGAGTTGCTTTCTGCTAGTAGGAGACGCGTACAAAAATTGAAATCGGTGGTGTCTAACTACTGGTGGGGCAGTGCAGCAGATATCCATCAAAGGTACACTAATGGTGGCATGGGTTTTCGAGATTTGAAGCAATTCAACTTAGCAATGGTGGGCAAGCAAGGTTGGAAATTGATGATCAAACCGGAGTCCCTGTGTGCTCGGGTGCTGAAGGGGAGATATTTTCATGACTCTGATTTCACTTCAGCTACACGCAAGAAACATGCTACTCTTGGGAAGCGATTCTGGCAGGCTAGGTAGCTCTGCAGCTAGGTCTATCCAAAAGGATTGGCAATGGTAATTCTACTGATATATGGAGTGACAAATGGATTCCAAACCACCCGGGAGAAAATCCACTGACACAACTAGATAATGGTCATATTCAACTGGCGGCAGACCTGATTACACCGAGTGGACAATGGAACGAAGAACTGATCAGAGGAATTTTTTTGGCATATTGATGCTGATGCTATACTAAGAACTCCTCTGAATTGTGCAAATGAAGATTGCTGGCCAGGGAACACGAGAAGAGTGGAGTCTACTCGGTCCGTTCAGCGTACCGAGAGTTATACAAAGCGGGCAATCAGCAGGACTATACTCGGGCATCAGCATCGGGAGATAGCATACAGAGGGACATTTGGAAGCTTCGTGTACCTCCAAAAGTGTGTGTCTTCTGATGGCGAGTTGTCCATGGGTTCCTACCGGCGAACCATGAACTACATTGATGGCACATTGAACCCCGACCAAATTATGAGGTTTGTGGTGCAGAGGAAGAAACTATCCACCACGTGCTTATGGAGCGCACAATAGCAAAACCATTCTGGAGTGATATTAAAAGAGACTCACTGGGGTTAAGCTCCCACAACTTCATTAGCGAACCTGGGCTGCAGACCTGCTGAACCCAAAAATATGTTCGAGAGAGTGGGCATCGGTGACCCTTTGTGGTATGTGGGCTCTCTGGATCGCGAGAAACAGGAGAAAGCATGGCGATCTGCCTTTGCCAATGAGGCAGTCCATCTTGTGGGCACGAGACGTACACATCGTATGACTTGTGGCCGTTGGCCAAATCAAGCATGGAAAAACAGCTCCCTCAACAGCCGCCGATCGAGATGGCAAAAACCGGAGTTGGGATGGACCAAATGGAACACTGATGATGTTGCTTATCGGACGGAGGAAGTGGAAGATGGTACGAGTCATGCCTTGATCCGCTCTCGATGGAAGCTCAAGCATGTGTTGATGGTCTGCGCTCTTTGCTAGCAACCAAGGTGTTTGAAGGGTAATCCTAGAGACAGATTGTCTAGAGTTAGTGAACATATGGCACAAGAAGGAATTCCGGTGCTCACAGGTGGCTCCGATCCTAAGTCGTATGGTAGAACTGAGTCAAAACTTTTTCAGATCTCAATGTTAAATACGTAGTATGTTACTATATCTTGTAATACATTAGCGCATGAATGTGCGAAGCAAGTGTCGCGTGAGTTACCGGGGGTCGTGTGGCAATCTGAAAGCCACCAGTGTTACGGGACATTCAGGTCTCTGGTTGTAATCTTGGTCATGGCTAATCAATGAAGCTCCGTCAGTTGCTCAAAAAAAAAAAAAAAAAAAGGAGTGAGAGGCATACAATTTCGTCTACACTTTACAACGACTCCACAAATATAATCTCGGAAACAAATAAAATCCGAAAATTGTTAGTACGTACGTAGTAACCCAGAAAGAATCGGAGAAAGAAAAGATCCTGCACTTGCAATCGTATCTCTACATTCTAATCCCGATCCGTTATTCGCGTGGCACACGTGTCGGGCAAGGAATGGTCCCCCGTGCGCATGCAGAACCCTACCGACTTTGATGGCCATATAAGCAAAGCAACCCGCGGCCTAGTCTCCGACTCACTATCTAAACAGCTATGACAGGCTCATCCCGCCGCCGCCGCGACCAGAGGCAGAGGCAGAGGCTCCGCGCCGCCGAGGTCGCCCGCCGCGACGCAGTAGTCAAGGCCGTCGTCGAGCGCCTCCCGGCGGAGCTCCATGCCGACATCCACGGCCGCCTCCGCTTCCTCGGGCGCCTCGCCTTCGCCTCTGTCTGCACCGCCACGGGCCACATGCAGGGGCGGAGCCAAGGGGGGGCTGGCAGGGGCCATGGCCCCCGCTAAGCTTGATGCAAATCCACATGAATGTATGGGAGCATGCTGGTGCACACACGTTAGTCTCTAACAGCAACAAGATGTTTTCAAAAAATGAAGCTTGATTCATTCCTTGGCCCCCTCTATCGATAAATCCTAGCTCCGCCTCTGGCCACATGCTGAGGCCGGAGGCGCCGTGGCTCCTCCTCCCTGGCGCGGCGACCAAGGAGAAGAAGAAGGATT
The DNA here is from genome assembly GCA_015476505.1 of Urochloa ruziziensis. Taxonomy (NCBI): domain Eukaryota; kingdom Viridiplantae; phylum Streptophyta; class Magnoliopsida; order Poales; family Poaceae; genus Urochloa; species Urochloa ruziziensis. Next base: position 10,003,665 of record CM027125.1, on the reverse strand, counting down.
CCGACGAAGAGGAGCCCATGCCGGAGAAGTCCACGGTGCTATCCATGGCGGAAGGCAGATCCGAGGCCTCTCTCCGCACCTCGGGTCTCGCGCTGGCCGACCGCGTCATCATCGGCTCGACGGACGGTTGGCTGGTCACCGCCGACGAGCGTGGCGCCGTCGGCATGGCGAACCCGGCCACCTTCGCTCAAGCGCCCCTGCCGGCGATCACCACGATCCCGTTCCTCAGCTCGACCGGCGGCGGCAGCTGGTTCGTCCTCGACGTCGAGCCCTTCGTGCGTGTCCGGTTCGGCGGCGCGCCGCCGCCGGTGGACGACAAGGACTGGGGGGCGTCCCTGCCGAGGACGTACACGCTCACGGCGGTACAGATGCGGCAGAAGTTCTACCGCAAGGTTGTGCTCTCTTCCACCCCAAGCCCCAGGAGCTACGCCGCCATGCTCATCCCGGACCGCTACATCGGCGCGCCGGCCTTCACCACGACGGAGAACGGCACGGGTTGGCGGATGGCGCCGTCCGTCGCCGGCGTCGAGGACGCGATCCACCACGACGGGAGGTTCGTCTCCGTGTCGTACGCTGGCGACGTTGAGGCATGGCGGCTCGACGCGGCGACCGGGGAGTACGCGAGCCAGACGGTGGCGCCGAGGCTGGCGTTTGGCGACGGCAAGCACCCCCGGCGCAAGTACTACCTCGCGGCGTCGCCGGAAGGGCGGCTCATGGCGGTGCTCAAACACGCGGAGGTGGAGCAGAACGAGCACCTTTACCGGCGGAGCAAGGTGACGCGCGTCGTGTTCGAGGTGCGGGTGCTGGACGCGGCGGCCGGGCAGTGGAAGGCGGTCGCGGACATCGGCGACGCCGCGCTGTTCGTCGGCGTCAACGGCACGGTGTGCGTGCCGGCGACGGAGTACCCGGGCGTCGAGGCCGGATGCGTCTACTTCACCGACGACGAGGTCGGGGAGGCCTGCCTGCGCCGGGCGCAGGGTGTCACCACCGTGCGCTACGGCTACGACGAGGCCGACGAGACGGAGCTCCGGGCCACCGGCGTGTACAGCCTCAAAGCGGGCAAGGTGACGGAGAGGATCGCCGGAAGAGTGACAAGCAACCGCGCTGGCCGCCGGCGGCCTGGTTCACGCCCTCCTTCTTGTAACCATGCACCATCGATCATGCTTCTAGCTAGATTATTTCCCATGTCGTTTGGCTTAGACGCAATAATACACAGCTAGCTCGAATATATAATTCTCATTAAACAAACGGTTATTGTTTCGTTTCATTTTTATCTACGTAGCGTACTCATGGAGTTTCAAAGAGTAATGTGTGGTTGTTGCTTTAATTTCGTGCTTGGCTTGCGACTACGAATTTCTGTTTGTTACAACGCTACCGAAATCACGGTGGGTAAACTAGTCTTTGGGTAATGAAGTTCCTCGTGCCATCCAAAAATTTGCAAGGCTTGTCCAGAAACAATAAATAAAAAAACTAAAAACCTTGGTGATTTATGTTCTGCAGAGTGCAGACAAGCGCTATGTGTTCGACCATATAAAAATACTAAGTGAATCCCCGTGCGTTGCTACGGGATGTTTGGTAAACTTTTTAATTATTATTACCAAATGATGTCCGAAAATAGTAAAAATTAAACATCATTTTTTGACATGACATCAAAATATTTAATTAAGAGATATTTGTTACAAAACCGATGTAGTTGCCTTTGGTATGAAATATGAATTATTGAGAAAATAAACATAAAGAATTAATAATTTTACATTAATTAAGCACCATGAAGGCAGTTAAAGGGCACACGCATGCCTCCTTGTGGCCACGTCTCTCGATGTACCGGAGGGCCTTGCCGCAGCCATACCTCGTGAACCGGCAGGGGTTGACGACCATCGCTGCTAGGAAGCTCTCCAGTTATCGTTTGCGGAGGTCGCCGATGGGGTCACCGGTTCAGCTAGCTCGGGCAAAGTCATACTTGTGGAGCGTCCTGGGGTCCCTGCTACATGAAAGAGAAAAAAAAAGGCATCATGTAGGTACTCTGGAGAGAAATAGCGACGATGACGATAGCAACATACAGTGCTTACCACACTTTAGGACAGTGATGGCCTTCCAAGAGGCAATACATCAAACATGTTGAGTGCATTATTAAAGAATTGTCCTGGATGTTGGATACACAAAATCACAAAACAAAGAACAATCAGCAAGGAATCAACGCAGAAGCACCTCAAATGGGAAAACACAATCAACAGTGAGCTAAGACAGAAAATTGAACCGGAGTGGCACCTGGATACTGGACCGGCATCTAGAGGTTTTTGTTTCTCTTTGTTTCTCTTCACCCATCTCTATTCTGTCCGAGGCTGGTGAGATATATATTGTTGACTCCATTTCTATTATGATTGATGGAAAATTAATGCACCCATTAACTTCCCCCTCCTCTATTCTCCCTGAGGAGGAGTAATGTGTTGTGAAGTAAAAGTGAGAGAGACAAATGAAATGGAGAGAATGGGAATGGATTGATCTCATTGATGGGGTTGTGTACATTTATACAAGCCGAAGAGGAACTTTGGCCCTTTGGAGGCACCCTTTGGGGGAACCGACTCCCCCTTGTAACTATCCACTAATGAACTAATTAACCAATTAATTATAAGAATTGATCACTAATTAATCTACTAATTAATTTCTCAACACTCCCCCTTGATCAATTGCTTCTTGAGATCTTGTAAACAGTCCATGAGTGATTCCTTCGATCTTCATTAATTATATAGGAAAACTCCTCCAAAAACCCCGTGGAAAAAACTTGAGGAGAACCTAATTTTATGTGTATATGCCATCAAAACTCCTTTAAAACCCGATGGGAAAATATAAGGAGAAAATGATATGGCATATATGTGATTATTGTCTCATTGTAAACTTATTTGAGAAAAACCATGAAAGGAAAAACTCATGAGAAAGTTTGAGATCAATAGTATGATCTGTGGATCATATTTGAATAATCCCCCAAAACCCAGTGGGAAAATATGAGGAGAAAATGATATGTCTTTGATATCTTCTTAAAAACTCTTTTAGAGAAAACAGAAGATACGACATGAAATATGTCTTGAATATCATCCTTTAAAAACCCCGGTGGGGAAAATAGGTGATGACATATATTCTTGTATTTATATTGCCTCATTAAAACCTTTATGAGAAACCTTGTGAGGAAAAACTCATATAGGAAAACGAGTACAATATGATGTTTGAACAGATTAAAGTTTCAGGAGAGTCTCTCCCTGAGACTTGCAAAATTGTTACTTTCCACTGTGGTGGACAGGAACTTTATAAATAAATCTGTGAGGTTCTCGCATATTTGATTTGCAAGATGTTTATTTCTCTAATGTGTGATAAATGAGAATAAACATACCAGGCAATACACATGTTGATATTGCTCTATGAAATCTGTTATACTTATGCAATACAAGCAATATTATCTATGTAGATAATTGTTCATGATTCAGAAGAATCTAATTTAATCATTCATTATAGTCATCCACATAGGTGGTACTTTAGAATGATGGATGGAAATAGTTATTTGAGTCTAATTTTGATGACTCCCATTAGAACTATACCATCATGATATCAGTTTATGATCTAGCAAAATGGGGATTATATAGCTAGTAACTTTGAATCACTATGGTTATATCTTAATTAAATAAATCAATCTCTTTGGTGCCATAATATATCTGTAGATATACAATTTGTCTCCTGCCAAATGGCTTGATGGAGTTGCGCATTTTAAGCTATAGCAAATTATCTGCAATTGCGATGTTTGGCCATTTTGCACTTTGCAAGATTTGAGCGCTTGTGTGGCACTATAGTTGTCATCCCTGGGTCTAGATGATTATTGATCCATCTTTAGGGATTGAACGACCATAAGTGATGATGGATATGATTGTCCAATATTATTTTGATATTGATGAACAATATCTGTGAACTGATATATGTGCTTAAGTTGTAAACTTAAGTATAATTTGGTTTTAACCAAATATGTCATCTCAAATTCCGTCTTAAAATGATTGCTTGTTTGTTTATGTGCTGAGATAATGTAAAATTCAGTTTGGATTGTTTGTGAACACACATATGCAATCATAGTGATTGGAGTAATTCTTCTGTGGAAGAGACTCGCTTAGTCAATTGTACCACAATCAACTTGACTATTTCAAGTCATGGAGTGACTTGAGTTCATACACAATGTATGTTACGGTTTGTACTTCAATTAAAATATAAAGTCTAATGATGATTTCATATGGCTGAATTTATCCAATTTATTTGATCTGCCAATGATCGAATGAAGGAACATAATTTTTCACATATACCATCAGAGGTATTGCTTGGTTTTTGCGTGAAACCATGTGCTACAAGCTCTTGTTATTTCACCACCTTGCTTTTGCAAAGAATGCAATGTGAGAAGAAGATATTACTGTGGTAAATACTTCTCACTAATGAACAAGAGCAATTCTCCTTAATTGCCACCTTTTAATATAACCCAATTTGAGTGTTGAGACACTCTGTCTAGGACTTTTGGTCTGGATCTAGTTAAAGGTGTATGGCAAATTTGAGAAGGAGTACATGTCGACAATTTGTAGTCTTAGAATGATTGATTAATGAAATCAATATAGCATGTGAAAATAAAAACCTTTTAGAATTCTATGTTATTTCCCACAACAATGGAATTAGGTAGTTCCAATGATCCAGTGCCTAAAATTTATATGCACATATACTGGACTTTTGAATGCATAACATTCATAGGCTTTGGATTTAAATATCCATAAATTGTCAGACAACATTCATGATGTTGATTTGCATTTACTATCTTGGAGGATGTCTCCCCCTGTTTCCGCGGATGCTTGTAATAAGTTGTATCCATAGTGACCATACTTCTCCCCCTCTTATTTTAATTTAGGAGTTGAGTGATTTTATTTGGTACCTTCACTCTTTCTGGTACATTAATCCGTAGGGATTGTATATGATTACACTTTTATTAGCAAATGCATTTGGCAGGCTATTTGTAATATATTACAAATATAAGATGATCTAAACTTGTTAGTTTAGATATTCTTTGGTACGTGATGTGAGGACTGAATGTGATTAAATATTCTAATTCCTGGCATTCTTTTGTGTGGTATTAATCTCCCCCTAATGCCTGGAATTGTCCTCAAAATACAATCAACATACGAGCTTATCTCTAAAATCCCCATAAGAGACCTTAGGTATTCTCTGAATGACGGATAATAATACCTTTGTGATGGTCCCTAATGCCGATGAATGTATGTTGAGGTGGTGATATTGGTATATGCGAAACATATCCAACATGTAATGGGGAATTATTGGCTGAAGCCAAATTTTCACGTAAATACTGCAACGGAGGGAGTCGTATGATTGCAGTTGAATGAATTTGGATTAATTATGCGGTGTGTAAGTCTGCATATTACTAACTAGATGTTGGTAAATTTTAATTCTATTTTGCTGGTCATGCAAATGAATTATCTCAATAAGATATTTAGTTAAGCCATAATTTATGTGGATATATATATGGTACTTAGTGCTATAGTTTCCAAAAACCAAATAACTCCAAATGATTGGATTTGTTTCTGCGTCCAGGATAAGTTACTCTAAATTGAAAATTTGAGCAATGAATTTGGTAAATTGTGGTGCCTTATGAGTAAGGAACACATGTGGGACTATTTGTTAAATGCATCAATTAGCATTTTAGAACACTTAAATGGTCCATTTGGTTGGCAAAACACAACCATATGCTTGTCTTGAATGTGTTCAAGAACTTGGCTCATTATTTGAACTTTAAGGTAAGAAGGCCTTAAAATTAATTCTCTTGTGACACATGCAGTGCACATTAAATCTGAAGATTTCGAGAATTTTAACTATGACCAATGGCATCAACAATAATTTTTCATATTATTCATATGATAGAAATGACGAGGTCAATCATATGCAAATGCTTGATTGAATCAAGACTGAAAAATTATTTTGTACGCAACATGTGATAGGGATTGATGTATCTTGAATACATCCTAAATAATATCAAGGATTTTTCAAATGAGTATTCAGTTTGCATATATCCATTATAATAAATTGAGTGCTGATATGTCATAATGACTCAGTAATAGGTTTCAGTATGAAACCATAAAATGAATATGTTGAAAACATATTTACTTGATGTAGATACATGAGTGTATCTATGGTTAATAATTGAATACTCATGAGAAGATTGAAATCTCTCATATTTTGATAGTGGTTCTTTTGATCCACTAAATGAAATTCCTTTTCTCATTGGTTGAATCTCTAATGGTCATGTATATAGAGTTTTGAAATACTCTAGTACAAGTTTTGACTTGTATGACCTATGGTTATCATGTACGAGATACATGATATTAATGATGGACAATGTACTACACATTACATTATAGTTTTAGACTAATGATAATTCTAGAGATAATTTGGAAACTTATGGAGGTCTCATTAGCCGAAGTGAGCTTCAAACTTAATCCCCTAGAATGCTCTTATCTCCGATGGAGTTGAGGTTTTCTTGAACCAATTATTTGATTTAGAAATAATATGTACATGAAATGTACAACCACACTTCAGACAAACTTGAAATTTGTCATTATGATCACTTCTGATAAAATGACATTTTATGTATGCGATCCATTATGTTGGATATTGCCATGGACTTGAAAGTCCTGATAAAGTTTGGACAATATTTATTCTTTGTTGATAACTCAATTGAGAGTTCTAAAGAATAAATGGATCTTCCTCATTCACATACTCAGTTTTGTAAAACATGGGTGGAGGAAATTTAGTCACACCCAAAGGTGTATGTGTGGTAATTTCAAGAAAAGATTGGGTACTTTGATTAGGGTAGAACTATAGTGGCAATGGTGCCACGTGTCTCCCAATTATATTGTTGATATCAAATACCCATATTGGAGAATAAATCCTATCCAATGAGAATTTGAAAATTTTATTTCAATCATTAGTCATGTCCTACATGAGTAGATCATGTATTTTAATGAATTTACTCGAAGAGTAAATTATATAGCATGAAAATATTGATGTGCAAATTATTGATTCAAGTTGATACTTGATTATAAGTGGACTAATCTAAATGTGACGGGCGACAAAATTTCTGCACATGTTTTGGACTCCATTCTTGTAAGAATAGATGATCGAAGGATCAATTTCCAAAACATAGTCTCTGTCTCTATGATAGAAGATAGTCACTCAAAAAAATATTGCACTATTTTCTACTATTTATTTAAGCAAAGTAGATGCCCTTGATTTGTGAATTCAGGATGAGTCTTGAATTAATATTCACAAAATTTTATATCTTGGAATTGCAAGTAGTGTGGGCATCATATTTGACAGGTGATGAAATCACTACTATTATCAAGTGTGAATTGTCACTGATATAGACTCTATCATCATGTACTAGTGTCTGAACATATCAAAAGATAGTCACCATAATGGTGTAGATTTTAAGGCAGTGGACGAGAAACTCGTTGCTATAGGCATAGTATGGCATGATTGCGCTTAGATGTCTTAGACTCCACTGTCTCATGTGTTAGGCCTGGTCTCAGGGAAATAAATTCTTATAGAACTTGTTACAATTCTATATAATTTATTGCAGCCAGAGCCTAGGTCTCCATCACCTTGTGTCATGTAATGAAGTTTAAAATAAATGACACATAAAAATTTGTTTTGAAATAATATTTGCATAACCATGTGAATCTACGGATCACATAATGTACAATTACTGCGGTAATTATAGTACATTGGTACTAAACTTGATAGTCTAGATAGCTATTTATAACAAATATGCAAGTATTACACAGTCTGAGGACTTAAACAGAACAATCTAAGGACTTATTTATGAACATGTAGAACTGGAATTCTAAAACATGTAAATACTGATAAGTTTGGTGGCCTAATTGTAAAGCTGTGGAGGAGAGAGGGGCAGCTGGGCCGACCTGCTGGCGGCCCGTCCCGGCGGCCTGCTACGGCTTGTGGCCCGGCTCGGCTGGGATATGCGGCTCGGCTCGGTCGGCTGGTGCGGCCTGGTTGGCGGCCCAGCTTGGCCCACCTGAGGGCGGCCCACGACGGCCCGGCCTAGCCGGCCTGTATAAGGTGGGTGGGGGGAACGGTTAGGGTTTCCCTAACCCCGCCTCCATCCCCCAGCCAGCCAGCGCCTGCCGCCGATTCGCCGCCGCCGCCTGATGCCCTGCGCCGCCACCGCCGGATGCCGCCGCCGCCGCTAGGGGTCGCCGGCGAGGTGGACCCGCCCGGATCTGAGCCGGCCTCCCCTTCTCCTCTTCCTCTCCCTGTTCGCGCCCTGCCCCTACGCCGGCTTGCGCCGCCGGCCGGCCTTCAATGAGTGGAGGAGAAGCCCAGTGATGTTGGGCTCCGAGTCCCGCGCCGGACCCCGTCCGGGTGTCGATGGCCCCGACGCGGCGAAGACGGCTGGCAGGGGGAGCACCCACTCCTCCTCGGGCGCCGAGGGTGCCGCCGCCGGAGTTGGCGAGGGAGCCATGGAGGACATGGTCAGCGGCGAGGGTGGAAAGGTGGTGGCCGTTGACGTCGCAGTAGCAGAGGTCTCGCTCGAGGTGCGGCCGCTGATGGGGTCGGATGCGTGGCCTCTGAAGGTGTCGCCATGGGTGGTCCAGCGAAGCCGGAGGTGACGTTTGCGGTGGCGACAATGGTCCAGGCCGCTGGCCTGGGCTTTGATGGCGAGGCGTCCATCGACGTCGACCAGCGAAGAAACGACGGCCATGACCACCATGGAAGCGGTGAGCACGGCGACCTTGACGGCAATGTCCTGCGGGACCCCTGCCATGGTGTGTGAAGAACCGACCGCCTCTACTACAAAAGCAGAGCCCAAGACGATGTCCTGGAGTCCAACAATGGTGGCCGGCGATGGAAAGAACAAGAGTCATTCATGGTGGCAGTACTCCAAGTGAAGGGGGTCCATGGTGCTTACCAGGAACGTGAGGCATTTCCCTTTGTCTGTGCGCTCAGTAGGAGCAAAAGTGACTGATAACATGTTGTGAAGTAAAAGTGAGAGAGACAAATGAAATGGAGAGAATGGGAATGGATTGATCTCATTGATGGGGTTGTGTACATTTATACAAGCCGAAGAGGCACTTTGGCCCTTTGGAGGCACCCTTTGGGGGAACCGACTCCCCCCTTTAATTATCCACTAATTAACTAATTAACTAATTAATTATAAGAATTGATCACTAATTAATCTACTAATTAATTTCTCAACATAATGCACCAGTGGCGTGGTCTCTTGGTCTGCCCAAGGTGCTGAGTAAAGAGAGGCTCTTGATCTCCTAAGGTGCTGATTAAAGAAGACGAAAAGCTCTTATCTGCCAAGGTGCTGACGTGGCAAGCTGAGGTTTGAGAGAAGTCTTGTAGTGGGGATCTCCTATACTATAGGTATAGTAGATTTACTAACGTGCAAAATTCTGGGTATGTTAAAACAAATTTTCACGCAACTAAAATTGTGTCTAAAATTTTGGATGCTGGAACGAAGTTCGTTCCTTGTGACATACAAAAATTTGCAAGGTTTGTCAACCAAAGATAAAATTTGAATTAGCCTTTATGGATGCTGGTCTGCAGACTAGTCCATTTTTGGAGGAGAAACGAGGAGAGAGGGAGTTGTGTGCTGCTGTCTGGTGCGCTAGGAAGACAATAGGAGTTTAGGTTACTAGCACTACCGGACTGCCCTTCTTTGGACACGGCAAACACGGTAAAGTTTGGACGGCAAAGAGGAGTCTTTGCCGTGTGTCTAACGACGGGCACACGGCAAAGGCTTTGCCGTGTACCCGTTGGCACTAACGGCCGTCCCGTTACGGGCCTTTGCCGTGTGCCACGCGTCTAGGCACACGGCAAAGGCACAAGTGGCGAGCCTTTGCCGTGTGCTATGGCAAAAGCACACGGCAAAGGCTGGGCCTTTGCCGTGTGCTATGGTAAAAGCACACGGCAAAGGCCCAATCTTTGCTGTGTGTTTTTGCCATAGCACACGACAAAGGCCCAAAAATTGCTGGTTTTTTTGTTTATTGTTACTTATACCCCAAACAAGTCAATCACAGACAGTTTATATATAAATAACCATCACAGGCAGTTTATATATCACGATTACCATACTAAGTAAATAATACAAGTCCATACAAAGCAAATAATACAACTCCATGCTCGTCGATACAACTCACTGAGACCCAGGTGGCCGCGGCGGCTCTTGCGAGAAGGGTGAGCCGTGAGGTAGCGGCGGGTACGGCGACGGGAAGCTGTGAGGGTGCGGCGTCATGCCGGGACGCAACTGCGGCCAAGACTGGAACGGCATGCCGGGAGGCAACTGAGATTTGAAGTGAAAACCTAATTCGACTACACTTCCACCTCACAGTATCAACAACTCAACATCAACTCTCTGAAACTTCTATGAAGATTCTTCGATTTGCAAACAGGGTATGTGACAACTTGTGCGAAACACGTTCTACTTTTTACTACGGCCTATACACATGAAATCCATCATGATGTCAGGACAAATTTTATGATTTTCAGACGTGGATTCTTTTTTTTAGAATTTAAATACGATTCGACCACACATATCTAATCAAGTTTCGTGAACAAGACAATCAATATTTCATTCCAGTTCATGGATACGGCCTCATATTAGACTCAATAACATGAATACTATTTTTGAATCCATTATATTCAATTATTCAACACACTTGCAGTTCAAAAGTTATTTTTCAACGATAAATCCATGAAACGAAACAAATTCAATAAATATAGCAAATATAACGAGAAATGTACCAAATTTCAATATAAAATACAAAGTAACGTATATTGACACCGCAAAAAGTTTGGAGGGAATATAATGAAAAAAATAATAATTTGCCGTGTGCCGGATCTTTGCCGTGCGCCACACGGCAGGGCACACGGCAAAGGGCAACGGCTGTGACCTAGCCGTCCCCTTTGCCATGTGCCTAACGGCTGGCACACGGCAAAGGCCCTTTGCCGTGCGCCCTAGGCCAGGGCACACGGCAGGGGGGCGCACCGTGTGCTGTCCCTTTGCCGTGTGCCTTCTGGCTGGCACACGGCAAAGAGGGCCCTTTGCCGTGTGCCCGTGGTCCGACACACGGTAAAGGGCTATGCACACGGCAATGGTCAGTTTTCCGGTAGTGTAGCAAAGAAAAAAGGTTGCTACGGGTCCAACTGTCGAAGCCATATATTTAGTTTCCTACCGCCATGGTAAGCGATAATCGAGTTGTGTCAGGCCACAACCGGTGTCTTGGTATATATATCAAAAAAAGCAAGGATTTTTTTTTCTTGCAATTCTAGCCTGGACTCTCATAGTCTTTCAGAAGAAGAATTAAAAAAACAAAATAAAAATAAAAAACAACAACAACAAGAGGTTATATTGCTCGAGCCGTAACCACGTACCCGAACCAATCATGGTTGGCTCTAGCCGCCGCCGCACGCTGCGCCGGCGGCGGGCCGACGGTGGCGCCGCCCACCGCTCGAAGCAGCCCGTGATCGACGACGTCAGCATCAACATAGTCGACCGACTACCGCCGGAGCTCCTGGCCGAGATCCACAGCCACCTTGGGGACGCCGACTTCCTCAAGCGCCTCGCCTTCGCCTCTATCTGCGGCGCGTCGGGGCACATGCTGAAACCGGAGGCGCCGTGCCTCATCCTTGCCGGCGCCGGCGGGGCCGAGGAGGAGGAAAAGGCCGGCGTCTTCTCCCTCGCCGCCCGCCGCACCGCCGCCGTGCGAGCTCCGGATCCCGCGATGCGGGGGCACGTCGTCGTAGGCTCCTCCGGCGGGTGGCTCGTCACAGCCGACGCGACGGGGACGCTGCGCATGGCGATTGGCGAACCCGGTCTCCGGCGCGCAGGCCGATCTGCCGGCCATCACCACGGGCTCCATCCCCTTCCTCGCCGGCAGCGGCAACTGGCGCTTCTGCCTCGACGTCGACGCCTTCCGCCGGATCCAATCCGGCGGCGCGTCCCCGACGGAGGAGAACAACGACGACGGCTGGGGCCACGTCCTGCCGAGGACGTACACGCTGACAGCTAGACAAATGCGCCAGTTCTTCTACCACAAGGTGGTCCTCTCCGCCGGCGCGCGTCCCGGCAGCTACGCTGCCATGCTAATCCTGGCCCGGACCTTGGGCTCCCCGGCGTTCGCAACGTCATCAGACCCCGCGTGGAGGCTGGCGGCGCCTTCCCGCGACGGCGTAGAGGACGCGATCCATCACCGCGGGCGGTTCTACTCCATCTCCCGCTCCGGCGCCGTCGAGGCGTGGGCACGCGACGGCGAGACCGGAGAGTTCACGAGCACCACGCTCGCCGCGGGCGTCGAGGATGACGGCAGCGGCGGAAAGCTCCTCCGCAGGTACCTTGCGGTGGCGCCGGACCGGGGGCTGATGGCCGTGGCCAAGCTCTCGGAAAAGGTGAGCACGCGCGTGTTCTTCACGGTGATGGTGCTTGACGAGGCGCGCCGGCGGTGGGAGGAAGCGGCGGGCATCGGCGGCTCGGCGTTGTTCGTCGGCGTCAACGCCTCGGTGTGCGTGCCAGTGGCTTTGCAGTATAGAGGGATCAGGCCCAACTGCATCTACTTCACTGACCATCAAGTCGTGGAGGCCTACCTGTGCAACGAGGACCATCGTGAGGACAACGAGCTCCGGGAGGTCGGCGTGTACAGCCTCAAGCACTGCAAGGTGGACCAGATCGTCAGCCTCGGGAAGCACCCGCACTGGCCGCCGCCGGCGTGGTTCACGCCTTCCTTCTTGTGACCATCGATGGTTCTGATATACTCGCTTCCCACTGGTCACAGCTTGATATATGGTTGGCCAAAACGTAACCAAATATATGGTTTCCTTGCCGCTTCGTTAGGTGCTTTTGTTTGTTGAGGTTGTCGTGTTGCTTTTGCTCTAGTTGTGGGTGCTTGTCTTCATTTGTGGATGTTGTTGGTCCTTGTAGTTGTTGTTGATAGGGTTGTAGCTGGTCGTCCGTAGCTGTTCGCGGTTATTGTGTTGCTCAGTCTGAGCTTTCTTCTTTATCAATATAATCGGCAGCTCTGCTGCCTGGTTCGTTTCAAAAAAATGAGACTGGAGGTAGTATGTTTGTAATAGAGTAAACCACTTGTTCTCCCGTATCAGCGGCACCCACACACAAAAAAAAAATACGTATTGACCTACGGCTTAGCTTTGTTCACGAGAGAAGTATGGAGTTTACTACTTTTTTCTTCTTTTTTTTTTGTTCTTTTGTATGATTGGTGCTTTCGTGTGGCATTAAGAATGCCTGAAATAATTGTTCATAGGTATACACATTAGGTACTCTACTAAGATATAGATTCATATTTTTCATTTAAATAGTACCTGTATATATACTTTCAATTTCAAATATATTAGTTTAACTTTTAGCTGATGCACATTAATTAATTAGTGTGCCAAAATTGTTTTCCTGTTGACGTCATCACCTTCACTTGCATCTCCGGTCATTATTTTTGTTCGTATTTTTTCTACCATACCTGCACTTGTTTTTTAAGTTTCAAATTCTAAAGAGTCATGTTCTGAGATAAATTTGGGGCTACCTAAGCTCATATAAAGTGCTTCTGTCTGTAGTCTTGTGGAACACACCTATAGGTACACGGTATGTATGACTGTACATTAAGAATCACATGAAATTCAAATTACTATTAGTGCTATGAACTTGTGATGGTTGGTATTTCTTTTCCACCTCTGGGTTATTATTTTCATGTTTTCTTTTAATTTAGCATATAGGATGCTACACGGTTCAACATGCAAGAGGAACTCGCCATTGTTGCATGCAACCACAATGTGCTATTCTAGTTGAGAAATGCTCTTCTTATACATGTTGTCTTATTTGAACCCTTGATTGTATAGTTGGCACATTCATTTAGTTCATCAAGGGCCTCAAGTTATTTCTAAATATGTGGTTTGCGTCACAATAGTGGAGCAAGCAAATCTATTTGTCTGAATTTTTATTGAAATTTCTATATGTAATTAAGGGAAATAGACCTAGCAATGCCATTAACACACTACTAAAAAAACATTTTCGGAGACGGTTTTTTTTCCATTAACGAAGGCGGTTTTTGTAACCGTCTCTAAGCTGGGGTCTCTGTTAATCGGGCATTAACGGAGCCGGTTTTTCAACCGTCTCCTAAAATCGATTACAACCGCCTCCGTTAATCGTTCCAGCCGAAAATAAAAATGCCAAACAAATTTGCAATTTTTTTTAAATTGGGGGAGGCCCCCACTAGCCAGCAACAAGTCACACTTTTTATCACACTTTTTTCACGAAAATTCGACACTACGCGGATGACAAGATTCGAACCCGCAACATCTCCCTCACATGTGTCTCACTCTACCAATACACCACACTCTCTAATGTGTCCATACTCTGTTTTGATTCCTATCATATTATACAAAACCAAGTGTAAATTGTGTTTTTGACGTTTTAAACGAAATCAAATGAAAAAGTTGTCAACTATTGAGTTTTTTAACTTTTTGAGATCTACAACTTTCATATAGGTCATTTCTCCATCCGAGGTCTTTTGCAAAATTTGAATTTCAAATTTGAGAACATTTAAACGTAGTTTTCGTGGACAAGATGATTTCAAATCAAAAGGTTGCAAATTATAAAGTTTCTTAACTTTTTTAGATCTATAACTTTCATATTGGTCATTTCTCTATCCAAGATCGTTTGAAAAATTCAAATTTAAAATGAGTATGGATTTACGGAGACGGTTACATTCATTTTAGGAGGCGGTTACATTTGATCGTCTCCTAAAATCGATTAACGGAGGCAGTTATTGTAACACAACCGCCTCTGTTAATGGTCGATTAACAGAGATGGTTGTGTTACAATAACCGCCTCCGTTAATCGATTTTAGGAGGCAGTCGAAATGTAACCGCCTCCTAAAATGAATGTAACCGCCTCCGTTAATCACTCGCATTAACAGAGACGGTAATTTTTTGTAAACGTCTCAGAAAATGTTTTGGCAGTGTCTTCTAAAATGTTTTTTTAGTAGTGACAGTCTTAGTGATTGTATGGCAACATAAACTATGGGGCTTGGTCACATGGATGCTTTATGATAGGTTTGGATGATCAAACATCTCAAACATGGTCAAGTAAACACAATAATTAAAAGATCGTAGTAGACCCTCAAGTAAGGGATCATAGAAGAGAAGCCCATGACAATAGGAAGCAAGAAATGTGGAGGACATCGACTGACAAATCTAGTGGATAAGTTTTTTCCACTAAACCGCTGCACAATTGCAAAGATAATTAGCATAAGGCTTAGTCCAAGCTCTTGCTACTCATGCTTGAAAATTACTAACATAAGGGTTAGGTCTTTATAAGTGCAAGTTTAGGTGGTTGAAGCACATTGATATGAGTGTTAGGCTATTAGGCGGGGTTTGCAAACCCCTTTGTTATTCTTGAGAAGGTGAATTAGACAAACTTAAAACTTCAACCTAGATCGTATACTATCTAAATGTGTAATTTCTATTCAACTAGTATTTGCACTTAACCACAAGAAGTTTTGCAACATAGCTAGAGCTGATCCTGTAAAAAACTATTTTTAAAAGGAAAAAGTCCAAATTACTCCCCTTAAACAAAGTTCGGATAACTCCCTACTATGTTTTGGTTCCATTTACCCCACTAAACAATAGCATTTGGTTCAACTTACCCCTCAATACAATTTGTCTTTTTTGTTTCTTCATGTACAAGTGGAATTTTGATTTCAAATTTTCCGAAATGATAATAGACACCATTACATATGTTAACAAATACATCAATTTTTTATCATTATTTTCATATGGTAGGACATTTGATAATAAATTAATCAATGAGATACGAAATTATGCAGAAAATAATGACAAAAAATTTATAATATATTTTTGTGACATATATTGTGATGTCGACTACCACCCTGTAAAATTTGAACTCAAGATTTCACTTATGTCTGAAGAAACAAAAAAAGATAAATCGTATTAGGGAGTAATTTGAACCAAATGTCATAGTTTACGGGGTAAATTGAACCAAAACATACTTTAAAGGGTTATCTAGACTTTGCTTATACTTGAGGGGAGTAATTTAGACTTTTTCCTTTTTAAAAAGTAAATACACTTAAGTTGCAAGTATCAAATATGTACAAATTAACATGTTAAATATGTACAAAATACAAGGACATTAATGGATCAAAACACGACGTTAATGGATCAAAACACAATGAGATCCGTTAAGGTACACCACATATTATTTTACATAAGACAAAAAGATTGAGGTCCTAATTGCTTACGAGCCCAAAAGAAAGGCGAGTTGCAGTCGAGTTAATAAAACAATAGAAATCCATTAATAGGATTTGAACATAACGAGGTTGCAGCTAGATAATAACATCACAAACTATTAAAAAAATCCAACTACATCAAGACAAATTGTTAACAATTTTTTAACAGAAAAATTTGGAGACAAACCCAATATTAATATGTGTCACTATAAGACATTTCATAAGAAGACAAACTTAAATAACAATATTGCCATTATAATAAGAAATACTAAGATAACAAACTGTTTGCTTCCATATTCATTAAAATACATTTAGAAAAAGTGAATCGACAATTATGAATCAAAACTAGCAGTTGTTATCATTTTTTTTGCAACCAAGCAATAATTGTCAATATTGAGCTAGCACAACAAAAATATAGGAGTAAAAAGAAAGAATTCATAAGTCCGTGCATGCCTCACTAGATCACCTACATAGAAGCGTCAACTTTTGCCTTCCAAAGATAATTTCATCACTACTTAACCATAAAGCTATGCGGCCTTTGAGGATTAACCAGTAGGGATGCACGTGCCACAGGCACGTGTTAAAAAGAACACAGAATTAAAGACTCTGATTTTAAAATAAACAAAGTATGCTATTTCTCCATTCAGCTCGAACTCACTCAAATATAAAGGACAGCTCATATGAAGTACATGAAGACTTATTCTAAAACTTCTTTTGTAACTTTTGGCTTCGGGAGGCTTGAATCGTGGAATATGCAATCATACAAGTACATTGGGGAATAACTATCAGGGATGCCTTGGAACTCTGGAATTGGTTTACTGGAGATTGTTTTGAGATGTTCCATTCGTGTGGCGAAGTCAAGTTTGATGCTCTCATGGATCATATAGTCAGTGCGTATAGCGTTTCTAATCTCTGAAAAAACAAGTTATACACAGTATGAAGGTTAGCACGGAATAAAGTAACATAAATATAACTCGTAAGAGTAGTGTTTTCAAAATCTCTGAGTACTTATTTGAAAGTACTACAGAGTCTACTCCATAATAAGAGTAGTGATTTCAAAATCTCTGAGTACTTATTTGAAAGTACTACAGAGTCTACTCCACAAGGCGAGTAGTAACTTCAAACCTCTGAGTACTTATTTGAAAGTACTACAGAGTCTACTCCACAAGGCGAGTAGTAACTTCAAATCTCTGAGTACTCATTTGAAAGTACTACAGAGTCTACTCCACAAGGCGAGTAGTAACTTCAAATCTCTGAGTACTTATTTGAAAGTACTACAGAGTCTACTCCATAAGGCGAGTAGTGATTTCAAATCTCTGAGTACTTATTTGAAAGTACTCTAGAGTCTACTCCACAGTATGAGTAGTGATCTTCAAGTACCAGTTATCAAGTGCTTTGAAGTATAACTCGCCAAATGAGTACAACTTGCCGGGGGCTTCCTGAATACACTGCAAGAGTGGTTTGGATGACTTTTCGGGTGCCTCATGATCAATAGAATTCATCAATGTGAAGTCCATCCGAGTAGTACCTAGTTGTCTTTCTCCATCAATGACGCTAGTTGTCTTTCTCCATCAGGCTTACCTAGTTGTCTTTCTCCAGCATATTTGAGTCGCCAAGTACCAATGATGGGGCTTCGACTACATTGGCACCTGACTCCTGTTTCTGGGGAGATCGCGACATGACAAGTCAACCACGACCTCCTCTATTTCGCTACTCTATTGATGCTGGCTATTTTGACTACATACTACTCGATGCATCCCCGGTGGCTCCTATGCTCGGGGCTGGGTACAAGAAAACCACTCGGATGAAGATCTCCAAGATGATTCGATGTGACTACTAATTCTGGGTGCAAATTACCATAGGGACACATGGATTCTCTCTTGACAGAGTCGTACCAGGCGTGAAGAAGCAGAGTAGAGTACTGCAAGGACTCTTCTCGATATGGAAATTAGTCGTATGACTTGTAAACTACTCGGATTGCCTTGAAAAGCACTCTCCGAGTAGTAATTGGTTAGGATTCTACTCGAAACCAACCTTGTAACCCTGTGGACCCTTAAACTGATTCTTCGATTCAACTTAAGGCTCGGGGGCTACTCCATATGGAGTGCGATTCTTATCGCACACCATATAATATTTTGAAGACTACTGATTTAATCAGAATAAACGGGGCTTAAGCACCTCATGGCCTCGTGACAACCAAGACCTGTCCAAGACTGATCAAGAACTCCAAAAAGCACTCGATTGGCTTGGCAAGCACTCGGTTGATGATACTCGACGATGAAGCGCTTGGGGGCTTGTTAGAGGTACGACCATGGGCCCACAGGGACACATGGATTCTCTCCAGATAGAGTCGTACCAGGCGTGAAGAACAAGAGTAGAGTACTGCAAGGACTCTTCTCGATATGGAAATTAGTCGTATGACTTGTAAACTACTCAGGATTGCCTTGAAAAGCACTCTCCGAGTACTAATTGGTTAGGATTCTACTCGAAACCAACCTTTTAAACCCTGTGGACCCTCAACCTGATTCTTCGATTCAACTTAAGGCTTGAGGGCTACTCCATATGGAGTGCGATTCTTATCGCACACCATATAATATTTTGAAGACTACTGATTTAATCAGAATAAACGGGGCTTAAGCACCTCATGGCCTCGTGACAACCAAGACATGTCCAAGACTGATCAAGAACTCGAAAAAGCACTCGATTGGCTTGGCAAGCACTCGGTTGATGATACTCGACGATGAAGCGCTTGGGGACTTGTTGGAGGTACGACCATGGGCCCACAGGGTCACATGGATTCTCTCCGGACAGAGTCGTACCAGGCGTGAAGAACAAGAGTAGAGTACTGCAAGGGCTCTTCTCGATATGGAAATTAGTCGTATGACTTGTAAACTACTCGATTGCCTTGAAAAGCACTCTCCGAGTAGTAATTGGTTAGGATTCTACTCGAAACCAACCTTTTAACCCTGTGGACCCTCAACCTGATTCTTCGATTCAACTTAAGGCTCGGGGGCTACTCCATATGGAGTGCGATTCTTATCGCACACCATATAATATTTTGAAGACTACTGATTTAATCAGAATAAACGGGGCTTAAGCACCTCATGGCCTCGTGACAACCAAGACCTGTCCAAGACTGATCAAGAACTCGAAAAAGCACTCGATTGGCTTGGCGAGCACTCGTTTGATGATACTCGACGATGAAGCGCTTGGGGGCTTGTTGGAGGTACGACCATGGGCCCACAGGGACACATGGATTCTCTCCAGACAGAGTCGTACCAGGCATGAAGAACAAGAGTAGAGTACTGCAAGGACTCTTCTCGATATAGAAATTAGTCGTATGACTTGTAAACTACTCGGATTGCCTTGAAAAGCACTCTCCGAGTACTAATTGGTTAGGATTCTACTCGAAACCAACCTTTTAACCCTGTGGACCCTCAACCTGATTCTTCGATTCAACTTAAGGCTTGGGGGCTACTCCATATGGAGTGCGATTCTTATCGCACACCATATAATATTTTGAAGACTACTGATTTAATCAGAATAAACGGGGCTTAAGCACCTCATGGCCTCGTGACAACCAAGACATGTCCAAGACTGATCAAGAACTCGAAAAAGCACTCGATTGGCTTGGCAAGCACTCGGTTGATGATACTCGACGATGAAGCGCTTGGGGACTTGTTGGAGGTACGACCATGGGCCCACAGGGTCACATGGATTCTCTCCGGACAGAGTCGTACCAGGCGTGAAGAACAAGAGTAGAGTACTGCAAGGACTCTTCTCCATATGGAAATTAGTCGTATGACTTGTAAACTACTCAGATTGCCTTGAAAAGCACTCTCCGAGTACTAATTGGTTAGGATTCTACTCGAAACCAACCTTGTAACCCTGTGGACCCTCAACCTGATTCTTTGATTCAACTTAAGGCTCGGGGGCTACTCCATATGGAGTGCGATTCCTATCGCACACCATATAATATTTTGAAGACTACTGATTTAATCAGAATAAACGGGGCTTAAGCACCTCATGGCCTCGTGACAACCAAGACCTGTCCAAGACTGATCAAGAACTCGAAAAAGCACTCGATTGGCTTGGCAAGCACTCGGTTGATGATACTCGACGATGAAGCCCTTGGGGGCTTGTTGGAGGTACGACCATGGGCCCATAGGGACACATGGATTCTCTCTAGACAGAGTCGTACCAGGCGTGAAGAACAAGAGTAGAGTACTGCAAGGACTCTTCTCGATATGGAAATTAGTCGTATGACTTGTAAACTACTCGGATTGCCTTGAAAAGCACTCTCCGAGTAGTAATTGGTTAGGATTCTACTCGAAACCAAACTTGTAACCCTGTGGACCCTCAACCTGATTCTTTGATTCAACTTAAGGCTCGGGGACTACTCCATATGGAGTGCGATTCTTATCGCACACCATATAATATTTTGAAGACTTCTGATTTAATCAGAATAAACGAGGCTTAAGCAACTCATGGCCTCGTGACAACCAAGACCTGTCCAAGACTGATCGAGAACTCGAAAAAACACTCGATTGGCTTGGCAAGCACTCGATTGATGATACTCGACGATGAAGCGCTTGGGGCTTGTTGGAGGTACGACCATGGGCCCACAGGGACACATGGATTCTCTCCAGACAGAGTCGTACCAGGCGTGAAGAACAAGAGTAGAGTACTGTAAGGACTCTTCTCGATATGGAAATTAGTCGTATGACTTGTAAACTACTCGGATTGCCTTAAAAAGCACTCTCCGAGTAGTAATTGGTTAGGATTCTACTCGAAAGCAACCTTGTAATCCTGTGGACCCTCAACCTGATTCTTCGATTCAACTTAAGGCTCGGGGGCTACTCCATATGGAGTGCGATTCTTATCGCACACCATATAATATTTTGAAGACAACTGATTTAATCAGAATAAATGGGGCTTAAGCACCTCATGGTCTCATGACAACCAAGACCTGTCCAAGACTGATCAAAAACTCGAAAAAGCACTCGATTGGCTTGGCAAGCACTCGGTTGATGATACTCGACGATGAAGCGCTTGGGGGCTTGTTGGAGGTACGACCATGGGCCCATAGGGACACATGGATTCTCTCCAGACAGAGTCGTACCAGGCGTGAAGAACAAGAGTAGAGTACTGCAAGGACTCTTCTCGATATGGAAATTAGTCGTATGACTTGTAAACTACTCGGATTGCCTTGAAAAGCACTCTTCGAGTAGAAATTGGTTAGGATTCTACTCGAAACCAACCTTGTAACCCTGTGGACCCTCAACCTGATTCTTCGATTCAACTTAAGGCTCGGGGGCTACTCCATATGGAGTGCGATTCTTATCGCACATCATATAATATTTTGAAGACTACTGATTTAATCAGAATAAACGGGGCTTAAACACCTCATGACCTCGTGACAACCAAGACCTGTCCAAGACTGATCAAGAACTCGAAAAAGCACTCGATTGGCTTGCCAAGCACTCGATGGAGTCGTACCAGGCGTGAAGAACAAGAGTAGAGTACTGCAAGGACTCTTCTCGATATGGAAATTAGTCGTATGACTTGTAAACTACTCGGATTGCCTTGAAAAGCACTCGGTTTGCCTTTAGATCGCATATTAAAATTATTAATAGCATCTCATATTAAAAATTATATATTCATACATCCAAAGCTTGGGCCTCCGGCGGAAACAGAAGGAAATTTTTGTATAATTAAATCTTAAACAATCAGCAACATATATAAAAGAAAATATTCACGATACATGTATCCATGAGCAACTCGGCACCGCAGCCAGCTTTTTGATGACGGGAAGGCCGAAAAGGTTGCTCTCCTCGTCGCCGGTGTCGTGGAGCAACGACGCCACGCACTCGACGGCACCGGACACCGTCACAACGCGGAGCACGTTCCGCTTCTACCTGACGAGCTTGGACACGACGAGCGTCGTGGCCACCCTTGCGCCGCGCTCGACGCCGACGCCCTTGCAAAGAAATATGAACTCTGAATAGATGATGAGAATGAAGGGAGAGATTGTGTGCTTTGAGAATAAGGAGGGACGCCTTATATAGGGGGCAGGAGGGCTAAGGAGATGAACCTGGACGCCCACGACTATGGTAAGTAATCGATTCCCTGATTGACTCCCACAACTATGGTAAGTAATCAAGTATTAAATGGAAGAAGACAACGAATAGAAAGGACAGCTAAACCGGCGCCTTGATTGCATTACCATACAAAGAACGCGATCAAAAGGAAAGGAAGGCAGTGGGTATACAAAAATGACAAGGTGAGAAAGAATAAGGGGGCGGGATGGCGTCGAGGCGCAAAAGAACGTCGGGAGGACGAACAAACGCGTCTACCCCCTGGTCGTCCGGGGCCACCATTTGACTCTGAATTGTGGCTCCTCTGTGAGGTATAGGAGGGTAATCTTTTGGGTGAGAAACCGTTTCAATTGTGACAATCTTTATATATATATATATATATATATATAGTATAGATACAAGTCACTTGTACCGACTACCGAGCATCATACGAATTCAGCCATTTGGCAATAAAAAAAATGTTTGGTTGTCTCATGTACTTTTGTGTAAAAGGAAAAATCTAGTGTAATCTTCATTTGCTTTTTAACTAATTTATCTTTGGTTAATTTTACTCCAAATACAAATGCTACATAATATTTTTTTAATCTTTAGGGAGGAAACTTTGTTAAACGAAAACTTCTTAACTGTTGTTTGGGATCGACGGTGTACTTTGGTCGACTGGTTTCGTATATTCGAATAATATATACAGACTACAAACGGTGATAAGAGCTTTGCTTGGACCCACCGGTGGCCAGTAATTGCGTGGGGCCCGCACACCTGGGAGCTGCGAGCTTCCGTTCCTTTGCGCGTATGAAACCAGGCAGTAAGCCTGCAAGGATTACCATCATGGCGTCCAATGGGCCTACTGCCATTTCATATTTTCTTTCAAACATACCGCTAGTTCAAACCACTATAGCTGTTTCAACGGGTGGTATAGGTCCGGTCTAGATCTGTAATTTTTAAATCAGGTATATATTTATGTAAAATGAGAAAATAAAAATATAAAAATTCAGGGCGGAAGTGTGGATGGGCCAGCCAGTTATGTCGCTATGGGCCAGTTGCCTACACGTAGGAAGTCCATTATCATCAATCCTATAAATAAAATTCTAATAAAATTCTAATGCTTATAGGTCACGCTCGCACGTGTTTAGGACTGTTAAGATTAATTAGGATTATTAGCGATCAATAGACACATTTTAAAAAGAGACACCTTTATTGTACGGAGACTTCTTCTAGAAAGACATTATTTCATAAAAAGGCACCCTTTAGGCTTGTGTGTATATAACATACAACATAGTAATCAATCATCAGTTCTCATTCCATTTTTCACTCAACACGTTGTCACGCACGCGCTCTGCCACAGAGATCTCGCCGAGAGAAGAAAAAGAGAACTTTCTTACTCGCCGGGTTCACCCACTCCAGTTACAAAAGCAATTCTGCAACTCCCAGAAGAGAAGGCCCCTCTTTGACATTCTGCAACTCCCCAGAGAGGATCACCGAGAGGAAAAATTCAAGAGAGAAGCAACAAGTTTCAACAAGGTAAAAGCAAAAATGACGACCTCTAACATTCCTTCCATGAATGCCATGGTCGATTCCATCACAGAAGCAGTGGAGACTGCCATCATCCGCGGCAACCGTTCCGGTGGTGTTTGTCACTTCATGGTGCAAGGCGTTGTTCGTCGTGCACTGCGTGACATCCACTTCAACAAGATTCCGACACGATGCTCCACCGGCCACCGCGAACGCCGTTCTGGCGGCACTGCAGGCTGCACCAGGCCCTGTTCTCCTCAGAAGCCGCGTGCCCCCCACCACCACCATTGGATTCGTCTCCTCCGAGGAAGGGGCATCCTCCCACCTCTGAGCAACGGACCGAGGGTCGGCAGGGGCGGATTCGCCCCCCCATGGCTGGCATGCTTTGGGGGAGAAGAGAGGAGGAGGCAGAGGGACCCGACGGCCATGTTCGGCATCCACTCGACAACGTCGACCCGTTCTTCTACATGAAGGGGCGACGGTGCTGGTCGGCGAGCAAGGGGCGGCGGCGCTGGTGGGCGAAGCAGGGGGCGTCGCTGTGGGGCCGAGTAGGGGAGCGGTCCCTAGGAGGAGAAACCGGGTTTTTGAACCCTAAGCATAATACACCTCCTGATGCGCAGCCCGAGATGGGCCTATGTTAGCTGTGTTTGGGCCTATTTTGCCTTTGATTCCTTCTAGAAACATTAGTTCTTTCATTATTTCTTTTCAGTAATGCTAGATTTCATTAGTCTTTTAATCAGCATAGTTGAAATTCTTCAAGAACATATACTTCTTTTATGTTTTTATGCCACTGTTGTGATTGCCATTGTATATATTTGTAGTTTGAATTTAATTTTTGTACATTACAAATGAATATCTTATGATTGTTTTGTTCTTTCGATCAAACCACTTTTGCATCACATACAAGTTATTATAAACAATTCTTTAGTTATTGGCTAACATAATAGAAATTGCAATAAATTATATCTTGTTTATTTTGATTAAAACACAAGATAATGGAGTCTAAGGCACTGGCTTTGTTTAATTCATGTTTGAATTATTCTGGCCAGAGACCGTGTCTTAGCAGTGATTCATCACCGATTACTGAGAGGTCTACGTCTTGTTTTACGGGAAACTCGATGATTACCTACACCATGTTTTAATCTAAATAAAGGTTTTGGATTGTAATAAATGGTCTACATCCTTGTGATGATTACCATTTTCATCATATTTTGTTGATAAGTACACAAAGTGGTAGAGTTCTAAGCATTGGCTGCGTCTAATTCACTTAGGAATTATTCTGCTCAGAGACCATGCTTAGGCTGCAATGATTTTGCCTACCATACGATGTACTCTTTGTTTTAACATGGAGATTATCGAATTTGTGTTTACCAACGTTTATGAATTATTGTTTGGTCTCCACATTTATGTGATTACCTACAATACTCCAAAACTATGATAAGATATAAATTAAATTTTAACTCTTATATAGACGTTGCAATTTTTGCCATGTTGATCCTTAATTTACAATAAGGTAAATCAATTAGTACATGGTTGATCATGTAGGAATATGACTACTAAAGAATTCGTGCAACTTAATTTAAATGGAAGCAATTATCCTACATGGGCTTCTGATATCAAGATTACCCTCGCATCTAGAGAACTTTTGTCTACAATTGAGGAACACCAAACAGGGGTTGTTATATCTGCCAAGAAAAATTATACCGCTTTGGCCTTATTACAGTATTATATTCATAAAGATCTTAAGGACGAATATCTTACAATTGAAAGTCGTAAGACTTTATGGGACACTCTTAAAGAGCGCTATGAACAACAAAAGGAACTTATTTAGCCTGAAGCCAATGATGAATGGAATCATTTACGTCTCCAAGATTTTAAATCAGTAGTAGACTATAATCACGTTGTTCATAAGATTTGTTCCAAGTTGAGGTTTTGTGAAAAAGAGTCATCGGACGCTGATAAGATAGAGAAAACTTTATCTACTACGCTTCTGGCAGATAGAATATTGCAACAACAGTACCGAGCTTCTAAATTTGTTACATATTCTAAGCTCATTCATACATTGACTCCGGCAGAAAAAACATGATGAACTTCTCATGAAGAACCATCATAAGCATCTATTGGTGCTGCCCCTCTTCTTGAGGTTCGTAATGTACAGAATAAGCATAAGAATATGTTTAATGGATCTTACCCAGAGAACCAATTTGGTAAGAATAAATTTAACAAGAAACAAATGTCTAATTCACATACTTGGAAGAAGGACAATGCGAAACCTAAAAATGACAAAAAGTGTCATAGATGTGGTGATTTTTCGCATTTCGCCAAGAATTGTCGTACATCAAAGCACTTGATTGCTTTGTATCAAAAGTCTCTAAAAGAGGTCAAGCCAAAAGGAGGTTCAAGATATGAGACACACTTCAATCTTACATCTGAGGCTACACAGAAAGATGGTTGTTCTACTCAAGTTCCGAAAGAACAAACAAAGAACAAGTCCCTTGAAATTGATGAGATACTTTGATCGATAGACAACATGCTCATAGATTTTAGTTCTGTAGACATGTTTGAAGATTCAGAATAATCTCCATCCATACTTGATATCAATCTTAGATATACATAGCAATTTAAATTGTAAAATTTCATAATTTTTTTCAAGATTGTATATTTAAGAGTTGTATAAACATATTGATATATTATACTTCTATATTTATATATTCTATAAAGTATAAGCGATTTCATCTCTATTTGCTACATAATATAGTCCTTATATTATTATTTTACATATAGATGTCTGTTGCACTTGATCCAAAGGAGGAAGAATTATGCCTTGTGGACTCTTGCACCACAAACTCTATTCTTCGAGAGATGAAATATTTCCAAACCCTAAAGAAAAAGAAGGAAATGTTATGACCATTGCCAGTCGAGATGCAATAATAATAGTTGGCTCAGGACAAGCCATTATTACTCTCCCTATGGGTACACAAATTTTACTTGAGCATGCATTATTGTATCCTGATTCGACTCGTACCCTTTTGAGTTATAGAGATATCTGTAAGAATGGTCTTCATGTTAAAACACATGAAGATAATAAAGAAGAATTTCTTCTTCTAACTAAACTTACTGGATTTGGCAAGAAAATTTGTGAACAAATTTCTTCACTCCAATCTAGATTGTGCTTTACTTACATAAAGCCAATAGAGTATAATACTTATAAGACAAATTTCTAAAATATCTATGCATTCCAAAATTGGCATGATCGACTTGGACACCCAGGAATTGGGATGATGAGAAAAATTATTAGCAATTCCATTGGTCATAATATGGAAAAAGCAAAACTACCACAAGATAAAAAAAATTTTGCACTGCTTGTGCTACTGGGAAGTTAATTTTAAGACCATCGTATCTTAAATTTAAAGCTGAACCATTCAAATTTCTTGAAAGAATTTAAGGAGATATTTGTGGTCTGATTCAACCATTGTTAGGACCGTTCAAGTATTTCGTGGTACGGTAATGCTAGGAACGGGCGTCCGCGACGCCCGACCCCTTCATCTACCTCGCGCCCCCTCCTTTCTCGCGCCCCCTCCTTCCCCGCGACCCTCTCCTCTTCATTCCAGCTCGTCGTCGTGTCCTCTCCCTGCGCCACAGCACGCGGCCGGCGGCGAGCCCCGCGCGGTGCATCGGACGCCCGCCCCCTTCGTCTACCTCGCGCCCCCTCCTTCCCCCGTGACCCCCTCCTCTCCCTTCCAGCTTGTCGCCGTGCCTCTCCCTGCGCCCTCTCCCTGCATCGCCACCCTCTCCCGTCGTGACATCCATGGCGAGCGGCGGCCATGGCGGGCGGCGATGGCGTGAGCTCCGAGGTGCAGGCGGCGGCCATGGATCTCGAGCTTCCCCGCTGCGCGAGCTGTCCCACGGGGACGAGCGGCTCCAGTGGATCCCTGTAGGCAAGCTCGGCGGCGGCATTCATGGCAGACGGCAGCCATGGCGAGCAGCGACGTCATGAGCTCCGGCGGCGAAGCTTCCCGCTCGGTGTCCTCCTCTCTTGTGCAGATCCATTTTTCTAGGGTTTGCTACATGTTGCAAGCGTATGTTTTACGTGTTTAAGATGTTTCAAAAGAATGTTGCAACAGTTTTATGCGGATGTTGCAAAAAGTAGATCTGGATGTTTCCAATGTTGCATATGTTTCACACGCATGTTGCAAGTGTTTTATCCGGATGTTGCATGTTCATCGAGATGTTTTGATTGTGGCCGCGCGTGGCTAAGAGTTGGGAGCATGCTGTTTTTCAATGTTGCAAACGACGACTTTCCATGTTTCAGAAACTATTCTTTGATGTTGCAATAGGTTTGTTTCAATATTACAAAAAACTTTACATGTTCCATGCAACATTATCTGATGTTGCGGCGGGAATTTTCACCGTATGTTATTCGATCGATGAGGTTTTTGAAAGCATTTCTGTACGCATTTTCGATGTTGCAACTATCGACTTTTTATGTTACAATCACACATCCTCAATATTGCAAATGTGTATTTTTTATGTCGCACCGACCGTCCGATGGAAAAAATTCCATCGGACGTCCTGGCGCCAGCAACTCCATTCATGGTATTGATAGACCCATCTACAAGATGGTCTCACGTGTGTCTTTTCTCGACACCCATGCATTTGCCAAAATAATATCTCAACTTATTAAGTTGAAAAGGCACATCTATACTATAAGGATCCAAAACAATTGGTAAAAAACTGCTTTTCTAAAACCTCCCGTACCCCTCACAGCGTCCCCACTTGACAGGGTTCCACCTAAACCCACCTAAAATGTTTGGCCATCAACCAATTCAAATGAAGGCCCTGTGGGCGTCTGTGGCCGATCCAACGCATGAGGGATAGTTTAGGCGGCATTATTTCAGGAAACCCGAAAAATTTCACTCACCACCGCCCAATCTACCCGCCCCCTGCACCCACCGCGCCATAGATGGAATTGTTAGGTGATTTACCGCGCCATAGATGCAATTGTTAGGTGATTTCGAACCGAAATCGTTCTTTCCATAAACTTTATTTCCATAACAGCCACAATACATCATATCGATTACTTACCATAGTCGTGGGCGTCCAAGTTCATCTCCTTAGCCCTCCTGCCCCCTATATAAGGTGCCCCTCCCTATTCTCAAAGCACACAATCTCTCCCTTCATTCTCATCATCTATTCAGAGTTCATATTTCTTTGCAAGGGCGTCGGCGTCGAGCGCGGTGCAAGGGTGGCCACGACGCTCGTCGTGTCCAAGCTCGCTAGGTAGAAGCGGAATGTGCTCCGCGTTGTGACGGTGTCCGATGCCGTCGAGTGCGTGGCGTCGTTGCTCCACAACACCGGCGACGAGGAGAGCAACCTTCTCGGCCTCCCCATCATCAAAAAGCTGGCTGCGGTGCCGAGTTGCTCATGGATACATGTATCGTGAATTTCCTTCTGTTTCCGCCGGAGGCCCAAGCTTTCGATGTATGAATATAT